>JAWWEW010000017.1:15107170-15165118 GCA_035583185.1 Anabacerthia variegaticeps
ACAATAAAGGTATTTTCTATCTTATCTCCATTAACCTTGTCCAGAGTTCCTATTTTACAGGATTTCAGGCATCAATACCTCTGCCTTTTGCAGGTTTAAACCAATTTTTCTCTGTATCATTGTGTTTATCGTGGTCTTTTTGGTAAATTGTAACTCTGACTTGTAGTCTCTCTCGGGGTGGGTTCATTTCTCCCCCTGTTTACCTTTAAACCAGCACCTGCCTTGTACAGCACACACACCTCGTTCGGGGCAGTCTCTCAGTGCTGTTATCGCTCCTCCAAGGCTGTCACGGGTTGTACAACTTTCTGAAACTTGGTTATACGGTGCCCACTCCTAAATCTGCATAATGATTCCCTTCGTGTGCTGTACCCTCCTTGATGCTTCCACTGAGTTCTCAAGAAACTCAAGTACATATCAAATAAGAAACAAAACATGTCCCATAAATTCATCTTGAGTTACTTTATTTTTCACAATAAAAAATAAATTAGTCATAAACAAAAATACTTAACATTTTTTCATCAAAGAGAAAACGTATACAATATGAAAAGGATGCTGTACAGTTCTGGTTCAGGTACATTGCCACAGATACATATTCCTGAACGAGTCAGAAAGCAATTTGCCTATACTCTCCCCCTTTAATTCACTCAAGGAACTGGCTAATCAGAAAGTTTAGAAAATTGTATTATGGACTTACAGTATGACATATATACAAAAATATATATGTAATACCTGTGCTATAAAATTCCCTAAAAAGCTGGGTTAGTATAATGAAAAAGCTGGGCAAAATTTGAATTATATATGTAAATAAATACACATTAGGTCCCTTTTAATAAAAAAAATCTGGCTATTCTAAATATTTGAAATATTTTGGTGCAGTGGCTTGTTCCATAGACACAGCTCAGAATTACATATTTCCCATAGACATCTTGTATTTACAAATAACAACAAAATAAGTTATAATAAAGTATATCCTTCTGCCAAAATCAATTATGAGGGTCAAGTAGACAATTTTATACATATAAAAAACAGTTAGGGTTTCTTTTGTCTCCCGTCCTTCCTGATCCTCTATGTAGATCCTGAGTGACTACGATGGGACTTCACAAGCTCGGATGTACCCAACCCCTGCCAAGGCCACTGGTCTCAAGAGACCCAAACAAACAGCATAGAAAAACAGGTCAGGGCAAGCAGCAATGACTGTTGCTGGAAGGTCAGTGATTTATCAAAATTAAACTCCCCCCCTCTCCAGGTATGGTGGTAGTTATCTGTGTCCCACTACAGTACATGGGGACAGAGAAAACTGGGAACTTCAAGAACTTCTGGCTGTTAGAGCTGAGAAACAAAGAGCTGAGTTCAGGTCTGCTGTGAGTTCTCTAAAATGGAATTTTCTCCCTTTCACCAGGTGTGAATTTTGCCCACACTACTGAGATATTATAATGATGAAAATTTGCTTTAAAATATATCAAAAATGCTTAGTGGATGATTTTTCATTTCTGGTGTGGAAATAATTATTTTACTCCATTTTCTATGCAATGCTGGATTTATTTCCCACAAACATTCTGTAAGTTTAGCCATAAAAGAAGTTTACATTCATGTTCAAAATTCCATGTTCTGTGTTTGAATTACAGGCATGCACAGAAATTATCTGCCCAATACACAGGACAGCTCTTAAGAAGTCAGAGACACTAAGCCTAAGTCTCAAGAAGATCAGGTAAACACACAGCTTTTCCTTTGTGAAGAGAATAATCCTTTTTTTTTTATGTGACAAATGTTACGTATGAGAATAAAGGACCACTACATACTTCAATAGCTGTGCAGTCACAGGTTCATTGCACAGGAGTTAATTCAGTATGTACTTTACTACTACGCATTTAAAACCAGCAACATGGATATGCACAGACACAAAAATCCCTGGGCTGGCAGGAATATAGTTCTCCTAACAGCTGGGCTAATTTCTAACACAGATTCTTAGAAACCAAAAGACCAACTCAGGATTTTCAGTAATTCTGGCAACATTTAATATTGTAATCCAAAGGACAAAGGGATGAAAGTGAGATAAGAGGAAGGGGAGAAGACTTGGGGGTGTGGGTGTAAAAGTGAGCCAGGTCAGGATGAGAATGGGGAAAAGCAAAGCCCTGGAAAGAATATTTTACTACTTACAGTGGTATAGATTAAAAAGACAGGAAACAAAGTATACCCTTCAGGAAGACATAGCCTCCCCTATGCCAGCCATAGGCTGTTTGAGCCCCTACCTCCTTCCTCCCTCAGTGGTGACTGCTGGCTCTCTCTCTGATTCAGGCACAAGCAAAGGAAGTAGCAAGGTCCTGGAAACACTGCTGTCTCATGTGGTCTTTTCTTCGACCAGTTTAATGTATTCACTTGAGTCAGGGCTATAATGACATTTATATATATATGACTCATACATAACTGCACCATACTGTCATTAAACTGGGATCTAACCAATAACAGTATTGTTAAACACTGCTTTATTCATACAGGAAGTTCTCCTTTTGCTGAAGTATTGGGGATAAACAAGCAGACTGTGTGTGTAATGAGAAAGACCCTGGTTCTCTGAGCAGGGGTACTGAGGCAGTCCTGCACTGAGTCCATGGGCACACACCATGGCAGGCTCCGAGGCCTGCAGCATCACCCACATCCCCTGCACTGCACTCCTCAGCACTGGCTGCCTCTTCACAAGCCCTTCCCTGATTCAGGGCTGGGGGCTGAAGGGCAGAGACATCAAAGCAAACACTAACTTCTGGCTCACTGCTGGCCAACTCAGACACGGGGCCATTCCCACAGGAGCAACGCTCCTGCTTCCACACCGTCTTCTGAGAGAGGAGGGGAGAACTCTGTGAGTTCAGTGCTCTCAAACTTGGCACGCAATTGCAGTACACAAGGAATTCTACCTACATATGCTTGAAGTTGACATTGCACAGGAGTTAGGAAACCCTGATGGGCCCTGGATAACTTGATAAACAACTGCACCAGGAGTCCTCAGTTCTGAAAGGAAAGTGCTTTGAGACACAGAGCCTGCTCTGGATGGAGCCAAGCTTGGCCAGCTGCGTGTCTGGAAGACACGCAATCTGTATGCAGATTTACCCCATAAGCAGCTGGACTGCTCAGACTCTTTAAATAAACAATCTAATGTACTCTGGTCTTCCTTGACTGTGAAAAATCTTAAAGTGAAAATCTTCAAGGCAAGGAAGCATTTTTTCACACCATTCTGAGGGGTTTTGACTGATGTTAAAATGTCAGAAAAAGAAATTAAGTAATTCAAAATCAGAAGCCTGCATTATTTTTTACTTACTGGGTTTCTATCTGTTCTAAGTCTACTACATTCATTACGGCCACCTTTGACATACAGCAAAAATGAAATCAGGTCCTCTGCAGGCATCATCCTAAACTGGTGCACTGCTCCATTAAAACAAACACTTGCTGCAGGCACAGTTTCAAAAGTCTGCTTTGCAGGATGGTGAAATCTTACACAGCACTTACTTGGTGCAGACAATATTAGTATATCAAAGTGCTGATAAAAAGGGCTCATTAGTTCATTTTGCAGGAACAACTATTTTGATAATGCTGACGCATGAGATGATAAACGAGTAAGTTCAGCAGCATTCTGGCAGTTTCCTTATCATTAGATATTTAGGTGAAATTGTATTTTTGTTTTATCTGGTACATCTGTAAACTGTCTCTTTACTTTTGAAAACAAAACAAAAAATACAATTTGTATAGCCATAGCTCACTGCATTCAATTCACAAAGCTGTGTACATTAGGCCTAATACAGGATTATATGGCTATGTGTGAGTACATACTCTTTGATAGTCAGCTGCCAAGAACTCTGTTTACTTTAGTGGCAGCTTAATAGGTAGGGCCTACAAGGTGATCATCTTTGTAAAATAACCTAATGGCCATATGTTCCAGAGCAAAACATACTTTTTAAAATCAGAGGATTTCGTGTCTGTGTGCTGAGTCACTGACTGTCTCACAGCCAAAAACATGTAGATAAGGAGGAGGATAATAAATGTAAGATAATTTTCTATGGACTGATTGCAAACCTGATTAGCTCCCTGCAGCTCATTTGCCTTGGGGTTTTCAGAAAGCCTTTTTATGGTTCAGGTATTTCCCTCAAGCTGACAGGATACACTTCCTTGGGACAAAAGAGACAACAATAAAAATTAGATAATGTTCGTAGATGATTTCTGCAATGAGATATGCAGGTGAAAATCTGTATTTAGAAATACTGGATTCCAGAGTTGTTTACACTGCACTTTCTCTGTAACATTCTTTGGTCGAAAATCTAATGAATATAATATGACCACAAATCTGTAAGTTATCTTCATGGATAAATCTTCATAATACAAGGGAACAGGACTGTAAAAGATTCATGAGCTCAGATTAGAAGTTTTCTAATTAGCATTTCTGTTTCTAGCAATTTTATATCAACTATTTACAGTAAAAAAGCCCAAGTTAAGGTGTACAGAAACAGCCAAAGACATTACTGGTTTATAGTCACAAGGACTAACTTTTAGGGGAAACACTTCTTCATTTAGCCAGACAGCAGTAGTTCATCATGTCTGAAACATATTTTTCACAGGTGACCAAATCAAAAAATTCAAAGGTTTGTCTCAAAGCAAGGCAGCTTTTAGACTACAGGAATTCCACCTTCCTGTGGTTTCCAGCAAAAACTGATGTGACTCGTAGCACACCCAACAACCTTTGCCTCCCAGAGCTCCATTCCCTTTCCACATCCTCTCCACCAAAGCACTAAGAAGGAAACAATACACAATGAGGCTCAAACATGGTTCTGCATCAGTAGCAGGACACTGTAACCACTGTTATATCACATCTCTGGGAGTGACTTAACATGACTTACAGCCGTTTTTCAACTCAGACATCAGGCACCTTAGAAACGGATGCACAGTTGAGCATCAGTAATTTACAAGCAATATGCTGTAATAAACAGCTGAATAAGCAGAGGTGTTTATTTTTTTTCCCTCAGCCTTATTTACACATTTGAAAGACCTCTCAAGTAAAGGCTGGAGAACCTGCAGATAATGCAAAAACTCATCTGCACTGCACAACATACCCTATTTGCTTTTAGCAAATCCCAAGGCTGAGTACAGTAATTGCAGAAATGAAAAATCACCACTTACATTCAGCTCTAAATCTGCAGCCATTCTTGAGTAATAGAAAAGGAGTGGCATGAATAGATCTGTGGGATGAAACATTGAGTAAAAAAAGACAAGTATGTTGTAACAACTGCTCAAAACCTGAAGAATGTTAATAGCTAAGATCTCCTTTTTACAGATACTCAGCTACTACACTCACACTGCTGCTTGAGACCAAGAGTAACAG
Organism: Anabacerthia variegaticeps; assembly: GCA_035583185.1. Taxonomy (NCBI): domain Eukaryota; kingdom Metazoa; phylum Chordata; class Aves; order Passeriformes; family Furnariidae; genus Anabacerthia; species Anabacerthia variegaticeps. Next base: position 15,112,530 of record JAWWEW010000017.1, read on the forward strand.
ACTACTACAAAGCACACAGGCCTGTACATCCTTTGGAGGTTGTTTCAGAAACTGGTGACAGATCCAGACCAGGTCTGGACAAAGTACTTTGGTATGGTAGTTGTTAAACAATAGTGCAGAGACAAAGAATTAGGCAAGATCCCAGTTCACTGAAATAACTGCCCTACAGGAAAGAGACCTCGCCAGTGGAAACAATCACTTTTCACACCAGCCAAGGCTCTTCACCTTTCTGGTGAATCTGTCTCACTGGCAGCTGCACTTGGTAAAGACTTGAAGGGCTACACAATAGTGTCACTCTGGTGGGTCATGTATTTTAAAATCCATACAAAATTAGAAAAGTGTATCTTCAAGAGTTTATGAATTAAATATAAAGGCACTTTTTGGCAGTCAAGTGTGTATATATTTGCTGCCTGAGGACAGGACATTAGTTAAAAGTACAACTGAGAGAGCTTAACAGTGACTCTAATTTATTATGAACTGACTGAAGTAATTAAAAATATATGTTAGAGTGCTAAGAAACTGATGATAAATGGGTCTTCAAAGGTCTGGTTCTTTGGGAAATAATTTTTCTCATGTGCATGTTTCATTGATTTAGTCCTCTAATTTAAGGCAGTTCAAAATACCAAGTAAAAGCACTCAGAAAATAATGCAGCAGCTGCATCCATACTGGTCAACTATCTCCAGTAATTGCCTGCAATGGATTTAGTTTTCATTAATTTCACAATATTAAGGCTGGTATGTTCCTTAAATAATTATCTGATGAGCAGGTGCAAATAATAGTATCATTAAAAACTAATGCTTTAAAAAGATCATGGTTTTACAACAAACATCTTAAAAGAGATAACTGCACAATAACTGAAAGGGTGTGAGATTTAACCATAGTCTTGATGCACTCAGCAATACAAACCCCCATCTCTAAGAAGCTAAAACTGCTGTAGTCGAGGCAGTAACACTGTTGAAGCTCCATCTGCAGACTGACATTGCCACTTGGAGCAGGAGAGTATTTGTTATCTCCGTCCCAGAAACCCTGACTGTCTGTTTGCCACACGAGTACAGGATGCACAACAGGCTGTTTTGTAATAAGTGTAGACACAGAGCCGGGCCTGAACCACCACATTGCAGTTGTAGTATTTGTCTTTGCAGTTCTCATCTGGGGAGAAAAGGAAGAGAGAAGAAACTGAAAAAAGCAGTAACAGAGTAACAACTAAGCAATCCACTTTGTTTTACCCTGTAGAATACTTTGGACCTGTATTTAAACATTCCTTGTCAGGTCAAAATAGGCTACTGGTACAAATAAGTTAGATTATTCAAGATTTTATACACTGTAATAGAAAGATACATAAACCGTGGAAGAAATGTACCTATCTCCATTTCTCCAGGGTTTTTTATGCAGTTATCTTAAAGTTTGTTGAAGGATTCTCAACTGAAAATTGTTGCAGAACATTGAGTCAAAACTGTTTCTAAATTCTTGTATCTTCATTTCCTTAGCCATTCTTATTACTATTAAAATCAAACGTGTAGGAGCTTAATGACTAATTCCAAAGTGAAACTGTGTGTATGTGTATGCTGAATATATCTATAAAATTGCTTAATTGCACTTAATATCTTAGCTTAATGTTGGTTCTTACAGAACCTGTTACCAAATACAGTATATACACACATGACCCCCTTTTGTATTAAAGACTCTGCCAAGAGAAACCTTGGCGAATGCAAGGAGACAGCAGAAAAACACCCTGTGTGTACCAGTTTCACAGAAGCAGCTCTCTCACATTCTCAGCAACTTCAAAACTAAGCCAGTTTCTTGCACATAACAAGGAAAACATTTTTAATCAGAAATTAAAACCTACTTTTACAGCATAAAAAAAAGAGCTGTGTTTTGTGTAAAAATAAAACTCTGAACTCGATAAAGAAAATACACTTAAAACTTCTGCAAGACTATTAAACGTTTTCTCCACTAGATGGAGTTCCGTAGTTAGAACAGAAGCTTCCTCTTCCTCACCTATTTCAGGGACACAATCCTGTGTGTTACACGATTCTTTTTCTTCAGGTTTCAGCTGCGGGTCACACTGAGAACTGGCTGACATGTCATCCGAGAGACATCGCACCTCCCGCACCCGGAATCCTCCCTCACAGGACTTGGAACACTGAAACAATGAAGCTGAAGTTCAGGAAGACAATATGAGATGTGCAAACACAGAAAGGAGAGAAAGGGGACCTTGAAGCCAGACTCAGGTATCACTGTAGCCTTTTATCAGCTCCACTGTGACAGTGTTTTATTTTCTTTCTATGATGCCATAACATACAGAGGCAATTTTGTTAAAGATTCCAAAACATTTTTGACCACAGGAGGAACAACTGGCCAAGTAAACGTGGTGGACACTGTGCAACTGAAAGCAAGTTAGGATAGTTCCCTTTCTGAATTATTAGTTAGCGTCTTGCTTCTTCAACTAGTCTTCGTGTTCTCTGTTTGTTTATCCATATCTCCCAAATGTACTCTTTCCACAGTGTTCCCATTTCCTACTTCAAAAACTGAACTTTACTACTTGACTGCACTGCCCTCCACTGCTCTTTAGCCATTTAATATACAAGCAGGAATATTTTTAATTGCCTTTTTTCTGGCACTCAATTAATTTTTCACCTCTTGCAGCACAACAATTTTACTAAGCATTATAGGTTTCTTTGAATTTCTAAAGAACATATTTCTGTGCTCCTTCAAAGTCTGTTATGAAGCCAGAGACTTTTGTACTTGCTTGTCATGGTATTTTTAAAGCCAATTATTACACATTTCTGCCCATACTGAAGCAAATCCCCTGTTGACTTCAAGAATTTCACCTGAGTGAGGTCCTTGAGATTTGGCTCACTGTCCATTTTGACCTAATGCTCACAAACTTAATTAAACCTGGGTCATTTATAATGATTAAAACCTTAATAGCCCCAAACTAGCAAGAATGTTTTCTTTCTGACTTTTTGGCATAATTATTTCTTTTCCTAACATTGCAGAAACAACTTATCATGATCATGAAATCAGACACTGTAGCAAACTAACCAAAGTATTCTCAGTATTATATTCCTAAACTGCTCTTTCATCTTGAAGTACAACCTTTCCCCACTTTAAAAAGGGCAGTCCTGTGGCAACAGTAATAGAACACAGGGGTTTTTAGAATTACTCTTGTTACATGCCTGTACAGAATACTGTAATTATTCCACACCCAGCAATAGGAGCTTCAGTTCAGGTTTGCAGAGATCTTAAGCACCTAAAATGGAACCAAGACACCCAACACACCACACACAAACCCCAGCATTCTGCATTTCCCAGCCCTAACTGAGAGACTGTGCCATTTCTCTCAGGTCTGAAGATATGAACTTGACAGTTTCAAAACCTAGTTCAGGGGCTTTGGATCAGCTCTTCTGCTCAAAGCTAACCCCATAATCCTGTCTCTTCAGGTCTAACAGCAAGAAATACAGCACACCCTGTTGGTAACAGTAACAATATAGAATAGAATTATAGAATGGTTTGATCTTCGAAGGCCATCTAATCCAATACAGGGACATCTCCAACTAGATCAGGTTGTCCAGAAGGAGAATTGGAAAAAACTTACAACACAATTCTGTAAAACCTCTATTAGCACATGTATTTCTTCCTACAGTGAAGATGGTCACAAAGGCTGAGACATTTAAGGATTTTTAAATGCCACTTCTTAGGAAGTAGCACTTTAACAGTAACTAGGGGTCTCTAAACCCTTCACAGATTCTGAGTATGCCAGCACCTTGTTCCTTCTGTGCCTCCAGAGAGCACACAGTCTCACTTGCAGAGGGAGTCTCTCTGCTGCATTCTACAGATGTACCTCTTGGGACTACACACCCACAGGTTCACATTGGAAAATGGCTTTGCTATGGGAAGTTATTGAATCTAAACAGTTCAATAAACAATCCAAAGCATTTCCAGCAACACCAAGGAACCTGCTTCAATCTGCATGGCTTTATTATGAACCTAACTTGGATGTTGCTGTCAAATAAACATCTATACCTGCAATTAAGGGAGAAATACCAGGATTCCCTTCAGCTGATTTGTTAAAAACATTCTAGTTTCTTTTCTTTCTACTGCTGCCAGCAGGCCAGTCAAATGATTGAGCATTTACTAAAAAAAACCACCAAAATAACTTCCCTCTCACGTCATGTGGATATTTCCAAAGGTTCCTGACCAAGGGAAGTCAAACTCAAGGTATCTGAGATGTGTCCACATTTCAGAGCTGTCATTGGGAATTTAAGGCTCAACAAAAGGTCTGATTTACTGCATGAGATATGATGTCATCTCATTCTAAGATGACAATGGACTTTGTGATCTTAATTTAGGAAAAAAATGCTGGGTTTTTTTCTGGTAAAAATCTAATAAGCTTTATTTGGTATAGGAGATGATGGAAAGATAGATGAAACCAAAGCATTTTGTGGCACACTGGTGAATGTAGCTGGTCCACTTCCAGGGGAGATGGAAGATACATTAAGTTGTATTTTCTCTCAGTAAAGTTCTAAGTATTACAGTGAAGGGTTTACAGTAAAATATTCTGGTAAAACTGACTTTAAATACATCCCTCCTTCTTTATTAAATGCTCCTTAATTTTAATGAAACCAGAGATCTGAAAGGAACTTCTTAGTGCACATCGTCTCATTATAAGGGGCAAAACCAGCTTTATAAGAGAGGAAGATGCTTTGAAGAAGAGATCAGTGATGAAAAGACAACTATGCAGTGTCTCCTGGTCAGGATACTTCCTAACTTTCCTAAGCTCCCCTGAGTGAAAGATATACTTTCTTTTTAGCATCATTCCTGTGCACTCCTGTCATGATTGGTGGCTTTCTCCAAATGGTGCTCTCTTTCGATATAAATGGAAAACGGTGTATCAACCAAAATATAGACATACGAAATCATGATAGACTTACTGTGCTCCATTCTGTATGAAACCACTTAGATCCACACGGTTTGAGGTAGCAGGATTGCTGGCTGGGAGGTTTTTCCAAATATGAACATTCATAGGGGTTCAAAACATCAAAATTACCTTCAGTTTTCCTAACACAAATGACTTCTCTCTGTTGGGTTCCACTGCCACATTCAGTAGAGCACTGTATCAGAAAACAAAAAAGAGTGGGGCAATTCGATATTCTACTTATGTCCTTCAGCTTGCTTACAAAGTAACATGTTTGTTCCTGAAATAAAGCAGCACACACACACACATTACATTTTAAATTAATATTCAAACAGAAAAATCTGGACACCTATCTAGACACCAACATCCAGAGTCCATTTCCTTACTTTGAAATGTTCTTTTCTCAGAAAAACTGAATTTAGCTGTATCTTTCCTTCCGTCACTGGCACATGACTTGAAGAGAAAGGAAAAGGGCCAAGTATTCCCTAAGTTCCTGCAGTAAGATTTTATCTCTCAGAATCAGAAGAGCAGCCTAGATAAGCCCTGGGGTACTGTAATTATTCGTATGTAGTACTAACACAGTAGCCACCAGTCTCAGTTAGGTACCTGTACAAGAAAAAGCCAAAGGATATAGTAATGATTTAATTCATCAAGTGACTATTGACTAGAAGTGTCATGTATTACATATATAATTTTTGATCTCAGAAATGGCTACAGCAATTAATAAGATACTCCTGTGAATTTTTATTCTATGTGGTACCACAGACTCAAAACGTGTTTCTCACTATTTTAATAAATAAGACGTATGACTCTAAGTATACTTTTGGAGAAATCTGTAAGTGTTTTTTTTTTTTACCTGTAGCTATAAAAAACCCCTTGTATTTAGTTTTCTAATCAAAAGAGAAGCATAACTCACTTTCTCCATAAACAGTGTTACTGCTCCTTGCTGAAGCAGGATTGTATGTGCTGCACTGAACTTCTGAGGGTTAGAAGGTTAGAGCACAGACCTGCAGCTTTACAAAGCCCCACTTTCTGTGTAGGTTTTAGAAAAGGCCTTGATCTGCCAGGGTGTTATTTTCATGTTTGCAAGTACCTATGTGATGTAGTGTTCCAGTTCTGAAAAGTAAATTTGACTCACTTGGATCCTTACTGCCCATTTAAAAGTTAGATACACACACAGTACTGTTCCTGGCACTTGTAAAAATGTTTTTTGATGATGCCAGCAACATATGGGTTTCTATGTTGTATAAAGGACTGTGATTTTCAGAAGGCTTTTTCTAGCCTAAACCAATCATAGGTTATCAGCAGTGGGGATTTGGTTTATATTTTGAGAAGAATTTACAATCACTTTACCAGATTCCCATGAAAACCTTGAGCTGAACGAAGAACCTTAAGATAGATGCACCCAAATAAACTCTGCAGGAAATACACTAACTGCACTTTCTTTAACACCAAACATCTCTGTTGCTGCTCTCTTTTAATGGTTCCTCCAAAAGAATGTGAACAAAAGTATGTGAATATCCAGCCTGAGCTCTGGAAGGCCATCCATCAGTGCTCCCTCTTGTCCTGCTCTACTGCCTGTCTGCTCTCATTGTGGGACTGCGGATTTGATGCGTCCAGACAGTGCCTCTAGATCACACCCAGCAAAGACCTTGCACCTTTGGTGTGCACCAGGCAATTCAATCTCGTGCAAAGGAAGGTGAATTACCTGAAAAGACCAGGAAAGTCAGGATGCCCTTACTGAGCACCTCTCTCTGGGGCAGCAAAATTGGACAGAGATGCCCCATTCAATCTGCTGGAGTGGTCTAAGGAACAAGGCCTTCATTTCATCTGTCATTGGAACTGGAGAGAAGTATTTTTGAAATCTGAAATTGATATCTCATATAATATAAATAATCATCACTTAACACTTGAAAGCATTAGCATAGCAGTAGTGCTGTAATCTCCCTCTCAGCTTAATTTCCAGCTCCTTATCACCTGGAAGCATCTTGGAACCTGCAGTGCAGAAAGTTATCAGCACAGTTTGACCCAGTGCTGGCCCCAGCAGCCCCAAAGGCTCTCTGGGCTGTGCCAGAGCCCTCACAAAGGGACAGAAATGCTTTGGCACGAGTTGACAGCCTCTGAAATGCCTTTGTTCCTGACAGCAGAAATGTGTATTTGAAAAGAGAAGGGCTACTGAGATGGGGAAGAATTTACCTTGAGGAAAGAGCACCAGGATACAGACCACCAAACCAAATTTTGTTTTTTCACCTATAGTAACAGAGGCACAGCAGTACTGAAGGTAATTTTTAGGTTTAGCCATTGTTGTTTGCCTTGTTTATCTTCTAGAAATCCCATATACATATATATGTGTGTGTGCATATCTCCCTCCATGCATGCATGATCACAAAGGCTCTACTTTAAAAGGTGCAAATCTGTTGCTTTCATGTTCACCTGAATATGCAAAGCAGCATTCTGCTACCTTTCATTTTATAAACGCACTGGGTCAGTAGATGAAAAACAAAAAGAACACACAGAGAAGAACAAAATCTTATTTTCATCAACGTAAAAAACAGAACAGCAGGTGCTGAAAATGACTGAGCATCAACGCAGCAAAATACAGGAAAAAAACACACAAATATTCCGCAGCAATACCTTATGGCAGACATCTCCACTGCAGAAAAGCACAAGTTTTAAATTCAAAACCCAAGAGGTATGCTGGATGCAGCGCTTGGCTTACCTGTGTCCAGCCCCCAGTGAACCACTCGACTCTCCCAGCGCAGGGGCCGTTGTCACAGGGGGTGCTGTCGGAGGGCCGGTTGTTGCCACAGCCTTCCAGGGGCAAACTGCTGACATGGTTGGTCATGCACACCACGGAGCGCGTGCGGATCCCGGCCCCGCACTCGGCCGAGCACTGCGGGACAAACACACACAGCGGCTCACTGCGCTGCCCTCCCGCTGCACGGCCACGGGGACAGGCAACAGGCAGCAAAGGCATCGTACTGTCTTTATAGCAAAGGATTAGCTAAGAAAGAAATCTCTTGGTCTGCAGCTTTCTAATAGCTTTCTTACTTTGCCTTCCTTCTTCCTAGCTGTACATTCTTTCAGTTTTTGTTTTATTAATCTTTTTGCACACTGATTAATAGCTCTGAGAAGGGATAGTTTCAATAAACAGCTTTTCAGAGAGCAGTCCTATTTCAGCCTTTGATTTGTTCTCTGGGATTCTCCCCCAACCATTCCAGCTGTCAGCCAGGTGGATCTCACACTGGCTGAAAGGACGAGACAGACACTGAAGGCTCTGGCACTGGCAGTAAAATGACTGCATAGCTCATCCTGGATGTTTCATATAACAATCTGACAGACTATGACAGCAGAATAATGTAGAAAAATATAAATTTTTTTGATAGATGGTTTCAAAAGATTCAGGTAAATCCTCAGCAAATAACTACTAAGCACCAGCAGTTATTGTCCAACCTGTTTCAACTGTAAATTGTTAGTTTTAGAAGAGGTGGCCACAGAAGCCTTTTAATGCTATGACTTTGCAGTAACTAGCATTTACCATTCTAAAAGTTTCCCTGCTAAATTCTGAAAGCTCTTACTAAATAGTGATGTGCAGAGTCTTACGTCACATATTCAGGGACAGTATGCATGTCATCCATAAATCAGACAGGCTAAATTCTATTTATGCCCTTAGAGTTTGCTCTTTCATCTACTGCAGCAGGAAAGTCTCTGATATTCCACTATTCTAGGCAGCATCAAACTACTGACATTTAAAAACCAGTAACATGCCAAGGAAATAAGAAATTCCTGTGTTATACAGTTCTTTTGTTGCTTAATTCTTTCTTAATCTTCCCTTTCATGTCTAGACCATTAATATAAAGGAAAACCTACGTGCAGCTCACTGGAAGATATGTACATAATGGAATTCAAACAAAGCAATTATATTACACATGCAAAGAAAACCACAAGTAAATATGCAATATATGGGAGAAAAGGATGCATTTGATTCCTGTTTCAGATTTTATTTTTAACATACCATGTAATTAGGAGAAATTGTGTATTATTTCCACAATGAACACTACATTTCTCGTGGATGAATATAACTCTACACTGGAACATTTTTTAAATTTTATTGATTTAGAATGATTCAAAAAGCTGGTAATGAGACTCCAAATTGACCACTGGCTGGATTTGGCTGCCATTGGTGATAGTGTGACGGTTCACTGTCAGTAGTTCAGCTACAGGACAGCAGATGCCACAACAGCACCACCATTAATAACAAGAATAACCAATATAGTCACTCATCTTCTCAAGAGAGAGCAGTGACTGAAGGTACAATTGGTTGTAAACTGCTCTTCACTCCTGAGCCCTGAGGAACACTGGCTATTCATGTGAAACATGGAGTCATGTTCCATTTATTTCACAGACACACAATAGGAAAATGTTTTTCCTATCAGCAAGTTGATTCCTTTCACAAGATGTTCAAACAGAACAGCAAAGCTTTAGTGAAATGGAATGCCAAGAAAACTAAAGAAGTGATTCAACTCTTTAGAAGCAAAGTTTTTAACAAACAAAGTACAATTTTGGAAAAACTAGAAATTCAGGTTCCTTCCTCCATCTGCAAGATCAAGTAATTAAGCTTCTCCTGAATGAAGCCCATAAGTAACATAATGAACCTTTTTTATTGGTGATTCTGTGAAAATTTTCCACTTTCACACAGATACGTAAAACAGACCTACCTCCTCAGCAAACCAGGTTTCATGGCTAGGGAGGCCTTTCCAAAGTAAAGTGATGTCAATTGTGCCAGCAGTGAGCACTTTGCTGTTTCTCTGAACTAGAACTCAGCTGCAGCCATTGCAGACAGCCCCCTCCCAGCACAGTGACACTGCTGAGCCCCACAGTGGCCACCACTCCACCCTCCCGGGCAGGAATACATTTCCTGGCTGTTCACGTTTCACCCTTGGCAAATATGGTCAATTACATGAAGCACAGAGAACTATGAATATACTCTGTAAATACTTCTCTTATTTCTATGTAATTTTCATTTGACAATGTAATTTGCTTTTCTGTTTTGCAAACCAGAGCTGGGAACAGGTTTAGCCTATAAAGTCATCCGGAAAATCTCCACAGTCTTACATTTTAAGTGATTATGTATGAACTGGGCTTACATATCAAATAACAAAGGAAACACCAAATGGGAAGGTATAGGGTTGTCCCACCCTCTGCTGCAAGATTTTACTACATATTAACTACCCTCTAAGGATTTACAAAGCAAACTTAAACATGAGTGTTTTGTGTTATGCATTTGTTTTTTCAGGTCTTTTCTTCTTTTCAGCAAAATATCTTCCATGTGAAAGCCACGAATTTCCAAAGTGCAAGGCAGGGAGGAAGGAGAGATTGGATAATGAACCCTCTCCCTTTGGTTTTCACAATTGACACACCCACTACTCTCAATTTTGTGCCATTGATTTGTTGCATTAATACATAGCAACTGCCATAACTTAACATTGTGAAACACGAGGAACTTTCACAAGCTGCAACTTTATTCTAGTTCTATTAGTAAAGATATTTTGTTTCACAGTCTTGTTTTAATTGGCACAAATTCCTCAGAAACCTCCATCTGTGTTTTAAGGAGTCTGCCATTTTCCCCTCTTCCGGAGGTCCTTCCCTCCTGAGTTCAATTTCAGAAGCTTTCCATACCCATTAAAAACTAAAAATAAAACCCCCTCATTCAGGGCTCTGATAGCTGTTGGAAAACAACTGAACAGCAGTCCAGGAAAATAAGGCTAGTTCCTGCTAACTCGGAAAACTGCAAGTGAAAGCCTGAATTTCTGTCACACCTACAAGACATGGGTTGAGCAAAAAGACCAGGGCCAGTTCCCCATCTCCAATGTGCCAGCCCTACTCCTTTCCCTCAAATGGGGCAGGAGGCCACAGGAAAGTGGCAGCAGGAATTCTCCCTGGCCTCGAGGGCCCTTTCCCTCAGGTCTCAGCATCACTGCTGGCCTTAATTAAATTTTTAAATAACAACCAATACAGCTTGAATAAAACATCCTCATTCATGCAGGGTTTCTGTCTACCACATTTTAACCTTTGTCAACTTAATTATTTCCCACAAGATAGTAAAGGTCATCAGTCAGACTCCTGATGTTACACTACCACAAAAAATAGAAACTAAGATCTATGTTTCAAATACATTTATGAAGCTCTGTAGCATTATTTGACCTACTCTGAGAAAATCCAGTTCAGAAGGGATTTTAGACAGATTATGTAACCTTTGCTTTACCAATAATAAACTCAGAGCTGTGTTTCAGAAGTTCACTTCTGCCATAGTTCCAAGACTGGGGCAGATTTTCAAAGGACATAAAACCACTGAGACCTGCCATGATTTCTTAAAATAGATAAAAAAGGGGGGGGGAGGGGGGGGAGTGTAGGAAGAAATCTCCTTCTGCATTGCCAAAACATTTCCTGATACTTAGATTTGGTTCCCTTTCGAGTGCATCTATGCTCACAGTAGGTGCTGGATCAGCCTGGCATCCTTCCACAGGAACAAACATTTTGAAATACAGGCTTTCAGCTGGATCCTGATTGCTTTTACATACACAGTTACGTTCTTTATATGTAGTAGGTTACACTCTTGGTACTTACAATCCTGATGCTCCCAGGAGTAATTAACATTAGGGAACAGGCTCTTTCAGTGCCCTGGCTCACACGGTAAATGTCAGTCACCTTGAGAGCTGTAAGGACCCCTCAGCTTGGCTGCACCAGCATGGCCCTGAGCAGCCCCCTGGGGGCTCCACCACCCCCTGCTCATGGCCCAGAGTCTGCTCTGAACCTCAGCCCAGTCCATCAGTTCCTGCCTGAGCTTCCTCAGAGATGTGCCTGTTCCCAACCGCAGCCCAACTTCAGGGATCCCCCACCCTTGGACTCCCTTCCCAGCTGGATCCTGCCCTGTCCCAGCACCCCTGGGCTGTCTGACCCTGCCTACTGTCACTGCAGGGACTCCCCAGCTCCACCTCAGCCTTGGCTCCTCCCTGTGATCGTGCCTGGTTCCCTGGACCCTGCTCTGCTCCTGCTGCCACCCGTGAGCCCAGCCTGGGTTCTTGCTGGGAAGGCTCCTCCTGCCACACTGCTCCTCCTCAGAGCAGCTGGATTGTGGCACAGTGGGAGCAGCGACAGAGGGGAAAACACAAAGCTCTGCAGGTCTCGGCCCCCTTCCACCACAGCTCTCTGCTGGTTGTGTGCTTCACTGCAAGTCATGGGGGGTGTTAGGTACTTATACATCTAGAATGCAAACCTTCTATTTCCATACGAATCCCACATGAAATCAATGAAAAGGGGTATTTTATCTCGTTATCATTTTATACTGAAAGCAAATAAAGAGTGTTAATAAAAAATAATGAACTCTTGCACAAGCTCCATGGTGATTTTTTTCCCCCTTTTTCTTTTATTTCTTTTCCCCCCAGGGTTCAGGAGATTTTAAGTGAACTATCCCGATTTAAACAAAAAACAGTGAAAGAAGAGTGTAAGCTGCAATATTCAGTGGTGGTTCCACATTTGACTGTTCAGCAAACCAACTGAACCTGCTAGGCAATGCTTTAGGATTGTGAGGAATAAAGCACTGATTTTTATGAAGTTCTCTTTTTACTACAGTTCTCTTATGGCAGATTATTACAGAAGCATTGCTGTTACTCCTTTTAATGAAGAGTGAAATCCAGAGCATGTGTTTGGTTTGTTTTGATTATGTTCCCTGATGTGCAGCATTTTTTCTTTCTTCCCAAGATTTTATTTTGGCCACAGAATCTCATTAACATCTAAGAATTGTTTGTATTTTGGCTTCTTTTCTAAGTAGGCTGTAAACATAAAATGAGAAACAAATGAACAGAGGAGATGGCAATGGAGAATAAACTGCAAGGGGGGAATGCTCCAGTTAGCTGGAAGGAAACACTGGTGAGTGTCCCATTGCTGTAAATCAGGAGAATGCAGTTTCCCACTTCTGACCCACAGGAAAAGTAAACTTTCCAGAAATTAGAGCTGTCAAAGAATCAGTCATGTGAAATGTTTGCAAGAATCTCATCTGCCCCCATCAATCCCATTTTGCTGCTAAGTTCAGCAAGGTTCACCAGATTTACTCTGCTGATTAATGGATGCTGGTTGGTGGGGCTGGGCTCTTTTAATGCAGTGTGACATCTTTAGAGAATTATGAGACAGGAAGCCATCTTTCTACAGATGCACGTAAAAATATCACAAGTTTGTCCAGACTCTCTAAAGGCAGAAGAGGTTAGAGATCATGTAGAAGTCAAAGCCATGAAACTTTAGCTAATTCTCTTATTTATACTCAAGGTAGAGCAATAAACATAAAGACAGCCACAAAGTAAGATCAGTCTCACTTTGCTACTGCAGCCTTTTAACCTGCAACCTTTCCCATGGAAATGGGGAAAAATTTCTGTTTCTCTCAAGACTCAGCCTGGGGGATATCAATACATGGTGTTTAGACCTATTTCACAACCCAAGGAAAGAAGGGTTTGTTTCCTAAGGATGGATTGCTTTCCCTCCTCCAGTGTGCACATGGTGGCCACACACGTCAGGAGCTGTGCAGGTAACAGTGTGTGACACACAGACAATGGCTCTGATACCTGCTCATGCAAATAACACAGGTCAAGAACTGTATTGTTCCAGGAACACGGAGGTGGGGTTAATTACATATAGAAAGAATCTGTGTGTGCAGAAACTGAATCCAATAATGCCATGGGGGGAAACAGGTGGACCATAAAATACATAAATACATTGTGGGAAAACAAGAGCGGAGAGTATGGCAAGAAGGCAGCCAAGTGTTATTTACAGAGCCAAGCCACATACAGCCTGCCCTGGGAAGGAAACACAACTCCTACACACAAATTTGTGTGTGTTCTGCAGGGTTTGAAGTGCATGTATGTTATACTGCCACAGTAACATTTGGGGAAATTTAATTACATAATCTTCCAAAGCAGAACCACAGAAACTATTAATGAAAATAAAGGTAACAAGCATGACTTTTTGCAACAATGAAACTGTGCAAATAAGAATAGCCAAAAATCTTGCAAGCATCCCTAAATTAGATCCCGTTCTTTGCTTAAACCAGTGTTAAAGAATACCCTTGTCAAATTCTGCACAAATATGTACCACAGTTACCAAATCCTGAAATTTGACATCTGTTGGCAGCAAAGACAACTGTAATTTTTATGTTCCTGTGTTTTTTCTTGATGTTTCACTAATTAGCCAAGGCTATATTGTCATGCCCCAAGCATCACATAAATCCAGCCATGCAGTTTGATATATCCCTTTCTGAAAGAGAGAGGACGTGTCGAACCGATCTCTGACAGCCTTCTGGAAATCTCTGCTCACTGCATGTGCAGCACGACACATGAAGTGTTTGCAAAGTGGGGTCAGCAAAGTGCAGACTAGGCTTCCTCTTGTGGCTGTAACCAAGCTTGAACTCAACCATTTCAAAGCTCCAACATTCTCAAAAGTTATGATAAGTTCTTTTACCTCTTATTTCTAGCCACGGCTGAAATGTCAAAATACAATGGGAAAGACTGTTCTGTGGTATTTCCAGCTGGGACTCGAAGTAGGCATGTAATAAATCTCACAAAGAAGGTCTGTTCTTGTGAGATTTCCACCACAGTTTTGCAGACTCAAGAGGTTTGAACAAGCTTTTTTAAAGCATTTGAACTTTTGGCTGCTTATCTGAACCATTTGTGGCTGCCCATCGCTGATCTGTGCTTACTGCTGGAGTGTGGCTTGGCTTAAAGTGCTTTTTAAAGAATTGTTTGGGGAAATTACACATGCAGAGCCTATACATCTGGGAATGCCCCTTTCCATTCCATGACAGAATTCTCTCGTCTTTCAACAGAAACACACTCCCCTACAGAGACTTCTGATCCTAAAAACCAGCCCTTCAAGGCCCAATAAAGCAATGGCCAAAGGCCTGACTTTGCAAAGCTGTTGACTATTCCTTTATTTCACTGACTCCACTGGAATCTCTGCCACAGGGCGCCTCCGAACATCCCTCTTATAAGGTATGTGTGAATCTTAGAAGATCCTGCATATTCCAGTTCAAATCTATTTTTCCTGAAATAAGCTGTTCCTTACATCCTCTTTGTGAATCCAAACCCACTGCTGGCAGAAGTGATGGTGAACAATGCCAACTACAGTAGCAAGCATTTGGAAGAAATTAATCTGTACACTTATATAAACTGAGAAGGTAACAAAATCCATTCTTTACTCTCTGGCCCTAAAATGTCTGTGGTAAGAAAAAAACTCCCAACACTTTCCATATTACCTGCTTCACTTCTATGTCTCATTTAACACATATAAATAAGCATAATAACATTCTACAGTTATAACCTTCAGGTCAAAAGCTGCTTTTAATTCTGCAGAGGGCAAAATATCAGTGTAGAATAATGAAGAAAATGGTGCTGGAATCTTCACTAGAATGGCTGTGCTTTATGTGGTGGAACTGCACTAGCTGATAGCAGCTGGGCCAGCTTTGCCAGGAAAGATGTCTCCAAGGGTAGAATGCATCTTTCTCTCTTACTTGTAAAATATCACTCTAAACAAAAAGGCACTGCCATTTTCCCTGCAGCAAAATCTCTGCCCTTTGCACCACTATGCCTGTACTTCTTCACCTGGTAGTTCTCTGTCCATTTTATGCCAGAGTGCGCACTGGGAAAAAAGTGACAGCAGCACAGATTTATCAGTCTATATTTTTGTATTCTTTATAAAAGCTATTTCAGTTGTCTGGAGGCTGAACATTTTGCAGGCCTTTACCTGTAACAAGAGTCTGATCAGCCCTTTTAATTATGTACCAGACATACGAGGTACCTGCCCTAGTTGTGAAGTTCCTGTTCCAACCCTGCATCTAAACCATGTGGGAAACATTCTGAGTGTCCAAACTAATGTGCCCCCTATAAGCCCCCTATTCCCAGCCTTCAGACGCACTACCACAAAGTGATCTCACCAATGAAATCATTAAGTTACGAATGTAATCTTACAGCTTCAATGATAAATTACGTTATTTGTTTGTCAAAGGGAGATGCAATGAGGATTTTACAGACTGAAGGCTCAACTTGTCTACAGATGAAATTGATAGGCAAGAATCCACAAGAGGGGCCAAAATACCAGGCTTTTCCTAGCCCATGTTTGTCAGCCTTTTAATGAAAGCACATAAATATCATCACTGAACAACTCTGAGCCCAATCACAAAATAAGGTAAATCACCACTGGTTTTATTGTTTTCATGCAGAGAATCTGACTCATTGGAATAACCCCCCACCAAATTCACGAAGTACAAGAGCCTGAATCAAGCTTGCCTGAGCTTATGAAATTGTTCCCCTCTTTTCACAGCTATAAGATAATTGTTTTATGGTTTGAACTTAAACCCAGACATCAGGCCTCAAATCTGCATCCCTTAAAAAATCAGCAAGGAAACTTTTAAGAGTCTCAATCTTGAGACTCAGGGCTAAGCAAGGCAAAATAATAAATCTCAGCACACTCAATATTTTGGGAAGTTCAGACTCAGAGCCAATTCTAAATCCAGATGTTTGGCCATATACCCACATGCTTGCCCTTTCTGTGCATTCTTGTATCTTAACACAAACTCAAGATGCCCTTGGGATCATTATGTTTTTGTTTGCTTTTGCCTGTTTATCAGATCAAGGATAAATATGGAGAAGTAAGATTACTCCTTTTCTGGCTGTACAGATGTGTATTTTTTAATTCTGATGCAGCAAAGCTTTAGAAGGCCTGGCAGCACAAGGATGATGAGAAACCTTACCCTGTCACTCCACTCTGTGAGGAACCAGCTCTTAGCACAGGGCCCCATGTCACAGTTCTCGATATCGTTCGGCCGCAGCTTCATGTTGCACTCCTCGTCATCCACAACGTCCCCGAGGTTGCTGACACACTTCACATCCCGAGTCCTCTGCCCCACTCCACAGGGCACTGAGCACTGTAAAAGAGGCTTTGCATCAGGGCTCTCTGCAGGGACTGCAGTGTTCATCTGTGAGCTGGGAACATCAGCTCATTCATTCCTGCTAGGACATCCACAAGAGCTACAGAGCTACTCCAGGCTGCCAGCAGTAGGGAATAAAAGCACTACAGAGCTACTCCAGGCTGCCAGCAGTAGGGAATAAAAGCACATCAGCAGCTTTGAACCATATGCTCAGTCTGCAGTGTTCTACAGTGTAGCATGCTGACACACTTGGAAAACATAAAATTAAACCCTATCTTCTTACCAAAATGAACTGCTGATATTTAAGCAGCAGACTGGCATACTCTGCATAATTTTGGTTGTGACCTATAAGCAGACACAAAGCAAGAGAACTGCAACGAAACACAACTTCTGAATCCCAAGGCCTCCAAGCAGAGGCCTTCTCCTCCTGCCCTCCTTTCTCCAGCCTGAGGGCACTGACAGCTCTGGGTGTCCCTCAGAAGCATCCAGATCATGACACAAGGCGGGAACATGAATTCCTGCTGTGTACACCTGAAATGTTTTGATGAGCTCTGTGGCTGCTCTAGAATTTAAGGGGAAGGTCTCTGGGAACGTGAGGATCAAGGACTGCAGTACCTGCACCCTGGGGGACACAGCAGAGCTTCCAAGGGCAGCCTCACTGCTTTTCCCTTGTCTCAGAATGCTCAGCCATGTCTGCCATATATACAGGTCAAACTTATTAATTGTGCAAAATATACCCCCTACAGTGAGACACCTCACAGACTGCACCTTCAGACTGCAGCTGCTTCCTCACTGTTCACTCTGGAACACTGGCCAAAACCCACACTGCAAGTGTGAGCTCACTCAAGAGCAAAGTCCTAATAAAAGCAATACCCCAGTCCTTATGTCATAAGGGGGGTGATTTGTCCAAAGTTCCTCTCAAAGTTCTCTGCTGACTCCAAACTCAAAAGTACCACAATGTATTTTTCTTAATTAGATTTAGATCAAAGTTTTTGACATTTGCATGTCAGAAAAAATGGTAAGCACATTGAAATCTTAAGATGGGCTGACTTAAGATCACAGAGCTGTCTCCAAAACGAAAACCTAACTACTTCAGTAAGCAGAAACACAAATACATTTTCTACTGAAAGCAGTTTGCAAACTCAATTGTTCCTTTCTTTATGATGGATCTTTTTCCTGCCAAGAACTTTTATTTTACTTCCAAGAGTAAATTAATCACAGAATTTTATTGTAATTATATTTAAATTCAACCAGCTACAATATCTAAAGCATTTGTTGAGCTTGATTCATCACATGTAGTAAACCTCTAAAGACTGTTAACTGAAATACTTCTTGAAATGCAACAACACATAAAACCAGCTCCTCTTTCTCATCATCAACACAATAAAATAATCACAACTTTATGTTTTACATTAATTTTACTGTCCTTTAACTCAAGATGGATTTTAATTCTGTGGGGATGGAAAGCTGTGCCAGTGCAGGCAGCCCGTGCACAGCACACTGAGGGCTGTGACACTCGTTCCAGCACAGGCTGGGGGGAGGAATAAGGAAGCCCTTCAGCAGAGAGAAAAGGTAGATTTAGGTTGAGGATTTAAGCTACAATTTTTCATGGTCTATCCACCCACACAATTCAGCAACACTAAAATTTTTTTTGGCTTTGTTTCATGGAATACTGAGGGGGATTTGTGTATCACTGCACCCAGTACAGCAGAATATTTTCTCTTTCACACAGTGGCCATGAAAGTAGCTGGGATGGTTCTCAGGTTGACTGAAACGTCTGTGAGCAACACAGAACAACTGAATCTCAAATCTGTACCATCCACATTTATTTAAAAGTCTTGGCATAGCTTCAAACCGACTACAGTAACAGCAGCTAGTGCCTCTGTCCTAAACTGGTATGTAAGGCTAGTGAACTCCTGAAGCTGCACTCTACATGCTGTGAGAAAGAGCAAGAGCTTTGCCACTACAGGCAAAGCCACCAGGACTCTCCTCTCCTTCATACAGCATGTCAAAAAACCCTTGCCCAGAATGTTTGTGTACTCCTGTACACACATCTGTGTGTTTTGTGCTATTCAAGTGCTCTTTTTCAGCTTCCTTCTGGTTAGGAAACTGGAGCGATCATAGAAAAGAGAGGTTTATTGAACTAAGATTTACTTATTTCCAAAGCTTTTACCATTCCACCTCCCCATTGTGAACAAAACCAAACCCCAGGTTGGATTAGTGGTATCAGGAAGAAAACCCTTGCTCTTTCCTGAGGTTTCATGTCATGAATGAATCAGTCGTACTTACTGAGGTCCACTCTGTCCTGATCTGCCACTCACTGCAGATCTTCAGCTGGCAGGTGCTGGTGGTCTCTGGTTTCTCCAGGTGATGGCACCGGTACTGCTGCACCGTCAGCGTGCGGTTGGCGTAAATCTGCCGGCACAGGATCTGGCGGTGCTGCATCCCCAGGCCACAGGTTTTGCTGCACTCAGACCACTCCCCTATGTCCCAGCTGAAGTGACAAAACAAGAGGACACATTTTTTTTCTCCAAAGAATTCTCTGATACTTAATCTTACCAGAACTTGAAGGATGCGATTCTGCTGCTGGCACAGAACCCTATAAAATAACCCCCTTGAGCCTCTGTGTGCACAGCAATCCCTCATGAGACATTATATACCCACATACACAACCCACCTGTAGTGGTTAACAATAAGCATGGGTACAGATGGCCCAATTTATGGTCTCAAGACATATTACAAACACTACTTAAGCCTCTAATAGCTGTTTAGTTTTTTTAAAGACTCTGTCTAATATATATTCCTGCTCTGATACACGTCCCAAAAGTTTAAGGTTTTCTGCAGCAAAGGCTCTAAAACAGGGCAGCAGCACAAAAATCTTGTAATGCATCCAGGGATTCATTCATCAGTAAAACTGAAATAGCAAATGATTAGCAATGAATAAATACAATTAATTTTATAGATGCAAAAATTCCTAGATGTATTCTTCTCATTCCAAGATTTCACTGTATTTACTTAGTCACCATAGTACAAATATGTCATTTTCCCCTTTCAGTTTTCATTTCAAGCATGAAGAGAGACACAAATAAGGGAAGTATCTGAACTGTTCACACATTTCATTTCAGAACCCTTGGGGAGAACAAGCAAAATCTCTGCACTCTTTAAATATTTACATTTCTTTGTTTGTATTTTTTCTTTATATTCTTTGTTTCTAGAATGAAAAAGGTGAGGAAAATGCTTTTCGTGAGAGAAGACATCTCCAAGTAAATGGCTTCAGCAGCTCCCGAGGATCTAACACAGTAGGAAATTGCTTGTCAGGCATCTCTGACACTGTAACAGCACTTAGACCTTTAGAAATCTCAGTGGGGCAAGGAGTGGCCACTTGCTGCTCAGAAAACTGGAGTGCAACCACCAGAGAGATGGAAAATTGACCTAAACCAAAGTTGTTATAACGACAACTGGGTTTAACCCTTTCCTCTTCTCGCATACACCCTGAATGAACTGTCCTTTTGGTTGTTTTTTTTATATTTCTATTTTTCACTTGGGAATATTTAAAACTTGTTGCTTGGCCAATTGCAATTCACAGCCTCCTGATGGAAGTGGCATTCCTGAAGGAAATCACAGCTGAGCTGGCTGAATTAGTGTGCTGGAAACAAGGACTGCCACTTCAGAACCCAGCCTTGGAGCTGAGGAACTACTCCATTCCAGCAAAGAGAGGGGGTATTTACAAGGGAGCTGCTGGAGCACCATCTCATCCTTAAACATGACACCAGGGAATGGAAAGGTGGCCACTACAGCCCATGGATCTCACGGTGGGTGAGATAACCTACATAGCCTCTTCTTTACACAGGTACGTGCAGAGGCCTCTCACTTGAAACAAATGTACATGCAAAACCTCAGTAGCATTGCCCTCTTTCCCTTGACTTAAACTGTAGTGTCTTACAAGGCTGGGCAGGGGAAGAGGTTGCAGGCCTCCTCTTCTGGAATGGGCTTGGTGCTGCTGTCACAGTAACCCTCGGGAACCTCCTCGTGAGTGATTCTGTTGACACAGTGGAAAATTGGGTACTGTGATCCTGAAATGAAGAAGAAAACAAATTGCAAAAGACGCTGCAGTCGTAACAGTAGCACCCAACACTGATGCAGAAAGGCAAAGCATAACCCGACAACAGGAAACACAGACTTTATCCAAAATCTCCAAATGTAAGAGCTGAATGCTGTACTATTTACATTGTGATATTATGGGAAATATTTAGTATACAGAAAGTACAGCATGGCAGTGTAGAAAAGGCTGAGAAAACACGTTCCTGGCTCTGCATGATATCTTTATAGTGCAGAGAGTACAAACATGAAGCATTTATTTAGGCAATTCAAAAAACGTGCAGCCAAGTGGCCACAACACAGGCTTGGCAGGAGGGAAAAATTAGCAGGCACTGTCGTGCCTCTGGAAAGAGACTGAGCCTCCCTACTCCAGAGTTACGTGCTGAGTAATTACACGGGAACATTGTCCACTTCACCTGGAATTTGAAAAGATCCAGCAGGCAAAGCTTACAGGTTAAACATCACCAGAAACGACCACTCTCCATATTTAATGCTCAGCCTTTAAATAACTTCCATGCCAGAGCAGAAAGACAGAACTCTACTATTCCTACACAGAGTAGTGCAAGCACCACTTTTCATAAGCTCACTAATTACCAGTCCCTTCCTGTCCCTTTTCTTTCCCACTTCTTCCCTATTAAAACCTCCCATCTCTGAAGTCACACCATTGCTGTTCCAGCAGCAGCCAATGTGGCAGAGACATGGCTGATGAAATCCCTGTGAAACCTTTCCTTAAAGAGCAGAAAACTGCTGACAAAGACACAAAAAGCCATGAGGGTTCATCTGACAAAGCTGGAGAGGTAAAGAATGCCAAAGGATGCCGGGGAAAACAGCTGTGTATCAAGGGTGTGGGAGAAAGCAGTTTGCCATGAATCCAGAAATGTTTCCTTTCAGAGGAAAATGTCATATCTTTCCTTGTAACTCACATGCTTTGTATTTTGAATTCTGTTGTTTCTACTAATTCCCCTCCCAGTTTCGCCTCTCCCACCTGGAACCCTGCCACGAGCCCTCTATTTCCTGTGCATGGTGTACCAAGCACTTACCTTTCCCACACGTTGTAGTGCACTCTGTTTTCCCAACCTGTTTCCAGTTGTGTTCTCGGTTTTGTCTTGGTGCTTGCATAGCAGGCACCTGGTTTTCTGGCTGGTGAGCAGGAAATCTTCCTGGCTGAATAACTGGAAAGGTTCCAGCTGACTGTCCCATCAGAATGTCTGTCTCCCTGTGCAAATCCTCGTCCTCATGGCTTACACTTTCTGGCATTCCCAACTGACCATTCAATGGCTCCCCTGATGATGGACAATAACAGAGAAGTAAAACAATGAGCCCCACGTGCAAACATCAGTCTATGCTTTGATCCACTAACAGAACTGGAGCATCATTATATTTGGAAGCACCTTTAATCTCCCATGCAGAGACCCCCAGATAGTGACTGCAAAGACTGTGTTGTTTTAAACTGAGATAACCAGTCTCAGCCAGCAAATACTTTAAAAACTAAATTTGAAGAATCTCCAAACACACTGTAGAGTTAATACACCCAGTGTGTCAAAATTTCCCAAAGCTTTTTGGTTTTGTACCATGCTCTGCATCCTGTGCCTCCCCATGTCCCTGCACAGCTGCTCCTCTCTAAAAACAGGCTGCAAACACACGGAGAAATTTGTCAAGGCAAGTCACGAACATTAAAACCAGGACCAAATTCACTTGCAAACTCTCTCCTGCCCTTCAGGACTTTGTAAGAGTACACAGAGCACACATCCACAGCCCCGTCAGGAGCACAGGCTGCCCAGACTCTGGCTTGGGAAGGAAACACTATTCTGTTTGATCCTCTCCAGTTGGGAGAGGAAAGAAGCTGTGAAGGGTTGTTTTAAATTATCTCAAACTCCAAAAAGAAATATCATGTTCTATTTAATTTCTGAGACAAGGTTACAACACTCCAGCTTATGCAAACCCATGGACAGAATTGTTACTGAAAGCAGAAATCTGTGAGCAGATTCCCTTCTAAAGGATAAATAATCCCTGCCAGTATTAATTCACTGAAGTTACTAAATCTGTGCTGACCTCTCATTCAACACGGAGGGTGAAATCCTGGGCCTCTCCCACATCAGTGTCAGCATTTATACTGAATTTAATGGTATGACTGTCTCCATTAGTTTATTGGGTAAAAAAACATGTTTAACAATAGGAAATGTTGGCATTTTACCTGGCCTCCTGTGAGCAAGCAGCTGAGGACTAATGACATTCTCTCCTGGAATGATGTACTCATAATGTATGCCTGGGTTAGGCTGCTGATGTATCATCTAAAAAGAAAAACAGCCATGCACTGAGTTCTTCCATTTGTGATGTTGCTAGTACTGAAAGAACTGCTCAGCTACATAACACTATTCAGCACTGGTCAGGATAGAAAAAATGGTTAAATTACTATCTCCAAAAAATGCAAAAAAAAGAAAATACACATTACTGTTTGCAAGAAAGAATATACAATTTACTGTGTTTGGAAACTGAGCAAGCTCATGATGGCAGAGAAACTATTTGAACCTTCTCTGGAAAAGGTAAAACTGCCATGCTTGGGGCCAGGCTGGGCTGTGGCTGCCCCAGCCCTGGCTTTGCCTCTCAGCAGGGTGAGCAGCAGGGGCTCACACCAGGGCTCAGCAGCACAGGAGACGGTCCTAAGGGCAACAAAACATCCCCAGAGAGCAGGAGCTTGACAGATGCCTGAGGAAACAAAAGCAAGGAAGAAAGAAAGCAGAGAAAAATAAATACCATGGCCTGCAAAAGACACATCTAGCCTTCTGCCTTTTTAAAGGTTCACCTGGGGCACCTGGACACAGCACATGGGACAGCACACACATGTTGTTCTGTGTGTACATCTCACAGATCCCACTGCTCCTGCCCACACCGTGCAGATAACTCGGCCCCGCCCCATGGAGCCTCAGCAACCTCCCAGCTAAAACCACTGGCACTGCCCTCACCATGAGCCCTGCCCAGCAAGGATGGAGGGAACACATCCCAGAGCCCTGCCCAGCAAGGATGGAGGGAACACATTGCAAAGGCCCACGTTGCTGTTGCAGCAGCTGAAGAGTGCCAGTGCAATCCTCCTGCATCCTTCCATGTTCATTTCCAGCTGAACAAAGCTGTAATCTCAGTGCAGCCAGACTCCCAGTGCTTTACAGCAGGCCACAACTCTATCAAAGTGTCCTTTATGAAACGCAGGCAGGAACCAAAAGGTTTGCCCCCTTAAATGTGACAGTGAAGCCGAGTGTTTTCAGAGTGCTGCTGCACAAGCCCCCAGGAGCTGACACAAGCCAGCCTGTGAGAGTCACTGTTACTTGTTTAAGCAGACAGGCACGATGAGACCTGAGCCAGCTTTGACCTTCTGACAGCTGTTTTAAACTGTTAGTAGCACACTCCATACCCAAGTGGCTTCTGTCATGTTGCTGCTGTGAGCCTGAGCATCACCAGGCTGGAAGTGCAGGGCTGTCAGAGCTGCTCATTTCACTACCTTGGCTTTGATTACTTCAGTACTGCTTCTACTGACACTTGTGCTTTAGTCCTGAGCTCTTGGTGGGGAGTAGTCTGGGAGAAGCCTCAGCCTACACTCAAAGTACCTTTTTTAAAAAAACAAGACAAACAAACCCACAAAACCCAAGCAAAGAGCAGAGCTTGCACTAGCTCTTTGGTTCTGACAATCCATGGGCCTAAAACGAAGAAGTCATGCTATGCCAATGGCCTAATGAACCAGCAGAGCACAATTAGTGCTTCAAGGCTTCACTAAATTCATCACATCAATTAATACCAACTAGGGAGTCAGACCCTTGTTTTTCCTTGTATCAAAATTGCTTTTTCCTTGCCAAATATAATAGCAGTTCGTCTCAACTCTGTCCCTCAGAGATCATTCACTTTTCTGCACCATCGAATAATGCACTGCCTTGTAGTACTTTTTTGAAAGGGTTGGTCCTTCCAATGTTACTTTTTTATCCAAAAAATACACCCTCTTTGTGTTTGGTCCTGAGAGAACCAGTAACTGTGAGCTGACTTCAGCAGAAGAGTTCCCTCCCCATTCCAGAACCAGGACCTTGCCCTTTAGATGGTTCCAGAAAGAACTTTCCAATGGCTTTTCCATCACATTTCTCAAAACAACTGACAGGCACATGTTATAAAGAGCTTAACTGATGAAGTCCCTAATTATTGTCCCAGCTTTCCTGCAGGAAAATACCTGCAATGATTGAACAGCTTTGCTCTGAGGTAGTGGCCTTAAGTCTTTGTGGCAATGTACCCTTAACACTTGGACAGCACTCGCATCTCTTTATCTTGCTATTTATAACCTCCTGTAAATCAGAGATCTTTTTCCTCTACATTTTCAGAGTGGAAGAAAGACAGCATGATCTCAGGAAAACAGAACAGAAAGCCATTTGGAGTTCCCATCTGCAAATCTCTTCATTCTTCTACAGAGAGCAGCAGGATCACGAGTATGGATGAAAAGGGAATGACATGATTCAGGCAAGACAAAGGCTGAAGAGAGACATCTGTATCTGCATGGCTGCACACTGCAAACCTGTGAGAGAGCCTGGGTCAGACTGATGATTGATTTGCTTTCATCCAGCACTATCCATCTTTATCTTCCCATACTATATAAAAAAAGACACTAAACTATCATCTTATAATGAACTGTAGTATTGCTCATCTGAACAAGAAACATATCAGATAAGAGTGCAGTCAAATTAGATGTGGCAATCCACAGCAGCAGCCAGAGAGCAAACAAAGCTGTGCCCATCATGTCACCTTCAAAGAGTCACTGCAGAAGCAGAAAAAGGAGAGACTGAGCCTAAACTAAAACATTGCACTATCATAAATTTAAACTTCAGGCTTTTTTATGGTACTGCTTTGGAAATATCTCTTTAATCCATTTCCTGACCCTTTTCTCTCTGCGTCATTACATATTAGGCATCAATCAGCTAAAATAAAGTCTTCCAGCCAAGCCTCGACTCACAAACCCTGTGGCTGCACAAGGACGTGGATGTTTTAAAAGCAGAGGCTGCACTGCAGAGTCTAAGAGCCCAAACACTTATTTTCCAGGCTTTTGCCAGTCATACATTGCAATCAGTTGGAAAAGGAATTTGGATCATTTGGACTGGATGATCTTAGAGGTCTTTTCCAATCTTTATGATTCCAATGTTAGCATAATTATTACACTGCTTTATTAAGGCACCATGTAGCAGATGTGGAATAACTTGCCAACATTTAACTTTTCCCAGCTTAGTGATCAGCGTAGTAACTATTAATTTTATTATGAAATGACCCAGCGCACTCCATTTTCCACCCCATATTGCACTCAAGAACAAAAAAGCCATAGCTGGATGAAACAACCATATAATCAGTTAAACTAGCTTTTTTCAATAAATTGATTTTACTGTGTGGGAGTTTATAATCTCAGAGCACACCATTTATCTCTGAATAAGTTGTAATCAATTCCAGTTATATTTTTTACTTCAGTATGATGAACTCAAAACCTGCCCCCTCTGAAGTAAAAAGCTTTTTCAGTATGGTTTCTCCCTCTTGGACACAGTTTGTCTTCTCTCTTCCTTTCTCCCACAGCTATTATCTATAGTCTGCTAGCACAGCCTCATATATATATATATATATATATATATATATACGCACATATATATACCATAGCTTCAAATCATTCTGTCTGTAGTTTTTTTGGACTTGTTTCTTTTGAAGGAAACTGAGATGGCATCCCTCTGCCTGGCTTAGGTATTTGCTTGACCACTGTAAAGTTAAACTATTTACTTCAATTGAACAATTTTGCTTTGATAAAGAGAGTACCCAGAGAAAATCCAATTCACAAAAAACCCCCCAAAAAACAAAAAAAAACACCAAAACAAACAAAAAAAAACCAACAGACCCCCTCCCACCCCCCAAAAAAAAAAAAAAGGAAAAAGCCCCAGACATTTGTATGATTTATCTTCATTTTACTGAACAAGTAAAATTGGTTTTACTGGGTCAGTAAAGTCTGAGGGAAAAAGGCTTGACTTAAGATTTCCTATGATCTGGAGCGAGATGGAAACAACAGCAAATAAGTGCAAACTATCCAAAATAACTTTTCAAAATGAAAGTTAACAAACATTACCAATGAATTGAACATTTTTTGTTGTTCCAGCAGGAAGATTAATCTAAACAGTGACTCACATAGACATCGAGGACTTCGTTGGTGGGGCCCTCAGCTAAGAAGGACTCGCCAGCGGTGCTGGAGATCTCGTTGGGGCGCCGGTAGGTGAACATGGTGCCTCCACCCTCGTACCTGCCCGGCCGGTCGATGGCCCAGTTGCCATTGATGATGGAGCGTCCCGAGCGGCTCCGCAGGGCTGGGACAAAAACACAAACACAGGGCTGCTGTCAGAGCACGGCTCCTCCCACCCTGCTGCCCACCCCAGGCCCCAGCAGGGCAGGAACACTACCAGGGGTTCTCCCAAGCTGCTGGAAAGAACACTTGGATTAATAGTTGTGGGGGAAAAAAACCCCAAACACCAGCCAATCTTTGTCTGAATGTTTATGCTGCAAGAAAAGAAAGAAGAATAAAAGACAGCTTGGAAAACTTGGTCACCAGTTTCTCACAAGTGGCCAGCAGCACTCGCTGAACACACAGGCATTCCAAGGAAGTGGTTTCCCTCCACTTTCTTCCCATTGAATCGACTGTTTTCTGATTTAGGCAGAACAAATCACAGAGTCAGATACAGCAAATCAGTACATTACACAATGCAGAAGCACCAAACAATTTAGGGACCCAGAAGAACCCTGAGTGGGTAAATATTCCAGTTATTCTTCATGGAGCCCCTTGGCCTGTGCCTCCATTTCCTCTTCACAACAGGATTTTCTTGACAGAACATCTGCAGGGCCCCGACCTGCAGCACAGTTTGGAAAGGTGAGCTCTCTGCCAGTGCCAGGAGGATCTCCTGAGCGAGAAAAAGTGACTCGCAAATCAGATATTTGCCAGAGAAGAATAAAATACGGATGCAATATCCAGCTGGGCAGTGCATTGCCTTTGCTCTCATGGGCAAGTCACTGCTTTGGTGACTTTGGTCTCTCTGCCCCTTCTGGCTCCTACTTTATCTGTCTATCTGACTGAGTCCTTAAGGTCAGAACCTCCTGTCACATATATGTGCATAACTGTATGCAAGATCAGTTATAAATAATTTTTTGAAAACATTAATATCTTGAGGCTGAAACCACATCAGATGTTGCTTAAATACACAGGAAAGACACAACCCTTTCTCTAAAGTCTCTCCTCAGAGATTTTCAATTTTCTTACAAAAAAATTTGCTTTTAAATCCAGACTTTAAAACAGACAACAAAATCTGCTAATACCCTTGGCTGTATATTGCTTGGTAATTTACTTTTTAAAATGCAACTTCAAGGTGCAAACTTTGAACACACAAAAAGGTAGTGTCAAGGACCCAGTTATTCCAGAGACTGTTTCTTCTCTGCCCTGTCCCAAGAACTGATACTCAGTTAAAATGCTCTCAACATTGCACACAACTATTTATGCTACTGGGAAAAACTTAAAAAGTCTCCATGCATGGCCAAAATGATGGGAAATTAAATTTATGCCATTAATTCCAAATTAGAGAAGAAACTTCAATTGTTTGTACGTATTCCAGACATCTGAATTAACTTAATTAATCAACAGAATCAGTCTTTCTGCTTTTGCTGCAGGCCTCTCAGTGACCATCAGCATGACTGTGTGCTGAAAAACATCACAAAATGTCAGTGGAAAGGCACATCATGTCAGGAGAGAGAAAGGCAGCGACAGAGAAGCACCCTGCAAGAGTCACTGTTCTTTCACAGCAAGAAGTGATTGTCAGTGCAATAATACTGCCACATTTCACAAACCATGTCAGGCTTTACCACTCCTCCTTGACTGAAAGGAAGCCTGTCTTGTGAAGATTCCACAGTTATAGATGCAGCAAAGGGAGACATGTGGGTTAAATGGTCACCACAAACACAGGGAATGGGACAGAGCAGTATCTTCATCCACAGAGCAAGAGCCACCTTGGACCCTGGGGAAGACTGAGCTGCTGCCCGGGCTCAAAGCCAATCCAGCAGGGAAGGGCTCAGGGCAGAATGCCCTATGTGAAGGGACAGGGACACTGCCAGGGTCCTCCTACTGGTAAGTTGTACAACTCAAAGTCTTCTTCCCCCATGGGACGGGTCGCTGCTGAATACCCAACTATTTATAACTTGCTTCATATTGCTGAAATCTTTTCTGGAAGATGACTGCGTTGTGGGGCTTGGAAATTCTGTCAACAGTGCTGGCTACCATCCCATATTTAGGTCTCTTGGAAGTCCTCACCATGAACGGAAGAGCGATGGCTCTTACACAATGTGGGGGACTTTACCAATCTTCAAGCACCAACCAACTCCAGTGCTGTTTGTGGTTTCAGGTCAGCTTGCACTGCCTTGCCTTGAGCAGAAACAGAGGTGTGCAACACTGATATATTATCTAATAACTAACAAACATTTGGATTGCAGTCCCATGGGCTCTATCAATCATCCCTGCACCAAACCACTACTGTCACACCGCTACAGAGGTGAAGGATTCGGCAATCTACTTTTCCAAAATAACTTTTCATAACAAATCACATGAGAATAGATGTAAAATCTGTAAATTTAAAATATAAATCAGCTTAGTTTTTATTATTAGTATCCCAGTTCCTGCAAGAAAAAAATCTAAATAGTATTAAATCTGCTCTTAAAGGAAAACAAGATAGAAACTGAATAGAATGGGTTTAAAAGTAGACTAATTTAATTTACAAGACTTTACATTATTGCATTCCCTTCTAATACACTGTAAGATTTTTATTTTTTTTAATAGCTTTGGACAAAATGTAAGACATAGGAAGGTTAAGGGTTAAAGCAGCTGCCTGCCACCAGTTCTGAACCCATGAAAAAGAAGTCCATATTAGTGACAGTCTTTATTTTAAAGGGAATACACTGGACTGGTCCTGGACCTCTTGTCCCTGTAAGAGCCTTGATGGGTGAAGTTTAAGCTGCACCCACACAGACTTGGAGGGTCTAAATCAACAGGGAGAACTTCCCACCTCCTTGGACTTGACTGACACACTAAAAACAGTCTCTATACCATGAAGCTCAGCTGAAAAATATTTTATACAACATCAGCCACGACAATGGCCTCATCATTACTCATACAGTGCTGTGAGGAAAAATCATGGCTCACACACGGTGCATAAAGGTTAAATATGAAACCCACTCACATTATTTACTTGCCATTTATATCCTATTTACACTTGTTACTTTTTTAATTCAAAAAACTGTGGATTAAACACTTCTGCAAAATTTATTGGAGACTGGTTTTACATTGGTTTATTAATGTGGAACATTTCTGTAACTTTATTATCTGAGCATTTTTGCTTAGATTGATGCTAAACAAATAAATGAATTATCAAGAGCTCAGCAGAAAGCAAGAGCTGGCTGAGATTAAATCGTTCTTAATAAAGAAGCTGTAGAAAGATGGCTGTCTGAGAAACTGAGAGCACGTTAAATTTTCATTTCAAATCCAACATATGACAGATTTGAAAGAGGCTTCTCCATAAAAAGGGAAAATGTGCCTCTTTTATGTCCTGATCACTCTGCAGCTACCACCTCAACTCTGCCCCCTGAAGAATTTTTATGGTGCTAATATTTTTTGCCAAAGCATGAAAGATTATGAAAAGCTTTACCATTAATTCCTCATGAGGAATTCCTCATGGAGGCTGTAGCTCATTTAATCTATCTTTCATCTTGGAAACAGCTTCTTAACTCAAACAGTGTTGTTTACAGTGGCCTTCAATAATGTTTTGCACTAGTGATATGGAGTACTTTGGGATACAAACTCTGAGCAATATTTCCATATAACCAGCTTGATATAGTTTGTAAATGTCTTGCTGAATGACTCCCATTTTTCTAGCCATTTCTCTGTGGGGCCAGGACCTCACTATTTGCAGTACATTTTCACCCCAAATAGGCACAGAACCAATAAGAAAATGAAACCTCTCAAATCTGGCAACAGCACTAATACCCAGAGTCATCCAGTGTATTTTTCTGTCCTAAGGCCTTTCTGTCTGGGAGAACAGTGCCCTAAGTCCTCCTTAATTGCTTTACAAATCATAATAAGACTTTAGACAGACAGAATCAAAGTCATTTCCCATAGACAAGAATTCTTAAGTGTCTCTCCTTTGTCCTGCCCCAAGCAGAGCGAAGCAGGCAGCAGTTCTTCTCTGCTGGGAAGAGGAGGCCAGTTTGGATGGTCAGTGGGGATGGAAGGCAAAGCTTGTGCTGTTGAGGTCAGCTGGGAATGTCTCACTGGTGATTTAATCCAGGGAACCTGGACCACCTGCAAATGCACTCAGGGTGTAAACTGCAGATTGATAAGGCATCCTAAATACTTCTCTGATAAACATCCTCAACAGAGGCACCCACAGCAGGTGAGGGGGAACATGGGCAGGGCTCTCAGGCTGCGTTTGCTTGGCAGCTGCCAATTAATCCAAAGCATCTGACAGACAACTATCTAATTTTTACACAATTTTTACTTGACACCTCACATTTGGAGCCTCTTTTTTATATGTTATTTTAATAGTTGTTGGGTTTTTTTTGCTTTGTTTTGTTTTTTAAATTCTGCTGCTGTATAAGTTGAATTAAAATGCAAGAATATCTTGGCCATACTAGCTTTCTATAGAAACAGCACCACCTCCCCCGGCATGTTTAAAGCAAGTGCCCAGACAGGCTGCAGTAAGGAATAAGATTAGTTCTGAATAAGCACTATGATGAAAGAAGTGAAAGAAACACCCAACTTCTACTGTTTGTTCCCTGCACAAAAATCAATTATATGGAGTTTTCAGAGACAAATCTAAACTATTCACACACTGCATTATGAAAATCAGGGCTTGGCGGTGCATCTGGTGCTCCTCACCCATACAGATACCCATTGGTGCAACCCCCCTGAGATAAGCTGGTTTCATGGTGCAAACTTCACAGTAAGAGCAACTTGGAAGTGAGGTGTTTGCTGGAAAAGTCCAAAAATGGACTGCATTGAGCTGGCCATTAACTCTGAGCAGCCAAAATGACAGTCTTTTGGTCAGCTCTCACAGATCAGCTCCTGAAACCACTGGCCACTTCTGAATGCCTATGGATTGTAACACTCCCTCACCAAAAGTACTTGAAGACAACTTCAGACACTTAAAAAAAACCCCAAACACAACAATCCTCAAAAACCAGTTCAGTTCTTAAAGACACACCTTGCCTTCAGCCTGTCAGCCTTGCAGGATGGAGGACTTAACACCTTTGAGGTCAGTATGGAAACAGCATATGGACCACAGTGTAGAAATACAGATAATAATAAATACAATAAGCCACAGCATGTAGCCTGTCGGCTACTTGACAGACCTCTGAAGCAAAAAGAGGAAAAAAGCCAAATATCTAGAAACTCATGAATAAACAGTGTTAAAAAAGTGAAATATGCATTAGTTCAAAGGATTCTCTGAAATAACTCCTTTCCAAAAGGACAGATATTTGCTGATTATTAGAACACACCTTAGTTACAGGGTATTAAGAAGAAATTTGGCATACTTCTCCTGAAGTGAATTATCTATTATTTGCCTCTGAATTTTTGAATTCAAACTACTATTGAGGTCATGGCAAAGCTCCCACAGGACTCTCAGCTTAATTCAAGAAATATGAGTAGGGCTAAGATCTCATGATCAACCAGAATCAAATGATTTTAACAATCTGATCCTACAAAACCCTTATTCCAGAGCCAACAGAGGATATTAGAAAATGGTCAGCAGTTCACTGACTGGGCCCTAAATCAGGATCAGATTGTACAAAACCAGTCTGAAGAGAAGTCTCTGCAGGCTGAACACCTTCACCTCTGGCGCTGCTTGGTTTCTTCATGGGCAGCTAACACAGGGTAAGGGTACAGAGCAGAGAGTGGGAACCTCAGCTGAGAAGGGCTGTATGACACAATCCTAATGCCAAGAATACTTTCTAATACATTTTTAGGACAACCCCTGCCTTGTGTATGGCTCCACTATTGCTCAACCCAGCAAGGAGCAGAAGCAAACATAAGACAAAAGCATAATGTGACTTGTCATGTGTTTTTAAGATCTGGACTGAAATCAGGAGCAAATTGGATCCTGTGGTATTTCCAGTCCTTTTCCAAAGCCAATCAGAACCTCCTGCACAAGTATTCGAATTTAACAGACTTATTCATGTACAGATTTGGGTTTGTCTTACTACAAAGCTATCCTATAATATAGACTCCTAACCCTAACCCTATCCTAACAAATCTTACTCATTTTTTCACCTACTGGGAACTTCCACATCTACTTTTTAGAAGTCCAACACACAGCTTTGAATAGCTTGAGCATATACTTCGTTTGCAAAGGTACTGCTGCATGTTATCCATGCACTGAGCAGCAGTCATAACATTGCAAATTAAATATGACACTATAACATCAGTATTTAAGCAACTGCTTCAATATTTTTAGAGGACACACTAGATAACAGTACCAGACTTTCAACACCATTACAAGGAAATGATAATTCAAGTATACTGTTATTTCCAAGGAAAGGCTTATGAAGTTGTTTTTCTTACCTAAAATATTAGCTAGGCTTCAGATTAACAGCCTAATCCTGCTCAAGGAGTTGTTCTCATATTCTCCTTAGGTAGCCATCATATAAAAGAAATCCCACTCCACGGGGGAATAAATTTGGAACAGTGAATTGCATTAAAACAATCTTGCCAAGTTTGTCCTGAGGTCCTACTTTGGCAGGTTTTATCCTCCCACCATGATGGTGTTGAAAAAAAAAACAAGTACAAAAGTTTCCTGTTCTGCTGTCTTAGGTCTAATTTACTGTTGCCCCATTTCTGAGGAAGCAATCATCTTCTGGATACATTCCCTAAAGACAATTGAGAGCAGCAAATCCCACTATAGCTTTCCAAAGGTTCCTGATTTTTTTCCTATCTGCAAAAAGAAAATGCTATTTACTTGCTTAATTTAAAGGTTTTGCAGCGAATCATTGCAAACAGAAGTGCTCTGCACTCAGAACTTTCTGCACTGCAGCAAACAATCATTTTCCTTTTGGAGTCTTCCTTAAACTGCTGCTCTCTAATGTCCCCCTGCTGATGCAGCTTCCCCTTCACTCAGTTATGCTGTTTCTTTTTATGCTCTGACTCCAAAAGCCATGTTGATGCATCAGCTCAAGGAAAATGCTGGGGCAATAAAGCAGATCAGACAATTAACTCCTGCTGCAATTAGCAATATGGGTTTGAGGAAAAAAACCCTGATTTGTCAAGTAGCTGTACAATCTGCTCAGGTCCAGAGGCTCCAGCAGGTTCCAACTCTCTACAGCTTCAATAAATCTCCCAACAAACTGCAGGTTCAGTGTGTGTGTCAGCAAAGGGCAGGGACCCTGAGCTCCTGCCAGGACAGGATACAGGATTCCCCCACGCTGCTAACAGCCTGCCCTGGTGGGGATTGGTGACAGCCAACTGCAACAGAACCACCTGAGCCACTCTAAGCTTCCTCCTGGGTTCCTTCAGATGAGAAGCAACAGGAAAGAACCACCCTCTCTGAGTGCAGCATCCTCACTGCGGCTTCCAAGGCTGGGTATCTGGGGTCTCATTTTCAGTTCTCTTCCTATTACTTCTTCCCTTCTTTAAAACTGCTCTAATAAAAACCCTTTCTCCAATTTTCAAGCAGGTGCTTTTGAGTGACTGATGACTTTTAATATTATTATTCATAAGTGCAAAATTAGTAACACTTACATGATTCCCAGGCTTTCCATGGGGAGCAAATTACTCAAAGGCAATATTCCCAAATGTTGACATATGACTCTAAACAGCATAGAACTAGAGAATACTCTAAAGAGTATTCTAAATACTCTAAAGAGTATTCTCACCCAGAGCATACTAGTTACTAAAAGCATTTACTGTAGGACATAGTAACATTTACTGGGAAAGCAAATGAAAGAACAAGAGGAAACAACTGAGATGCAGCTCATCTTTTAGTGTTATGTTTATGAGGTCTCTGGCATAATAATAAACTTGCTTAGTCCTGTTTAGCATGACAGGCTTTCATAAAGTCAGGGAGGCATGGCAGCATTAATGTTTATATATACACGCTGTTAACTACCTATGCAAATGTTGCACTGCCTCAGGATCTCAATAACCACAACCAAAGATGCAACAACCCAGTTGTTCGCCATGGGTGTTTTAATTCCCAATTGGTATCCAAGTGTATGGACTGCAGTGAGTCAAAAAGTCCCTTGGGAATGACAGCACTCCCAAACCCAGCTACTACATAGTCTGCTACAGCCCCTGTACTGGAGGGCAGAGACCAGCTGTCAGAAGGCAGCACAACGTTTGGGGAAGGCAAGAATCACTCCAACAAAACCTGAAAATTAACAGCTTCCATTATTGTGCAACCGAGCTAAACCAAAGGGACTTACACAATTAATCCAGACAGTGATAGTACATGACAAGAATGATGAGTTTTCCCTTTATTTTCACCTAGACAATCTCTGTAATTACATACCTCGAATACATTTTATTAAGTACTATTAAAATAATCCATAAAAAGCTCCTTCTAACTTGCACAGCAATTTCCCTTGAGTTGGAAGGGTAGCAGTGATTGACTGAATTCCAACTCCAGCAAAGTCAGTGTAAATATTCTGCTGTTTGCAATTGTATGTAACTTTACCATTGCTCAGGTCTGTCCTGAAAATACTGCAGAGAAAGGACAGAAGGGCTGGCCCAAAAGGAGACTGAGAGAAATTAAATGTGAAGATAAAGGACTAAACCCCAAAGAACAGGACTAAGAATCACAATGTCTTGTTGCTGTACATCAGCCATGGTAAATGCATATGCAGTTGCACATCTACTATTCTGTTTTAGGAAATGCAGCACCTCCTCACAGGGAACTCCTGTGGTTCAGAGGGATGTAGGAATTCATCAGCAGAATCTAACTCGTAATATACAGAAACTTCAAAAAGCCTTTTCCCATTCATACTTACACATCCTTAATTTCAGGGCATAACTAAGGTTAGAGTTTCTAAGTGGCAGTCTCAGAACTTCAGCTCTTACCGGGAATAACCAGAATTTCAATATAAACCCAGTGAAAAAACATGGCTTGAATTCTCAGCAACATATTTTCTAACCTACCTCAGTAACGTTGGGAAATACTCTCCCCTGGCAAAGGCTGTAAACCAATCATTTAGAAATAACAAACAACATTCAGGACTTGGTAGCCTGCAGGAAGGATACCTTTCCAACACAGCATGTGATATTTCAGCCACTGAACCTGCAGCTCAGAGTACTTGGCTTGGTGACACCACTTTAGTTGGAATTTGGTTCTTGTGTTTCAAGAGTGGCTGCGAATGGCTCTGACCAGGAGAGCTGAGCCTTCTGGCACAGCCCAGGTGCACAGCACTTACCCCCAGCACACATTTGGCATAAATCCTATGGGCAGATAAATGCAATTGAATTATCTTCTAATCTAGACATTAGTTCAGTCAGAAGGGTCAGATTAGTGAAGTGCACATGTGTAAATACCCTCCTCTTTTCTCCAGCTGGGATAACAAAAAATGTTTTGTACCTCCTTTCGCTCCTGACAACTGCCAAGAACTGCAATAGCTGCATGACAGCTAAGCTAAAAAAGCAGACTGGGCCATCTCTGCAGAAAAGAGCACTGTATCTCACGAGAATCAAAAGCTAAAGGAGAAAGAACCATAACTGCCTCTTTTGTTTGCTAAATAGCTTTTAGTCCTTGCAATGAAAAACTGGAGCTAATGAACACTCCTAAGCTGTTTCAAATTTCAAGAGGAATTTCTCAAGAATTTTGGATGCTCTGTGTGGTGAAGTTGAACACTGTAACTCAAAACACACTGAGCTGTGAGCTGCACAGCACTGTTGGGTCCCCTAAGTTTAGACATGAATTCCTCTGGCCCTGGGTCTGTCATTCCCACTCTCAGGAAGGCTTTCTGAGTCAATGTCTGATTTCAGGCAAGTCTGACAAAGACGCTCACGTCTCAAACCCAGTAAACATTTGAACGAGTGCTCACACCAGGACACAGGAGACATCCAGAAGAGTCTTCTCCTCCTGAGCAGCAGGTTGGAGATGAGCTCCCAGCTATCTGTGGGGCCAGAGCTCAGACCCAGGCTCAGCACACAAGGCAGATCAGGGCACTGGCCCAGGGAGTGAAGACCAAACAGAGATGGGTGGGAGAAGATTGGCTTTGATTAGTTCAGTATCCATTATGGTAAGGATACAGGTGCTCTAATTAATTCAGGGGCTGTTACAGTGAGGATACAGCCCACAAACAAAACCAGACAGATTTAGTTCCACTGCCCACGCTCACACCTGAAAGAATGTTCAATTCTTCAATAAAAGCTGACAATGGCATAGTAAACCTCGGTCTTCAGCTGAAAACATTAATTTA
Source organism: Anabacerthia variegaticeps (assembly GCA_035583185.1). Classification (NCBI taxonomy): domain Eukaryota; kingdom Metazoa; phylum Chordata; class Aves; order Passeriformes; family Furnariidae; genus Anabacerthia; species Anabacerthia variegaticeps. The sequence continues at coordinate 15,150,006 of JAWWEW010000017.1, forward strand.
TTACAGATCCTCCTGAGTATTTAGCTCCTGGCAAAGGAAAACCATACAGATACTAATGAAAGGCTGTCTCCCTTTACCTGAGTGGGCTCTGCCAGAGGAGGAATTGCTGGCACAAGAGGCTGGGTGGTCAGAGCAAAGCTGGAAATGCAGCAAGCCCAGTCAGCACTGCTATCCCCTTCCCCAGACATCATTTGCTGGCTACAAAGGCTTGCAGCAGTATGACACATGTTATTGTTTATGTCAGTCCACACATTCAAACATAAAAAACATGGCTGGGGATGGAAGTGATTTGATAGTTATTTGACAGAGCTATCAAAAACCATGTGAAACACACAACTGATACCTGGAGGTAAGCCCAGAAATCTACAGACATGACAAAACCAGAAATCATCACATTTTATTGATGACTTTTATAGCTCCAAGAACAACAAAGACTATGACTGAAATATTTCACAAAGAGCAGCACATGGGATTATTCCAATACAAATCATTTTCAGAGTATCACTCCTCATTCTATCATTGTTCTTTATTCCTAAGCTACCTACTAAGCTAACAACAACAACAACTTCTCTGATCAAACTTTTTCATGGAAACACAGGAAAAAATGATGGATTTGCAAGCTGTGAGTCTATGCCCAGATCACTAAATAAGTCTGGCTAATTAATGGCATGGATAAAACTGTAGAGTCCAGATTCCAAACAGACAATGGGAGAAAAGGAGTTAAGTACAACTAGGACAAACTATATAATTATTTTTCTATTGGGAACTAAATTTAAGTTTTTCCAAGCAAATGTTGGAAAGAATATATTAATAACAAGAAAGCTGCTTTCTCCCTTCTTTTAGCAAGAAGTTCCTTATTTTCTCTCCCTGCTCTGCAGTTTGTTGTGGGATTTCCAAAGCTTGATCCTCTAGACCTTCTGCACCAGTTCCACAGGTCTGCTCATCAATCCACAGAACAGAGGTTTTTATATGCATGCTCTTAAACCATGAAATATGATTGAAATTAATTTAACGTTAAATATTCAACGTTTCAGAAGCAAATTTTTAATGTCTCCTTTACAATTCCACCTTAGAAAAGAAAAATCCTTGGCTTTATGTCTCTGACTAATTCTTATTAAAATTTGTTAACCTCTATCTTCTGCCTTTAATGGAATTTCTCCAGTACTGCTCTTTCAGAACTATAAAAGTGATTAGCTCCAGCCTTTTGTTTAAACCAAAATTAATATAATCCATAGTGTATTTTCCACTGCATTTCAGACAGCGTTTTCACACTGTTTGCATTAACAGTGAATTTAATTTTTTGTGAAAGTACATCCAACACACCTGGTTTCATACTCAGCTGGGAACACTTTTTTCCGTGTTTGAGATAAAAAAGTAAGTCTTTTTATGAATGCTGCCTACCAGCAAAGAGCCTGTTAAATACCTCCCCTCCCCAAAGCTATTCAAACTGGTTTCCTGTTATAAACACAAACTAAACAATTACTGCAAGGTAACAGGTTACACATGTCGAGGAACTGCTTGTGCCACTGAACAATAGCACAGATTCTTACAGAGTACAAACCCTTCAACTTTACATGACCTATTCCAATGCAATTCCAGGCAAAACCAGGAGTTTTATCAGCAAGAGAGTAAATATAGAGAAATCAAACTTCTTAATCCAGTATTTTGTGGACTAGACCATAGTGACTGCCCTAATTTAAAGGGGTTACACTGCTAGGCCATAAATCCAAGCACTGCTATGGCTGTTTTCCAGGGAGCAGCACCTTGGAGAACCTATCCCACCTGTGGTCAGCAACTGGTTTGTAGAGAGCACAGCAGGGCTAGGAGTAACTGCCAAGGTGTGCAGACTTTGGGCAGTTATTTTATAACATAAAACAATTGAATTTGACATACAGTCATTCCACAAAGCTATTGAGTCACCTACATTTAAAAAAATGCACAAGTTTGAACAAATCAACTGAACCAAAATAAGTCTTTATCAGAAATTATTATTACCAATCCGATTAAACAGCAATCCCCAGATACCTCCTTGATGACTTTCAATAGATACAGAAACTCAGGTTAAACTATTTACTAGCATTTCAATGAATGCACTGGTAGAGTGAGGTTTTTGTTTGAAAGAGTTTGGGTAGTTCCCTTTATGCTGCCTTTCAATTAGCATCTTCTTTCCTTTACTTTTCCCACCCCTTTTATTTCTACTTATTTACCTTTGTTTGTTTCTATACTAGCTGCATAAAGAAATCTAACCTAAAACACAAACCCTGCCCACCTCATACAAAGAAAGCATAACCAACTGATCCAACAACATCTCTTCCACTCAAGCCAATAAAATCATTGCAGACACCCACACTGACAGTCTCTTCTGCTCAAAAACCCACCAAAGCACAACCCAAAGCCCCACAAACAAAACCAGCTAAAAAAGGCAACAAAAAGGTCAGAGAAGTTATTCAATACTTTTCCCAACTACGTGACATAAACACACTGTTTCTTCCCACTTCTAAATGCACCATGAAGAGAAAATCCCTTTTTTCAGTTACTCCATTGCAGAATAGATATGGAAGGTGCCTCAGAAAACTGACCTCTTCTCCCATCTCTTGGGCTTATTTCAGCCTGCACTGAATGGGAAGATATCACAAGGCTGATACACTGAAAGTAACACTTCTTGTTTGAATTGGCAGACTGAAATACTGCTCATAGTCTTCATATAATATTTATCTGTCTTCTCTTAATAAATCACTGGCTCAATGTTTCCAAGTTCACAACCCACTCAATTAACAAGTATTTTACTTCCAAATTAAACATCACGCTTACATTATTTAAGGACCATAAATCCTGGGGAAAATATCTGACCATGAATAGACAATATGAACTAGATAATAAAGATCTTTCTGGACAACCCTGATATACATATATTCCAAGTCCAGGGAGTTTCAACACTGCATATTTTTCATTTATAATCCTATCACAAATCCACACAGCAACTTCAGTGGTTAATAACAGCATTTCCTGATTAACTTCAGTGAAGACAGAAACAAGCCCCACCCAAAATACCAACACACAATTGGGTTCCTTTGACAAAGACCTACTGTCAGATACAATTTAGGATAATGGTCACTTGAGAGAGAAAGGAATTTTTGGTAATCCCATGGAGAGATAAAGTATTTTCCATTTTCATATTCGGTTATACCCACAAATACCGACGACTTTATTTTGTTTTGCCTTTCTCTCCCAGTCATTTCATGTGTCTTTCTCTTGAGTCTGTCTCAAACAAAATCTATTCCATCTGTTCCCAAGTGTGTCTTCATTAGAGGTATTATTGCTATTACGATTATTAGGTTTTAGAGCTCTTTATTCAAATCAGGTGCTACTCCACATTGCTTTACTTCCCAGTTCCAGAGGAATCAATGGCACCATTGTCATCCTCGAGCTGGCCCTACTCCGTTCCACAGCAGCTTTTCTACATCCACAAGCACGTAGGCATGAAAGTGTGCTCAGAGTTCAAAAGCAGGTTTGAATTTTCTGCCCTTCTTTCCAAACACTCCTGAAGGTATTTGGGCAGTAGAAAAAGCCATTTTATCCAGCTCAGCTCCAGAATTGCCTAACAGAGTTCACTGCAGTAGGTGCTTAATGGGTGTTTTCAGGCTGCTCCTTATCCTGCTCACAGGATCGTGAGGATCCAATTAATTAACATCAGAGAAACACTTTGAAGATAAGAAGCACTTTTCTGTGATGATTTTCTCAAAGAACCAAGGAGCTTTTGTTTCCACAGCCAGGTTCTGGATGGAGGCATGAAATACAACCCCAAAAACACGGGTGGATTTCAACAGAAATTGCCACCAAGCAAAGGTGAAGGAGGGCAGCTCTGCACAGCAAAAAGTTCCAGCCACTGTTCCCACTTCCCCTCTGGAAAAACAGACCATGCTGAATGGATTTTAAGCCCTAAACAGCTACACTGCTATTTTTTATTAATTTTAAGAGGCAGTGCCTTCTGGAACATCTTAATGACCTACTAAAGCCTGTGAGCCTTCGAAGACACAGATACCTGGGCAGCAAAGCTCCTGCTTACAGACACCAAACCCTGCAGGAGAGGAAAGGCCTGGCATTCTCTCAGAAGATCAGTTCTGGCATCTTCCATGGATTTGGGCTGTGAGAAAGCAGGATCATTGAGACAATCATGAGGAGCTAAATAAATATCTAACTCCTGTTCATCATCATTTCTGCTGGGGGTGCCAACAGGCAGCACCTTTGGTGGCACCTCACTTTCATCTCCACTGTGACATCCAATACTTCCTACAGGATTAGTATAATTCATCTGATGCACAACACATCAAAACAAAACCTGCACTCCAGACTTCAGTACCTTAGACCAACTGAACACATTACTATTAACAGTAAACATTTGCTTGAAAACCCTGCTTAGAGAACGTGTTTTTAAGGTTTTAAGTTGCCAGAGTCAGCACTAAGGCAGACCTAGAGAATTCCTCTCCTCCATTATTCTGCACAATTGGTGAGAGTAGAAGCTTCACCCTTGCAAGTCAAACTCCCTTAGAAGGAGAGAAGAACAAGAGATGAAAACTGCAACTTAGACATTAAAAGCTATTTTCCAGAAAGACATAGTAGAGTTGCTTTATACTGGAGTAGGGAAGAAAAAGCACAAGCAGGTGGTGATGCGTAACAGACACCAGTCCTTGTCAAAAACTAAATCTTAACAGGAATTTGACTCTACATATACAATATTGCACCAAATTTAAGACCTAAATATGCCAGACTGCCAGAGCACCAGATGATTCAAATCTGAGCAGATGCCATAGTCAGTACTTACAGTTGAGTGTTAAATTCATTCTACCTCTAAGACTGGATGAAAATTCAAACACAGTCAATTAAAATGGCACAATTCAACCAACTGAAATGGAATTAAGGCAGGCAGAGATGCATCTAACTCGCTCTGAAGCCTCCCTGCATTCCAGCATGCCTGATTTTGGTTGGAACTCCTTGGAATCCTGACCATGTTACCACTGTTTTCTGCTTAAAACAATTGGTGAAGCTAAACAAGTGAAAAAAGCCTTCATCAATTCACCTCCAGAAAAGTGTCAAATTTCTGTTGCTTCACTGGCATCAGGGATGATGTTGGAATAAAACACAAATATTTGCATCCCATTCCACACTCCCTGTCTCTTGCCCCTCAATCTACAGATAAGTGTTATGACAGAAATTCAACAGCAAACTTATGACTCCTCTTATTGAAGGAATCTTTACTCTGCACTATGACTGAACACCCACAGACACATCACACACAGATGTTGCTGTCTTAGGTCCTTACAGGTAACTGTAACCATGAGGCCTCTTTTCACCAATAACAATGGATCTCTTTCCCAAATTTTCCAAAGCTCTGGCACTGCTTATCATTTAAATGTCCTTCTACTTGGTTACAGTCCTCCTGCCCAACCCACAGTCCTGCTCTGGTTCCTCCCTGAGGTTTGCCTCCCATAATTTCAGTGAAACTCCTCCACACAACCCTTGTTTTGAGGCACCTTCAGCTGGTCCTTGCTCTGTGGCAGCTCCAGATGTTCTGCAGGTGTGGAGGCATCTGCTGTAGCCTCGGGCCACCCCTCAGCCCCCCAGGTGCACCCTGACTCGGGGCTGGGCTTTCCTTCCTCCTGCCGAAGTGCTGGAGGTGGCGGGGCTGGACTGAAGCATCAGCCCCAAAGCAGATGAGCTGCAGCTGCACAATCCTGCCCTTAAACCCCTCTCTCAGCATACTGTGGTTACCAGACCCTCTGGTCTCTGTCTGGGGTCCTTAAGCCATGCCTAGATCAGCAGTGTCAGCTCTCCGAGGTAGCTCAATAAAAACAAGCCAAAAATGTCCCCGTGGACATTCCCCTGACCCAGATCCCTAAAGCAAAGCACCCAAATGGGCAGAATTACAGCAGCTGGATATTAAAATGGAGTCATGACCATGGGGCAAGTACTGCTGCCATGGGTACAAGTATGAAAGGAAGGCTGGGTCTGTAAGGCTTCTAAGCACCCAAATTCTTCTGACACTGAGTGTTTGAAGTAATATTCGACAGAAAACAAAGACACTGGGCAAGTGAAGAAATAAAGGATAAAGTTTAATCTCCCTTGACTAACTTAATCACACAGTCTATAAATCAAGTTTTAAATCCCCATATATATTGTGTATTAGAAAAGACTTGGATTTCTTTTGGAATTTAATGCTGCAATATAAAAATATTCTCTGCAGATGAAGTCTCTTTATTGGATCCAACCATGAAGCCACTAATCATGTAGAACTTCTACTGGGTGATTATTTTACTAAAAGAGATTTTAGAAAGGGTAAAAACCAAAAATGTTGAAACTGAGCAGTTCAAAGGGAAATAAGGAACAGTAAAGAAAAAAAGGTTTCTTTTACAGAATCAAAGATGTAAGAACACACTCTATCTGACTAGATCAAGGATGCTTAAGGAACAAAGAAAGGCTTTTCGCTATCCAAAAGAGAATTTTGCTCAGAATAAAATAAGATTAGGGAATCAAAGAATGCTGTATAGAAATATCTCTGACAATTGAAAACAGGTTCTCAACCATTTTTCCTTAAGTTTTGTTGTGTAGCATTTGAACAACTATTTAAATTAGTAACAACCTCTCCTCTTGGCAAGAATGGAAAGAAATGTGTCTTCATGTGATTTGGGAATTTGCCTATGCATAGTTTATGAATTTGGACTGACTCTGGTCATTCCTTATGTATAGTTAAGCCAGAGAACTACATTAATTCTGAATTAAAATTTATAAGAAGAGGGAAAAAGTGTTGTATCAGACCAATGACTTACACCTTGATAACAAATTCAAGAACTACTGCCCCATGAGCTGCCCAACCAACACACTGCTCAGAGAGCTCAGAGAGTGAAGACGCTTTGAACAAACCATGTGTTGACCTTCCAAACATCACGTGCTGCTCAAATGAGTGTTTTCATGGAAACTACTTGATGGTTTGCTCATCAGCTAGAAGACAAAAATAATCTAAAGCTTTAACATCTAAAAAGTTCACAATAATTGGGTTCAGAATAATAAAGAATGTTCAAACAGCCCTTCCCTTTAATGTTTTAATGCATTTTCTTTGAAATTTCTGCATTCAAGGTCTTTGGTTCTGTCTATAGCTGGAAACAGAAGTATAATGAAAACAATGTGAGAAAGGCTGAAATTAAAGATTTTGGGGTCTGACAAGAAGCAGGAAATACTAAAAATCTTGCAGAGTCAGTTCTCCAGAGGCTTCCAGGCCAAGGGGCTTGCAAAGTTACACAAGCAACCAAATTGCTGGGTGCTTTACAAGGCAAACTGCACCACCAGCCTTTCTGACTTTCCTCTCGCTATTTTGCACATTTCTCTTTATCCCTGTCCCTTCCTTTCAAAGCAATCTTTCCATATTTCAAGGGAAGTTAAAAAAACATTCCTTTAATATAGAACTTATGAACCAAGCACCTCAGTGGGACCCACTGCTGCTGGCTGTGGTTCAGATGATGTATTTGCAGGGCAGACCATCAAAGCCACAGCAGGCTTCAGCTGCTGCTCTGCTGCTTTTATAAGAATATTGCTTACAAACAAAGGGCAAAAAAATACACCGCCACCTCTGTCAAATGATGGCAGAAGGAGCAAACACAGGAAATGAAAACATGATGTCTGGGAGTTTGCAGGCTGGTCCTGACCACTGTCACCAGCAAAAAAAGCACAGGGAGCTGCAAAGAGACACTCATGTTCTTCTCCAGGATGAGAGGATAAAGGCCAGGAAGATGTTTATCTGCAAAAACAGCAACAGGGACAATTCTCCTTCAGGGTCAGGGCACGTGGAAAGCCACGAGGCTCCCAGGGAAGGCCCCAGGCTGAGCCCAGGGCTCTCTCAGCAAACAAGGAGCAACTTATTGAGAAGCTCCTTAGTGAACATACTGCTGGCAAGTGACATGCAAGAACTCCTGTAGGACTGTGGTCGAAAGCTGTGACACACAAGGTGACCCAGCCAGCAACACTCCACCACGCGGCTGAGGCACAGCAAAGAGCCCTGCCCCTCACCTAGAGGACCAGCAAGGTCTGCCTTTCTGTAAAATTCTTTTTAAAGGTTTGCCAGTTAATATATTAAAAAGAATAAACTATCTTTGGAGAAAGCACTTCTTTTGTATGTTTTCAAAACATGCCTGGAACCCTACAGACCACTATACACAGTGTTAGATACTAGCTGACTGCTTAATGAAGCCAGAAGGGAAAAGGTCACCTTGGAATTTAGTATAATAAGATTACCTTGCCAGAAACTCTAAATTCTAATTATTTAAGCAACACCAGTATTGAAAAAATATATGGTCAGCAAAGAAGAATGTCCTGGATATATTCTGTTTCAACTCCAGGTCATTACACTAAGTAAGATGCCTGTGCAACTTGAATTCACTGGAGCTGAATTCATTAACACCAGGGTTGAATTTCATCCAAAGTCTTAGCAGCTTCAAGGGTTTTAGTAAGTGATCACCCCCCAGCCAAGTAATACATGTTGGCTACGCTAAGATGAACATTTATTTAGTGAAAGAAACTCTCCCTGAAGAAAAACAAATTGAAAGTCTTTTAGGGACAATAGTTCAAAGGATATCAAGTGTGTGTGGACAGGGAGAGCCAGGCAGCTTCATCATGAACTACAGGTAAGAGATGTTAGGAAGGCAGCTTTTGCACATTTCTCTTGTTTGATATACTGTCTCCTGTTAGTTCTTAACCCTTTGGCATTAGAAGTGAACTGGTGTTGGTCTTCATTCCCTTTGGTAACTTATCCACATACCCATTTGCCTCAAACCCAGGCTGACCCCCAAAGGTCAAACACTCACAGAACCTGCACTGTATGTGCTTGTAAGGGAAATGCCCTCCACGGGTTCAGGAGTGCCCACACTGGAATTTCGTGCCTCCCACCCTATTCCTTATCTGGAGATGTCCCACCATGATTCTTCAGTCCTGGATTTTTCTAGTCCTCTTCTTTTAAATTTGATGGTAAGCTCGTATTGTTTTCAAAACTGTAAATGCTTTTACAGATGAAAGATCCTATGCTCTCCCTGGCTTTGTGTGTCCTAGGTATCTCCACAGATCTTACCTTCCAAATCCCGGGATGAGATGTGAAAGGAAAACCAAAAGCAACTTATACCCCTTGAAACAAGGAATGTTGCTCACAGGCAGCTGTGGTGGCTGCAACTGGATCACGACAGAGGTTTTGCAAAGCTAAAGGAATGGCTGCTGGGTTGTTTTTCTTGTTGTTGCTGCACCTTAAGGATAAGGGGGGTTGTCATTATTATTTTTAAAGTTGAAGACTTCTGTTTATCACCATAAATATAGAGAAAACAGTAAATAGCAGATCTGAGTTCTCAAGCTTCCCAGCTCTCCCAGTGTTGTGTGCACTATAAAAATAAGCATTCTGAATACTGTTTCACCAGTGAGAAATTTGGGACCACCAAAATGCCAAAACCACAACCTCACAATCACCATTTCCCCTGGCCAGTAAATTGCTTGATAAACCTGTCTCCAGTTTCAGTTTTCTGATCTGCTGGAACGTGGTCACTCCTGCCCTGGTGCAACTCACCTGCTCCAATAAACCCGGGTTATTGTGTAACAATAGAAGCAGAACGGCTGGAGTCCTTCAAGCTGGAATTACATCCTCAAGAATTCCTAACAGGCGAGGGAGCTGGCAAATTTAGCAGACTAAATCCATACCAGCAGCTTTAAAATAAAATATATGAAATGGATAAAAAAAAGGCAAAAAAAAAGATGATAGCATAAAGCAAGAGCTCAGGGGATAAGGAGTTAAGGAGTAGCATGGGAAAGAAAAATCCTGCCACTTTCCCAGACATGCCAACAGCCTGGTTATTTTTAATCAAAAAATGTTACTTTCTTTGTCCTGCCCATTCCAAAAATGTTGAAGTGGCTCAGGACATTCTAACATAGTTAAGGGAATTTTTCTGCCAGCTGTTTTCACATGCTGGCACATAAATCTGACAGAAGAATTACATTCAACTCCGTGATTTTATACATTAGTAACACAACTACGTTCACTGCACTGCCAAGTTATCTGCTTTCTTACCCATTTTCTACCAAACGTACAAGTATCTGTGGAAGTTCTTTAGGTAGAATTATTGGTTTAGCTCATCATCTGTCAAGTTAGCGTTGATGGATGTTATACAAACTGTGTGCATGAAGAAATGAATGCTAGGGCACAGTCATATATAATGTACCAAAAACTCCCTTGGATGAAACCAGGACAAATTAGAACTGATAAGACCACCCTGTAGAAGGTCCAGACATTTGGTTTTCTTGGCCTGTGGGTAGTTTATATTATTTCTTCAATTTCTGAAGTGTCATTTTTTTTGTAAAATTACAGAGCTCACATTACAGTTCAGGCTGTTCCCCACAATAAACTCCCATCCACGGGAAGCATTCCTGTAGAACTCAGCACAGCTCCAGCAGGAATGATGGTGGGGGCGGAAAGCAGAAAAGAGGAGAGAAGCAGTTCCATAATGAGCATTTTCCTTTCTCCTATCTGGGCAGCAGCTGAAGTGCTCCCCAGCCACAAGGGACAGAAAGCAGCTGCCTAGCAGGAGAACTGGCTTTGAAGCTGCCAGCACAGCCAGTCCCAGCAAAGGCTACACCAGTTAACTCTCTGCTGGGGTAATTTGTAAGACAGATCCAAGTGTGGACCAACAGGTGAAGTTAAAGGGTGAGGAGCAGGTTTTATAAATCTTAACTAACTCTGCAGTCCACTCAGCAGAACTGTCTCCAAAATATGCATAAAAGTAGACAAAGCAAGGGCTTTGCAACCTGGGAACAGGATAGGTGACAACAGGGAGAGCCACAGTTAATAAATGCACACAAGGCTGACACAGATCTGCATAAATTCCACATCATCGCTAATTTGTAACCCACTGTACATATCTAGAAAGATACCTAAGGACGTTATGTTAATATAAATATTCCAGGATCATCTATGGTTTTGAATTAAGGACCTGCTTCAGAATAAACAATTGGAAAAAAGACCTTGGATTCTGTGAATGCCACCTCAGCATCAAATAATGTCAATAAAATGTTGATAGCACTTTCACTTTAAAAGACCTGAAACTTTTAGGCAACTAGAAGATGCTCTTTCTTCCTCAAGCACTCACTGAATTTACACAAACAAGCCCAGGGCTTGGCTGGATTGCTGAGTGCTCTGAGAAGGGCAGTGCTGTGGGAAGGGAACACACAATGGCAGAGCCAGCTAAAACGGAATCCCAAACCCAGGAGGGATGGACAGGGACACAGGTGGGAACAGGTCTGTGGTGTTTGTCATCCAAGAACAACCTACAATTACAGACAGTCAGTTAGTTCTGATCAAAACACTGGTTAAGGATTTTGTCTCTTCCCTCTCTTCTTGTTGACATCTGTTTCCCCCTGCTCAGAAGGCCTACCCTGCCTCAGCCTCCACCCAGCTGCACCAGAGCACAGAGAATGCTTCATCCACTGAGATGCAACTTACCCAAATAGTTGTTGCTCTTTGACATCTCAGTGATGTTGATTTTAGTAGCTCCTTCAGGAATTTCCACTATCTTGTGGTAGCCAAGATTTGTTAGCGTGTGTTTGAACACTCCAGACACAACCTTGCAAGCAGTGTTGTCCCCTCCACATATTCCACACTTGTCAATCACCTTGTCAGAACCCAGATAGTCGTCACAGCCAATACTCTGCAAAATAAAGTAAGAGTTCTTGTTCCAAGGTCTTACAACTGCAGACTTCGGACACAACAACAACCGAGGACTTTCAGAGAGCAATCCATTCTGCAACCATTTTGTGAATTAACATGTCAGCAACGTCTGCTTCAGCTGTATGGAAAAAGGCAGCAAAAGCTGAAGGGTTCATAGACTTGGGGTTTTAAGTTAGCTTACAGGTTTTTACATCCTGCTACCCAAAATACAAGAGCAGCCCAGAACAGGAATGCATTGACCATCACTGATTGCAACCTCCTTGGGTGAGAGAAAAGGACTTTTAACAATACAGTTCCCAGAGCTGCCAGTCAGGAAAGAGGTGGAGAGCTCTGATTATGTCAGCATTCAAAATGGGCTTTTTACAGAAGCAGAACTACTTCATATAGAAAGGGCTATCTTAATCTGCTTCAAATTGAGCATTCAGCCTATTCTCACCAAAAGAGATTTCTAAGCAGTCTTTATACTGCACCCAGGCAATTACAGAAGGGATCCTCCTGTTCACTGAGGAGAAAATCTTCAACCCACTCAATAACGCCCACTTGGACAGGATAATTTAAAAAAACAAATCATTTAATAGAATGCTTTGGGTTGGAAGGGACCTTGAAGGTCATAAGCAGAACAGAAACCTATCACATATTTTATGAAAGGTAATTTGGAGGTTGAAACCAGATGATCTTGCAGGTGCCTTCCAACCCCAACTATTCTATCAGTCTATGAATGCAGTAGTTCAAAGTAAATTAAATAAATTCAGGTCTACCCCAAAAAAAGCTGTTTTAAGCACAAAGAAATCACTGATGATCACAGTAAAGCTGAAAGTCAGGAAAGATGTCATAATAAGCTAAAAATACAGCAACAATTCAAGAGATAAAAGGAGAAATCTAAGGGTGTTAAGAGGTGAAACAAGGGAACAGGAGATCCACTTAGGCTAAAGGTGAAATGTGATAAAAGCAGGTAAATAAACAACAAGGCAATTCTTCCATCAGTTTTGGTCTGATCTACCAAGTGCTGGAGCCTTATCTTTTTCACTAATCCATTGTTCATGGTTAAGAGAATCGCTTTTAACATTCTATCATCCTCATTTTAATCAAGTTTCCTATATCCTACCCAAATTCCCAAGCTTTTCTTGCCACGTCAAGTATCCTCTCCATAGAGAGCCTGATGTTTTCACTTCCCAGACCTTTCAAACAGGATGGGAAGATGCTTCTGGATAATTCAGCCAGTAAAGAAATGGACACAAGTGAAGTTGCCCACTAGAAATGCAGTGTTGTCCCAGGAGCTCGGGTGTGGTAACCATTTGTACAGTCCATAAAACAGCTTCCCTCCACTCAGGTGTTAACCTGGAGTCTTCTTCACTGGCCAGGAGCACCACTGTGGTTTTCTAAACACAACACTGGTGTCTACCTTTTGTAACAGTTTCAAACCAACCGATGAGATAAATCAGCTTCTGTTTTGTGACAACACAGAAAGCCCTCCAGCAGCAAGTCAAGGAAGAGATTTGGTGTCCTGGAATTTTGATACTGGGTATGGCCTAATTATAGCCTGGAGATAATGAGGAATGTGATGTGCACAAGCAGCTGGAATGGTTGACAGTGCGACAGCACACAGACAAATCAATGGATTTACTCCTAGAATACAGGCTGGAATTCCAGTTGGGAAGTTCCAGATCCTCAAGAGACGGTTTTACAATAAGCAACAGACACTTAATATGCTTTGAATGTGATACAATATCTTTGAGTTATTAAAGAGCAGAAAATTAGCTGCATATAATTAGAAACTCTGCATTCCTCAGTATAAAATTTGTGTTTATTTGTGAAAGTGCACAGATGCCTGAGTTGGGGTTTGCTGCTACAGAGATTGTGGTACTTGGGTATTGGAGACAAGGCATTCCCCAAAACCCTTTAAAAACATGGCACAGCTGATCTCCCCAGCACCAGGAGATGGCACAACATGGGCAGAATGCAGCCAGGGAACACCAGGGTATCCAACAAAGAAACCCTCCAAGCCACACACACCTCAAAACCTGCGTGGGCTACTTCAGGACATTGCATGGACCATTTCATCAAGGCACATTCACACCAGAACACGGGATTACATCACACAGAACTTGTCAGAACAGCAGACATCTGGGGTTTCACTCCTGTGCTGTTCCACTGATGCCTTATTCAGGAGAAAGGTCTGAGAGTGACCAGCAAAGGAATTCCAGCAAGAACTGCAAAAACCATGCAGAAGGACTCCACAGGAAGACTAGTAGAGCTTGGCTTTATTCACAGCCATTGAAGCCGAGTTCTTCAACTGCAACACAGCAATTAACAATACTGGGAAATAAATGAACAACCCCCCTGATCTTCAAAGAAAACCTAAGTAATTTCTGTCACAGAACTTTATTATTCTACCTCATCACTTGTATCCTACAATGACATACAAGAAATAATGATGTCCACAAGGTCGCACTTACAGTCCTTGTGAAATCAAAATGTAGAAGTTCTTTGCAAGAAAAAAAGTTAATTTCTTACACCTAAACACAAAGTTTGTGTTGCACTTGTTTTCAAATTAGCCTTTACCACATGAGAACAACTGCTGCTATTTTGTTATCAGTAACAGGTTCTTAAAATTTCTCAGTCAGTCTGAAGGTTTCTTCTAGATTGGAATGTATTTTAATCTGAAATAAAATGTTATACAAAATTGAAATGCAGGGGAAACTCTCCAACTGTTTTTTCTTGCATCATATGCTCTCCTTGTCTGGTGACCAGGTGGACCTCATTTATCAATCATAAATAAATATTTTAATCCAAATCCTGCTGTCTGTCCTCCAAAGGAATCCTCACTGACTTCAAAGTTGACATCAGTGGGAAATTTGCCAAGTCACAGGGGTCGGCCTCTTTACGGATGTGACAGGGCAGAATTATGGCAATTCCATGGGCTGCACGAGGCAAAATCTACTAATGAATCTGATTTCTGGATTTCAGTGTGTCACACAGAAGTGTATGTATATACATATATATTCCTTTTTTCCATTCACCTGAATTTTTGTGTAAAATTAATCACTCCCACTGAATCTGTGGAAATGAGAAAGATCAAGTTCGGGAGCACCTGAGGGAATTTTCTGTACGCAAATCTTTGGGAGCAGACGGGACACAACCAAGGGTGCCGACAGAGCTGGATGGTTTCCCACTGAGGTCATGGCCAGTGGTGGGAAAGCCTAAAAAGCAACTGCCCCATCCATCTTCGTTAAGGGCGAGAGGGTGGACCTGAGGCTCAGCTGGAGGTTGGTAACCCTAACAGCCCTGGGGAGACTGCAGAGACAATCCTGCTCCTCCTGGAGTCACTTCCAAACTCATGAAGGACCAAAAATGAAAAATTACCTTA
>JAWWEW010000017.1:15165218-15191054 GCA_035583185.1 Anabacerthia variegaticeps
ATTTAAGGAGAGGGATTATTTTATTTCTTAGCCAACATTTACATCTTAGTTTCTCTCTCAAACTAAGACACAGACATACCATTGTCACATCGTGCCTGAACAAGCTGCTGTGCTCTGTGATTAAAGACTAGGTCAGCAGGTAAGTGGAGAGGAGTGGATGTGCCTTGACTTCAGTGGGACCTTCAACATCATCTCTCACAGTGTTCTCAAAGCCCCACTGGAGAAACCCAGAGTGGCAAAGCTGGCAAAAAGGTGAGTGGGAAACCAGCTGGATGGCCAGACCTAGGGGGCAGTGATCAGTGCCCCAAAACCCAGCTGACAGGGAACTGCTTGTGGCCCCTCCCTGGGAGGGAATCTGGAGGCAGTGCTGTTTCAATTTCTTGTAGGACCTGGCCAGTACAACGGAGTGTGCTGGCAGCAAAGGCATGGGTGGCACCAAAGAGCAGGGAGACAGTGGGAGCAGGACTGCTGCTCAGGGGGGTCTTGGCAGCCTGGAGGAAGGGACACACACCGAGTTCAAGTGGGAAGTTCTGTGTCTTGGACAGAACAAGTCCATGCCCAGGACTGGATAGCAAGTAGTTCTGGACTGTACTGCAAAGGAGTGGTTAGGGGGTCAAAGAAGGTCATTGTGCCCTCTGTTGGACAAGAGAAACCACAGATGGAATGCTATGGCCAGTTCTGGATTCCCAATACAAGGCATTGACTTTGAGAATGTTTTTGGAGAGAAAGTATTAAAAGTTTCTGAGTGTGTCAAAGACTTTCCTCCACTTCTTTATCCTGCTTTCCTTAGCCAAGTAAAAATACTGGTAAATTATAAAAATAAATTAAAAACAAAAAAAAAAAAAAAAAAAAAAAAAAAAAAGAACTGATTATCAAAACCAAACAGTACTAGTTACCAGCTTTTTCAACTGTACATCTTTTAAGATGATCTGCATTGCTTTCTTTTCCTATTTTCTGTTCAAAGCTGCACCATGACCTTGGTACAATAATGGTTCTTTCTAATCTCTTATTAATTCCAGTTTTGTGTCTGTAAGTTTTATGAGACAGTCATTGGAAAGCAGGCAGTAGACCTGATAAAAACTGGCTAGAAGTAGACATCTGCATTTATACGTTCAAGAATTAAGGTTTCACTTATGCACTAGTGTGTTGGGTCTGTCTGAGATCGAGTCAATTTTCTCCCTAGCAGCCCTCACAGTGCCACCTTTAAACTAAAACAAACATCAAGCAAAGATCCTTTTATTGTTCTTTTAATACCAGATTTCTTTTCCTGAAAAAGAAAGCCTTGGCCATCTTTTTCAGAGCCAGATTTGTATCCCAGGCATCTCACAGAAATGAAAAAAGTTAAAACAATAAACTCCAAATTTTAAATAGTCAGAAAGGCCAAGGATGTTAGTCAAGAACAGCCCATTGTTCATTTTCTCCAGATGAATTTTTACGTTTAAGAACTCCTTTTATAAACAAGCAACACTATAAAAGAAGAGTGTTGTTTTCCCAGAGTAATGGCTATGTAAGTAAACAGCTGAGACATAAAACTCTAAAGTGTGTCCCTTTATACCCCCAGTGCCACTGCATTCCCTGAGAACTCCAACTTCAGGAGCTCACAGGAACACCAGCTGAGCTGCCTTGTCCCACTTCAGGTTGTGCCCCAGGGAGGATCAATCCCCCGCCTTCATTTGCACAGGCAAATTACATTAGCGCATTCTGTGTCCAATGGCTCAGGCTCACAGCAAGTGGTGAATGTACCTTTACCATCCCCAAACACACAGAAACTCAAATCAGCAAATCACACAAATGAGCGAGGAGCCATAAGGTGAGTTAGTGAAAAAGCAAACCCAAACTTAGATTTTACAAAGGAGTTTCAAACCCTCTTTGAGCAACTTGAACCTTCCGTATTTCTCACTTCAGTGAAAAATATCTGATGCACAATATTGAGGAGAGAATATTTTTTTTAAAAAAAACCTATTTTGGCAATAATGATAATCTTTTTCTAAGACCAGTCACTTTCACTTCGGTAAAAAATGTAGGAAAAATGTTAACATGTTAGTAAAGTAGGATCCTAATGGTGAGTAAATCAGATTGTTATAGTTTCAAACCCCAGGCGGAATTCCTTCCAAAGAAACTTGGAGGCAGTGCATTAGCATCCCTACAGTGGTTAACAAAAGGGCTCCATGGATATGCATATTCTGTTAACGATCCAAGCTAGAGCCTTTGTTCTAATCTCTCCCCAGACCAGAGGGGGGAACGGGTCAGTGCTTTCCTGGGACTTCTGCGCAAGTCAAGGAGCTCAGCTCTCAGCGCGGAGGGGAAGAGACACGGAGACACCCGGTCCGACATTCGCTGTGGGACCAGAACTGTGCATCCTGCTCTCACTCTCTGGGCTTTTTTGGCAATTCCTCCTAGACACTGCAAGGGCGTCTGTGAAAGAGAGACACCCGCCTGTCCCTCTACCCTGCGGAGGCCACGTTGCTGCTGTTTCCTTTGTCACCAACCCTGTCCCGGGAGCCGATTACAACTGCTGCCGCCATTTCCCGAGAGAGGAGAGACCAGCCGGCCGGGCACGACATCACCACCATCTGTCCGTAAATATAACTGCACTCCTGGGAGTGGGAGCAGGGGCGGCCAGCGCTTGAGGTGTAACAGCGCCACCTGCTGTCTGCAGAATATAATTGCATTTTCCCCTTTGGAACACCAACAAAAGGACAGTTAACTGGTTTCTTTTTATTACAATTGTTGTTGTTTGGTTCTTTTTGGATATATATATATATAGGTATATGTGTATATCTGTGTGTTGTGATTAAGAACTGTTATCCTTTCATATTCATATTTTTCCCTAATTAAAGTTTTTTTTCTCAATTTAAGGAGAGGGGTTATTTTGTTTTCTTGGCCAATAAGATATCTTAGTTTTCCCTTCAAACTAAGACACAGATCATGCACCAGAACTGGTGAGTGCTCTGTCTCTTGATACACATCACATGAGTATGGGCCACACTGCAGCAGGTATTAGTTTATCCACAAACTCATTTATGACACTGGCCTGGAGGAGCTAAATAAGCCTTAAGCCACTTGGTTGAGCTTGGTGTTCACAGCCTAGGCTGCCCCTTTAGAACTTGGACAAGGAAGCCTGGACAAAGAGGGCATGGCAAGAGAAATTAAGTCCCAACTTCACTGATTTCACTCAACTGCAACTCACAGATGTGCCACTCATTTAATCCCTTCCCTCTAGGCAGGAGGTACGTCAGATGAGCAACAACAAAGCACATGTTGCTTTGGCTCCTCATCTTTTGGAATCACAATTTGTCTTAGTGGACTTAGATTCCTTTCCCAGACACTCAGTTTCTGATACTTCCACCCCAACTCTTGTCTTTGATAAATCTCCCTCCTCTCCACTAGTAAGCCCATTAGTTTTTTGGTTTTTTTTCCCCCCAAAACCTAAGCAGATCGGCTGGATGGCTCTCTCCTCAATGTGTGAAGAAGCTGAGGATAACAATACTACTTTTCTCTGGCCGTTGCTAAAATTTTTGGTCTTCAAGTACAAACTTAGAGATTTAACTCCTCCAATTAGATAAAGGTAATTCCTTTCATTTCTACCTATGTGTGACAGGTATTAAAAGAGGCACCAATGAAGATGTTATGACTGCTAGAGTGTAATAGCAAGCACGAGCCAGTATATCCCTCTCCTGGTAGGATTCCCACCAAACAGACACCTCACTCCCCAGAGCTATCTGCAAAGGAGGAGAATGACACAAACTTCCAAGAAATGCCTTCAGGAATTGTCATTCCCTGAGGAAGCCAAAGTGTTTGTGCTTCACAGCACTCTGAGAGCACATAGACAGGGCTTGAAGCATTTCCCTGTACAAAGAAGGGCAAGGTTTGGTGCTGCACATCCTTCAGTGGGAACTAAATAAAGGGGTGTTCAGAGTGAGGAACCACAGCTACACTTGTGCAGCAAGAGGAACCTTCAGAAAACCTCCAAAGGCAGAGCACAACCAAGTTAGCAGGGCCTGCTCATCTCACACATCTTCAAGGTCGCAACCCAACCCTCATTTGTTTTACAAATCAAAGGAGCAATGTTGAGAATTTACATTCAACCACAGGATAACAAACAACATTCTAATGGCTCTCACTTGATTTGTGGTTAGCTATAACCATAATTTTTACTCAAACATTTGATCCTGCTTTGGCTTTCAAATATTTCCTGCTGTCCACAGACCTAATGCTCACAAATCTTTGATGCTATTTACAGCCCTGCACCCACAGATTGTGGTCACATCCAGATGTCGCCCACTTAACTAATCACAGATTTTCTTACCTGCACAATAGCTGGTTTCATTACCTATCTGTGCTTTATGTTGAACCTCATTTTGTCAGATAAATTTCAGACAGCGAGAAGAAGCAAGCTATTCATTTTTGACAACCTTAAGAATTAAAATGACATTTATAGTACCTACATAAGCACCGGTTTAATGAAAAAAACCTACTCACATAAAGACATATAAAGAGTCTTTCACTAAGACATTCAATAGTTTCTTACTGGCTAGAAAATTACTTGAGAGAAAAAAAGGTTTTATTCTTGTTACAATGGAAAAAGCAAAGCCATCCAGGGAAAGTAATCATGTGAAAAGATGTCCTTAAAGATATCAACTAGTAACAGCTAATAAAAAGAGATTAAAAATGTAAAGCATGCATCTCACAGATACCTCTGCCAGTCACCAAAACAACCTCCCTCCAGTTACTTTTGTTCTGAGGAAAGATCCTGCAAATGGGACTTGTGCCTCTCCCTCACTCAAGCTCAAGGTAAGGGGGATGAATCTGCTGCTGCAGAGAAGGGCTCGAACAGGGACGGACCATGGCTGGCTGTCACCTTATCTAAGGCAAGAGAGATACTCTGTTCTGAGCCCTCCACTCTGCAAAGAGCTTATCAAAGGAGTTCATTGCTCAAGTGTTTTCAAGTGGCCACGTTAGCAGCATTAAGAGTAAAGGAGGTGAAGATGCCTCCTTATATCCATTGGAGAGCACACACAGGAGGGGAGTGCAAGGCTTGTGGGCCCATTTGATCACACCCAGCAGCTCTCATTTCTGCCTGGGTTAGAGGAGACGTCTCTGAACCAGTCCCAGGAGGCTCTGGGCACTGAATCCAGCCACAAGCACAGGGCCCTGACACAGGAGGAGACTGGAGCCCGGGTCAGTCTGTTCCCAGACACATCTGCTACCAGACCATTCAGATGTACATCTGGGGGCCTGAGGCTTCAGTTTTGGTCTTCACACTTTCAAGCAAACCAGATCACTCACTTTCATTAAGGATGGGAATACCATGATAGAAAAAAAATCACCAAAAAGTACCTGGAGTTAAAAGGTTGTCTCTCTTCTTCCCCCTTGCCCCCCACATTCAAACACTACATTTGCAGCTCCATTCCCTGAACGTTCTAATGCTCAAGAGGTTAAACAAATTCAAATGGTAAGTGCATCTTTAAAATACACTAACTGCTTTTCCCCTTCAGAAAATTTAAAATGACAAGGATGGTAAAGCTGGTTTAGTCCAAGATCAGACTACGCCTAACCTGAAATATTCCTAAATCCCATAAAACAAAGTACTCCTGTCTGCTTCACTATATTATATTGATCTGCTGCAAATGTGCCAGGTTATTTGATGTCATAGATTCAGCAAGGGCAAGCAAATTCTCTGCCTCTGTTTATACAGCTCATCTGGAAAAGCAGAAACCATTTCATACCTAAGGTCAGACACCAACCCCACACACTATAGCTCTTTAAGGAGGGTATGTTGTTTCCTAGAATTTGTACACAAAGCATATGTTTATTATGTGGATCATAAAGTAAAGCCTTCAAAAATGCAGACAGGGCTTGGATGTACAGATGTACTGAAATTAACACAATGCAGTGTGAAAATGCATGACATGGTTCTTAAAATCCAGCCTGATTTGACCTTGCTGGCAAGGACAAGAAACAGTTAAACAAAATAATACAGTTAATGTAACTGCTATTAACTCTATGCCTTTTTAAAACACCTCTTATCTGAGTGGCTAAAGCTAATGCATGTCAGCACCACCCTGATCATATCTCAGTATTATTGTTGGCAAGGAGTACCCTGCCCATTTCAGGATTAAATGAAAGGTCTCCACAATTCTCTTCAAAGCTGGATACTTCAGAGAACAAGTGTAAAACACAATCTCACCTCTCCAAAGGTACAGCTGTTTCCTGAACACAACACACCAGCTCCCTCCTGGCCTCCAAATCCTGCATTTTAACTCCTCAACCCCTTCAATACCTACCATTGTCACTTTCTGGTTCGTGGATGTCATAAAGAGCAGAAACCAACAGTAAGAGCATTTGGAGACAACCTCAGGAGGAGAACACAAAGAGTTTCAGCTGTGTCTGAAGCTCAGAAGAGGCTCCTGAGCACCGACAGGCACTCACCTCTCATGTACAGCAGGAACAGAGGTACTGCTTCCGCAGCAGTGGAAGGATTTCATTGTGTGAAGGAAAGTCCTGTGGTGTGGTTACCTGCTTTTATCCTGCCCTTTAGGAACACGAGATGAGAAAGGACTGGCATGTTCTCAATTTGAATATAATCTGACTGGCAGAGCAGCCACCCCACAATGCAGGACACACCTCCACTGTCACAGCCACAAGTGGAAGCCTCCACTCAACACAGCTCTGTTTCCTCCATCCTTGGTGCTGAACAGCTCTACAGGATCACTCCAATTAACATCCATTTGTACAACACGGGGGATTGACCCAAATAAGCAAAATGTGTATCTTTACACAAATACAAATGCTTTTTCTTCTGAAAAAAACTATGTATTACATGCAGATGTAACTGAGACACTTGCAAAGAAAGCTTTCAAACTTACGGGTTAGAGGTTTCTTCTTTTTAATACACAAAACAATATAGATTTTATTCCTGCAAAGCTCTGTGTTGAGATTGCAGCACTAAAGTACTAGAATACTGCCTGTCCTATAGAAAATAGCCCTTAAAGCAGAGAGGTGGAGGGGGAACTTATTACAAAACATGTGGGATCTGAATGTTCTGGAGTTTCACATACTCCTGTTGAGCAGAATTTAGGCAAGGAGGCAGCGCACCCCAGCTCTGCTACATGAATTAAGTGCAAAGTCCATTTCATACTCAGCCATCTGGATTTCTGGCTGTACATCAATGCTGTAGGGGAAGGAAATGTGTGAAGCCAAGAGGGAGGAGACCACAAGAGCAGAGGATGTGATGGCATAAAAAGCTCCTTCCAAGTGTGTGTCTGTATCACAAGGAGCAGAAACAGGAACACCCATTTCCTACGAACACAAGTACCTGTGGAAATGTCTTTGTGGAAGACCCAACACAGCTGCAGATCCCTTCTCTTTAGGATCTCTGAGCATTTGTCAGACTTTTTGGATTGATCTTGAAAGAGATGATCCTTTGCTCTTCAGCCAGCAAGGGCTGGATTTAACTAGTGCTTGGTTCTGAACATGGTGTTGCTGTAAGATTGGTGCCAAAGTCTTATGCTGAGATTCAACATTGCACACTTCAAAACACTCTGACTGGAATAAAAAATAACATTTACTATCAAGTGAAACATAGCATTTCCAGGCACTGCTTCTGCCTTAGCTGTATAAGCTCTTCCTTAACCATCCTGCAAGCAAGGTATGAAAGAGATTCCTTTGGCTCAAGTTCTTCACTCTGTTTTACTGTTCCTGGCTTTGAAGGCATTTAGCCCAAAGAACTCCTTGTCTATATAATATACTAAAACATCGCTCCAAATGCAACCGGTTTGGACTGCAGTGGGAAGTTGCCTCTGCTAAGTGATCTTCACCTACTTGTGAAAATTATTTGCAGAGACGAGTTTCCTTTTTACAACATGATTTTGTGGTAATAGACATGGAATGAGAGAGTGTCAGCACAGCATCCCTACTTGTAGCGCTCATGTTTGAACATGGACAGAACAAAGTTCTGGGAAAACACTTAACTAAAACCAGCCCTCCTTTCCACTTGTTTTAATAGACTTCTTATATGGGACTAATCGTTTGCATTAGGACTATTTTTCATGTTCCAACACCATCAAATAATGAAATTTACATTTTGAGTGGCATTTTTTGAAGCCAGAAACCAGGGACGAGACCTCGCCATCACTAAAGATCTAAAATACATTCCCTTTGAAAATTTTTAACATTTTCTTATATTCCAGCAGTTTCTTAATATTTGCAGGGTCAAGACTTATGGACAGGTATTAGCAATATGCTGTATTTGGTATTTTGACTTATTTCAATGCTGAAAACTTTCTAATATTTTTCCTTCTGTTAATCAGAGAGAAACTGTGCAACCCATCAGTGACAAGGTCCCTGAGTAATAGAAAACTATGCATTTCTGCCCTTTGATTGGCATGCAAATAAGTAAAGAAATGTGGCCTAATGCCTGCCTTGGAAGAGTTATGTTCAACTTCACCATCATGTCAATAGTGACTTCATCCTCAATTTGCACTAGAAATTCCTGGCTCCCAGTATTTTCTAGCTAATGTGAAGATAGTCAGTTTGGCAAAGAATGTCAGAGCAGTGAATGATCAGGCCCTTCTGTAAGATTCAACCACCAAAACTCTTCCTCTCTCCTCAAGAAGACAGAAACAAAGTCCTTGTGCAAGCTAGAACAAAGGCATAAAAAACGGATGCACAAGAGCGATCCTAAACCTAGGAAAAATATTTGCTATATTGACCGAATATTTTTCCGGGGTGAATTTTTAACTTGAGGCACAAACACTTCCCTGGTGAGATGTGATGTGTTCCTATCATTTAGCAGTCCTTTACTGGACATGCTTGGCTCCCTCCCTGCAATGCAGCAGCCCTGATTGCTGTGCCAGTGAGTTCCCCTCCGTGCCACATCATCTTCTCTGAGAACAGCACCAGCAAATTCTGCCCACGCCTTGGAGAGCTTGTACCGAGAGAGACAAAGACCATCATTTCCTCTTCACATTCTCCATGAACTCTCAAGTTTTATGAATTTCACTCCAGCATTCTCACCCAAGTTATCGTTTTTCCAGGCTGGAATGTTCAGCCTCTGGAACACTGCTCGTTTTATTCCATTCCCCGGCCATCTCTGCAGGCTTAGCTGTGGTTCTGGCGGGTCCCCTCTGAGGGAGCACTTGAGATGCACAAACACCACCCATTTCTTTACCTGCCTATAACACACCCTTACACAAAAACACAGACACAGCCTCTTCTGGTCTGCACTTTCTTCATTCCTAACTTCTCATGAGCTTTCTTACCATCTTACAGTGAGCTGACATCCTCATAAAAACATCTGAACACCGTTTTCTGAATGACAAACTACTATCCCTATGGGTTTTTAGTTTGGGGCTATATTTTCTTCTGTGGGTGACTTGCCTTTCATTGTGCTGAACACTGTAAGCCTAAACCAGGACAAAGGGATAAAAATAAATTTTTTTCCCATTAAGAAACCTTAGAACCACATATTCAAATGCTTTGGGTTTTTCTCTTAACCAGTTACTCATCTACAGTATGATCTCTCTTCTTACCCCCTCACAAATTGACTTCTTTAAGGGCCTTTATTACAGGCACTGACACAGAAGGTGTAGAAATCCAACTACGATCTTCCTTGTCCCATTTTGTGATACCCATTCAAAGAGCTTAAATACACTGAGCTTGATTCCCCTTTATGAAGTAATGAAGCAGCTACAGCTATTACAAGTGAAGTGAGATTCTCAAGCACAAGGTCACATGAAGTACAAATTATTACAAGGCATTTGTTCATACATTAGTGGATTAGTAACACTTGAAAACAGCTTCTAAACATTACAGAGATTTGGGAAAATTAACATTTAAATTGAAATTCAGATTTTTTGGGTTTTTTTTTAAGTCATTACATTCATTTGAACAGACTAACTCCCTTCCTTTTCTAATCTCATTCTTTGAATATCTCTGACTTTGGTGCCTTTGCAGAACGCTGTTACATGTCCTAGATTTTAAAAAGCTAGTTGTTTTTAAGATAATGGCTTTTCAGGAATGCATATTTTCCAAAAGTCCAGTCCTGGTTCAAATGTCATTCCAGGCTGTGTGCAGACAGAGCCCCAACCACACTCACAGTGTTTGCCCAGTTTCTCATTAATGGTTTGGTTAATTTTGCCATGCTGAGCCAAGCCTGATATCCCTGCAAACAAATGCAACTGCACCACTTTCACAACTGATCCAATCACAGTCACAAATGCAACCTCAAATGCGGTTTCCTTTGGCTTTCCTTTGGTTGTCAGTGAAAGGGTGAGAACCAAGCTGGGAAACCAGGGGCACCTGAGAACTGAGAATCTCCCTAGTGGGGACTCAACAGCTGATCAAATGCACAAATCTGAGTTTAACTTTTGCTCTGTGAAACACCACCTGAATTTCAGATACAAGGATACCTTACTATAAATGGGAAAACAGTTATAAGGAATGTAATCCAATGTCTCCCAGACTACTAGAAAATGGATATCTATGCAACAAAGATCAGACTTCTGGAATTTTACTTTTTTCCTTATTGCCCCAAAATCCCCACACAGACACCAGGTATTTGCTATATCCTTGTATCCTCACCACTACTTTAACAAAAATTCTGCCATGCGGATTTAAGCCCGTTTAATTGGAGGTTCCTGTAAACACACTGCACGTGGTAGGGTCTGCACTGGGTTCCTCCAATTGCTCCATGGCAGAGGACACAATATTAAAAACCAGTTGTTTCTCCTATTACTCGAAAAGGAGTATCCTGTATTTAACAAACACTTGCATCTTTTGCAATTTTGAAGGTAAAAGAAATATGTAGCATTTTCTGAAAAATAGGTGACAATATATGTCCCAGCGTAACATGTCTGTAAACTTCTGTTTCATGCTGCTTAATAATACAGAAGTCAGGAACAGAGACCATGTGAGGGACCCTTGAGAGGAGAGAAGTCAGATTCACTGTCTTTCTAATAATTCCCAATGTGAACAGAACTCTGGCCATTGCCAGCAGACTAGTCCCAACTGGCTTTATACTAGGGTTGTGTTTATTCAAGTGTTCTCCTTTATGAAGGAAAAACTTGGCTTTCTTTCAAGGTAAAGAAAAAAACCTCCAAGCAGCAAAATATTTTAAGGACAGATGTCTGATCTTGAAACAGCAGCTAACACAGCCAGACTGTATCTGTGCAATAAACACTTACTCATTAGCCCTCTCTTTCAACTGCTTGTATTTCTTTTTATCCACGCTGTCACTCACATAAAGGTAGCACAGAATGCAGTGCCCTCTGTTATCTCCTGGGAGAATGCTAATTAAGTTCTTTAATTCTAATCAAGCTGATATCCAATAACAAGTGTTGCTCTTTCCTCCCCTCCCTCCAGAGGTTTAGTTCTGCCTGTCACATTTGGGACTGTGCTCTGGAGAGCCAGGAGGTGCCAGGAGCAGCACCCAGGCCATGGACACGTGGGGGATGTCCCAGGAGCCCAAGGGGCACAGTGGTCTGTGCTTCACCCTCAGTGCTGGCCTTAGGGCTGTGCCCACCCTGGGGACCCCTTGCCCCGATGCAATTTCATCCCCCGGCAATATTTCAAGTTACAATTTAGTTAAAAGAAAGGAAAAAAAACAAGCAGAGCTGGTAACTATAGTAATGGCTAATATTTTCAAATGCTTTCCTATAATATCCCTGTTGCTTTTAGATGGTTATAGCTCTGCCAAAACTTAACAACCCACACTGAAAATTTCCTTGCCAGGCTCTTGAAACAAGCTGAACGTTTCTTTTCAAAGAAAATACACAGCAAAAATAATTTTTTTTTTTTTTCAAAAACCTAGGATTAAACAAAATTGTGTGTTTTTAAAAGAACTTATAACTGGTTTACTCAAAAATGTTTGTACTTTTCTTTTTTAAGATCAGGGGCTCAAAATTGGCAAGGAGACTGAGACAGTATCAAGGATGTGATCTTTTCTCTTCTTATGAAAAGATGCCCATGTCTAGCCAAGATTTAAACCCCTGAGCATCACCATGGCATCCAGTCAATACACACAAGTTAAGAATTGGGCAGTGCAACACTAAAAAATCCCCAGTCATACTGTGCATGCTCCAGAGTTTCAAGTAAGTTCCAGACTTGGTCTGCAATTGCTACTGTTAGGAAGGAAAGTGCATGGAAAGTGTCTATGATGGGATAGTCAGTGGGTGATAAGGACTGAAACTGCACCAAAGAATCCTGAGCTTTAGGACTTTATCTGTCCAGCAAACAGCTGATCTCCCGCAGCTTTCTCTCTAATGACTTTTCAACACCTGCTGGCCTTTATGAGAATCCAGGTAATGCCCTGCTGAAACCTCTTGGGAGAGCAGGGGTTTGCAGCCTTCCTTCTTTAAAAACAAAGACAGCTTATATGATTGTTCAATACAATCTCTCTATAATAAACTCTCTTTTTCCCCACCTCCCAAACTCCATGTTAATTTCCCAGGTCACACAGAGCTGCAGTGACATATCCCAGCACTGCATCCCTGTCAAGTAGGTGGGGAGGTACCACCAGCAGGTAAGAAACATTCTTTCTTAGTAAGACAAGCCTACATATTTTATTGAACGGGCTGGCTTGCCACTTGGTTAGGCATTCCATAGATGCTCTTCTGGGCACAATGAAAGGGGATGGGCAGTACCCAGTCTAGGCTTCAGAACCCAGGGCAGAGTGCAGGCATTACTCCCAGCTGCCTACTCCTTTCTCAGTCTTGGCTGCTCCAAACTCACATCCATTTACAGGAGGTCCTTGTGGCCACCCCTGCACTGCCCCCAGGGCCACGTTCCTGTCCCACACCAGCACCAGGCCAGTGCCTGGGGGAGGAGGGTTCACACACCTGCAATGGCCTGACCTCAGCTCCTGAAGTACCAGGCAGTGAGAGACAGCCCCTGGCAGGGAGTGGGACCTGCCTGGATATGCCCAACACTGCTGTCCTCTCCAGGGTTTAATTAAGTCACAACCTGCACTGCCAACCTGCAAAGCCATCTTAATATTCCAGAGCAAGGGAGTGAATCCAGCATTCTCTCTACCCTGAAAGTGACACCCCCACCACCACCACCAGACAAAGTAAACACTGACAGTGTTTGGCCTTACCAAAACCTAACCAAACGACCCCTATGTCCTTTAATGGCACCCCAAAATCCAAGCAATTCCCAACACTGATGTCCTGCAGCAACAAGACCTGAGCTGTTCTTTCAAGAAACTCACATTCAGCAGCAGGAGGTAATTTTGTAGCTGGACTCCTGCAGTGAAAACCAGCATCTATTATATTTCTTATGCTAACAGCAAAGCACACGCATCTTTTGCCCAGCACTTCTGTTCCCAGAATGCCCAATCCATCTGTTGGTAAATTAGCTTGGCCTCAGGGATTATGTAATATTCTCACTCACTGTATGGCACCAATCAGACACAATTTCAGTCATATTTTAGACATTCCAAAATCTCTCACTCAAAGTCCCAGCAAACTCACTGAGGTAATTTAATTATTACACATTGTTTGTGCCAAGGCATGACAGGTAGGATTAAGCAAACTCACAAAAACAACTCTTCTAGGGCTCTTACCCTTTAGCCTTATTCGCTCCTGTCCAAGTGCCTGATAAAGTGCATTAAGGAAGCCAAAGTAACAGTGCATTTCTATTCAAGGCAGATCCACATTTAGGCTCTGGCTGGAAATAAATACAATTTTTTCCTCTGGCTGTAAACTGAGGATTTTCTTTCATTTAATTCTGCTTTTTTAAAAATTTATTACCCTGCCAGTGAGTGCTTTTCAAATAGAAAACTGTTGATTTATTTCACTTAGCTCTATTGTACTTACTGCGGCTTGAAGGCAAAAACATTACTTTGCTAGCTGCTGTGAAGGATTTGAGTCCCATTCCTTTCTCAATCCTGCTTGCTTTTCTCCAAGCTTTTCTCTCTACTTTATCTCTCAAGTATCTGTTTATTCATGGCAGGGGGGAGAGAAATGATGAAAAGTGTTGTGCTCAGCCTCATAAATTTGTTATCTGGGCACTGAATTCAACAGTAATTCTGCTACTTCATTTATTGGAAGAAACCCACATATTTCTCAATCAGGCAAACTCCCTGGAAAAAATGTAGCACTTTTCCATCCTGCAGTTCAGCAGCTGCTAATGAGATGCAGGTCCCACCTCCCCATGCTTCGCAGAGCCTTTGGTATGTGATTTACCGAGCTGGGCTCACACAGCCCGCAGGAACTCTGACTAACATTTGCTTTGGTGCACCAATTCCAACTGTCCAATGCCAACACAAATGCCACCACAGTGTGAACAGGGCACATTCTCTGACACCCAGCCACACACCCCAGACAACTGTCCCCTCCTGCCCAGGGCTGCCCTGCTTGCTCTCTCTTCTCGAAGGCCACAGCATAAAAAACATCTGCAATTATTTTTATGCCATTCATCCAAACAGAATTCAAATCGATTTTGAGCACACATTGATGATTTTATGGCACGTACAGCTGATGAGAGAATTTCTGCATCCTTATCAGATTCTAACTTGCCTACGACTTCTCTCTGAATTTGAAACAGTATTCAATTATTCAGGAATGTTATTTAATTCTGATTCACCAAAACATCTGCTCCAGTACCCACCTCAATACAATCACTGGCCAGCTGTAGAGACATGATACTTTCAGGTATGAAGAACTGCAAGCTCTGGCTGCAGTGAGGATCTTACTCTGAATAAGGCCCTGAAGGAGGTCTCCAGAACTGAGCTATAGCTCAAGAATGTGCTACAAATAAGCAGAAGTTAAAAATAAAAATATCACGTGTGTATAGTAGCAATAATAACTATATAACATCCCAGAAAAATAAGCTGACATCTACATTTAAGGGCTTAGAAATGCAATTGTCTTACCCAAATGGATGCTCAAGGTGTCTCATACTGATATTTTATAAATAACTTAATCATTAGTTCTCATAAAAATGGGACTAGCTATAGCATCCACTCAGATGAATTTACACAACTGCAGAAAAACCCCACACCTGAATAATTTCCTCATTCCAATCCTGCAATACATCCAGACTCATTTCACACACACACAAAAAAAAAACCAATAAACTTTTCCCTAACACAAAGTAGTACAAAACAAGTAACTGCAAAAGCAGGCAGCGTCAGTAAAACCTCTGGCAAACTTAGGTTCTTCCAATTAGAGAAAGAGCCAAAAGCTATACGAAAACAGCCAGCAAAATACCAATGGCAGGCGAGAAAAGAGCCAGCCAAGCAAACACTGTTTGGTTTCCTATCCGAGGAAGGAGAGCAGGAAGAGTGGTGAATTTCCACCTGGAACAAATTCATGGATGAGTCCAGAGCACAGACCTTTGGCAGCTGTATTTGTTGTTATACTGCCCCAATATCCTGATCAAATTTGGCAGCTCTCACTCGAGCATGTGTTTTGTGCATTGGCTCCTGGGTAAATACTGCAGAACTCCTCTCCGTGCCAGGCAGAGCAGCAGCTTGTCGAGCTCTGCCCACAGAGGTGCCAGTGTGGGCAGGGTTTCCCTGCAGAGCAAGTGCAGGGAGCCAGGTTTTCTGTCAGGCACGGAACATGGGCAGGGCCACTGCCCACCCACCTGGATGTCACAGCACTGTCACACATGCACAGTGCAGCAGCAGTGACACAGCAAGAGCTGGTCACTTAAAAAGGTGCAATAATGCAGCAAAGTACTAAAATATTCATAACAAACTGCAGATGAAATAAATAGAAGTGCAAAGAAATAAAAAAGGGAAAATGGATTCATCAATAGAACCATGATCCATTTCTTTGTCACAGGGTAACAAGCTCCCGAGTCCTTCAAATAGTCAGGGAGCTACCAAAATGTGCAATATCTACCTATGCCAAATACCTGAAGGGCCATATAAATTGCTGTCAACACGATGTCGTGAATGTGCTGAAAACCATGATTCTAATCAAAGCTCTGCTGTTACCAGGGTGTGTCTGCACTCATGTTATACAGGCATCTTATCGCACATGAATAAATATACCTCCATGTGAACATTCCACACTGCATTGGTGTTGCTTACATCTACATTTAACATCCATATAATTAGCAAATTAAATAAAATACATGAAAAATTTGCCTGATAGTTCAGCTCAGAAGAAACTCCAGAGCTGAAATAAAAGACTAGTAGTATAATGTTGTTTTAATAAAATTTATTGTAGGTGGGAAACTACTTAAGCAGCATAAAGGAGGGGAAAGGATGTTACATAATACTACCATGGTGTGTTTCTAGTGATGACAGACTGGCTGTGAAATTATAAGAGATTGCAAAGACAATGGTGCTGGCTGAGGAAAATCAGTTTCAAGGTGAAGAGATCAGCTGAAAGATTGATAATCAGATTAGCAGGGAGTAGAAGGAGAACATTTAACATGCAAGCAAAGTGCACAGATGAGTTCTCCATTCTGGTGCTAACTAATGGTTCACAAGTCATTCTATTCCTATGAAATATTTGGAATTATTTTTCATTAGATTGCAGTTATGTCTACAGAACGCACCACAAAAAAAATCTTACAAGGGCAGTTTCTTGAAATATTCCAAAAGACAGTAAGACACAGAGCATCTTGATGATATTTTCAGAGACAAACCTTAACTGTGAATGACTGACACCTTCAGGACTGAAACAGAAGTTTGTGTGAGAATTGTACCCAAAATATTGTTATAGATGAAAACATATACACAGGAACTCTTCTTTGGGTTTATGGAGTGAGCTCCTGAGTCAAAAAGTCACTCCTAAATGGCTGTTAGAAGAGATCTGTCAAAACCCAAAGCCCTCCTCACGGAGGGCCAGCCCAGGAGGCAGAGGGAAGGCTGGACGGTCAGCATTCCTTGCCCTCGATGCTGCACAGGAGGAATGTCTAGCTGTTTCAGAGCATAGCTGGGTACGTCAGCATGAGTGGTAAAATCAATCTGCCTTGAGGTTTTGACATAAGAAAACTGCATAGTTTTAGCACCTTAATTTCCAGGGATGTGCAGGGTAAGCTCCACAGCAAGCCACATTTTCCCATAAATGTTACTCCTACAGAACCTCTGATCTATTAGATACATTTGGAATGCTTCTTTCTGGAATTCTCTAACTTTTCCTTATCTTTGATGAAGCTGAAAATCCACTAGTATTATTAAGCTAGCCATCAGTTCTAAACCAAACCACTGCGAGTTTTCCTGGCACTGTTAAAAGATGGCAGTGGTTTAAAATTGTTAACTGGAAAGAGACTATGCTATTGTAACACCAACTACAAGTGCAATTTTAATTTTTAGAGAAAAATCACTAAATATATGGTAGACAGATGGCGACTTTAAGTGCAAACTATTTCTTAATGTCAGACTGGTTTTCACACACTCCCTTTTTTCTCCATCTCAGTGTAAGCAAATTGAACCATCTACACCAGGAGTTAAATTAATTAAAATTTTTTAAAAATAAATTAAGAATTAGAATACATTTATGTCCTTAAGCAAATTATTCTGATGTTAAATCAACCACTGCTTCAGTCTTGCCAAAGTACAAGAAAACAAAGTGCATCACCTATCCTTGTTCTACTTTCTGCTCAAGTCACACTGTGTTATCCCACATTTCTGAATTCTGTCATTTTAAGGCTGTAGATTAACAGTTTTCCAAGACCTGCCCTCTCAATTTGGAGATGACTGCACATCTTATTTGTTTTGCTTGGCAAGCATTAATCTTCACTTCCTGAACAATAACACACCTTCCCAAATACCACCACTTTTGTCAAAAAGCAGAAATGTTTGACTTCTCTACTGACTGAGCGATGTGCTTGCCCTGATACCCTCATTGTTTATGGACATATAATTAAGCATTTAAGGTAGGTGTCACTAGTTTGCAATCCAGCCTTTAACCACGTAGGTTATAGAAAAATGACAGCTCAAAGATGTATTACACAATACCTCAGGAAGGGAGGGAGACCGAGCTCTGTGGTGGTGGGGACCACTAGACCTGTCACACTGCAAAGAAGCATGTCGGGAAAAAAAGCTCCCGTAATCCAACCCCAATGCAGAATAAACTGCCTCAAGTGCAAACTAACATGAGGCAGAGCCAGAAGTTTCCACTAATCAGTGCTCTGTGTATGAAGCAGAGCCAAGAGTTTCCACCACTGTGTGCTCTCCAGCATAAGACCAAAGAGATATTCAAGCCACAGTTAACAGGACAGGAGGAAAAGTAATTCTCTGCTGCTCCACTACCCTCAGCAGGATCAATGACCAGGAAACTCAAGGAGTTTATGCAAGGAGCACAGCCTTACAAAATGTAGGACCAGGAAATTTTATAAAGACCACAGAACTTGGCCTATTATGTACTTCCCATATTACTTTTAAAATATTTTCTTTCTGAAGAATTTATCCCAGATTGCAATCACCATTTCATAAGAAGCTGTAAAAAAGTCACTACATGATGTTTCTTACTATACATTTGCTAAAAATCTCTATGGATGGATTAGAATTCAAAGAAATCATGATTTAAGTCAGACTGTCCATCCATATGTGATGATTAGTGCCCAAAAGAAGGATTTCTGTTATTCTGGACACAATACATACAGCCTCAGTATAAAGAGAAGTCATATCGTAGAGAGTTTTAGAAACCTGATGCTAGAATTAAAAAAGAGCCTAACTGTTCCGATTTCTACCCTAGAGCAAAATTAACGGCGCTTTGAAGTTCTGACACAAAATCTTCAAAGCCTTCAGGTGATATTTAAGAGGAACTATGGAACCTGTAGGACTAAATAAACCATCCTGGTCGAGGGTCCAGCCCTTCCATCCCTCTCTGTGCTCCCATACACTTCCAGCCCTCGCTGGCAGCCCTCCCTTCCTCCTCTCCTCTGCTATGGACACACTGCAGGACCAGCATCCAGGGGCAGCTCTCGGGGTGCCAGGGGTCAGCAGGAGGTCTCCTCAGCCTTCCCCCATTCTCTTCCCACACTCCATTCTCCAGTGCTGTGCAGGACACCACAGAGCAGAGCTGCTGTGGTCCCTGATCCAACCACCAGGGAGAAGAGGAGATAAATGGAGCCTGGAAAAGCAAACACTGCTGTGGAATTCCCACCAACTACCCTCCTGGCCCAGGGGAACGTTTCAACAGGCCACACTGGTGGCATACCCGACCTCTTCGAGCAGGAAAGCACAAAACCCAGACTGGCATGAACAATTCCAAGCCTCACATCCTGTTGAGTAGTGAACTCCTCAATTCCATCGTACATAACCAGGAAGATACTCCTGCTACATTTTGCTATGTAGGTACTCCTGGCTTGCTTCCCCAGCATCTTGCATTTTACTTGGGCATAGGCACAAGGGGAAAGTGGGTGTAACACACTAGTATTCTGATTTGATATTTAAAACTTATTTTTCACCCTTGTGTAAAAACTATACACTCATCTGGGCAGTGCTGACCTGGGAAGTAAACACTGTGCAGAGGAAAACTGCTTTAACTACATTCTACTGGAGAAGCTTTTAAAACAAGTTGTTAGCAGTAGATAATTTTAAGATGCACTTCTGGTATATTTATTGTATTGGATAAGTAAACAGAAGTTTCCTGGACTTGGTTCAAGGTTTTTATATTTGCCAGTCTGTGTTTTGAACTTAGAGCAAGAAAAAGCAAGTACACTGCTCTATTTCACAGAACATCTATTCTGTTACCACATGACAAAAACATCAGCCATACTAATACTTACTCTAATTCATTGAAGAGTATCTTCTTAAACTTGGCAATACAGTACAAATTCCAAATATAATTCATAGCATCCCCAGCCCAAGACACTGGCAGAGTTTAGAAGCCAGGCTTTCTCAAGAGGAATGCTTTTAACTTCAGCATTAACAGGGCTGAAATTATTGTAGAAAAAACGTGTATTTCCTTTTTCCTTCAAACACCCACTGTCTTCTGTGCAACTCAGCCCAAGGTTATAGAAAACTCTATGTTCTAAGTTTGGTGATCCAAATCCTTTAGTCTTTACTTAGGCAAAACTCCCTCTGCAGTCAGTGAAGTCAGTGGGAGTTTTGCCTGGGTAAGAACCGCTGGCCTTGGCTCGGGACGTACACGGCTCTGGAAGCTGAGGAGAATGTGAGGGAAAGTCATTGCTGCATGTAAGTAGCTCATGTTTCCAGCCATGAAAATAATAAATT
The DNA here is from genome assembly GCA_035583185.1 of Anabacerthia variegaticeps. Lineage (NCBI taxonomy): Eukaryota > Metazoa > Chordata > Aves > Passeriformes > Furnariidae > Anabacerthia > Anabacerthia variegaticeps. Next base: position 15,185,362 of record JAWWEW010000017.1, read on the forward strand.
ACTTTATAACACAAAAACACAAAATGGCTTGGGTTGGAAGAGACCTTGAGGATCATCTCATTCGACCTCCTGCCATGGGCAGGGACACCTTCCACTATCCCAGGCTGATCCAAGTCCAATCCAACCTGGCCTTGGACACTTCCAGGGATGGGACAGCCACAGCTTCTCTGGCCAACCCGTGCCAGGGCCTGCCCACCCTCACAGGGGAGAATTTCTTCCTTTTATCTAATCTAACCCCACCCTCATACACCAATGAGCATCCTTATAATTTTGTTTTACATTACATTGTAGAACACATATGACGAAAGGAAAAAAGAAAGGCTTGTATGGCCATTGACAGAGCTATGTGACCAGGATGACACCAACTCTGTGTGCAGTTACAGCTTTTCAGTACAACTTCTTACAAACTAATAATGAAAAAACCTCTGGGACCTAAAAAAAAAAAGCTTCCCTAAAAAAAGGCAGGCAATGATTAATTGAACAAGCAACTCTGCTTCGAGCTGTGTATCTCGGGATGGGAAGCTCTGCTTGAAGCCTCACTGTATCTGTGTCCTGTTGTGCCCCACCAGAGAATTGAGGTTTAGAGAAATGCTTCATAGGACACAAACCACTTTGCTCCTCCACAGACAGAGTGCCACTGCTATGATGTGCCCATTCTGGGTCTCCAAGGCAGCTCAGCCCTCTCGCCCTGCCTGTGGGAGTGTGTTTTCCCCCACGTGTGTGTGTGTACACTCTGCGGGAGTCTGGGCTGTGTTCTCAGGTCTGGACAGCCCCAAACACCAACAGTATTGGGAGAAAATAGATGAGGGGTTAAGAGCAAAAATTAGCTCAAACAGACGTGAAACAATTAAAAGCTTTACAATGAAGCATAAATTTGATTAAACCTATTTAAGCCACCCTTCGACACACCACAGAACAACATTTTAAGTATCATACTTAATTTTTCATTTGTTTCTGCTTGTTTTCCTTCCCACTCTCTTTTTAGCCTCTTTTAAGTTTAGACTGAAATTCATAAGAATGTCTCCAACCTCTGTAAACTCAACTTCTGACAGTTTGTTATGATGCCACTGTTGCCTAAAAAAAGTGGGCAAAGGTGAGTGAAAAGAGGGAATTTGTAGTCAGTGCTCCTGCAAATGGACTGGCACACACAAGGACCGTAAACACGAGCAGTGAGGAAGGAAATTACCTCAAAGATTAAGATGAAAAGAAGGTACCACCTTGTGCCACTCACAGAGAGAGTTGGTGTAAACCCCTGTGGGCCCTTCTCTGCCCCTCTCTGTGGCGAGAGTGCTGAGCTGTGGATATTCCCATCACTCCCATCTCCTGAGCTCTCCACATTGCTCACCCAGAGCAGTGCATTTCAGAAGGGACAGAGGCAAACAACTGGAGTCTACTACTTAAGCCTTCCACATAACTGGAAAACACTAACTCTTGCAATGAAAAATGCATGCTGTTCCACCAGCCTGCCATGACAGATCTTAGAAAGACACCGACAGTTTTATGGTCTTATAAGTGTTCTTTGCTGAAAGGGAAACTTGGAAGTAATAAAGCATTTTCTTCTAACTGGAGCCTGACCACAACTGCTGCCAATTGAACGGTAAAGTGACTTCAAGTATGTGCAGTGAGATGGTTTCAGCCCCACCACTGCAGGGAAACCAGTCCTGTAGCCTGGCACAACCACGGCCTGGAAAGGGGCCATGACTGTGCATTGAGTTAAGCTCTAGACAGACTGTAAGGGCTGAACTTTAAACCATTTGTATTTTGAACGTACACAAATAAATTTATGGCTGCATGAAAAACTGTCATGCTTCAGGGATTAACCTCTAATAACCTCTCCTGCTATGTTAACAAAGACATTTAAAACCTGCCTCTCCAAGTTACACAGGACTCAGGTTAATGAAGGCAATTCAAAAAGAAATTTTAGGGCCTCATTATATCTAATAAGGGATTAGTGACACCAGCAATTTTTAAGACCATTTGTGGACACTTTGATGCTGCCCTGTGGTTTGGGACTCCCTCATTTTACCTCAGGATTCCCAGATGAACCTAAATTTGGGAAGGTGAATAGACCATTACAGAAGTGAGTGGCAAGGAGGACGTGAAAATGGGAACAACGTCCAGGATGTCACGACATTCAGCTTTCCTTGGGGGAGAAAGGGATCCTACTCACACTCCCCCAGGAACACTTAACAATGTAAACTGATTTTACAGAAATTATCTGTTCTGAATGTCACAGCACCAGAAAAGCTTTATTTATCTGATTAACTAGACAGTAAAGGATCCCTGTTCATGGCAGTGGTACAAATGTCAGCCTGCACCATCAACACTGAAGGCACTGATAGGAAGCAATTAAAGCTGGCCAAACAGTTCGGGTGACATTCCAGATCAGAAAAAAAGATCCTCCCAAAATATAAGGAGGTGGCTTTTACTCTCAGTTGCTGTTGTAGAACTTCAGAATCTGACATATTTTGGGGGAAATTGTCAAATATTCAGACTACCCAAGTTTTGTAGGTTTATTTCCAAACAAAAGGTGTATTTCTACATTTAACTACTTATCTCAGAACCTTCAAGGACAGAAGGAAAAAGAAAAGAAAGACAGATGGAAATTGTCAGGTTTAGAAGAAAAATCAGAAGATAAAGTGACCTTCAACAAAGTTGGACATCCTTACCAACATAATTCTAATTTTATATTCCAGAAGCATCTATTTTATTTTTTTTTGTCTAGACAAAACAACAGAACTTCTCAAAAGTGAAAAATACAATGAAGTATATTTAGTGATATTTTTTAGAGCTTCAAGGACACGAAGTTTAGTTTGAGTCCTGACCAAAATTTCCACAGTTTGTGTTTTTTGTTCTCTTGTCTCAGGGACACAATAAATACCAACAGCACAGCAAGGACACTTTGTCAATAATAAGTCGCAGAAGAATGAGTGAAAACCAGCTTTTTTTGTCTGGTTCAGGAATTATTTTTAAAATGGTATGTTCTGATAAAAAGAAAAGAGACCACATGGAGACTAAACGATTGCACACATTTGTACATGCAAATACACTGGTAAGCACCTCTAATCCCCTGAAGCATCCAAGCAATAGCATCTCAGAGATCTCTAACTATCATACAATTATTCCAGATTGGATAAAAAATTAACTACCTCTTCATATCTCTGAGTTTCCTAATTCAGTGAGTGAATAATGCATTAAAAGTGCTAATTAGACATCACCTGATCTCTGAGACAAAGGCTTAATATTCTCATAGACCTGAAGTGAGTAATGGCAAATGCCATTATAAAAATGATGTCATTAAGATGTTATTAAAAATGTCATTAAAAATCTCCCTATAGAAGAACTCATTTCACAAAGGTAACACTTTACTAAGATGATGACACCACTGCTAGACAGATTTACTTAAAAAGATCTTCTTTATTTTCTTTTTCTGGTTAGGCTTTAATTAATAAACACCAGAAATTACCACTGACTGAGGATCAATTAACTCAAGAACCTTCATTCTTATATGGACAAGCAGAGTTGCTGCTACCACAGACTCAGACAATGAATAAGTAACTATCAAGCAACAAAACTCATTGATTTTTTTTCTTCAGTTACAACTTGGTAACTTCTGATATTTTTCATTCTGAACTCCTGAATTTTGGTTAAACTCCTGAGCATAAAAATATGAGTCTGAGACTTTTAAAGTTTCTTTGAGGAAGAAAAGAGGGAGGACAGCACTGCAGGGGAGCTCCTCTCACAGCTGAAGGGCTGAGCCTTGGCTGAACAGGGCATGTCTCTGGTAAAGGGATATCAAAACTGAAGTGGCATGTTGTTTCATTTTTAATTAAAGATTAAAATTTTCGAAAAAAATAGTTTTTAAAAAGCTGAAAAGTTAAAAATTGTGATTTTTCACTAGTTACTGTAACTGTTGCGATTGTGTCTGTGATTCCCTGGTGCAAGGAACACAGCTGGGCACCCCTTGAACTACACACAGACCATTCACCAGCGTCCCCCTTTGGACGGTGTTTGAAAATAAATAAATAAATACCTACAAATCAGAAACTCATTAAGCCACAGGACTTTTATGAATGAAAAAAGAACAGCCCTTCTGCTTAATTTTAGAACTGACATTCTAAAAGTTAAAATGGTTTGCACAGAGTTTAGTCAGCTCTTACTATTTTTAGAAATGCCCCGCACCAGATGTTTTTTTCATTCCTGACCTTGCAGGATACCATGTCTATTTCCAGCCCCTCCGAACCCATGCACTTCCAGCTCAGCCATTGACAGATATTGGTATAATGCACTTCAGGAAAGTTGCGTCTAATCAAGGCAGCAGGATCTGGCTAATGACACCTTTCCTAAATGCTCAGTTGCTGAGATCAAAACCCTATTTATGACAGCTTTAAATCAGTGATCATTTGGCTTTCATCATCTTCATCCGAGCCAAGACTTCACCTTGACATTCCCGATGCCAATCCTCCACTTTTGCTTCCCTGCAAAGACTCGCTAATGAAGTCTCCAGTAGTTTGCACAAGGCTGATTGTTTTTCAGGTCATTTCCTTACTTTCCTTGGCCAAATCCTCTTAAAGCAAACAATGTTTTAAGCAATGGCATTCAATTCTTACTTTGTAAAGTTTTGCCAAACTATTTATGATCAAGTACAAATTTCCTTCTGATTTGAAGCATAAGTATTAACACTTTTTAGCAACATTGGTTTGTTATCCAAGAACTTACTTATCCTTTACAGGGAGATGTGAAGTTCTGCAAATTTTAACTTGCTTGCCGGGCATTCCCAGCTTTTCTTTCAACAGGGAGAAGAACCCAGGGCTGAAACTTGAGCAAGAACAGTGCTGGGGTACTAAAAGCACTGAAATTTGTACTTGCAGGTTCTGAAGTGTTTATCCTTCACTAAAATACAGTTTCATCAGGTTTCTAATGCTTATTTAGCAGCCAGAAACAGCTGCAGATGTTAACTTTTGATCTCATCTGCTCTCAATCAATTCCTAAAAGGAATGGCTGCATATACAGCTGGAGCTACACTGACTGCCATTCTTTCCAAGGACTAATGGACTTCTGTGCATCAAAACTGACTTATGACAACACAGGAAAATGTATTGGACTTTTTCAAGTAAACCCTGCTTCTTCAGTAACTGTATCTTGTCTTGTAAACAGATATTTACTGATTCTTCATTCCTAAAACTGCCTCTGGGAAATTCATAGAAGAATTAACCTGGCTCATTTCTCACAAGCAGAATCTGCTGCAGTGAGAATGACAAAACTGAAATATGCCTAATGACTCAACGTACCCACTACTAAAGCAAAACTGATGGACAGAAAAAGCCCACACTGAAGAAATAACATTTACTAGCACCTTTAAAATAGTGTGATGGTTAGGTAGTTTGTTAGGGGTGAGAACAGGAAGGAACTAGAACTGTACTTGATACATTCCTGGCCCGGTTCTCACTGAGATGAAGGTTCCTTTAAAGCCTCTCAGTATTGACACCACTACGTTGTGGAGGGTTGAGTTGGCTCCCTGCCAAACCCAACTGCCGGCCACACGGATTCCCCCCCAAGAGAAAAGGGAAAAAAAGTACCAAAAAGACAATTATATGAAAGATATATATATATATTTTCACATATATTACAACTATATACAATCAAACACTATGAATCTACAGAACAAATCCCAAGGCAACCCCAAAAGGGAA
>JAWWEW010000017.1:15191154-15248064 GCA_035583185.1 Anabacerthia variegaticeps
GTGGAATACTTCCTTAGTTATAACCTGGTTACCAAGGAAGGCCTAAACCAAAACCAAGAAAACTAAACCACCACATACGTGAAGTTAGAACTCCTAAAAACGAGACTAGTAATTTATTCTGAACAAATTATTATGACTGTTTACCTTAAATTGAATCCTAAGCATGGTTTTACTTAGTTATTAACATGATTAGAAGCCGATTTCTAGGATTACAAGTAAAGCACCATGACATTAATTGTCACTTCTTGTATTTCTCTCTCTCATTTGAAATTCAGAAGTGGTGATCACTGAGAAGGAAAAGGCAGGACACAGCCCAGCCTCTGGAGACAATCCCCAAGAGCCACACTGGGACAACTGCATGCATTAGGTATTTTCTTACTTCCACTATCAGAATGGTCCAGTGGAGCAGTTACTTATCACTTTGGTCATTCCCTGAACCATAATAAAGCAGCAGAAGAAATATCTCTGTTTCTTACATTGACCATTCCCAGTTACTTGTTTCTTTGGGAATGCAGAGCTCATCTCAGTGCCATCCCATCACCGAGCCCCTCGAGGGATGGAACAGGTTTGGTGTGTGCTCGTCCAGGGATCCCCAGGACAACACTGAGTGGTTTAACCTTGACATCACCTGAGATTTCCCAAAGGATGAGATGCAGTCCCAGAACAAATGATATTCTCATCACCTCATGCCCAGAGCAGGGCATGTGTGTGGTCTCCTCAGTGGTGTGGGGTTACTGTGCCCCTATCACTGATACTCTTCTAGTTCCTCCACAGCACTGAGAAAATCTGCTCCTGAGCTTCTTACTATCAAAATATATAAGGAAATATTTAACAAAACTGTCTTCAGTTCAAATAAGATAATTATGCCATTTCAGCAAGAATTTTCCATTTAATGAGGAAACAAGAAAAGTAATTTATACAGTTATTCTGTGTCCTTGTGCTTTTCCAGAGGATATTGGCTCATAGCTAAAACATCAAAACAGTCGGTGCCCCTGGCTAGAATACTTCACTATCACCTGCTCACTGGAGCACTAAATAAATGTCAGTTTTCAAGTACTTACAAGCAGGAGTCCAGCAAGTGTTTCAGGCGTTCTGTCAGATGTTAGGACACCCTCCATGCACTGAGTGTTAGCAAAGGTAGCTTTGTTGTCTCTGCAGCAGTTACTTAAAACCCGGTGCAAACGTATAATAAAATTACTACATTAAGAGCAAGAAGAGATCGTTCCTCAGAGGGGGTGATTTCTTACGGTAAATCTATTAACTGTTTGGGATGCAAATGCAGCATTTCCACATGCTTTTACCATTGTTCCTATAACTTCAACTTCCAAGGAGCAAGGAGGCAAGTTTGTATTAACCTATCAAGCTTCCTACTGCTATGGTATCATTTACCTGTAATGACTTACATATTAGTATCTTTTTAAAAAACAGGTCTGAAAAACCTTTTAAATCTTTGATTAAAAATTTTAACAACAAAAGGATTTTTCTTTGAAGTCAAAAATGTTTAAGCATTTATTCCCAGCACCATGACATTCTGGGAAGAAATCTCATGAAAAATGAAACAAACATCATGCTTCAGTCAAGAAGCAGTTATGGTTGGAAGGATTAATTTATTGACTCCTAATTCACCTCATTCTCCTGTGACTGCCAAGTAGGTGGGAGTGGAAATTTGTCAAAAAACTTCTGCCTCTTGATAAAACCTTCCTCACAGCCCACGTGCTGGGAAAATAATACCTGTAACCCATGAAAAAACAGATCGACAGCTCCAGGCAATGACATACACAGGCAAAGCTTTAATTGAATACTCTCTCATGCTCCACTTTCATGTGTCTCATTTAGAAGGGCTCTTTAAAGCGAAGCAGTGTAGCTGCTGTCAGTGATATAATTGCCGTGCTGGTGCCCTTGGGTCCTGAACACTCCAGTGACTGCTTTTTGATCCCTGCTGTCCTGGCTGCGAGCAACACTAGGTGACACTGAAGGAACAGTGAAGGAAGCTGCAGAGCAAGTAAGGATGGGGAGATGTGTCGCACACCAGTCCCCTTCTACCCATGGTGCTTCAGCCAGGCAGTGAAAATGTGCTTTCTGTTCCTGATGACTGAGTACTCCCCCCAGTCTCGACTCCCAGGCTCGAGGCAGCAGCTCAGTGAGCACTGCTGGTAGCCCAGCCACAGCACACCACCTGCAGGAAAGCTGCCAGCAAAGCGATACTTTGACTTTTACCAGCAAAGCATTTGTTTAGTCACTCAGCACAGTCTGCCTTCTGTGTGCCAGAAAGGCTGGGGAACTCCAACAATGGATTTCCTTCCCTAAAATGTGTCCATCACCCATAGACAGAATGTAGCAGTGCTGGACACAGAATGAAAGATAATCTCACAGAGCAGGGCAGCGGGAAGTGTTTTAAGAAGTGATATTACTTAAAGGCAACCACCAGGAGTTTACAAGAATTTCCATTCTTTTAATTAAAGATTTTATGAGTCTTGGAACACATTCCTGTGCCCTATTATACATCAGAGTACTTAAAAATTCAGAGCCTTATAACATTGCCAAAAAGAGATAGGCAACCCAAAGAAGTCTTTAGAAGAAAGACCTATTTATATAATGACAGTTATGATTAAAAAAAAAATAAAATCACAGGGACTAGATCTTCATTCTCTCCTTTTCTGTTTGTGAATACCTTTCAATACATCCTAATATATAATACTACCTGCCTTCTAAATTCATTGCTCCATTTATAAGCTCAACATGTTTGGAACAAGTATTAAAATCCCGAGAAATTCAAGCTAAACTCACTGTGCCAGGAAAAAAAAAAGCATTTACATTACAGTGATAAAAACACGTTCATTAGAATTCAATTTTAAGAGAATTATTACTTCAAAAAGCAAGGATAGGGGGGGAAAAAGGCAAATGAACGGATACTGATAATGGAATATGATAAAGTATTTTGCAAACTGTTTGTTTCTAGGGAAAATAGTGTTTCCATGTGCAAAATTCATGGTACATTTATTTAAACATATGTCTATCTAATAAGTAATCCAACAAGTTTCTAGAACAGCTTTCCAGAAAACTGCCTATGAACCATGTCTCAGAAACAAATTAGCTCATCCATCACACATAACTATTTATTTGGTAATGACTTAATGAATTTAGCTTGACTACGGTAGGGCCGAGCATGATGCTTTAATTACTGTGGGAATTGCTGTAGCCCTCAGTCTGTCTTTTAGATGTTTATGGCACGGAACAAGAAGCTCAGCATGGGCTGAACCAGAGCCCAAAGTCCAAAGGCTTTGGATGCAGGACAATGATCTGAGAGCTATTAGGAAAGTCTCCTTACAGACCCTGGTCAGGACACAGCACTCTGCTGGCATTTCATTCTCACACCAACAGGCATGGATACCCTGCATGGGAAGAACTAAATGCCATACAGAAATCTTGAGATTAAAACTGGAAGAGCATCCATTCTGCCTAATCACAAAGGGTGAAAGAACATGTTTTGGGTCGTGTCGCTAGAATGTAATTAACTTTCAACTGAGCATCCTACTACACGAAGTTTACATCAGAGCTTTTAAAGCAAAATAGGGTTGTATTAATAATGCTGCAGAGGAGACAGAGAATAAAGGCAGGAGGAGTGAGGCAAGAATGCCAGGGGTCAAATAAACGTGTACTATAGTATTTACAGCAATACAGAGCATATTCTTATAATTTGGCCAGGGCTGCGGATATTTACTTGACAGGATTATTCTTCAACTGTGGTATGTCTCACTTTCAGATGTTTTACTGGTGATGTCAGCAGTTACTGCCATATGTAAATTACCATCTGGTTTTTTCTAACTCAGAAGAGGGTAATTCTAAAGTAAATCCAAATAACTTTCTTTTATGTATGCTAAATAAATAAATGGTTCAATCCCTCCTTAGTTACCAGTCCACATAGGTTCTCAAACATTCTCATGCTTCATAAACAGAAGGGTTAAGGGTGATGTTTTATGGGAAAATAATAGTCAAGGTGATATATCAATTTCTCAGGAGAATTAATGGAAACCCCATTAACCTTGGCTTGCAGATGGGAATACTCAGGTACAGAGATGAGAAATTATTTTGTTACTATGTCAGCGGGAGAAATTATGTTGTCTTATATGGCCCTGTAGAAGTCAGAGATGGAAATGCTTGTTTTATTGGGCTGCATCACATGCTCCTGCCCAGAACTGAAGGAGTGGCATTGGCCAAACTGTAGCCTGGTGACTAAGCAAGGTTAACTGGTTCATTTCCTGGCTGTACAGAGCTCCTCTGAGACAGTGCTTGGATACACCACTGTTTATATGCTAGAAAGGCTGATTTGTCAAGCATATATAAAAGCCATTCTTTGGGATTCCTTTCCTCTTGTTCCAGCAGTCTGTTCCTGAGATCAGCCAGGGAAAGCTCTGTTCACACTGTACCACATGGAAATAAGTTCTAATGGTAAGGGTGAACACTGACATGTTTCTTGCAATGTGCTGCCTCTGGGTAGTGGGGGTTGTGACCCCTGAACCTGTTCAGGACTGAAGGACCTTTTAAGATGCTGACAAGTTCACTTTGCCTCTCTGGCTCCTGTGGACACACTGCAGATGGGGTGGAAATGACTGGGAGCTCAGAGCAACAGGGCCCTCTGCATTCCTGGTCCTGCAGTTTGGGACACTCTGTGGAACAACCACCCCACAGGTTGGCCCACAAGCTCCTGAGGCCACCCAGCAGTGTCTGTGGCACACCAACAGCCACCCTCAAAGTTGCTCAGACTCCCTTTATATATTTGAGCAGGTAAAAGATGATCTTTTCACCCTCTTTATGCACAAATTCCAAAGAGAAGCATTTCATATCTGTGAAATTTATTTATAATACAAAATGTATTAAAAGAACTCTTGAGAACATGTTTAGTATCTTCTACACTTCACGTTGAACTACTTTACAAAAAAAGCTGAACAGTATCTAGTATTCAGATATTTTTAAGCTAAATAGTATCCACATCTTTCAATAAAACTTCTGTTCCATAAACAGCTTCATTACCTGTAGCAAAGATCCCCTTACCTGAGCAAATACCACTCAAGAACTGAAAATAATTAGGTTTAAATCTTACAAACTCATTCCCATTCACTTAAACAGAGTGACAGTTCTGTGCTAAGTCATAGATCGTGTATATTTATCATTAGTCAGATTATGATTACTTGCCACATTAAAATACAAATCAAATCACAGCTGAAGTTACAGGTGAGGCTTAGTTCCCTTTGTCCACATTTTGTGAGCTAGGCTGAATTTTGTTAAAATACCAGTAGAAAACAAGGCAAACAAAACTCTAGAATGGTACCATTTGTTTCTGCTTTACTGCTGAGAAGGCCAGGCTGGAGACTTCAGTACATTTGCACAACTTCACTGACAGCTGCTCTGAGGCAGGTAGGGCTGGTGATTCTGATTTAGGGTCAATTTGTAAAATGGGAGAATTTAGCTGAAATCCCTTAAATTCTCAAGGAATATGAAATTCTCTTCTCCAATACAAATACCTACCAAGTACACTGAGAAAACTATTTAAAAGGTTACCTACTTGTGAGTGAGAAATAATGACAGGCTTTGGAATACTTGAAAGTGTGGGGATGGGCTATTCCTCAGGAAAACTTCCTACTTGCTCAAAGATTTCTCAAGCCCGATACATGGTTAAACCAACAATATTCGTGCAAGAGACGATTCCAAACCACCAGATTAAAGATGTGTGAAAGAGGAAACCTTGATTAAGTATTGTTTTCAAACGAGGAGTTCAACATTCTCATTTTCTAAGAACATACACAAAAAAGCTTTGGGCTTGGCCACTACAAATGTGGTGCACGTTGAAAGCTCTACAACCTTATTTCCCTCCCGGATGGAAAAGTGATGCAATGCAGTTTCACTGACTGCAGGCCAAGTTGTGTCTTAAATCAACAACAAATGAAAAGCAGAACATAATCATATACACATTAGAACAAGTGTTAGGGGTTCCTCAAGATTTATATGGGAAAAAAGGTAACACTTGAATTTTTGTAATTTTCTGTTTCTTTAGCAGTCAAAGCTCTGCAGCTTTAAAATACAGAGAAAGCAAGTTGGCAAGTAAAGCAACTTCCCATTGACTTTATAATCCATCAAAACCTGACACTTTTATGAGCAGAACTTTAAAAAATACATACCTATAAATCAATTAAAATATTCAGAGAAGTATACGAAACAGTTCAAAAGAGTACAAAACTACAATGCAGATTCCTTTAAAAAATGGCTTCTCACTTATATTCTGTGTCTTCAATTCACTGTCTTTAATGAGTAATTTCCTAGAGAAATAATATTTATGTAGCAAAGGATCTGCAGCTGGAGCAGGGAAGTGCACAAAATTATTGGGTGGTATCTCACAATACAAGACAAAGAAATATTATATTAATAACAGCAGACAGTATATTTTTCGTTATGGAATTTTCAAAATTAGCCACACGAACATGATAAAGAAGAAAGTTTCTCACTGCCTACACTAAAACCTACAACCTAAGGTTCATTGATAAAGTAACAGGCCATTTTTCATACTCTGTCTGCTGTATTAGCTGAAAAACTAAGAACAGTAGTACACTTTAAAGCACTTGGCATATGGATCACAGTGCTAAAACATTCCACATTGCACTTTTACAGCAGAAATTAATTTCCAGGTAAGAACATAGCACTGCTTTTATTTCACTCGCTAACGAGGATAATTGGCAGGCACCACTGCTGCTGCTCTAGATTTGGGCTTTATATGGATCTCTGAAGGCCACATGTGCCTGCAGTGGTGACAGAAATATTTTCCATATGAGCCACCACAGATTTTAAGGTCCCTCAGTCTGGACAAGGTGAGTCTATCTATCATTTTGGGTGCTCAGTAACAATCAGCCAGGAAGTTCAAAACTGCTGTGACAACTAGAGGCCAATGATAAGCTTCCACTTGCTCTGATCATCAAGCCATTTAAATCTGTCGAGACTCTGCTGAAAACTTTTCCCTGCTTTAACCAGATCAAAGGCAACACAAGATTTCACTAAGAGACATTTTCTTGAACCAAACCCTTCCAGTTTCTCTTATTAAATCACCCTGGAAGCAAAATAAAGTTTAAATCTAGCCATATGAGCCACAGAGTGTCAACCACACACTGTTGGACAAGGTGCTTTTTCCAGTTCACTTCCACTTTCTTTTACCAGGGAAAGTAATTGCTCTGGACTTCATTAGGCTACTAGAAAGTTATGACAGGGCTAACAAAAGACAAGGCTCTAAAGCAGAATCACTGTTGGCAGAAGATTTACTTAAGGAAGGCATATTTATGGAACAAAACTACCCAACGGTTCCTTTAAAATGCACAGCTACACATCACATTTGAGTTAGAGCGAGGCAGAATGAGTATCAAATGTGTTTTCTGCTAGTAATTTCATTAGATGGAATATTTCATATCAAATAGTACTGTGCTTGCTGAATTATTTCCTAAATGGCAAACGAGTAGCTGGAAATTTCTGCTTTGCTATGAAATAGGAACCTGACGACAAACTGAGGACAAAAGTCTAGAAAACGGCTCTTCAAAAATCAAGCAGCAACTTTTTAAAGCATAGCAAGAGCTGTTCTATTCCACTGTTCAAGGCTGAGGGATTAGGAATATTAGGAATGCATAAAGTCCCTCTTTAATTATATGAGATGCATTTTTAAAAAATCAAGTTCTTTCTGCCTTGCCACATACTAGACATTACACATATTAGGACAAAGAGAATGTTATTAATGAAGCCTGAAGTCTTGACATGCTCCCATTCCCAAAATACATCCTGTGCAAAAACTTTTTCAATAGTGCACAATTTTTGCAGAAAATACGAACAACACACCACCATGTACTGCTGCAGAGTATCGTATTTCTCTGTACATTAGTAAAGAAAAATTCACAAATTAGTCACCTCTCACAAAAGGCGTGTTGGCGAGAAAAATGAACCTTCTAACTCCTTTAGTACCTATAGACTTTTTTGAAAAAAACCAAGCCCCACAGCAAAATGCAAACAAAAATCCCCCAAACTAAACCCAAACAAAGCAATGGCTTTTCACACGTGAAGCAAACAACGCCATTCTAGCAGGTCTAAGCGCACAAACCCCATTTGCGCTCCGTATTAATAGGTAGGAAGAAAAGGCAGCAGCGCCAGGAGGCTTTTTGACAAGCCACGCTGCTTCGCTTACCTCAGCGCCAGGTCTGGCCAGCACTGCTGTGTGCAGGCAGAGCACGGCGAGTCTCAGGTAGCTGATACACATCCCTGCCCGGGGCAGGCACCCTGTGCCAAGCGCTAACAGCGAGCAGCTGTGCCCGGTCCCCGCGCCGCAGCTCCGAGCCCCTCCGCTGCGCCTGTGCTCCGCTCGGCCCGGCAGCTCCGATCCCAGCGCCTGCTCTGGAGACAACTGGTAAGCTGATCTCTTCATGTAATGACTTCTCGCTGCTGGGGGAGGGGGCTCGGCCGGCCCTGGGCTGGGGGGCTCAGCTCGGATGGAGGCAAGGAGGGGAGGGACACGAGTGGCCACTGCCAAGTTCTGCATCTGCTGTGATTCATGGAACAAGCTGCACGGTAACCTTTAATGCACGAGGAGGTTTGGCAAAGCCTTATTGACTTAGGCAGGCATGATTGGAGAAACAGGCTAAAGCTGCTGCAAGAGATGCCTGTTGATGGTTAGACGGCATGTGCTGCTTAAAGGTACAGCAGCTCCTTTTCTTGGAGGGGTTTGTAAGACGTAAATCCTAAATTAAATCTAATTGGGAGGCAGCCCATGGGTTTGCAGTCAGCCCTATACGGGGCACAAGCCTGCGACCCCAATGGCCTGATCCTGCCAGCTCTGGAAGGGTAAGGGGAGCTCAAGTGCCCACTCCCTCTCTAGAATGTCACAACTGCTTCCTGGGATGGAGCCCCATCCTTTAGGATAATCCCAGAGCAGGACATGGAAGTAATCTCTCTTTCTTTTTAATATTATAGCTGAATACAGGAAATTTTGATTTATAGTGATCCAACTCATCAAATAACCTGCTTTGACTAAGCAAGCAGAAGTGCAAGCCTTTCTTAAAGTTCCAACTCCTGAAGTCAAGAAAACACACTATATTCTCATTTTTCATGTAAATACATACTTCTTATCCTTATGGTTCCAGGAGAAATCTCAAAAATATGACCCAGCAGTAACCTGGTCTCGTATGTCAAATGGTAAACCACATGAACTCAGAGTACAGGTACTTTAAAACATCTCAACATTTTAGGAGGCAGGAAGTAAAAATGTTGGTGAAATTGAGAAGCACACCACTATTATGTATTAGATTTCTTTTTGTAATTTGGGAAGCTTTGTGTTCACAGCTGAACATGTCAGACTCCTCAGGCTATTTTTAAACTAGCTTTACCAACCATTCTTTTCCTCTCCTACAAGAGGTGAAAGACAAAACAGTTTTCCTCAGAATTGCAATTAAATACAGCCAAACTCCTAAACCTGTTTAGCAAATTAGCATTCTCACTGCTGCGAAAAGTCCAGATTCTGCTGTATTGGCTCTGGGATACCTGGTTCTCCAGCACAGTAAAATCTGACCTCTTTGAACTGGTCATCATTGTCACTGCAGCTCTTGCCCCTCAGGTCTTTCCTTTTACACACTCCTACTGTTGCCTATAAAGAGCTGGCCTTTCTCTTCTCCTGCCTAACCTGACTCACAGTGCTGTGTCTCTTCTACCCCTGCACAACATTCTGCCCTTTTGGAGCCTCTCACATCAGCAGAACACCTTCCATGGGTCATCCTCCCCTCTTGCCTTCAGCTCCATGGTTCTGGAAACCCCCCATGTCCAGGAGGAAACAATGCAGTGCAGGCCAGGCAGGGCTGGGGGTCTCCGTGGCAAAGGAATCCTGCTCAGCTGCCTCCCCTGGAGGGAGCAGCTCAAGCTTCAGAAGGTTTGAAAAGCCAGAAGAAGGAGAGTTTCAGTGTGGGGCTCCTGAGTGGTTCTTCCGAAAGATCTCAATGATCACAGGCAGGTGGCCACACAGTTGTGGGAATGGTGACTGACAGCCAAATCTGCAGCTTTTGAAAGCTTGACACAAAACTTAATGGTGCTTTTTGACAAAAAAAATAATCCAGAACTCTCTATTACTGTGTTGATCTCACAAATACAACACCTCCCTTCAAGACCTAAATGAAAGAGGGATTTGGTCCCTTTTAAGGCCAGCTGAAGGTTTGCAGATTATGCTGTGGTGCTGACAGCTAAATGTAGAGCTGCCATTACTGGGACTCTCTACACTGGTTGCCTATGGCAAAGTCTCCAGACTGAAAATCCAAAGCCAAATAAACTTAAGGAAATTTTCCATCAAAACCCTGTCAGGAAGCCAACCTGTCCTTCCATATTTTTTTGAAATATCTAGATATACCACAAAAGGAAAAAGGATAGTGAGCAAACTGCCAACTAAACCAGAGTTCAAAACTCTTCCAACACGAGAGCTCCAACTATGATACTCTGAAAATACAGTCTCAGAGCTTGAAAAAAGCTTTAAGAGAATACCCCATTTCAGATGGGGCAGTGTGTAACCAAATAAACCTCCAGTGGTGAAAGCTACTTCGTGCAGACTGACTGCTGCTTCCATAAAATTAAGCTTTATCTTGTTTTGCTGATCCTTACAAAGTTTTTGTGATTAAATGTATAGCAGAGGCACAGAATTGCCAATCCTCTCTTTTTTAATGGCAGGTAGAGCAGCAAATTTTAAAACATGAAGAGTAACTGTGATTTTAGACTTCTCCCTGCTGATCATTCCAGAAAGCAGGACATTCTCTGTGCAATAATGAACAACCTTATTGAAGCCTAACTAGATATTATTAGGATGAGTTTCCAAGCACAGAAAACTGTATTACATTCCCATTTAATAAGTCATATAACTAATTCTTTCCATATGCATTTAATTTTTCCTCTTAAAAAAAAAAATACAGGCAAAATTCCCTGAATTTCAGAAGCTGGTGCTTTGTTCTCCATATTAAGACAAGAGATCTGTTCATACCTGCTGTTATGCCTTCGAGCTTTATCCCACTGAACTGGATGGAATTGTGCACATTCACAAGCACAACCAGAGCCTTTCTTTGCAGCATGGAGTAACCTGAAACTTAACACTGTGCCAAACTTGCACTGCTGCAGCCAAAGCAGAACTTCTCTGCAGACCTCAACAATCACCACACTGCAGATATAAAAACTACTGGGGCAACAGACAAAAATAAAAATCAGTTTATAACTGATGAGCTATTTCAGATACGAAGTTCTGCAGTAGTGGATAGAGAAAGATGGAAGAAATAAAATATCTAATTTCGACACAAAAACATCCTTGTTTTTACTTAGAAACATACAAACATAGCAAAAATAACACCAGAGCTATTTTAGGTATATAATTGACATAGAAAATCCGAAATAATATATTTTTTTTAAAGCAGGAAAAGCCATCAGAATCTTTTGGGGAAAAGCTCCTCCCTTTTACTCTCAGAAACAAAAACACACCAATGAAACAATGGGCCTTTGGACAGTGCAGTTCTCCCAGGTCTCTCAGTAATTCCAGGTGAAATCATGAGCAGTAAGCTCAGGTAATATCACTCAAACCTACTGCTAAAGGTAGATTAGCTTGCAAAGTTGACCAAATTCCTAATATAGAAGTAATAATACAGGAAAACATGAGTCAAAACAAGATTTTAAAGACTTCCCTTCCATTTCTTACAGCCCTCATGTTTGTAGAGCTTAACTCTCAAACTCTCAAGGCAAGATAACATGGAGGATAACTATATATTTCAGGCTGCATTGTTTTAGATCCAGACAATGACAATGTCTGTGCATTTCAAAGTACTAATAAGTGAAAACAATTAGCCTAACTCACATTTTGTCACTACAGGTGCAACACCAATGCCACTGACCCCACCAGGAAACAGAGGGTTGGCTGGACGGCCTGCTGGTGCTCAACAAGGAAAGCAAAGAACCATTTAAAGGGAGATAAAGGCAAAACAAGTTTGCTGCTACAGCACAACCCATAAGCCCTTTAGCTGTTTTTTAAAACAAGTATTTAAAATAATATTAATTTTCTTTGGACAGACACCATCTTCCAGGAATCACTAACAGGACAAGCAATAGACACTGCATATTCTACTACTATTTAAGAAAAAGCGTTGGGGTTTTAGTTTCATGTTCTGTGTAAAAATTTAACAAAGGAGAAAAAAGACAATGCACTAGAAATTCAGCACAAACTACATGAGATGCTGATGAATAACAAAAGAAAAATCAAGTAGAAAATCTATTATGTTTTGGTTTTATTTAACTGCTCATCTTTCCAAGTTGATGATCTCCAGGTTACTTAAAAAAAAAAGGAGCAGAGAAAATTTTTACATTGATGAAGTCATGTGTAAAGAAGGCTGCCATATTTCTTCCTGTCAGATAGGCATTTCCAACCATTATCTCATTGTGCTTTTTCCAGGAAGCATTTCTTTCTGGATTTATTTTTCAGATGTTTTAAGGTTAGAATAAATTACTGCTGCCCTTTAGCCTGAGCTACTGAAACACACCAGCCATAACATTTCACCCAAAATTTCTTCTATGTGTGGAGTTTTTTTTTTAAATTTTATTTAAAAAACCCTAAGTTTGTGTTTAATTGAACATTTGAAATATCAAAGTCTCTTGCCACATTATGTGTGTCTGAGCAGACAGGGAATTTAGACTGCAAAAAAGTGCATTTTCCTTGAAGATAAGAGACAGTGTACTGAGGAGAGGGGATGCTGAAAAAAGCCACTCCCTCCCCTACCTTCTGGATTCAGGGAATGCTGCAGCTGAGCCACAGAGGGATTTCTTTACCCCCAAGGAGGCTCCTACACCCACTCCACTGGTTTCTGCATTTCACTGCCCAGACAGGGTGGAGAAAGAGAGCAAGAGATCCTTTCCTCTCCTCTGCCTTGTATAGTCACAGCAATTCTCCTTCCTCTTGCAGTCCTTGAGAAAGAAGAATGTCCATACTCACACTGAACCTGGATTTCAGCAGCATCTCCAGATCTTATTGACCAGGACCAGATGAAATAACAAAAAGAAGGACCAAAAAGGAGTATTTGGACTTTAATATGTGCCATTAAACAAAACCACACTCACTCAGTTTGGGAAGGAAGACAAGGTGTGAGCTGTGTATTACAACCCCAGACACTGAGCACCTTGGAGAACACAAGTCCCAGAACCTCACATGTATCTCACCTGTACCCTTTTCAATTTTTTTTGTTATGAAAGCAGCTGACCTCACATAATGTCTTGTACAAAGGAGCATTTAAGGGGATAGCTATGTCTCTAAAACAATTCCTTGAAAACTGAAGGATGGATTGGCTTCCAGAACACTCCACTGCATGCTTTTATTAGTTGACTACTTTCCACTTTAACTTTCAATTTCTATTCCTGCTTATTTCCCTTCCAAAGCTGAACAGTCCCCATTTTGCCACTTGTTTGCCAACTGAAGTCACTCCAAGTTCTGACTTTCCCTCTGTTTATCATCTTTTTGTTTCTCTTCGGTGAGGAAAGAGAGATCAGATCAGTTTAGAAAGTGCACACACCTAAAAAGGTGATGTTGCATCCTGGACAATGGCATTACAAAGGAAGTTTCCAATAGGAACTGGTACTAATGAGGCCAGCCCAGCTTGGGTTGCATCCCTGGGAGTTTGTCACTCGAACAGTAACCTGTGAGCCTTCACGATCATCCCCTTCTCCTCCTCTTGCTGCCCCAGCACTGGCAGTGCACGGTGCTTTGAAACTACTCAGACCCTGCAAAGGAAATCTGAGCATTTCCTTCCTCTTCTCTCTACTCTTGACTTCTCAAAGCTCAGACTTCTGATTACAAAGCCAGACTTTACTGAAAAGGTCCCGCTTCAAAGAGCTGAGTATTAACCTCAAATTGATTTATCAGCTTGAATCTTTCCTTCAGTACTAAATCTATTATCCCTTTCTCTTTTCTGGCATGAGAGGGAGGAAAAGACCCTTGGTTATCACCTGCTCAGGGCTGGGCTACAATGTGTATTTTTCATGGCCATATTCCAGTTTTTGGTATTTTGATGATAGAATTCTGGTTTATATCCCAAGTTCTCCCAGCACCTCTTTGCCTCCCCAGACAGTAGTTGCATAGTGCAAGTGGAATAAGATGACATTTATGAGGCACTCCTTCCTCTGACCAACACTGCATTTTGACTGCAGAACAAGTGGACACCACGCTTTGAATGTCTAATTTTTCTGAGCACCATTCATCTTGTGACAAAAATTTTTCTCTCTACATTTGTTAATCACTGTTTTTGCTTTCCTAATAAGGCAACAAGATTTTTAGCACTGTATTCTGGTTCTCCTCATGCTTAAGCTTTATTTTCTTCCCTATTTTCATAACACATTACCCAACATTAGTCATGCTGTCTTCTACCTCTTCCTATACAGGAAAGAGTGGTGAAACCAAAAGAAAAAGAGGTCTTTGATGGATCCTATTTAATGTCTTTGTGTGCATAAAAAAATAAGACACATTTCTAGAAAACTACCTCTCCTCACCCCAGTTTCACACAAGGCATTTTGATGTGTGTTTCATGTTGAAGTGTGGCAAATGAGCAGCCACTAAAAATAGGACCCAAAGGAAAAGACCTGCCTTACCCTTTAAAATATTTGAACCCATTCCTTTGCAACTGGAACAAAACTGGAATAAACCTACTTGGTACCACTGCTATATTTGGATATTTTACCTAAAATAAGAAATGACTAAGCCTGTTTGTCCTTTAAAAAAAATAAAGCCCCATGAAAACCTCTGTATATAAATAATCTGTAACTATATCAAATTAATTAGAAATTATAGAAGTAACACATACCTATTCTCTGGGAAAAGTAAGCTTCCTCCTGGATAAAACATGGTAAATATAAATTTGAGTCGTGGTAATTTCAAATCTTTCACTTCTTCATCACGGATAAAGGTTGATACTTCTAAGTCTATGTAGAAAGCATTTTAAAGATACAAGAAAAAAGTTGAGTTATAAAGGAGTCTTTCTTCAGGCCCAAAAGTACAAACTTGGAAACCAGATTTTAGTGCTAACGCACATTTGCCCAAGTGACAGCCACCTCCAACATGCCACCATAAAATGATGGGAACAAACTGTCTTCAAGGGAACACCAACCAGCCAGAATTGCAAATGTCAATCATTTTCAGTTTTGCTTGGAAACATTCTTGAAATTCTTTGAGAGAAAGAAGCCCCCGGAGAACATGTTCTCATGCCTGTCCTTTCCCTGTCCTGTTATTTACTATATTGGTAAAAGTCTCAGAGGCAGAAGGATATTCCTTTAGACTGGGGAAGCCAGACCCTTGAAGGTCACTGAGTCCTCCCCAGGAGTGGCTCAAGCACAGCACACCCCAGTCCAACATGCAGGGAGGAACTGTGTAAAAACACTACAGGAAAACCTCCTTTTGCAGGAAACGAGCATCACCTGCCAGCTAAAGGAGAAAAGAGAGCTCTGCAAAAGCTGGCCAACATTTTTCATGCTTCCTACTTTACTGAAGCACTGAAACAGTGTCAGGACAATTCCCTAGCACAGGCTGTCACAGTGGCACTGAACCAGAGCTTACTTAAGATCCAAAGGATGAACAGAAAAAGTCTTGGAAGACTTGTATTCATAATCCAACTGTATTTTTTATGGTTTAGGGGAATACCAGGTTTCTGCCCTCTTTTGACAGGAGAAAACAATACAAACAGCCAAAAGAAATGTGTGTGCTCAACTGAAGACCTGGGATTTAATTGCAATAGTGGCATAAACACACTGGATAAAACACTCACCCAGAACCCAAACACAGGAGGAAAGAGGAGGAGGATTTCCCAAGTAATTTCCTTACACAACCCAGTTATCTGAAGTGAGCACAGAGAACCAATCTCACAGTAATGTAAATCACCGAGCAGGATCCACATCCCAACTTTTCCCATCTAGTTACAAAACTCCTAAATCAAAGGTGCAATTATTCCTTCCCAAAGATCTCTCCATGTTCTGTTTGATTCCATCTCCCCAATGCACCCCTTCTACCAATAAGCCTGTCTGATCTCAGCACACTCCCTGCCCCTAATTGCATTGCAAATTACACGAATTAACACCAGCTTAGGTCAAAATGTAGCCCATTAGAAGACCAAAGGCTCATTTTCCATCACTGGGGGTCCCTGGCAGGTCAAAAGCACAGCACCAACAGATCAGTTACACTGCTGGTGCAAATTAGGTACAAATTAGAAGCAAAGCTGCATTGCACGAGCAAGGCTCCTCTTTCTCTGCAGATGTACAGCACATAAAAATGAAGCAGCTCTGTAATTAAAGAGGAACTGTGTATCTTTACTGCCGCGATAAAAACTAAATTATGGGCAAATCTGGTTATTTACATAATAGATTTTTTGATAGTTTATCTTATAAATGTGCTTGTTTTCAAAGTAATCCCATTAAACACATGTTGCCCATTAGAACCAAATGAACCATCGGTGTATATGGAGTTTTCCAGCTGCCTGGACTCTGGACAGTGATCCCACATGCTGAAAAGCTTGGGAAGCACACAGGTAGAGCACACACGTGGGCTTTATGCCCTTTTTCAAGGTGTCTTGCAAGTACCAAAGCCATTTATGAAAACGACCAATTCTTCTGCATGGCTGATTTCAGGAAAGTGGAATTATGTTAAATCTCGAGCTAAATGTCATGTACATGAATTCTGAAATTTATATGCAGCTCAAAGCAGATAAGGAGCATGTTCAAATAATTATGCATCCTTGTGTCTCAAATATTTCATTTGCTGTTGAATCAGCAACTCACAGAACTGATAAATACTTGAACAAACAGCTGATAAGTCTGAGTACCCAGAGCATGTCCAGTATAATTTAATTTGAAAATTGCCTTCCTGAAGCAGACAACTGAAACAAGTCCAGTACTATCACACTTTCTCAAGGGACAAATGGCTTGGCTAAATTCAGGAACACTTCTCTATTATATAAGGAGGAAATTCAAGTCCAAAATGACTGCATGAAGTGGTTCAATACTCTGAAAACATTTTTAAGAAGGTCCTTAGCATGCCATTTTATTTTAAGCAGTAAAATGATTAACCTTTGGTATATTAAACCCAGTATACATACATACATTAAAACCTTCAGTATCCAGTGTAAAATCTCTACACAATGGCACAAAATCTGCACATCCTGTTTGCTGACAGCAAGGTGTAAATAAATCTAGTATGAACACTCAGAAAAAATCCGTTCTCCCAAGGCCCCACAGAACAAAGGAAGTGCAGAAACATTCTCTCTGTATCCTTTGAAAGACACAAATGGTGCTGATTTCTTTATCCCCACCCTCAGCCTGCCTACCTGCGTTAAAGCGATCAGTAACACCAGTTCTAATCTTAAAGGCCTGTGGAGAGACATAAACCCAGACTGCTGGAGAAACCTGGTTGTAAAGGCACATCTGTGCAGCCAACCCATCGCAGGGCTGTGAAACAGTCACAATTCCAACAAGAGGCAAGTGAATAAAACCCACAGAAAATGCCTTCTCTGTGGAAGGAGGATCTTCTGCTTTTCAGTGCAGGAACAATTTGCATGGATCACGCACCAAATAATGTTCTGACAGCGTTTCAGGGCAGACTTCTCCACCATGAATGGTTTCTCCATGGATACATCCCACAGTTTTTATAGGCAGTCCCACGTGCTGGCTTACGGAACAGCACCCACCAGGCCCACCATGGCCAGGGGGAACAGGGTTGACCCTGCCAGGCCATGGGTGCCAGACTTGGTTTATATTTCACTTGCCTTTTTTTCACGTGTATTTTGCAAATCACTTATCCCTGCTGCCTTAGATATGCTGTCAGGGGATAGTGCAGGCATCCAAAACAGTTCCAAAGCTATGAATATTAATATATATATTTATCCCACCTTTAACTTTTTGTCTGCTTGGAGTTTTTTGGGGTTTGTTTAGCTCACTCATTTCACTGCTGTTATTACTGTAAGAAAGGATGATTTCTGAAAGATGATGAACTTGATATTTCCCATAGGAAGGCAACTCTGGCAGAAAATAGTGTCACATAATAGCCAATATCATGATTACACTTGGGAAAGCTGGAGAGAGATTTCTCAAGGCACCAAAATGAGACAATATCCTACAACACAGATTTGTGGGTCATCCCAATGGAGCTTTCACAACTTCCAGCAGTTAAAAAAGCACTTCCCAAGAGAACTGATGCACTTGATCAGGACACACAGATTTCTAAGGTGTCCTGATCCAAACTGTTAGTGAGAGAAGTTTGTCCCAGGGACTTTAACCTGACATGAATCATCACTTATCCAGAATCACCACTACACACCTCCAGACACATCTCAAAAGAAAAAAAGGAAAAAAAAAACAAAAAAGACAACTTTTATTTGCTGCCTTCAACCGCAAACCTTTCTGGTACTCAGGGGCCTGCACATCAATACATGGCCTAACACAGAGGTGCATTTTCATTCAGGCATGGCCCTCCATTCCAAGGTCAGCAGCCTGGCCGTGGATCCTGTGGCAGCAGCGTGCCCAGAAACATAAGCCAACATTATTTACTCCAAGCTGGGAAGAACCCAGTGACAGGAGCTGGTGAGGGATGGCAAGTGTGACTGGGGCTCTGCTGATGGCTCTGGGAGCCACTGGAAGCTCCAGCTGTTTGCCCTGGTGCCAGAGAGCTGCACCAGGAATGCTGCTTATTTGTAATATTCATCATCTGCAAAAAGCACACCCAGATACAGAAATCCCCAAATGACAAATCACTGAGCAAATCCAGCCACCATTTCCACACGGGCAGTTTAATTTTGTCTATTTAACTCTGCATATTTGTCATTGCTTGTTTCAGAAACAAGTTTACAGCTAAGCATGGTCATTTTATCCCTTCCAAGAAAATACATCAAATAAATTGCAACGATAAGGTTTTCAGCATAAGTTCTTAACTACAAATATCCAAATAATGTTTTGAACTGTTGGGTCTAGAATCTTTTGTTTTTTCCTCAAGCCTGCAAAGTCAGTAGCTGCTTTGTAGTGTCTTAGTTACTTTATATTTAACCAGAAAAAATGGGATTCATTAGAAATTGCTTCTCTTTCAATCTCAGTAACCATTTCTTTCATTTTTCTATAAAGACAGACAGACTTTTCCCTTTATTTTCACTCAAAATGAGAGATATTCTTCTCTCTTATGAAAAGTTTCATAGATAAAAATCTGCAGTGCAAAATTCTGCCCAATATGCTCAACTAGAAGCCCAGTTCATACAAAATATGTATTGTTTCACATTTCTAAACCAGTTGTGTGCAAGGGGATTGAGCCAACACTGCAGCAGACATGCTAAAATGTGGGGGTAAATGGCATTACCGAAATTCAGTCTGCCATGGACCCCTAATGACTACTTATCCAAAGCCAAAACAGACAAAGATTAAATCAACCACTAATCTAGGCATGAAAATATTTATTATAAAGTATTATCATGGAAGACTAAGCATTTATCTTAAAAAGGCTTCTAAAATCTCATTCTTTAACTTCCCAAGCACACTTTGACATCAAACAGATGAATGTTAATCCAAGTGTAGCATAATCAAGGTACCTTTTGGCAGCTTTTCCAACCCACGTCCACATTCCCAGCCACCTAAGTCATTTGCAGGTGGACTCCTCTGTAATGCCCATTATTAGCCCGTTTCCTCACTATCCCTCAGCTGGATTGCCACTATCAAATAACAAACCAGATGCTTTGCCAGTATCTCAGAGTCAAATGAAAAGTTACTGCTTCTTCAGCATTATTTGTAAGCAGCCTGGCTCCTCAGGGCATGATCTTAGAGGTAAATGTAAAACATTTAATCCAAGTGTCACATATGCCTTAAGTTTCTCCAGTTTTCATGTCTTGTGACATTGGCACAGTAGAATCAGGAGGTTCTACATTAACTAATTAGGACATAAAATGTACTGCAACTTACCAAGATTTTTTGCAACCTAGAGGCATTAAAGAAAGTGTTTAGTAAAGACTGGATTTCAATTTGTAACCTTTATTTTCAGACCTTTTCCTCTCCTCTTAAAAACTTTAACAGTGAAGGATTCAAAGTCAGATACTATACTTAGTTTTCCTTACTAAAGTAAATGCTCTCATGTCCACACCTAGAAAATCATCAATATATTTAAGAAGAAAGAAAAGTTTCCTAGAACTCCCTATCCAAGATCATCTGTTTAGTGTATTATTAGGGAGAGCACAATCAACTTTCAAGAGTGTTAACAGGTTACCAATGAGGCTCTTCAGTACATCTGTCCCACAACCCTAACACCTTCAATGACTGCCTTTAAATCCAAGGAGGAGTCAGAGCCCATATTCCCTTCATTGTGGGGAAGAATCCAGTGCACATCCACAATTCCCCATCCAGCCAGTGCTCCTCTGCCAAGGCGGCTTGGCAGGCACTGAAGATATTTCAAAGGAAAACATAGAGGGCCTCACTCAGTCATATTAATGCTCCCTCACATTCCTCCTGCAATCCTATACTGCCCATAAGGCTGAATTAAGGATAAGAACATCTTTGGCAAGCAGGGCTTTCAAAATAAAGACCCATGTGGAGACTCCAACACCAGTACTTTGTTTTCATCTTCACACAATAGCCACAATAGTCTGCTGATGTCACCTGGGCATTTTGCATAAAAGTGGAAAGAAAAAATTAAAAAACCCTAAAGAAATACACAAGCAAGCAATCCACAATAAAGAGTAACTCTAGACCCAAAAATCTATGTTTTTTAATGGGCACAACAGTGGGGAAGTGAGGACTGCCCAGTACATGGCTGAAAAAAGCAACACAGAGACACCCCTTCCTCAACAAATGTCTTCTCTAAGCATGTTTATGTTGTGAGTAGCCTAAGACATTGTTTTAACTGGAACAATATATAGGTTTATATTCCAAAAGCCATACATATTATGCTTAATTGAGCATTCCTCCTACAAAGTGAAACCCAACAGGACAGTTTGCTCAGTTACAGAATGGTGCATCCTGACCTTAAAGGGACAAAGAAAATTGCCAGGACTGTGATTCTGAAAAACAGTGCTGAAAGCAAAATATCTTCTTGACTTTATATATGTAACCAAAAGCAACTAAGGATTTGAAGGCAAACTCATCAATGTAATTCCTAAAGCATAATGAGGAAAGAGAGCTAAAAGCTGCTCTGCAATAATGACTGTTATTAGTTCATCAGGTGTGATCAGAGTTGACCACAGAAGAGTTTAGCAAAATGATTTTAAGGTGACTTTTTTTTTATATATTGGTTATAGTAAGACTGTAGAGAACATTTTTTAAGAGTCAAACCACTGAGTGTATTGCAACAAACTTCTGAGCTGGAAGCTCCTTTTGAAGTACTCTCGAGTTCAGAAAAGTGGATGGAATTATGCTCAAGAAATACAAACTTCTAATTTGACACAGAATTAAGTTCTAGTGAATTTGACTAGTTCCCTATGATTTCATATAACAGGCTCCAAAGTCTTAAAAATGCACCTGGTTCTGCCTCCACAGCAAAACCAAACTCTTTAAAATGACCTTACAGTCCATCTTTGTAGATCAGAAGAAAGCCAAGGAAGGATTTTTCTTTTTACAACTAAAATTTCAGTCAAGACTGAGTTCAAACAAACTCAAATATTTTTTGGAAAGTAAAACCCCTACACTTCTATCTGTGATTAATTCTACTTTCTTCTAACAATTGATGGCAAGGTCCTCTTGAACCTCAGACACTCAAAGTGTTCTTTGGTGAGCCCTGAATTGTTTAATACACACTACACACAGTGCTCTCCTCTTTGATTCATTAAAACATGTGCTCATTGCACCCATCAGCCACGAGAAAGCTGAGGGGGAAAATGAAATCATGATTATAAAAAGCTTTTTTAAGCTTCAAAAGGAAAGTGTGCTCAGGGATGCTCCATTTAGCATGGAAGCAGTGACAGAGACAGCTCCCAAATCCAAATATCCTGGGAATTGATATTCTGTCAGCAGAGGGGTCAAACTGTGACCATCATCTGGATAGACACTCAGCACTGGCCTTCCTTTTACTGGTGTCATTTCCAAATCTGCCTTTTTTTTTTTTTTGCTTGCAGAGCTGCAAATGCCCAGCACCTTGAGGATCTGTATCTTGTTCACTTGTTCAACTCCAGCCTGTTGACACACTCCTGAACAGCCTCTTCCAATTCAAAGAGGGTCTGACCAGACTCACTTGATGTAATCTGGCAGCCTTAATCATCCTAAACTGGCCTCTGGAATACCTGCTCTGCATCTCCAACTGCCTTGCCCAGACAGAGAAATGGGTGGTGTAACTTGGTAGAAATTCACTGGTTTGCAACACTGGGATGATGTTACACAGCCAGATAGCCTGGCCAAATACACAAAAAGTGCCTTTTATTCATCCAGGTCAATATTTCCAGGAACAATTTTGAGGAAGAGATGAGGCCTGGACACAGGGCTGCTGCACCCAGCGCAATGTAAGTTAAGAGACAGAGAGAGTAGCTCTCCAAGTGTTATTCATGAACACACCTCAGACACACCCACAGACACAACAGATACAAACCAAAATACCACACACATAACAGCCTTAAAGCTAAGGAGAAAGAGAAGGCCTTTTGCTAATTTTCTAGGTAGCTTCTAGGTAGCAGCAAGTGTGATATCCCCCTTTGGAAAGGGAGTTGGAAGAGAACAAATTAGCTGTACTGGCCTGGGAAGTTTATGATTAGCATGGGATGTCTGAAGGCTGCTGATCATACAAAAATAACATTTCACTTTGATGCACGTCTATCGACTCTCACTATATTAAAATGTTTTCTTTTCTAAATGTGGGTTTCAGCTGCTCTGTCTGGCCACCATGTGACATGAAAGTGAAGATTTTTATTTAACACAGTTTTTCTAATCACTATTTCGTATAAGAGAAGTTAGCAAATGCTGAATATTCTGTGTGCTTTTGTGCTTGCAGTGATTTAAAGACTTCAGCCTAACACAAAATACTCATTCTTGAAGACTGGAATAAAAAGCATAGGTTTACCACTAGAACCAAAACTGAGTGGACAGTTGCAATTTTTTAAAAATGAAGCCACAGAACTGCATAAATCAAGATCAAAACTGCACAGTAAAAGCATAGGAACCACCAGAACTCTGACCATACATCCTCCATCAAACATCCCCGACAGAATGCACTTGTGTGTTGGCACAAGTACAGCACCCTGAGACCTCGTGCAGTGAAACCATCAGACACAGTAGGGAACAGTGTTCCTCATAAGGGTTTTCGTATTTGTGATAAATAAACTCATGGATTAAGTAAGTCAAATCTTTCTTTGCAGCTGCCCTCAGTATTTTTTCAGCCAGAGACCAACAAGGCTTTACAAATGTGCCACCTCAGCCCTTGATGGGAGGGTCTGGGATTGGATCACTAAACACAGCATGTCTGAACTCAGGTGTGCAGTAAGAAAGAACTGCAGTGGCAGTGGGAAGCAGTGAAGGGATGTGTGTCTGGAGGAGAAGGCAAAGCTGCTGCAACTCACAGCTCCATGTTTTGTTGCTGTACAGCATAAGAAGCTCCCTCAGTCCTCTCATTGTGCAATATGAGAGGAGTTAGTGGGGCCTTGTGTTGATGGCAATAGACAGGGACTCTGAAAAGCCACATTCCCACACCAGAGCGCAAGTGAAATGAGCTGTCTGTGCTCATAGATGGACATCCACATCGAAATACAATTCAAAATCAAGTTTAAATTTTAAGAGCAGTGTTGAAGGAAGACCAAGTTTCACAATTTTGGAGAAATAAGTGAATTTAGAGAATTAGAGAAATTAAGAGAAATCTGACATAGACGGAAAAGCCACCAGGCTGTGATGGTTTGATTTGAAGATACAGTTCCAATCATCCCTTCCAAAGCTGCAGTGATTTCACATTCAACATTCCTTCTGGCTGATCCCTAAATAAAGTGAGAAATGAGAACCAGAAGTATTAAAAGTTTCCTAGATCCCACATCCACAGTGACGGCTTCCCTCTTTCCCAGTCTCTGTGCAGTCGTTGCCAAGGAAATCCCAGAAGGGCCTCTGTTGATCTTTGCTGCTCGTGTGTCTGTTTTCCTCTTAGAGAGTCCTTGTGACTTTTGTGCAATGTCCTTTCAGCTCATGGGCCCTGGTTATTTCTGCAACATTTTTCTTCTGGCCCAATAGTTACTTGCAGGCAAAGTCTTTAGAAGGCTTTAAGTATTGGCTCTCTACAACATTCTCAGTAAGTTCTTTACCAAAACACTTTTGGTGATCGCCAGTTCTCTTAGGCAGACACATTTTGAGTCCTACACAGAAGCTGACACAGATCCCAAACATTCAAAGCTGACAGTTTATATGTGCACAGTAATGTATGTTGATGAGAGCATGAACCACACAAACCAAGAAAACTGAAGAGATTCATTTAAAATTCACATTACACAGCTTGAGATAAGCTTCTGTGTGAACTATTTGTCAAAGACAGCCACATGATTCTATGATCAATAGCTGGTAACACCAGGGAAATTTAATATACATATGCAAGCAAGCTGGAAATTATTTTAGACTGCTGTCAGTATGCAAACAAACCAAAATGAAAGCTAAACAGAATGTTCTTTGTAATAGCTGAAAAAAGGAAGGGCACATTTCAGACAGCTATGTCACTGAATGTCTATTGAACACGCTTCTACAGAGATAATATTAATTTTGCCCATGACTGTAATGGGTAATTAAGTGGTTGATGTGAATTCATTAATAGCTTTTTGTTTTCCTCACTTCCTTCTTTCCTGTCTTTTGTTCTACATTCTTTTATCCAACAAACAGAACAAAATCTGGCACAAACATCAGTCTCTGATCAACTAAAGAACCCAAACCAGGCAACCTTTCAACCGAAACCAACTGGATTACACAATATCAACACAACAATGGGGGAGCTGTTGATTCAATGGAAGAAGCACAACATTGCATATTTAAGATACTCAGCTTTGCCTCATGCAACATTAAATTCAGTTGACTTATCAAGGAACAAATAGCCCAGGCATGATGAGACTTCAAATACTGTGGACAGTTTAGCATCTATTAAAAGTTTAAGAAAGATGCTCTGATGACATTCATGTTGTCAAACTGATGGAGCAAATGGTTGATGGAGCAAACTCAGCCACACGGCTCTGTCTGTTCTAACCCACATTTAAACATTTTTATAAGAATTTTCTTCATTGTGTTTTCAAAACTTTGACTTTTCACCACGTTGCTTTTAAGGTGTGGGCTAGTGTTTATAACCTGTGGTTTTATACCAACTGGAGTTCTGCTTCTGGCTACACAGTTTTAAGAGCTGACTGCAGTTTAGTGCAGATTGCAGACCACAAGTCAGAATTAGTATGGAAGATACAGAGAGCAAGAGAGGAACTTATAACACCAATTAATGCCATGAATTAATTCAGGCTGACATCTTATGTCATTACTGCCATTCAAGCATAGTAAGAGAGAAACAAATGTTAGACATTTTAAAATATTTCAAAGAGAACTTTTAAACACTGAAAGTTATTGGTGGTCTGAGCTGGTCATAAACTAGTAAAAATTTTGCATTTTAATTAGGTGCTCCATCAAAAAAACAAACGCCTTATCCTTCCCAAAGCCAGGCTAACTTCGGGTGTTTTACAGATTATTCCCAATATTGTTTTCATACATGAACAGTCTAGCTGTCTATAGAGTAATAACTTTTTAACCAATATTACTACATAAAAATATGACCATGCAGGTGTCCACTATCCATCCTCTGGCACAGCAGCCATTGAAACAGAGAGCAGGGAATAAAGGGTGCCTTGGAACTGTGGAAAGGCAAGAAGGCAGCATTAGTAAGTTTGCAAATACAAACATTCCAGCCGGATTGAAGTGTGCACAGAAAAGGGCCATTAAAAATGGCAAAACAAAGGATTAGATTCTTTCTGCACTACGTTCTTATTCCCTGTGCAGAGTTTTTTTTCTAGCTGTGTGGTCCCTTGGCTAAAATGAAAAACATTCCTGGAGGACTTTCAAGACTGTAGTGATGAGGAGTAAGGAATAAGAAGAGGCGAAAGAACGGCTCCTGAAACAGGGACTGACTCTGGTAGGAACCACAGCACAAGCTGCTAAGGGAGTGCAGGGAGCTGATAACGGGAGGAGTGGGAGTCTGAGTAATACTCATGATTAACTGAGAGGAGAAAACGGAAGTGTGATGATTAAAAAAAGTGCAGGAACTAAATGGTTTAGAGGTAGAGCATCACTACGTCAGTGGGAGCCCATGGGAAATGCCTCTTCCCAGGATCCTGTGAAATAGGGAATGTAACATCCCTTTAGTTGCATTTACTAGTGCTGTGTGTCCAAGCAAAGACATTGGGAATAATACTTTTGAAGTGACTAGCTCAGGAAATACTGAAAGAGATTATATAAAATTATTCAAATGACATAAAATGCTGGCCAAATGGGCAACAAGGACAAAATGGAAGTGAAAACCATCTTAGAAAGGATAATGAACAGCAAGTAAAATATGCTCTATTAAAACCCCAAGCAAACACTTTCTGGCAAGACACAAACAACAGCTGATCAAGAAAAAGTTCAAAATACCATGGACTTCTTTTGCAGAACACCTTCCTGAGGAGCTGCAAAAATCTACACCAGCACCAAAAACACTATCTGAGAAAAGATGACGAAATCCATTTAGTCAAGAAGCCACTTTGCCCTTAGGGAAATTTTCAAAAGCACCTCAAGCACAAAATAACCCCAGAGCAAGTCAGCACATCTGCTGTGTTTATCTTTCCCTAGTGCTTTGAGAAAATCTACCCCATAAAGAAACAAGAATGTAAAAACATCTTTCAGTCCTCCTTCTCCCTGAAATGACAGTTCCCTTATTCAGCATTAGACTTCTCATGTGCTTCTGAGAGTGCTGCTCTTCCGTGGGTAAGAACTTTTTTATTTATTTGGAGAGTAAACTTGGCATTTCAAATCACAAATGTATTTTTAAACTACTTTACTAGAAAGCATTTTAGTTCAGTATTTCAAAATCAGAACAAAGCATCCATGAGTAAGTAATTGAAACACTTGTTTAAAAATAAGGCCACAGTGCCTTCAGGACCCAGCAGCTCCCATGCATTGATGGGCAGGGCAGAGACACCCAAAGTGGCCTTCAAGAGCTCTGCTCCAAATACAGAACATAATTTAGGTGTGACAAGGTAAACCAACAACTACCAAGTTGGTTCCGCCAGCGTTCCAAAAGGAACATATCCCAAAATCTCCGACCTTCTATCCGTGCTGTGCCCAGAGCTATTACAGCTGGCACAGCACTGTGAAAGAAATGCTCCAGAGGACAGAGAGGAGAGTTTGTGCAGGAATTCTGCAACTGTTTTTAAAATGAACTCCTGATTACATTTTACATTTTGTTTGCAATCGAATTCTCATTCTTTGTCCCTCAACAAGAGCTTCACAGAAAAAAAGAATAACTATCAATGAAAAAAAAAGATCAAGTAGCAAATTATGTGGTCAAAAGTGAAAAACCTCTGGCTTTTTATTTTTCACATCGCCACCCTACAAGTAGATTTCATAGCTTTCCTTAACGCTGTTCTTAAACCTGAGGAGAACACAGGAGCCAATTTCCTGCTGCTCTGGGGTGCCTGTACCCCTGGAGGGTTTCAAGTTGGCCCCATAAAAAGCCATGGAGGTCACCAGCGCTGGAAGAGCAGAGGGCTGGAATTGCTCAGCCTGAGCTCTGGGCAGCTGTGCCAGCTCTGGGACACAGTCCCCCTGTGCCAGGAGTCAGGTTTCTCCACACAAGGTTCACTGGCACCGGTGCCAAGGAATTAACCAGAGACTCAAGTCACTGCAGGGTTCATATGATTCCAAAAAATCTGCACACAGTAAACTGTAAACTACTAACTAAGCCTTCTAAAACCTTATTATAGAAATTAATTACTCCTGAGCAGAAGGCAGGCATGCTAAAATGCTTTCAGATCCATAATATTCTCTAGCTGATAGCCCCAAGCACAGCTGCTGGAATAATCGTCCACCCTGTGAAAACTGAGGTTTCCTGGGAAAAACTTCCCCCAAAGATTTGCATAAATCAATGCACCCACTCAGCACAAACACCACGGAGCAACACCCAGAGGTTCCTGCTGCCAGTTCCCCACAGAGTACAGAGCTGCCCTGCAGCCAAAGATGGTACATCTTGCAATTTTTACATACAGTTACTTGTAAAGAAACACCCTACTGATACTTTGCAGGCAGATGCCACTCACTCTGTCCTCCTTCAGCCTTGCCAGATGCCAACCTGCCCTGTACAGACATAGATTTAACAGTGACTGCATGCCTTTCTGAGACAGTACCAGGCACTCAGGAGGCTACAAATCACATCATGTGGCTACAAAGCCTCTGGATGGCAAGGAGCAAGAGCCAAGAAACCTCCTATCTGTCTGCCAAAAAACATGGCAAAACATCACTTCAAAGCAGCTGCAAATAGATTATTGGAGTGCATGAGGCTTTTGGCTGCAAAGCTTTGACTGGATGTCATATGCATACCTCAGGCTCAGGGGTGCCACTTTAACTATTATCTTACAAGAGAAGAAAAGAAAAAAGAAAAAAAAAAGGAAAGTAAAAATAAAGGTACACAGAAGAGAGAAAGCTGCTGAAACAAATCTCTCTGCAAAGACATCACATCATCTTCTGGATCAGGAGAGGGAAATACAGTCAGTACTCCCCGGGTCAAACCCACAGTACAATACTATGTCTAGTGTAAGAAAAGCACTGCAACAAATGGGCCTGGATCACTGACTTCTGGCTTCCACAGCATCCACTAAGTTCTGGAGGGTTTTAAAACAGAAGCTTGTTATGAAGTCTACCACCCTTGCAGGACTGTAAGTCCTCCCTGTTCTTCCACCCCAAAATGTCCCTGGAGTCAGCAATGTCATACTGGGGGCTTCACCACACTAGGTAAGACCAACAGGCAATACGCTTCTCTAGTGATGTTTCTGAACTGAAGCTCATTACAACACACACACTGATCACAGACATCCTGGTTTCCATCAAAATCGTTAGCAATGATACAGCAGGAAGCCTAAATATGCCAGTCCAAGAGAAAAGGCTGTAGTTGTTAAATCTGAAGTACTGAAAAACTCAAAAGCCAGAATACTAAGACAGGAGACATTTACAAACACCAAAGAGCAACACCAACATCAAATTACTCAGCTATTGGGCCCAAACTAACAATCAAGTTAAATTACATTGTACTAAAAATACTACCAGAAATATACCTCCAAAATAGTAATAAAAAAAGCCCCAAGCAACAGGAAGGGCTTAAAATGAAAAAGAGTGGTGTACACATGCTAGTCTCAGAGAGTAGAAAAAAAACTACAGACATAATTTTATCTGCTCTACTTGTTTTGCAGCAGAAATACAAGACACAAAGTACGTAGAAAAACACAGTTGGGTCTATCAGCTATACCAGAGCACTGAAACTTGATGCTCCTTTTGCAGGTACATTTGCAAACCCCACTGTTTTAGATTAATCTCTGGCAGTAACCTGGTGGGAGTATGTGAAGGGATTAATATCTGCCTATGTTCTCTTAGTACACTTTTAAAACTCCACAAATACAAAGAAGTACAATCCAGCAATTTGTAAGACACACAATTTATTCTTTGCTGAACAGAAAATTCATGTGTTTCACTACTAAATCCCAAAATTTAAATTTATGCATTTCCCTGAACTTTTCAAGTACCCAACTCAAAAGAAGAAAACACAAATATGCACACCAAAAAAACAAACAAAAAAGAGAAACCTTGCGATTCCAACACACTTCTTCATTCTCATAAGCCTTAGTACTAACTCATTTATTCCCTAAAGGAATATGTAATTCCTAAAGGAAAAATTCAGTCAGAAACAGCAGCAGAGAGCAATTAAACAGTATCACAGCACTCAGTCCTTTTGGGCTCGTTATTTTTTACTTTCAACAAATTTGTAACTGTTATTTGAAGTCTGAAACCAACTCAACCTTACAGCTGGAATAAAACACTTGACAGTCTGGCATCTGCAAAGCGTTCAATTATATAATACCTGATACTGTGTAGAGCAGATGTTTTCCAGCTAGAGCCCACTGCCCTCATGAGACCAGTAAAGACCTCCTAGGGCTCTGCAGAGTTCCTTGATTTTGCTTGTAAAGCCTGTGCAGTTCCCTAACCAGCCTTGTTGGAGGCAGGGAAGGGTCTCCAGAAAAACCAACTCTTCCAAGATGACAAATTCCTCTGACTTCACAGTCCCCACACAAGTGCCAGCTGAAGGTTTAAAATGTTCCTATGAGTTCAGATCTGAACAGTATTTATTTTGATCATGGCATGGCAATGGAGAAAATATGGATATGGAAGCACATCTTTTTATGTCCTCCTTTGGGGAGTTATTTGGGCAACCTGGATGGCCTGGGCTGGTTGCTGTGCTGCCCACAGAGCTTCTGCTGTGTTCCTAGAGACAGCAGCGAGTGCAGGGACCCAGCAGCTTTTCCTGTCCTGCCATGGCTTTTGGGCTCCCCCTCCCCAGCAGAGCCAGACACTTCTCTGCCACTTGGAGAGCCAAATGGATCACATGGAACTATTTGGAGATCAGCAGACAAAGGTCAGCTCCCACAGCTGGGAGGGCTGTGGATTTACTGGCAGCAGGTCCTCAGTGCAGAAAAGACCCAAGCATGGGTTTGGCTTTGCAAGTGAGGGCAGGCTGGGTAAATTCATCTCACTCTCACAGCATATGCTGATCACCAGATCCCTCAAAGGCTCCAGGTCACAAACAGATTTGTTTGCTCCTTAGTTTGAATGAATTCTCTGTTTGATGGAAAACAGTCACAGCACTGCTTTGTTTGCCTGAATGCAGATTTCTGCTCGGGAACCACTGAAAAGCCAAAGAGAATTTTACATTCAGAAGCAAGGTCACTGAAGGAAATGGTGAGTTTGCAGTAGCCCAGTAAAAACACAGAGCTGAAAGTCCCATGTAGAGTAATTGCCAGATTTCAGAATGATGCTGTCCAAGATATGATAAGATACTGCCACCATAACTCTGTATTAGGTTGACTGCAATTAAATCCCACCAAAATAAACTAAAAGATACAGCATGTGCTGGACTTCCTATTTCAGTAAAACAGCAAAGCTCACTATTCCCTGAGGATTTTGTGTTATTAATTACCTTTTTTTTCATCTACTGTAACTTTTTTCCCTATTAAATATGTATTTGTGATTCTATCCATGCAAGATATATTAGGTAAGCATTTTTATTAGTGTATCTGTGCTTAGAAATGCTTTCTTTTGTTCCAAAACTCAGTCAGTCAGTAAAGCTTCAATTCATCAAAGCACTTAAGCCTGCACCTAATTCCAAGTATGCACCTAATCCCATTGACTTTAATGGCACTGCTTACTTGCTTAGTTAGGCATGCATTTAAAAATCAAGGTCCAAGTAAGCATAATTGTGCTCTTTGGCCTGGACCCAAGCCCCTAAAAAAGGAGAAAGCAGAATGGAGAATAAATGTTCAGCAAAGCTGTAAGAGGGCATAGCAGATTTCTAGGGAATATGCACAAATAATTCATTTAACTATCTTTACAACAATCACAGTTGGCTGGCAATCTAGCTATTGAATTCCACCAAGATATTTCCAAACACAAACTGAGCACTTTTAGGAGCACTTATTGAATACAGGTGTTGGAAACCATAACTAAAGGAACAAGCATTTCCTCCAGGTGTGTTTATGCTGCTTCTCACCACTCACCCAGTTACTGAGGAACATTTGCCCAATGCTTCTGAGCAATGACACCTTCCCCTGTTGTCACTGGGCTGGACTTTATATAAAATGGTTTTAGAACAATGTGTGCTAAGCCTAAATTTGGAATACCATTGAAAGTAATCAAGAATTCTGTCCTGCAGAACTTCTACACGAATCCAATGCCTCTCTGGGTTTCATTCAACAGAGAGCTTTACAAATCCCTGTGTGAATGAACTGTTTGACCAAATTTTGTCCAAAAAAGTGGAAATAAGTTTGTAACATTAGATGTTGTGATGAACAGGGAAGCAACAAACGGAGTCACACAGTCCTGTGTCCTCATCATCAGGTATCTCTTGGAGTCACATAATCCAGCATCTGTTCCACTTGACAAACTACTAAAAATTTACTGCCACTTCTACTTACTTTTTTTATTGATCATCTTTTGTTGTTTGCTCCACAGGAATTTAAAAATTAAGCAGTTTGGATCACTTTAAAAATAAGCACAATGTTTGGGTTTTTTTTAAGGAAAACATGGGGGTCAAACTAAAATACATTCACAATAACCATTTCACATTTTAAAACACTTGAAATAAAATAAAAGAAGTAAAAAGCTAACTTAAAAACCATACTGGATACCAACAGGGACCTCTTCCTGGTACTCCTCAATGCCCAGAATGAGGGAACACACCATGAACATGGAAATCTCAGGACCTAGCAAGACTTACCAAAATTCTCCTCTGTGTTCTCAAGCTGATGTGAATGTGGGATAATGTTTTAAACTCCTCAGCATTTTCTGCATGAGCTGCTCAAGGCTGAGGCAACGAACAACAAAGGCAAAGGTTCAACAGCCTTGCCATGGATACTTCCTTAGACTGGGATAATTCCCAAAGCAATGGGACAGAGCTCCAAATCCCACTGAATTCAACGCAATGCCAAAACTGGAAACAATCTCAAAGCCCTTTAAGGCTGGTAAGAAATGGAAGATGCTTCCAAAAATGAGCCATTTTCAACATTTTCCAACAGGCTGCCTCCAAACCATTGTAGCAAATAAATAATCTAAATAATCAGTTGCTCAAAACCTGTGGCAGTTTTTGCCAAAGCAAAACATACCACAAAAATCTTATAAACAGTGTTTCTAATCTCTAAGCAGAGCCCTTGGCATTGGGATGGGCTTTGGGACAGGAACACCAAAGCAATGTATTTGAGACACTAAACGAGGTGCCTGGAAGACTCATTCAAGATAAGACCACATTGCAGCTGGTCTCATCTAGACCATGGAGTTGGAAAAACTGCATAGAAAAAAAAAAGATATTACATTGTTGTTTTTTTTCTTTTTCTTAGAAGAAAACAAACCAAACCAAACCAAAAAAACCCCACACAATGCAAGTGGTGAAACTGAGGACTGCCGACTTCTTCCCTTTGCATCACTGATGTTTCAAAAACAAGAAGTGGCAAAGGTAGAAGCAGCCTCTAGGACATGAAGTGGCAATGGTTTCATTCATATTATGAAGATTATTTAAAAGTACCTGAGGAGTGAGGTTTTTCTGAGACTGACAAGTCCTCCTGATGCTTTTTAACAGTCAGGGCAGATAAAGATGACATGGTTCTGACAAAAACAAACCCAAAAGCTTTCTGTTTCCCAAGGCTGGAATAGTTTCCTCTCAGAACAGCATCTACACATCTGACAGTCCAAAGGACCAAACACTCAACAGATGAGACTTTTATACCCTTTTATACAAGTTACCAAAAAGTTTAACATAAGAAGAACAACTGCACATTTTCTGAGGGATCAAGTTTCAGTAGTTCTTCTACTTTGCTCAGCAAAGCTGCCTTGCAGGAGAAAACAAATAAGATGAAGCCATTCTTTTAACAATGACTCATAGTGCAAAAATATGCCTGAAGCTTTTCTTAAGTACTGTTTTCACTAATATAACTAGAAAAGCACAAGACTTGAAACTCCTATTACATTAAATTCACAGAAAGTACATCAAGGTTTGCTTGTACTGGCTCCTGAAGAGGACAGACACACATACTGCTTTAAGTATCTGGTACAATTTAAAGGTTAAGCAACAATCTTAAAAAGCAAGACCCAGTTAGTTATCACTGCTGTCCATGATCTCCTTTTGGACTGTCTTAATTGGTTCTGATCACTATCTGGTCTTTATTAGAAAAACCAGCAGCAGTAAAGCATCCATGATGTATAGTTTCCAACAAGCCAATTTTTAAACCTAAACCCCTGTAGCTCCACAATGAATTGTTAGATCACCTTCATATTTTGTTACTGGTGGAGGAAACACTGCACAGGCAAGATTAATCGTTCTGGAAAATCATATGAAACAAGCAATGACATTTATATAGAAATTTTATTCCAAAAATTCTTAGCCATGCCCTTTTTTGATATATATAGATTTAGTACTTCATTTATCACTGAGATGGGGGCAGTACTCAAATGAAGACTAGAATAAAGCATGAGCAACTAATACATAAGGAAAACAGAAACAATGATATCAGAATCTGTTTCACCCCACTTGATTTTGCTGCTGAAAACAGCAATGACCTCAGAGCTGTAGGGAAGGTGGAAGAAAATCACCATGTAAAAGTATTACTTGCAAAAGAGCAACCTTCTTGTAAAACGTCTTGCTCTCCTGCAAAATGGAAATTTAAGCCTTCTAAGTATACCGGAGGGGGAAAACAACCCTACAAAAGCAATTCCAAGCTCCGGCCTGGCTTTAGTAGCTGTACAAATGCATTAGTGTCCATAACAGAGGTGAAGGACCCCGGAGCAGAGAGAGTCCACCCCAAACATTGCGGAGTTCAGGAGTCGTGTCCGTCACACCAACTCTGTGCTGGCCAAGGGGCTCAGCATGCTCCAGGCACGGAAGATAAACTGCATCTGCCACATCCAGCCCACTCTAAGCAAACAAAGCTTGCAGCAATAAAATTTGTTTTAATAAAGCTCTGTGGGCTGTAAAACAATATCCTCATGCAGGTAGGATTTCCACTTTGCATTCATGCCCCGTTTCTTGAAATGTGAGCATAAACTGCAACAATCCCTTTAAAATGAAGGCTTGCCATGGTAGGAGACACATCCAATTATGACAACTATTTTCCAGTCTTACAGAGTATTTTAGGCCTCTTCCATGCAGGCCACTGTACCTCCTTAAGGTTTAAAATGCTGGATGGTCAGGCATTAATGCAGTTTCAATACATATTTCTTCCATTCAATACAACAATAATGAGATGGAAAGATTGTGCTTCCTTGTGACACTCAAGGCTTGTGCAAGGCCACCTGAATCTATTTGAGGAGTTGTTTCCTCCCTCTCAACCAACACTGAGAGGAACATTTTAAAATTAAGGCTCAAAATTCGGGTCTAACTTGCCTGTGTTCATATTTTATTTAACAGACTTTAATGAATGTGTATTTCCTCAAATGTCTCAATATTTCACATTCCTTCTGCAATTTTACTGCTGGAGATAAACTTTTCCCTACGTGCGCTGTTTATGAGAACCTTAAATCATGAAACAACTGCATAAGTGTGAGACTTATTTTTTTAAAAGTGGGACAGATTAGCCAAGTTCTTCTTCAGCTTTAACCACATATACAACAAAAAAAAAAAGAGATCTGGTCTATCAACACACACCCCAAAGAGATGTTGTGCAATGGCTAAGAGAAATTCACACATAGTGGTTTTTGCACTTAAGGACTAAAAATCATGAAAAACCAAAATCCATTTCCACTTCACATAAAGCCCTACCTGTGTGTGTATGGTACCTCTGGCTTGAATCACTTGAAGAAAAACATTTAATAAGACAAAAATCTAGAATTTTTACCTCAAGATGATTGAAGTGTTGATCAAAATAGCTTCATTTAGCCCCTAAAATATAGAAATATGCCTAAGCAATG
The DNA here is from genome assembly GCA_035583185.1 of Anabacerthia variegaticeps. Taxonomy (NCBI): domain Eukaryota; kingdom Metazoa; phylum Chordata; class Aves; order Passeriformes; family Furnariidae; genus Anabacerthia; species Anabacerthia variegaticeps. The sequence goes on from JAWWEW010000017.1 coordinate 15,226,858, forward strand.
TGGAATCATTAAAGAAACAAGAAGATGGTTTTCCAGCATTATTAATTTGTTGCCATGAGTATTTTCACTGAAGTGACAACTTCCTCAGGAACAGAAAGGATCTCCTGAACCCCTGATGGACCAGCTGGAGGAATCAGAGGCCCAAGACACCTTTCTGATGCTGTCCAGAAGGTCAATATCTCAACCTCCAGCACAAAAGTGTATAGACCCAATTAATTTTACCCTAAAATAACTTTTGACAGCAATGAAATTGCTTAAAATTGATCAATCTGCTACAGGATTTGTTGAGATGCAGGCCTGAGTTCCCTTTTAATAATTATGTTTACTCCATTTTCCTTTATCACCTGCTGCTGTTCCCCAAGGGAACAGTGTCCCTGCCTCTTGCTCCTGCTGCTTGGGCTCATGAGAGCTACCAGCAAAATTCAAAGAGGTGTTCTAAAAGATCCCATTTCTTCAGAACATTGCTTTCTTTTAGGAAATGTCATTTTTCATTATGAGTAAAATCAATACTCAAGCTCCAGCTAATACTGCAACTGAATGTTAATGCAGAGGAGCAGAGCTACAGTAATTGTAGGCCCCTTCACCCCCAGCAATGAAAGGCAAACCTGTTATCTCAAGTGTTGAGCTGCAGCAGTTCCAGCCTGCACTATTTCCTACTTGACATGAACCAGCACCACAGTCACAGGTGGGTCCTGTTTTCTGGGCAAGCTGCAATAACGTGGCCTCACATCCAACCCATAAGTCCCTTCAGACCCTGGCAAACACGAGCTGATTTAAAGCCCTGGTTTCAAGGTCATTTTTGCACTGCACATACTGCACAGGTATGTCAAACATGAACATTTCTAAGACTACAAAGTCCTCTGCCATCTCCTCTACCAAGGGCTCTTTCTTACCTGTATGACACCAAATTTGTGGCAGAACTGTCTAGATTTGGTTCTGCTCTCATTGTCATCAACCAATGCACCAAGTAAGTTCCAACTAAAGCATCCCTGTTCTTCCTTTTGTCACACCTTCCACTCTGCTAAACTGGGTCAAACTGTGTGTGCTAAAGGGGAAAAAAATCAGTCATACAGATGGTGGGAAACAGCCCTTTTAGGAAAGGGTTTCAATCTTTCATTCATTTATTGAAATCTTATGTCAAGATGGTGTTGAAGAAGAAGCATCTGTTTTCTAAGAACACATATTTAACACCACAGCAGGAACTCAGTCCCCTTCAAAAATGTTCTAAGCAGTTCTTATACTTGGCGTTTTATAAAGTATCACCAATGCACACTTGAAACATCTACAGAAATTCATTTTCCTTGTGTGTAAAGGCTCACAGCCCTCTACAGAAACCAGCTTGGGATGCAGGGAATAAACATGGACAGGAAAGCAGAGAAAGTGCCTGTCACAGAAAAGCTTGGGGATAGAGGAGTGATTTTACTCCCAACTAATTTTTAAGTTGCTCACTAGGATTCTGCAGATATTTTTCATATTTACACAGGGACTAAACCGATAAGCACATTCCCCCCTCTGTCCCCACAGTTCCTTGTCCATGACCTCGATAAGAACAAGCCACACTCCACATAAATAGCATCACCAGCAGCCCAATATCAGTGACTAAAAAGCCTCTGACATTTCTGATTTCTGGAAGGTCAATATCCCAGCACATGACCTATTACAATTATAGGCACAGCTCTAGCATGGAAAGGGAAAGGCAATGTCTGTAAAAATATTTTCTATTTTATAAAAGAAAACAGATCTTTGTTTCAAAGTCATCTTTCCCTGCTATGAGATACATAATTCCTAATTTCCACTACACAGGATTTGTTAAAACTGCACAGAAGCCAAACTATACTAAAGCACTGCCAGTGGAGTGTTCGGATTGCTGGACTTGGGGCACAACAACTTTCACCTTGGCCAAGTGTTCACTTCATGAATTGCACTTGGATGCCACATCAGGCTGCCTCAAACTAAAAACCTGACAATATCATGTGGCAAACATTATTGATCCATTTAAATGCACTGTAATTTAAAAATAAAACCTATCCAGTAGGTTTTTACAAGAGGCTTTGAACAGCTCAGGTGCCTTTGTTACAAAGAGGGCACAAGAGGTGATTCACAAGTGTTTTGATGACTCCACTGAGCAAGGTATAAATGCTCTGTGGCCATAGAAAGGATTCATTATGTCAGTCATCTGTAATAATATCCCATTTGTTCTCCTTTGTTCAAGTTCTGACACTATTTCTGTCAATGTGAAAAATCTGTTGTTGCAGTAATAAAATGTCTGAGACCCCCAAATAATCTTGTAAATCAACAGACTTTAGTAGGGGTTTGAACTCACCCCACTGGTTTTGTGAAGTCTGAGCCATTAAGTGCATGATCTTGTCAGTCAGTGATTGCTCTCTGTAACCATGGAGGCTGGAGATTTACATTATTTTAAATTAAAAACTAAATTATCTTACATTCCTGTGACTCCAGCCTGCAGGACTTTAAGAGTCAAACACCACGGCACTTGCAGGAGAAAAAAAGAAAGAGAACTGTCAATACATAGAGGCGGTTTCACTGCAAAGTCACATGAAAATTTCAGGTTCTGTTAAAAATTCCGTTTCAACCAAGTTTGAACAAGCTCATTTTGATCTAGTTGTGTGCCATTTTACAGTCTCTGGTCTAATCTTATTAAACTTCACAAACTGAGGTGGTACCAGATGGCATCCAGAAGAGTTTTTCATTTTGAGCTTTGGAGAAAAGCTCAAAACCCTTTTGGGAAAACTTACCCAGTGTGAAATTTAAACTGAAGGGAACTCTGTATAGACTCCTGAGAAACTAAATTGTATCTTGTAAACAACTTGTAAACGTAGGTCCTGCATCCAAATTGCAGCTCTGGTCTCAGCAAGGGATTAAAACTCAAATTCTTGCTCTCCCTGAGAATATTCTCCCATACCTTTGTTCTGGTCAAAGGCCAAACACAGCTTTTTACAGATCAATGTGTTCAACACATATAGAAAGTATACAAAAAAAGGTTTGTTAGAATGAAGCACAACATTACTGTTAATTCACCATTAGGGCTCACAAATAGTAATCCTATGGAACAAGGATTTGCCTCACTATTCCTATTTTGAGATGGAGAATCCAGGCATTAAAAGCACATTTAGGATGAAGATACTTCACGTGGAAGACAGGAGAACCAGTTCCCATCAGGCCACCCAAAGGAGAGGGCAGTCACAATACCATTGGGCTCCACCCTGGCTAAAAAACTTGGGTTTTAACATAGCCTGAAAAAGAGCTTTGGGTGCAGTTTGCACACTCAGGCACCCTCACACAGCGTGGCAGCAACACTGACCAAGGAGGTGAAAGGGAATATGGAAGGTCACCCAGGACCAACCCTGCCGGTGTGGTGGAACAGGGACCTGCACCCACAGCAGCCCTGGAAGCAAACCAGAGCCACTCTGCTCGCCCAGGATTCCATCTCTCCACTGGATTCCAACCCAACAGCACCTCCCAGCTCAGTGGTACCTTCTCCACAGCGTTCATTAACACAGTCACACAACATCTCAGGCATATTCTAAAAGAGAACAGCTCCCCAGCCCTCTGCTCTGGGTGCATCTCTGTGTGCGCAAGTGCTGCATGAAAACAAAAACACAGGCACAACAGAACTACTGTCTGCATGTACCTCCCTCCCAAGGATTTAGTTATTCATGTGACAAATGTGCCCATCCCAGCCTATCAAAATTGTAATTCTTGTTTTAGCAGAAGTGCCTAAAAACATACTGGACCATTTCCAGGCTCTAAAGTAATATTATAATATAGTTAAACAAAAACAAAGGCTAAATACTTAATTTCCTGTAGACCAGATTTCCACGATTGCTGTTCCAGTTTCCTGATTAAATAGTAGGTATTCTGGAATATTCTGTTACAGTTATTAGCATTTTCAATTTGCTCCTAAAAATCAACAAAACAAAATTAAGCATTTACTTACTCCCTGGTTCCTTAGTAAAAATCAGCTTCAGCATTTTTCAGCATTTTGCTGCACTGTCATCACTTTCTAAAAATTCTTTAACGTCCATTAAGACCTCTGGGTTATTGACTTCTGATAGTACATCTCCATTAATTAAAAAACCCAAGAAAATACTACAGAATGTAAGTTCTGAAGTTTCTGAAATGACTAAATTGTAAAAAAATGTTCATGAAATCAGTGATTCATCAGTAGTAACAGTAATTAAAATATTACTAATGCTCACATGTCACCAGGTGGTACATCAGTACTCCAAAAAAAAAAAAAAAAAGAGATGAGCAAACCTTTAGCAATAAATATACTTTCACACTGTAATTCTAAGAAGTCTGACTTGAAAAGGAGGTCTGAAATATCACACAGCACAACCGCTACCACAAAGGAGCAAAGGGTTCTCCAACTGCAAACACAGGAACAACCCTGATCTCCAGACCATGGACATCACAGGAGACAGCATGGATTGAACTGACAGAGAAAGCAACAAAACAAAGCAAACTGAAATGAAACACTAATTCCATTTACTGTTTCAATTACTGTTTTAGCACTCACCTTATAAATCCTCACACATGCAAGCCTTTATTTTCCCCCACAAATGTTCACAAATAGCCCCCTTTCTACTCATGGCCCCACCTGCCATGAAAACACATCACTCACTCTGCTAATGAGCTCCTCCAGCATCCATGCATTGTCTTTTAATTGATTTGGAATAAATTACAGTCATTACACAGTTATAGCACATTCCAGCCCCACTGCAGGTTAAACTCTACTGACAGCAAACTTTACTAACACCATACAAGCAAGCAGAGGGAAAGACCACAACCAAATGAGAATGTCCATAAAATATGTGATATCATACCAAGTCTGCTCTAATACTCTACAATCCTTTTTTCATTCTCCTTGCTTTTCCCATGCTTATCATAACAAAATTATTTGTGACTGTTTACAGTAACACTCTTCTAGTATAAACATTAGCAGACAGCAATAATGTCAAGAACAGTTTCTTCATTTTAATTTTGTGAATGACAGACTGCCCCCCTCCCCAGTAAGTCAAGTCCCCCTATCCAACACTTCCTTGGGACTATGGCAGAGAAGCGATGCTGCCCACTCAGAGCCTCTGCTGACACACAGCACCCGGGGAAAAGCCTTTTTGGGAGTCCCAACCTTATCACCACAAGGAGATGCTCAAAGTCAAATGGCTTGAACATTTCCAAGTCCTGATCTCTAGAAGAAGAAACATAATTGAGCCAATTAACAGCAAAGAAATCCTGTAATTAAAAAGACAGATTTATTTTTAACGTTATCATTTATAATTTAGGACTTAGAATTTTATATAATTTGTGATGTTTTCACCCATGTTCTAAAGAGGAGAAAAAGAATGACTACTTATGCAGCCAGTCCTCTTCTCACTAGCTTTGTCCCCATTGCTTGCTTGTCCAGGTGTTTAACAGACCCCTTCCCTCTGAGTTTCAGACCCTTGCTTCTGCTACACCCCTGTTTCTCTGCAATAAAACCAAAATGACTTTGTTTCCTTTTGCTATTTAACCTCCTAAGAGGGGTCTTGCACCAGTTACATGATTTTCTTTTACAATTGCTTTCCCAGGCATTCATTGAAATCAAATGAATTTCAACGGGTTGAAATTTCTTGGGTTTTTTTTTTTCTTTGAACTGCTGTGATGTAACACAAACCAGATTAGGTTCTATTGTTACTTAAATGGCATTATAACTACAAATTAGTAATTTCTGCATAAGAGACATGGCATAAACACCTTCACTCAGCCATGATACAGAGCCCACAGTTCCTCACCATGAATGCAGGACCACACTGCAAAATATCTTACTATGGGCTATCATGGCTTGTTTTGCTCAAGTGCCTTCCTGAATACTCTGGAAAGGGACTGAGAAAAAAAGAATAGTTTTGAGATCACTTTTCTATTTTTATCCATATTCCTTTTTCCTTGTCTACACAATTTCCACATGATGGCAGAACCCCAGTATGTCAGAAGCAAAGCCAGTGATGAGGAGTTCAGGTTGGTTTATGACCAGCCCTGTGAAGGGACTGATGGGTTACTGGGAGTCTCTTAATAAACACTCCCAGCACCCTTTTATAGTAGCAAATCAGAGGATTTTATCTAGTTGTTTAAACGCAAGCCAGGTGCAGATCACAGCTCTCCTGGGAGGAGAGACCTGGAAACAATCCAGTTCATCTCCCTCACCTCCTACCCAGCAAACACAGTTGTAAGCTAAGAAAGACACTTAAAATTACTATTAACAGCTTAAAGCAAAAAGAGAAACTTTTAAAAATAAAGTCAGACCTAAAAGGTTTGTCCTTAAAAGAAAAAGAGATATACCAGACTAAAATGCTGGGAAAAGGTAAAGAAGACAGGAACAGGGAAAAACAAGGACTGGAAGGGAGTTAGAGAGGCTGATTGGAATCACCAGCTGACTTGGAGTCACAGACTGAGCAAAAGAATAAATATCAAATCTAGACCTAAAGAAGGTCAGCAGCAGCCCAGAGCGATCATTTGATTATTCTAACCTAGGGAATAAGTAATCATTCCTAAACAAACCTGGCTTCATTTGTAGACTGACACACATCAACCTGTTTGATCAGGGGAGAAAAGCAAGGCCCAACAACACAATATTTTATCTTCTATTCAGTTATTGTCCCCAGCATTCTTGAAAAGTTTAATTTTTTTCTTACCTTTACTTTGGATTTTTTTAAAATACAGCATTTTGAAACTAGTTCCGAGAGAAGAGCACCTCAAAGAGAATCAGATTTCCTGATTGTGTCACTTAATCATCAGAGATCATTTGCCTTCAGAATCACTTTGACAGTGCTACAATTAAACTCATTTAATTTTCTAACACTCTTATCCAACCTGCGAAGACAAATGCACACTGTACACTAAGGATTACATTCTGCCTTTTTATAAAGACATCCAACTCTGAAAAATAATTGTTAAAAAACCCTGCAGGAATAAGAAGAAAATAAAGCTACACACAGCTATGCAGAATATTTAAAAGCAGTTAAAAACATTCGAGAATGGGGATATTTTGTAAAGCCATTTTAGGTTTGCCTGTGTTTTATTTGGTGTTTTATCAAGTTCTACTGATTTAAACTTATATAATTGATAATACTACAGCAGTAAGAAGTAATAAGACTGAAAGTTCTAGCATTTCAAATCTTCAGAGTTATACAATGAACTTGTTTTCTCTCTGCTGTTTAAGTAAATTACCTAGATCAAAAACAAGGAATATATTTCATACAAATATAACCATCAGTTAACCTTAATCACACATTCTCTTAATATGCTGTCAACTTAAAATGATACAAATATTTAACAAAGTATTTACTTTTTTGAATTCTTATTAGGACATTTTTCAAGACTGAGATTTTTACCTTAGGTAATCAACACTAGAACTTGTTATAACTTAAGAAGAAAGTATTTTTAATCAGGCTTTTTATATGTATTTTATTTTACTTCTGTGTAGCTCTGGGGAAAAAATGTTAACATAGAGTGATAACATTTGTCTCCAGTAGTTGGAGCTGTAATTTGTGAGCCAAATTTTAATGTTACTGAACTCTGTTGTGTCTTTTCAAAGTTTCTTATCAGGGTGTAGTCCAACAAAACAGTGAAATCTCTCTTTGGGGTTTCAAGTGCTGGAGTTAAAAAAAAAGTTATGCACACAATTATGACATTCAGCTCTTATATAAATTCACTTTCATTAAATCTATTAAAAAGGTTCCTGCCTGTTTGTGGTTATTTCAGTGGGTTTTACTCCACACTTGCACTGCATTAACTAAAGTGAGTGAAGAACAGCTTCAGCCCCCAGAACTGGATTAAACTGGGAGGGGGTAAAAAACAAACCAACAAAATCCAGTATTAGCATAAATGCTGTGTTCTAAGGCCTGGCTAAACATGTTAAATGCCTTTTTCAGCAACATCTGCCCCAATAACATCTGAGCTGCTCATCACGAGACCCAAGATGCAGAAGCAGAGACTCAGACTCTCCATGGGAGAGGGAGGAGCTCCATCCTTGGGATCACGAGGTCCCTCTCAGGACAAGGGGCTGACAGGCCATGGGGACAGCACCAAATACACACCCAGGGCTCACTCATTGCATTGCAGCTCAACTCACTTGAACGTCCTGCCCCCCACGGCTGCCCAGCCCAGGTTTTACAGCAGTCGGAGCTCAGTTCACAAGCAGTGAAGTCGCCCTTTGACTGTCTCTTACAGGCAGGGATTGCACCTGCTGTGCATCGGCATCAGAAACAACCCAAACTGGGGCACGGCCAAAAGAAATGTTAGTGTTGCTTTACAAACAGAGAAAGGCTAAAAGACTTTATAGACAGTGGGGTCAAGAAATCTCACAGAGGCTCACTCTGTAAAATGTTTCACGAAAACTGTGCAAACAGAGGGAAGAAGTGGCAAAGAGCAGTTATTTCTTGGCTCCCAGGAACCTGTTCCTTCCATTAACACTTTATTAATGCCCAGCAGGTGTTTCACGATGCAAAGCTTGGCATTAGCGAGTCATTCTAAAGAGAAACAATGAAGAGTCTTATTTCCAAGAGCCAAGAAATCATAATGGTATATCTGAAAAGGCAGGGAGAAGGAAAGAGCATTCCACTGTAATTATAATTTTTCATGTTTATGGTATATTTTACAGATCAACTTTTCCCTTAAAAGAAGCAGCCTCAAACAGAGACTACATACACAACCTGAGCAAAACTAAATAAAGATGTGGCAAAATGCCAAACATTTGCCTCTTGGAACACATCCCACCTTTTATCTCATGACATAAAGCTTCACAAGGTTCCTGCTCACTAAAGGATAACCAAGTGAGGTGACCAAGGAGCCACAATTTCTGTAGATCAGGTGAAGGACAGATAAAGGTATCGATGTACCCTTAATTCTGCTTTACTAATCCAGATATTGGGTTCTTCCTTAAGTAATTACTGCTAAAAGAAGAACACAGAAAAGGAGGAAAGCGTCATAGAAGCACTGTAGGGAGTACTCAGAAGAACCTACAAACCAAACCTAAGAGGACAGAGAGAGGAAAGAAATTTGGCTCCAACTTTAAGAAAGCACACACAGAACAAACTCCAAACCACCTCAGCCTTTTTTTCAGTGTAAGCAATCAACATTACACAAGTAACTTGAGATTCCTACAGGAAACAGGTTATTTACCCTTACAAGAACAACTATAGGACTACTCTATATACTACAACATGTATCAGTTATGAGAATAACCCTAATTTATGGAAGTACAAGCTTCTCACCATTCTGATTTGTCATTAATGGTTCCCTAACTTGAAACAATGATGCCACCTATAGTTCTCTTACCTGGACACATCAGCACAGTTCCAAATGGGAGCTCCCTGCCTAAGCGTGTTTTTCTGATGGAGATTTACCATGTTTGGCTATACTTCCTAAAGCTGACATAAGTTACCTCCCTAGGAAGTTTTCAAGGATTTCAATATCCAATGCAATTTATTTTTTTTTAAGACAAATAAAATCTTTATTACCAGTCACTTTGTTATTAAAGTTACTCATAGTGTGCATTTTAAAATTGCTTAGATATTTTTCAGTTCACTTCAGAAGTTAACTAGAAGATGAAAATAAAATACAATGCAAGAGAAAAAGCAATAGAAAAATCAAGAGACAAAATAGTTGTTTCAGGTACCTTTAAAAGGTGTCTTACCCAAACGAATTTTTAGGTGAAATGCTAACTAATACTTTTGCCAAGTGCGCCCCTGCGTGGTAACCAAGATCTCTGCAAATCCAATCTGCTGCAGCTCACAGGGGGCTTTTCTGTCTGCAACATTACAAGGAGTCAGCGCTGAGAAAGAATTCTTCTGGCAGAGGAGTCCTGGCAGTGAGAAAAAACACACCCAAACACTGGCCTAGAGGCACATTGCAGAAATTATGGCCAAGGGCTAAATTATTTAGAGCATGCTTTGCTTGCTTTATTAAAACTTCCTTGATATTCTACTTGCACTTCCCTTCTAAACTTAAAAGTTACTCAGTAAGACCATCCCACTGGCTCCAAAAGAAATACAAGGACACACTGATTTAAAATAAGCCAAAAAAATACTTCAAAGGCAGAAAACAGACACTTCTGGCTAAAGAGCAGGTTGAAGAAGCCCCATTTGTACAGTCTTCAATAGCACTGCCAAAATTTAGAGTTAGGAGAGAGGTAACAAATGTTTAAATGTATAAAATAGTAAATGTATTAAAGCAAAGAAGGCACACCCAACAATACTGAAACTTAGTATGTATCGTAGCAATAACCAGCTGTGGCACCACATAAAAATTATTAAAAAACAAAAGTGGAACTCAATAGGACTGTCAGGGAAAATGTTTGTTCACTTTTCAAAATTCATCAGGAAGAATATTGTTCAAATGTGCAGAAAGACAAATTTACACAGAAATGATGCAACTGCTTATCCAGATCATTGCCATACTTCTTCCTTCTGCATAGGTAGACTATCACCCCCTTCTTCCTATTTTGCCTAATTTTTTAAATTACTTAATTGCTTTAAAAAGTTTTAACTGCATTAGGATTTAGTCTAGTCCACACGAGGATGTCCAAAATCATTTCAAGGATGAGTGAGGTTTTTATTGCAGTACTTCCATTATTACATGTGCCAGTTACTGCAATGCCACAGATAAGTGAAAAAAAATCAATTGAAATCATGGCCTTTCACCATAAGAACATATTAAGTTTTGTTAAAGGACTATTCCTGAGGAATGAGCTTCTACAGATCACTTCTTGGACAAATTATAAAGGTTTTACCTCTAGCTCTGGAGTCAGTTAAATAAAAGAGCATTAAACAGAGAACAAAGACACCCTCTGGAAGTAAGGAAGTGGTTACTAGGGTGATGTTCAGAGGTTTGTCTTTCCTGGAAAGATTAAACAACATTTCAGTTTTATAAAAAGGCTATTATATCTAACACTGGGTTTCAACTGAAAAAGGAGAGAATTAAACATCAGATTTTTATATTAAGACAAAATTTCTCTTTAACATATTTTCAGTGTTAACAAGCCTGACTCCATTTTAGATACTGAGAACGTTTTAATGCTTAAAATGAGAAATACCTTTACTACGCACAGGTTAAATTTTTATTTCCATGAAGGCAAACCTGTCTCTGTTGTATTCTTTAATTTTTTTCTGAGTGATTTTTATTATAGAAACATTTTCCATCTTTCTTTTTTTTTATTTCCCCTAAGAATAAGGTAAATACTAACCAAAACCAAGGGGCCTGGGAACAAAACAGATAATGTTTTGTAAGCCAAGGATATTATTGTTCTAGTAATGCAGAAAAATGCCCAACAGAGGGTGATAGAGACCATAAATTCATTACACAATTATCTGACTTCAAACAAAATTAAAATCACCTTCAGCTAAGGAAGAGCTCCCATTACAAAGGTTTGAATAAGCTCCATTATTTCAGAAACATTTCCAGTTCACTGTAAATGCTGACAGCTTTTCAGAAAAATGTTCTCAAGCATCTGGCAATACAAAACTTCAATTCTTTGATTCTCTAATTATTACACCCCTCAGCTGCATCCATGTTCACTCCACAGTGTACTGTTAAGGAAAATTATTTCATTTCTTTTTGACAGTGTTGCAGAAGTGGAATACAATGCCTTAGAGTCCAAGGAGACAGACAATATATGCACCTTAATACTCATTTCTGTATCAGAATTATTAATCTTTAAATCATAGGGTACATGAGATTTTATACATGGAACAGATAAAAAAGTGATTTCAATAAGGATGAAACTATCCTGAAACTTGAAGTACTTTTAAGAAGAACGAAGGACATCCTCATCTAATATCCACTTTTCTAAATGCAAGTGTTATTGACAATTGAGAGGTAAAGTTCCACCAAATCTGTAGCACTGATTTTCCAGACCTGAACTGTGTTTTCCTTCAGCTTGACACATTTCATCTGTTTCTCTGAATATTCCCTCAAACACTAACTCCAAACTTGGAAAGAAAAAAAAAGCAGAGTGTGGTTCACACACACACAAAAATCAACGTAACTATTATGTGGCCCAACTGGACACGTCTCTCAGCTGACTCACCCTCATTTTACTGAGGTTGCAAGTAATGAACAATGAGTGAATCACCACAGATCAAAGGAACTAACTGCAAAAGGCTGGAAAAGGTCTGAATTGAGTTCCTTTCAAAAGGAAAATAAAAACCTTTTAATATTTTACCTCCTAAAGCCTCCAATGTTCAGCCTCCTGCACAAGGAGTTAATACCACTGTGTGTGAGGCTCTGCCAACGTCCTCAACTTCTCCCAGCTCAGGCTCTCCTTCCTCTTTGCTGTGTGAGAAGCATTTCCAAGTGCACAGAGTAAGAAGTGCCTTTACCTACCTTCTCTTGGCCTTCTCATGGTAATCTCTTGCTTTTGAGGCACTGGGCACCAGTACAGAACTCGTTCATTAACCCTCTGAGAACAACAGACTACAGCACTGAGCAATAAGCAAGCACCACTGCGGAACAGCTTAAATAAAAATCCAAATCTGCATGCCTAAATCTATTTTCAACATCACAGGGAAAAAAATGGAAAAAAGTGTGGGGAGGTAAACAAACACTAACCAAAAGCACCAGGAATTGCTGTGGGGAGATGTCCCTGTGAGCACATTAATGGGAGGGTGACAGAGCAGTGCACACTGAGTGACCAGGGGCACAAGCTGCAATAGGGGGAATTCCAATGGAATTTCTAGCCCAGACGTCCAATACAAATGTAACGGTTTACACTTTAGTAACTGCACAGTGCTGGGAAATAAAAGAGCTGGCATTCTAAATCTGTTCTCCAGTTTTCTGGGTCACAGATCAGAACTGTAATTAAAACATTTCTGGCCTTTTCTGAATCGGTTTGAGATCAAGGAGGGTTTTAAAGCACAACCAACTTCACACAGATCTGTCATGTACAAAGGGAATTCAAAGCTGTGGCTTTGCTTGCACTAAGAAATACAGCACAGAAACAAACATGGTATTGTCCAGATGTGCACAAGAGAAACCTGGACATGCAGAGGACAAGGCTGTATTCATAAGTGATTTCCCCTGGCAAACCAACTATTTAAACTGAATTTGCCCTTCACTATTTGTGTTCATGAGTCACATCTGACCCACTTTTGCTTCTTTTGCCAACATATATAGGAAACATCAGCCGAGCACCAAGTGCCCCTTGCTAGGAATTTATTTCTTCCACTAACCTTCCTTGAAAGATTACAAACTTCTTTTTGTTTTCTAAACACTGTAACATTTTGTTTAAGATTGCTACCATCTTGCAGAAAGCCTATTTATTCATTGCAAAGGGAACCTACACAACAAACTGCAAAAAGTCAACATTCTGAATCCGTGAAAAGGAACCATTCACTCAAGTATTTCCTAAGAGAACATCACTGCTGAGGAAATGGGGAGCCACTACGACCTGAGGGAAATGTGGACAGAGCAGAAAAGTCAGACTGGCAGCAGCTGGAAAGCAATCAAGAGAAACCATTCTATTTCAGAGTGAGAAAAATCTCTCCACCCTAAAATTGAATCAAAGAAAGGTACCATATTTCTTTCTTATTTAAGCTTCCAATCTTTTAGTTCTGGTTCTTTCACAGAATCTCTTCTGTAGAAAATGAAAAGCTCACTAGAAGTCACCTTAATTGTGGCTAGAACATCTCCTGAATCCCTCCATTCAGCATGCCATAGTTTGTTCTCAGAAACATTAGTTAAGGAAAAAGCCAAACCTGTGGTAATGAAAGTCAACATTTTTTCACATCTACTTAAAAAAAAGGTAGGTTGAAGGCACCACTTCCCAGGTTTAGACAGTGCAGAGCAGAGGTGGCAGAGGGAGCAGCCTTACCTTGCACTGCCCCGCCACGCAGATGGAGGTCCCGTTCTGGTCACAGGGCGTCCCATCTATAACCTTCTCTGCCTGCCTCACGTAGAAGCGGTACCCGATGGCTCGGCAGTTCAGCTCACACTTCTGGCTGCCCTTCACTGTGGAGAGACACAAAAGTGGCCAAGACAAAGATCACAGCAGGGCATTTTAAAAGGAAAAGCTCCTTAAACCAACAGGTTGAGAGGAAGAAACAAATAAGCCAACTGAGAAGTGACTACATTGAATGAACATGATTAAAAACCAGCTCAAAGTAAGGTTCCAACATCCCAGAGTTGTTAATGACAGATACTTCACTAAATGACCAAGAAGGTAGTTTGATAAAAATTTTGACCAGTTGGTCATCTTAAAGCAAAATAACATATTACAGCATTTCATAACTCCTAAATGCCAGCAGAATTACACTGTAATGGTAAGGATGTGCATCAAATTAGGCTCACTGCCAGGCACCAGTCAGTTCAGGTCAGTTAAGCATACTAACACCTAGCATTAAGAAACATTTTAAACAAGAGAGATGCAAATTTTAAAGAACTCTATTCTTTTTTAGTCTTCATTTTTACAAGTTTCCCTTTAGTGAGTATTCCTTAGGCCAGGAGAAGATTAAGGAAAAAACATTAAAAACCTCTTTCATTTTTAAAAATATATAAAATGCATCACTATTCAAACCCCTGAGATTTCTGCTGACATGCAAGGACCAAGAAGAAATCAGTCCACTGAACTCTGGGTGAGAGGAACACAGAAGACAAGAAGCAATAATTGTTATCTTCTCCTGTGGAAATCTGTTCCTTGAACAGACACAGCCCAAAACTCCAAACATCTATCAGGTTTGTTATCACATCTGGGTAGTCCTCCTATTGCAAATCATGTTGAGGTTGCTTATTACCCCTGTTTCCTGACTGGAACAATCCCCGGAGCGGCTTTCCAGCAGGAGCAGCACTGCTGCACAGTGGCAGGGAGGTACAAACAGAAAGCCTCCTTCTTTTGACAATACTTTCCTTGCTGCCATAATAAAACCTGACATTCCCCTCACTTCAAGCTTCAGCTCATGCCCTGTACTGAACTATTCAATGTCTCAAAGGAGGTGCTGCACACCCCAGGTAATTGCTACAACATTGTATCCACAGCATTTTCTACTTGACTGCAGTGTAGTTTCGAATCTTCAGCTGAGACATAACAAAAAGCCAAAACAAATAAATGCAATTATATCAAATACATATTTAACATCTGTTTCCTGTAAAAGGACCAAACTTGCAGCTCAGCTTCAGTCACCCCCTGTGCAGACACAGGATTAGGGCAGACCAGTTCTGAAATCTGCCACGCATATACCTCATCTGTGTCTGGCAATCTTCTGATCAAATCCTTAAAAATCTCTATGGGTTTTAAGTGAGGTCAAATATCTGCTCACCCTGTTCCCTGGGTTTGCCATGTTCAACTACGTAATTTTTCCATTGGCTACTTTTTTTTTTTTTTTTAGATTTACTACCTTATCATTCCAAGGACTTCACTTAATTATTTGGAAAATTAAAACAAAACAAAAACCCTGAGGTATTTCCTGCAGTTCAATCTCCAAGTGTAACAGTTAGGTTTAATGACACACTGAGCATTATTCTTAGCAGCTTCATCACTTCACACATAACTATATTCAGAATTCTCAAATAAATATAATCCAGTTTCAGTGATTCATTACAATTTAAGTCAACTTGTCCTTTTCCGTGTCTGAAAATGTCCTATTTTTATAACATGCAACACCAGCAATCAAGTAGCACCTCTCAAGTGCATATTTTCTTATCTTCCAACACCCTAAAATCAAGTCAAACAAGCCATTTAGGGTTCCTGAAATGTCCTTATCTTCTATGTTGATTCCCTTTAGTTCAAAGTATCCTGAAGCCTTGCATTCCCATACTCTTCCTCTCCTAATTATCTCCCATTTGGTTTTGATACTTCAAAATATTTATTCTTTAAATTACCAGCTGGCCTTCCAGATCCCAATAAAAGTTTGTGCTACTAAAAGATGAAGGAATTAACTGCTGAAAAGCACAGCATTTTTGCCTGGACCCATCCTCTCCTTCCCTGCTGCTGGGGTAGCAACTATGGCAACACACCAACAACCCCAACCACACTGAGATTACTTTCTCTGTGAAAAATTATTCCCATTTCATAATTTTTGTGTTTCACTCTTTCTCATGAGGCACTGTTCCTGCTCCTACAAAGAGAAACAGTTGAACAGTCACTGGTTTTGACCTCAAATAAATGAATGAATAAATAAATGAACCAGGCTTTAAAAACAAACATACCCTATAACCCTTTGGCCTTTGATATTCAGATTATTTTGATGAGCTGCTGTAAGGTACTACCTTGGTTAGGGATATACAAATTACTACTCCCTAAAGACAATGTTCCCAGACATGAAAGATCTCAAAAAAACTTGTCTACAAAGAGCACACTCTGTTAACTAAATTGCCCCTGCTGAATGAGAGGCATTTCCCAGAGGATTTGATGTAAGCATTATGTATTACTTTGTACAATGCAGAAATTACAGCAGAACAAACATATTTTAGAATTCCCATGGCAAACATGACACCACAGCAGTAAAAAGCACCCCACTGCCTACGAACCTCCTCAATCCCCTGACAGCCTCCCTCACCCTGAGTCTTACCACATCCCTTGAGGTTTTATGGTTTGAGCAGCACGTCAGGCTGCACTACTGGCTTGGCAACTGGACATCAAATGCCAGTTAAATGAGGAGCTGTGAAGGGATTGATACCACACCAGCAACATTTTTGGGTACCAGGTCATGTGACCCTAGACCTTACAAAAGGATCTGTCTGACCTCTGGGAACACGGTGAGGCCTCTGGGTGAACCCCTTCCAAACCAGCTGGCAGCAAGACACATTTCCACACAAAAAATGGGCTCTTTTTAAGTGTGACACATTTACCAGGACAGTTCAATACACAGGTACTGTTTAACAGGTCCTCCTAATGTATTTGCTTTTCATTCCCATGCCCACCTCAGCACAAGCAAGTCTTTGTAGAAATTCTCACCTTATCCTACTTTATTAAATAGTGAACTTGGGTGAAATTTAATGCTACCACACAGGTTCTGCCAGATGCATTCATTATTGATTTTGCTGAAGGAGGTGCCTTTGGTAAATAATCCTGGTAATATGTAATGTTTGGGTTTCATTTTACAGACTAAAAAGTATTTCAATCAAAAAAACCAGTACTTTTCTTACAATATCCTTCCCAAAACAGCCTTTAGTACCTCAGGGATATCCTGGTCTTCTCTAAACTGCAGAACTTGGGAGTTTGGTTTTTTTCAAACCCTCTGTTGAAACTTACCTTCCACCTTTCCTTATGAGAGGCAAGACCAAGGTGTGCTAAAACAGGGCCAAGGAATAGCTCCACCAACTTCCATTTCCCCAGTAAGGACACTGAGACCTCATGTTTCCTTACAGATGTGTGTTCCAGAGCAGACACTGCAGTGAAAACCTTCCACTCATTAAACTTAAATCACAATGAAGTATCAACAAGTTTCATTCCCCTAGACTGCGTGCTTAGATCCAGATTCCAGCACAGCAGAAGTTTGAGAAGAAAAACACATCCAGACTTCTTTTTTAGAGTCGAAAAGGAATTTAGCTGTTACCACACTACAACCAATGGCTGGAGTTCAAACTGGGTCTCCAGCTGAATTCCAGCTTAGCCAGCAGAGGGACAGCAGCAGCACCAGTGGGCAAGGGACAAGCTGTTCCCCACCAAGATTCACAGCCTGATACTCACAGGACAAGCCTCATCTGTTAATCCCAGTACTGAGAAAGCACAGGCTTCTCCAAGCCCACGACATGCTCCCTAAAGGGGCAGGACAGAGCCAGCACTGTAGGCAGGTCCAGCCACCTCAGGGTGAGAGCAGACGGAGCACAGACCAAACACAGCAGGTACTGAGGGAGAAAACTCCTGGGAGAGACACCGAAACCACCAGGAGCAGAACCAAAAACTCCCTACAACTGAACACGCTCATCCTTCCCTGTGTCCAGATAATTCCTGGGAGCACAGCCCTCCCTACACTGGCTCCAAGAAGGCTCCTGATGGCCACAGTGAGACCATGAGGGCCAGGCAGTGCTGTCAGCGATGGTGGCCACGAGTATGGGGCGAATCGGCCCCGCTGTGGGCTCACTCTCATCCCACACCACTTTTGGCCCTCATTGCTTTCATAAACGCAAGTAAAATAAATTAGTGACCTCACAAAATGCCCAACCTGAATCTAAAACCCGTGCACGGTTGAAAACTCACCCCCTTGGGAACATTCCCGCTTGCAGGAGCTTGTGAACAGACCTGTTTGCATTTCATTGAGACACAGTATTTCCAAATGTGGGGCTGCCATGGTGAGGGGCACAGTCCCCAAATTACAAACACCATCCTGTTGGAACACAGCTATACAGCAAATGGAAAGAAGATCCGTAAGGACATTGACATGACCCTGATAAAGAAGAAAAGACACAAGAGCAAAGACTGTTCTCGATGACAAGTTCAATCCCCAACACTTCGAGCTGTCACGAGCTCCCTAGTTCTCAGTGTTATTACTGTCAAATCAGAATAATAAGAATAGTTCACATGATACAAAATGGCAGTTCTTCTCCCTCACAGATGTGCTATATACCCTGATTGGCCAACATCTGCCACACTGCAGCATTGCCTTTTATGGTTACCCCTTTTATGGTTATGCCACTGCCTGTGCTCCCTTATACGTCTGAGGCTTTGTGTGCTCCTCCTTCACTCCACCCCTTTCTCCAGCAAGTTCCACACCTACCCACTATAAGCCAGCCGCCATTGTAATAAATAGCCGTTCAACCTTCACCCCAATTGGAGCACGCCCCTCTTTTCCCTACACGGGTCACATCACCATCCCTGGCACTGGGCAGGGCTGGCACCGCCAGGGCAGGGCACCCAGCGAGGCTGCACATCACCCACCACAGCGCCAGGAGGTCCCAGCCCTGCAGAGCCCCCCTGCCCACTCTGTGCTCAGGCTCCTGATCCTCCACCTGCACACCATGGCATGCGCAGGGAGGGCATCTGGACTTTGGATTTCATGTCAGCCCTTCCCTTCCTTCACCTTCCTCTGCCAGTGAGTTCTGCTGCCTTCACCAATCCCCAGCCCAAGCAAAGGCTGCAGGAGACACGGGTGTCGGGGATAAGGAGGCCAAGCTGTGGATGAGCTTGAGGAGATGCAGAGAGAGCTGGGCAGGCAGCTTGCCAACACACTGACTTTCAGTCTAATGGTATTCTTAGGAAAAAATGTTACAAGAAAAAGCATTCCAACTGCAATACCTTTGATAAATAACTTATTCGGTTGTTCAAAGGGAAATTAAAAATATGTAGCCACAGAGCAAAAAAAAAAAAACCACAAAACCACCCAGGAAATAATGCCCAGAGTGCAACTGGTCAGTACATTAATGACACCCTGCACAGCCACACACTGGCTGCCATTACAGAACATACCAGGTGCCTCCTTTGTGTCAGCTCAAACACCAGATCTCCTGCCACAGGCTGTAGGTGCAACTGGAATAAATGATACAACCAAGGAATTCCACATTCCCTGTGCCGTGAGTAGGGACTGGAATGTACAAAACCCCCTTGATGGTTCCTCAGTCCAAATCATAATTTAATGTGAGATCCAGACTCCTCATTGTTATCTACACAGCAGCTCTAGTTCTCCACAGAACATTACAGAATGCTTTTACCATTTGTCAGTTGTTGTAAGTTTGCCTAAACATCTAAAAATAGTTAATAACAAGCCCTGCAATTTGAGAAACACGCCCTGAGGGTGCCCACAGAGAAGTGGCATGCATGCTCTTGGCAAGCAAACATCACATTCAGGTTCATACTACATTATTGGATTAAGCAAATTTAAATTAGGCTTCATTCTGTGTGCACACTGCCTTGTAAAGTCAACTTCAGTGCTTCTCCATAATGAGCCAAGATACACTTATCCATGATGTGTCAGAAACAATTGTTCCAGGAACAAGCTGTCTCTGCAATAGCTCAGTTATTTTCATGGCCCAGCTTGCCACGGGCTGTAATTCAGTATTTACTCACGATAAAAGCAATGAATGTGCTTTACAGGAAGTGTAATGGGGCATAGCAGACACTGGGAAAACTTTTAAGAGAGGTGCTCATGTCTACCCATGTAACATCTCCTTCAGTTAAAGCCTATCAGTGCTGTGGGATTTCAGGGATAGACGTGCAGGTGACGGAAATTCTTCCCTGTGAGGGTAGGGAGGGACTGGCCGAGGTTGGCCAGAGGAGCTTTGGCTGCCCCATCCCTGGAAGTGTCCAAGGCCAGGCTGGATGGAGCTTGGAGCAACCTGGGCTAGTGGAAGGTATCAGGGGGTTGGAACGAGATCATCTCTAAAGCCCCTTAAAGGTTTTTAATTTTCATATAGGAAGTGCTTCCAGACACATGTACCTACAGGAAAACAAAGGCAGGTCCAGCACAGTTGTCAAAGAAGTCTAGTCCTTTTGCTCACGGCTGTGAGTTCACAGTTCCACTGTAGCCTGAGAGTGGCACACCAGGCCAGACACACCTAAGAATGACAATTCACACTCAAGAGTGTCCAGCAGTGACTGCCTGTGCAGCTCAGCGTGGGTGACAAGGGCTGGTATACTACTGAATGCAGGCGACAGAGTTTCTGCAGCTTCCTATACAGAGAAGGAACACCTGTAGGAAACACAGGAAGCACATTCCCTACAAAGCTTTGCAGAAAGCAGAGCTACTCTAAGGTTTCTCTGCTCAGGGTGTGCCACCTTTGTTATCAGCACTGCAACATTAGCTCAGGCTCCGCAGTTTGGGAGCCTGGAAGGTCCATCAGAGAAAACTGACCCCAAATCAGGCCGGTTTTCCACTGATGGACAGTTACAAGTGTTTGAAGTGGCCAAAAAGAATAATGCTTTTCACAGCAATTACCTGGTGCCAGATTTCTAAACAACAATATGCAAACATTTTCCAGGAAATAATTAGCATGTAACAACATTTGGTCTCTCCAACAGAAATAGTAATGTGATGTGGTCTGTTTTATTTGAGTCTCTTTTGATACTTTGTCCTTATTAGGCTTAGGAACATCTCTTGAGAAGAACCAGAAGGGGTTGTGTTTATTTCTTTTTCTTTGTCTGTGCTGGTTTTAAAGGTAAACCAGCAGGAGAAATGGACCCACCACAAGAG
Source organism: Anabacerthia variegaticeps (assembly GCA_035583185.1). Lineage (NCBI taxonomy): Eukaryota > Metazoa > Chordata > Aves > Passeriformes > Furnariidae > Anabacerthia > Anabacerthia variegaticeps. Next base: position 15,247,974 of record JAWWEW010000017.1, read on the forward strand.
AGTTTATAAGTCAAAGTTACAATTTAATGAAAAAATATTACAATAAATATACTGACACAAAGAGAAAACTGCTTTCCACTCACCAAAACCC
>JAWWEW010000017.1:15248164-15276334 GCA_035583185.1 Anabacerthia variegaticeps
GTCCATTGTTCTTGGGAAATGAATAGAGGGGGTAGAATACATAGCTTTGATCACCCCCCACACAGTGATAACCGGTCTCACCTGCTGAACTAGGACATTGTCCCTTTCAAGTTTTTTTTAACTTCTTATAAACTTTTATTACTCTGGCTGAGATTTTTTTTTTTCAAAAACCATTTTCCATTCTTCATTCCAGAAGGAACATTTCCCATTTTTTCCTACTTTCACTTTTCATTTTCTCATTTAGTAAAGACGTTTATTACTTCACCTTGTCTCAACAACTTAATAGATAATTGAAATATTGTCTGCACCAGGGTTCTGATTTTAAGGGGGGGGGGGGGAATCAAGCTTACATAATGAAACTGCATGTACATTTTAACAAATACAAAACGAAAAAGGAATTTATCACTCAAACAAATTCTTCACCTTCACCCGAATATTCCATAGTTTGTTCTACTCTCCACTGAACAGAAAGTTTAAAGACAGTGAAAAGCCCCAACGTGCCACAATCTTGTCCTCATAGTTAGTGTTTATGGCAATAAGAAACTTCCAAATGTTGTCATTTACTTCAATATTCCTGGTCCCTCCATTCCTCCCAGATTCCTGTGTCATTAAAAGGCTATTAATAATGCCTTATAGATTTGCTGTCATGCATTAAAAATAGCTAGAAAATTGATTATTATTCAATAAAATTAAAAGAAGCCAACTAGAAACAAGTAATTCATAAAAACACATGCATCTGAGACTCTCTTGACCAGCTGGACATCTGAAAATCAGCAAGAGTTCTAAGTTTGATGTGCTTTTATGAAATTTCTTTTTGTTTTGACTGTCTAAAAATTTGTTTTCACATAGCATGAATGTCCTACCTGGGTCCCCCTGGAAAAGGAGAGGAATGTAGACATTTGGGAAGTTGTGATGTTTAATAAAAGCTTCTGAATTGCCCACAATGAGCTCAGTCATGTCTGCATTTTTAATTACTCCTCCTAGAGTGAGAAATCCAAAAGGCTGCCTTTAGAGCCTTTAAAGTTATGTTTTTATCAGCATGCAGAAATCGTGAGAACTGTTAGAGCAGGGATTTAGCACAGCAGCAGTAGCAAGTCTCTATGGCAGAACATCAGGCATTTACACTGGGAATGGCAGAGGATCTTTTCCTGCACGGGCACTCTGCTCTGGTTACAGATCTTACAGCACTGGGGAAATCCTACAAATGTAATTACTGAGTCATAACCAAATAAAGCATTATAAACATCTGTGCCTGCTTCAAATCACTGCACATTGCAAGGTGGCCACTCTTTCCCAGCTGAGGGTATTTCTGTACCCTCTGACCCCTGTGCAGTCCAGTCCAAGGCTTTGGGAACCACAGCACAACTCACAAATCCTTGCCTTTGCTGTTTCTTTGTCGCCAATAATTACTTCAACCACTGCTCAAAACTGTTTTTCATTTGAAGTTTAAACCAATACATCCACATTTGTCTACAAAAACTTAAGATGCAATTTAAATTTAAACTGTAGACGTCAGTGTGCTGCTGGCCCGAGTGCAGCAAAGCACATTCAGTGTTCAGTGACTACCTGCCTGGTAAGCACTGCTGGCTTCACTACAACTGCCACAGGTTATATGTTTAACAGAGGCTCGAGGCCAGCACCCCTTTAAATGACATGACCAGGTGATGTAGTTTCTTCTACAGACCTCAGTTTTTACTGTGTTGCATCTGGAACTCTTTTCTGAATTTAAAAGGAAAAAAAAAAAAACCAAATTAAAACCCAACTCCTAAAAATGCCTGTTTTCATGTCAGCCTTTCGTGTGTTTGACAGTCAGAATCCAGAGACACCCATTTGTCAGTCACTGGCCACTGGATGTCTCCACTGCCCTGTGCAAACAGAGATTAAAGTTCTCTATCAGTGAAAAAGAGCTTTTTTACAAGGTGTTTATCTTCATTGACAAGCCATCACTGGCACGTTACACAGTGCACAGCAGCCTCACTCTGCCCCCAGCACAGCCAGGAGGTGGCAGCTTCACCTGCCCTGCACTTCTGCTGAGGCTTTTCCTGACAGCTCCCAGTTTGGGAAATCAGAATGATGAAGAATAAAACCCAACAGCATCTGCTTAAGCTCAAAACCTTTTGCTTCAATTTATACTCAGCAATAGCTAAAATTGTATCAATAAAACCCTCCTAAGGCGGTGGGTGAAGAAGGGTCCCAAATGTCCAGCAAGGGTCCTTCTTACAGCAAGGAAGGTTTCTCCTCACCAGTTCACTCTTTTGCCTCTGTAACTGGCTACTTCATAGAAATCTGGTTAAATCAACCACTTAGATATTGGATGGTCTAACATTCCCTAGAAATGGTATGTAGAAAATAGACTATTAGGATTTCATGAAAGATGCCTTTTCTCGCACTGTTATTATACAGAATTTATTTAAAATAAAATTAAATTATTTAGAGAACATATTATAAAGCCCAAACTACTGAGGAAAAAAAAATTACAACTACTCTAAACAATCTCATCTTCCAGACATATTTATATATTTATTTATACTGGCACTAATCTGAGATGAAAACCTGCTACATGCACATGCAGTACAACTGCTCATCTGGAAAAATACCATAAAATGCTCCATCCCATGAGGCGCTGCCCACTTCCTGAGGGACACTGCGAGCTGTCATTCCCACCTGCTTCCAGCTTGGGATGTTCTGCAAGGAGCTTCATCCTGCTTTCCCTGTGTCCTTAAAATTGGAAAGAACTGACTATTCTCTTTGCCTCTGTTACAATATCTTATGTCCTCTGGAATCCCAGCTTGCATCCAGATCTGTACTCTGAAATAGGATTCTATCACCATCAGCACACTAGCAGCCCCAAAAATGTGCAAAGTTGATTAATGTTAAATTATATAAATCAATGCTTTGGCAACTTTAACATGTACACCTTCAAATCCTGCCTTTCCACAGTGAGCTTGGTCAGTTTTATTCAAATCAGTCCTGCTGGAGGAGGATGTCATGTCACGCTTCAGGCTAATAAATGCCAAAGGTAGATGGGAGGGAAGGAGAGCCAAGCCCAGGCTTGTGAAGCCCCCAGCAGCATTCCAGACAAAAGCTTGCGGCCATCTCTTAAGGAAGTGTTTTTATGCTCACAAAGCTGAAGCCCTTAGAAATTTCTCTCTCTCTTCTATTAAAACATTAACACTAAAAATTCCAAGTGATGCCTGTCATTAAAAGCACATGAGTGTAACACCCAGAGCTCTAGTATTTCATAAACTCCAAACAAGGAGCCAGAGAAGCTCTTGCCTCATGTGAACTCACGGCATGCCCTTTTACAGGTGCAGACTCACCCTCACTGAAGTACAGCCTAACACCTTTCTTTGATCTGAGGGTAAAAAAGGGCCATCAGCCAAATGTGAGGGAACACAGTGATGCTGTTTCTCCCTGTCAAGCCTCAGTTTGTTACATGACTGGCAGCAAATCTTTATTTTCTTTCTTAAGCAGAACTTGCTCTGAGCAGTACAGCTTGCACTGAAGTGAAAATGCTTGCTGAAGTGATGCTTCTCTGACTTACTTAGCCTGGGTGGGGAAGGAAGAAACCTATGGCTTTATTTTTAAAAATAATTTTTTTCACATTATTACTTATAAGAAATGATAACAATTCTTTTAACATTTTTGTATATAGGTATCAACTTTCATTTTACTTCTATTACACAACTCCAAGACAATAATAATGTTTACAGTTATCTCAATTTTTGTCATTTCTTTAAACAGATTGAATTTGTCAAAATTTCCCAGAGAAATAATTCTGAATCAGCCCATAATAATCCTTGTCATTCCCTGCCTCTTTTTCTTGCTGTGTCCAGAAGAGGCAGTGATGGAAACACTATTTTTTATTTTCAAACAATCCAATTTCTGGACTGATTAATAGACTGCAAATCATTTCCTCTCTCTCTGATTGAGGACCTCATCATTTACAGTTCTCTGTGCTCACATGGGCACAGCAGCTCTGATGAACACGGACTTGAAATCCACTGCCTGTGCTTGTAGAAACTAAACAAGTTTTATACTTGTTACACACAGGATAGATGTCTATATATCAATGGGAAAGGCAAGAGAGGAGACTAAACTTTTCTAACTGAAGATTCTTTGCTCTGGAATAACACCATGAAATTACCACTTGAGGAGCCACAGCAGCAAGAAAGACATCAGAATCAAGAGCAGCCAAAAGTCAGCCCCGGCCTGACTGTCACTGTCCCTCAGGAAATACATGGCAGGATGTTCTGACTGAGCTCTGTACACTTACAGACTGTCTTAGGATACAAAATAAAACTATTATGGGGTGATGAGGGTTTCTGAAATACTAAAATAGACTTGTACTAATTTAAATATTAATATAGCTATTATTTGGTCTAAAATGTCCTAAGTGCATTTCCATGGCCTCCTGCCACAGTCCTTTAATAGGCATATAAATTCTTAAGGATTAGTTAAAACATTCTGTGCTTTTATTTACATACTCAAAGATATTTATGTCCTTCATTCTCATAAACATCAGTTTAAAAAAATGGATGTTCATTAGAACAATGTTTTCCCTAGGATGCCAGTGACCTGGAGCTCACTCAGTTAACTTGAAAGCTACTTTCCTTCTGGTAGCAGACATAATCCTAAACATTCAGAGTTCCCCGTTACATTTATTTTTAAGACTATTATATAAAAAGCTATAACGATCACTGCTGAGGATCAAGATTTCTTGGTAACTTTGCTTCTAATTTTCCTTCTGGGTTTTCAGAATTTACATGCTTTGATTGCCAGATGTTAAGAATGCTGCAGAAAACTGAGAGGTACCAATTCAGTGAACCTGAACCTGGGACAACGTGCTTGGAGGGCACTGAGAGGCACTCAGTGCTCTCTGGTGCTGGGAGCTGATCTCCACGAGCTCTGATCCAACCACTACAAGCCCCTGCAACTGGATTTCAAACCAACAAAGATTCAGTTCTCTGCTCACCCCCCATCTCTCTCAGCTCAGGGGAAAATGAGTGCCTTTCTCACAGTGGGAGTTCTCCCCACAAGACTGGGATCTGTCTCTCCTGTGCCCATCTGTGGCACTGCCCTCCATTCCACCCCTCCCAGCACAGCACTGGGCTGCACAAGGGTTATTCCTGAGCAGGGCTGCAGGCACCAGTGCAGGGGATTTGCATCTAGACTCCTTTGCACTTTGATGTGCCCATCTGCCAACGCACTTTGCCAGACTATCATTACACGCAATAAATAGAACCAGATACACCGAACTAAGTGGCAACCTTCTCCTCTCATCCCCCATATTCTCCCAGACAGTTTGCTGTGGAGACAGATGGGAAGAGCTGACAGTGTGGGTTTGGCCATCAGACCTTGAAGTGGTCAGACAACAGCCCTGGGGAGCCCCAGCAGTCAGGCAACCCTCAGCACTTGCAGAAATTCCTGAGGCAGCCTCAGAGAGGTTTTATCTTTGAGAACTCTGCAGGCTGTGTCAGATGACAGAAAACTAAAACGTGAGAGTTCTTCAGCAGAACAAGGAGGATCTGAGAAATGCTGAACAAGTCAATTCAGTTTCATTTCCTAGAAAAAAATTCTTCAAGAACACAAACCCACCGTTCTTAAACGCCCATAAAAAAATCAGGGCAATGGTAGCAACCAGTATGGATTTATAAAGATAAAAATCTTTTCAAACCCCTTTAATTTCCTTCTACAAACAGGCTGGGTATGCAGGAGGAGCAGTGGCTGTGATTTGCTACACTCAGTAGTTCACTGGCTGGGTTTTGGTACCTATTCAGTGAGAACCCACAAGATCTCTCCTAAGCACAGTTCCAACTTATGTTTCCAGGCATGAGGTAGAGGATGGGATACAGAGAGATACTCACAGGTAGCACCACACTGGGAAAGGCAACAACAATACTGGAGGGAAGGATTAGAGCTTGAAGGAGATGCTGACAGCTTGGGGAAGGGTCTGGAAAAGCAGGAGGAAAGGTAATTGGGATTGGTGTGATATCTTACATTTACGACAGAACAACCACCTGCACAAACACAGAATGAAAAACTAATGGAGCAGCAGTAATTACACAAGGAATCTAGAGCAGTGACAAGGATCTCATTTAACAGGAGACACTGAAGGCAAGAACTTCACAAAAAAAAAGCAAGTATGTAGGGGGAAGTACAAACCAGAAGGCAGGAACTAACATGCAGTGGGGAACTGCATCCACCTCTGATGGTCCATGGGAAGACAACCCAGGAGAGTGAGTGTCCAGCACTCTGGAAGACACAACTAAAGAGGGAAGACTCAAACCATGGTGGTGTTTTGAAAAAGCAAAGGGGATGACAGTGGGGAAGAGAAGGGGCCCCACGTGTGCTGTAAATGGGACAGGAGGGAAAGGGCCAAAGCTGTAGAATGGAAATCTATATTACACTGCATAGAAAAATTCCACTGGAAGGAATAATTAAGCACCATTTACTTCTGGAGACCTGCAGCATCTCCACCACTGGAGACTGGCACTGGGACAAACTGAGCAAGCACAAGCTGTGCTCTTTTCAAGGGTTCCATTTCCTACCCTAAAGTCTCGCAGAGCACACAAGCCTTCCTATGTTTATTTATTGACTCCTTCCTTCTTCCACAGTGCCCACTTATAATAAATACAACAGTAGCTTTAGTTCAAAATATATTTGCTGTCATGCAGTAAATGTTAAGACGCTGTTCACCATCAAGGAAACTGTTATTGTCAATAAAAACAGTTTCTGCATGAATAAATGTCTCTGTGGCTTCTCCCCAAAGAAATGTAATTGCTCAAGCACGGTCCTAGATACAGATACTCAGAGTTCAAAACAAGAAAGAAGGAAGATTTTCTTGCACCTGGCTGGACTCTGTCCAGCACAAAGTCTTAATCATAAAAATATTTCCAGTAGGTCACTTTTTATCTCTGGAAAGCAGTAAATTGGGAAATTTCAGTCTTGCAAACCCCACCTCTCATTCTGGATGGCAGAGAGCATAATTAAAGTACATCATTTTCTGTCCCCAAAGTTGGATATGGAAAGCATCTCCAGCTTAACCAGTGTACAGCTGTGAGTCTAACAGATTAGAAGTGATGCAAGTAGTGACACTTAAAAATCTTCCTAAAAATGTTATAACTAATTTTCCTAAACATTATGCCAAAAGCAACCCGAGTTCACGGCACCAAATGCCTAGAAAACATCAAACATATGTATCTGGGTTTCAGTCTATTGACTTAAAGAATGTTGCAATTAAATACGCTGCAACTACTCCAAACTGTCTTACATACCCTGAAACACCGTAGTTTCTACCAGACTTAGATTTCCCCTTGAACCACATTGCTATAAATGTCTTCATAAGATGCCCGGGTCAAACTATGGATCTCTAATAATGAAATGATCAGGATGATCACCTGATAGTTAAGTACAGCCTTCAGAACTGGAAAATCCTTCTCTGAAATAATAACATACTTGTTACCATCCTAAGGGAGCAACACAGGGCCCATTTGCTTAACACTTCCCTTTTTCCTTTCCATAGCATGGTAGCCAACAGTTACCTATGTGTGAAAGCAAAACCATTCTCAAGATCCAAACCAATAAAATTTCTTGTTTTTCTGAAAATTAATTTTAAGGTGTTAAATTTCTAATCACCTTACAATGATTGTGTGAGGCAGATTAGCCTGTTGCTTTATGTCTGAGCAGCCAGGCTACTCACCACAAAACAATACAGAATTTTAGTGGAGACTGGGACATTGCACAAACGTTTCCAAACCCTTAGGAAAGCTAGGTTAATAAACCGTGTCCAGCCTAGTTACATTCATTCTTCCCAAAGCAATTAAGGGGCAGAGGGAATGAATGTTTAATTGTGCAAATCATTTTTGAAAGTCTGTATCAATTAATGCTTGCTCACATAGCATGGAAAGAGGGACACACATCACTACAGCTCCCTTAAAATTTCTTCTCCCTGCCCCTGCCCCAAGCTGGACTCAGTGCAACATCATAATGCAGCAATCCTTTCAAGTCTGGCAGTAAGACTGCAGCCAAGTATGTAAGCTATTCACAAATATTATCCAAAAACAGAGGGCAAGCACAGTTTGTGATTTAAGGTTCACCTGGTACAGACCTTACAGAGGAAGAAACTGCGCTGGAACAGCAGAGGTAGCTTTACTAACCAAAGAATCTGAGGGGCAAAGAAAGGGAAACCTCAGCAAAACACTGTTGTGAAAAATAATGAATCACACTCACAGACTTGAAATATAAATTACCCCTCTTTTAGCCAAAAAGCAGCTGTACAAAAGCTGATGTTAACCATTATCCATTTTCCATTGAAACCATTCTGTACTGGCTCAAACACTTTAAAACTGCATGTGCACACAGCAGCTTTCAGCAGCCCAGCCTCCCCCTTTCTGAACCACTGCCTGCTCCTCCGGTGAGAAGCAGCTGGTTAAGCCCTGTAAGCAGCCTGCTCACTGCGATGCCCAACCCATAGGGCATAATCATGGATTTGGGGGGAAAACCCACAGCTTCTTCTAACAAGAAACACAAGAGGGTTTTGCCCTGTGATTCAATACCCAGACTAATGAAAGGAATTAAATATCCACCCTCACTCAATACTCTCTTTTATTTGGCATTTTCCTAAACTCCCAAACACTCAGCAGTGAAATGGCAGCACAGACGTGAACTGCACTACCCTGCCATTGCAGGGGATCAGCCAGGTTGTATCTAATGCAACAACTGCACCTTTAAAAGGAAACAGAGGAGAGTCAGAGGAAAAATACAGGAGCTCTCAGGCTGCATTTGCTGCTATTCTTCTGGAATTACTAATTATAGAACAAGAGATGTCGCCAAGCAAATGACCTATTCAGATGGATTCTGAGAAGGAGATTACTGGTGAAATAAATATTTTGGATTTTGGGGCTCTCTGAAAGACCAGTGAGCTTCTGTTGGAATGTACCCAAGGACGCTGCCCCTACCAAGCACTTGTGCCATGTAAACCTGATATATGTTAACACTTCAGCTATTCTAGAGTTGATTGCCTGCGTATTGACCAGCTTACACACAACACAAACACAGAACAAAATCATATATTAAATTAACAGCATGCTCTTGAGAACTCCAGGGAAGATGCAAGAGAATTCAAAACATATGGAGGTATTTTCACTATATTAAATAGGAAGATGTATTAGTTACAAGTGGGAATTGCTGTAGACAGATATCTGCCACAGACATACTGCATGGTATTGAAAATTAGATATTTACATCTACACTGCATATGAGGGCCTGATGCAGAAATTCACACTTGGGATGCACAGATGCACCAAGAAAACTGTTTCTGTTCCCTTTTTCCTGACTGGAACACCTTCCATGCTTTAAGTTATGCCGTAATGTGGCACAGCTTGTTATATGGGATGGAGAAAGTGCTGGAGCTGTGGCTCGTACTTCCTACACCAGAGCAGCGAGTTTCAGCTACATCTCCATCCCTGTACAGCACGGAAGTCTCATACCTAGGCTGTCTCTCCATTCCCAAAAATAAAGAGACTTTATAGTAACAAGCTAATTTACAGCAGTTAAGATCAGTCAGGATGGTTTTGAAAGAGATAAGAATGCAGATGGAAGGACCTGCAGACAGACACACCCATAGAAACTTCAGAAGAAAGCAGAACAGGTAGATCAGATGCAAACGTGTAGGCATTAAACTTACATTTCACAGTACATACAGTCATTTAAACTGCTTTACCTTCTAAATATTTCTCAACTCTTTCGAATGTCCAGTCTGTATGTGTTTGGTCACATGTTGTCACTGATGCTAGATGTCCATTTCCATTTGTAAAGCCCTCTGTAAGTACAAGGCCACGATCCCACACAAAGCCCCCACAGAATCCCTTCACCCTTGGCCATGAGTCCCTCAAAAGACAATGAGGATGGCTCGTGGGAACGAGATGTGTATGAGATGCATTTCAACATGTTAGAAGATAATTGGAGTCAGCAAATAATTCCTGATCTATTATTTTGTTTCTACTGACAGACCCTCACTGCGATGAGGGTGGTGATTGTGGAGAGGGTGATGATGGCACTGACGTGTGGCTTGGCACGGCACAGCAGACCCAGAACCAGGAGAAGGATGTCTGCTGGAATTATGTGATCCAATAACCTTAATTTAGATTGACTAGCTAACAGCAAAGATGAGCAACTAACAATATTTTTCTTTTGTATCTACACTGAAAGCAGCTGAGATGGTTTCAGAGAAATTCCCAGAATGCTTACAACATTGGTAAGATGGAAGCCTTTCTCATCAGTGTTTCAGCCAAAAACTCATTTACAGTCGTAAGAGTTAAATTAATTGTGACATTTAGTTTCTCCTTTCATAGGCTCAAGGACTGTGGATAGAATAAATCACATTTTAGGCAGAATGGTTCATATTAGATCCTGCCATAGCTAAAACTTGCTTTATTGCATTGGACAAAATAGCAACCAGACGTGTTCTATAAACCAGAAACCACAAAATCAGGATAAAACTTCCCTTCTCCCAGAAGTACTCCTATAATTTCTGAGATGTTCTCAAAGTACACAAGAGCCAAATGAGTACCCAGACAGGTTGAGTCTCTGCTCCCTAACACTGAGTAGCATCACATCTAACAAGACACCACTGGGATTAAAGCAGATTAATGTTCAAAGAGCATTCAGACTGAGAAAGCACAACCAAACTGGCACCTGGGTCTTCAAAACAGGTGTAGTTTTCAAAGCAGAATTCCTGAGAAGGAGCACTGCCCACAAATCTTCATCTTCACGCAGCAGACACAGCATAATTCAATTCCATCTGCAGCTGTTTCAAGCAAGAAAAACTAACCCCAGAGTTTGGATATTATTGCAAGTATAATCTGACTTCATTTTAAACTGGATTTTATCCAGTGTTCCTACAATAAGCCCAAGGGGACTTGATCCACCGATGACTTCTAAACTGATTTTCACAGAACAGATCCAACATATTTCAAATATCTTCTTTAATTTCCCAGTGACTAATGTATGCTGTTTCCATCAACAGAATGTTTTAATCTAGTAAAGAAAACCAAACCTTTTAATTTAGGAAGTTCACCTTCTTCCTGTATATGCTGCATCTTCTCTGTGTTCCCAGCTCCCACCCCAAATGAAAACAGAGCTTGAGGCACAGAAGGGCTAAACGTGTCAACTCAGTTAACTGCAAGAACTTTGCATCTGGCCAAATGCAGATTTATGCAGCAAAAGTTGCTGTCCCCACACAACAGGACCTTTGACATTTTTAAGTTAAACTTTCCAACTTAGCTCTTAGCACTTGAAAAAGCTTTGGTATTTTTTTCTTTAAAATGGGAACACAGCAAACATGATAGAAAAACGACTGAAAACAATTTTCTAGGTAACTCTCACTGATTTTAACAGGAGCTACTCAAACTCCATTGTGATGGACAATCCCCTCAGCAAATTTAAATACTTACATGAAAACAAGTATGCTGGTTTGGACTTAGATTCATACACACCCAAAATGTTTAGCTGTTGCTTTGCTGAACCAGTAGCTAATGCACCTGTGCAACACCTGAAAGACTTGGGTGGTTTGTTCATGGCTCATTTTGCTCACACTCCCCTGTGCTCCTGCTCTGGAACAGGAACCCAATCCCAACATACATCCCTTTGCGCTGCCAAGACACTCCATCGAGCCACCACCCTCAGCAGAGAAGTCTCTTGGTTCTGCTTCAAAGGCATGGTTTAAACCCTCCTGCTTCTATACAGGCTTGATAAAAAGGAGATCACAGGCTCAGCCTTCTTCTCCTCTGCACCACAGGAAAGGCAACCACAGGTCACTCACCGCACCCCATTCCCCAAGGTGAGCAGCAGTAGCCAAAGGAACTCTGTAATTCCAGTTTCTGCCAGTCAGGACACTAAAGAGATAAATAAATAAATTTCTTATTGAAAACCTTCCAAAATTCAGTGCAGCAACAATCTCTTAATATTGGTTGAACACAAACCAGAGATTGAGTGTTCTGCAATAAAATTTCTGTCGGTGACGCTACCAAAAATATTAAATTTCAGCAATATGCTGACTTTTTAAAAATGGACAGCTGTTTGTATTTAGGTTCTTCATGTGACTGTATTCAACAACAAGGAAAGGATGAGAGCATCCCTTCCCCCAGATCGCTCCAGAACTTTTAGGTGACTATCACACTGATTAAATTGAGAAATCAGCATTGAAGGAAATCAAATCTGGCAAATCAATCATGTGGTTCTTGTTTGGGGGAAACACCCTTACTGAAACTAAAGGGGAGAACCTGAACTTCAAGTGATTGAAACCATTTGACCCACATAAGAATTGCTGGATTTGGCACAGGATCTGCAGGGATCCTGGACTGTCCCTCAGTGCCTCTCCATCTTCATCTTCTGAAACTTGCCTGGTCCCAGGGCTTACCAAGGACACTATGTTGTATCACAGTTCTGAAGCACGTAAAAGCAGACCCTTGTCAGGCTGGAAGAAGTCTGGTTTCACATGTGAACTGCAGAAAATCTAAACCACAAGGATGAGAACACTGAAGTACACCAGCCTGCCTGCAGTGAGATTTTCCAGGAGGATTTATTCCCTGCAGCCACAATCACCAGCAGTCCTGTTGTGAGTGCTTGGGGAGCTCCTTGCCAACCATCTGGACATTCACAGCTGGCAAAGAAAACTAGAAAGGCTCAACCTTGGGCCACTGGGTTGTCACTGTTGTGACCCAGTTCAGCATATTTGTGTTCTAATGGGCTATGTGAAAGCAGCATTTGATGTCCTGAGGAACAGAATGATATTCCCAGCACAGCTCCAGGTCACACAGAGCCCTGCTTGCTGCAAGGAGTCCTCACACTAGGAAATGAGGATGAGATGTGGACAAACACAGAACATTAGGTCTGCCTGGGAACAAATGAAAAGTGTAAACATTGCCTGTTATTTCCATTAGGAAACTGGTACTGGCTTATTTATAGCTGCTGACCTCTTATTTCTCACACTTATCTTGGGGACAGAAAGGACAGCAAATTTTCCTAATAATCTAAATATATTACACATCAAAATTGTATGTTTTCATAATTATCAATACAACAATTCTTGAAAACAAACTAAATTAACACAGACAATTTGGTCTGAGTTACTCAAATAAACTACTTCTGGAAATAACTAGGATTTTAATCCACTTGAAATTTCAGGAAATTGAGAAAACGACAATGAGATCAGATTGTTGTTGTTGTTGTTGTGTTATGCAAGTATCCGGACATTTGAAGTGTCTGATTAAAGGAGCTGTTTCCACAATTTCATTGTAAGAGATGTGAATAAATGAGATTACAGTTCATAATCATCCCTATATACTAAATACAAGTCAGAGGATAAGAAGGGAGTGATAATGATTCAAAACTGAACTGTAGGTGCTTTTCATTTACTGCTTTCCTAGATCACCATTTGAAAAAGCTGGATATAAACAACGCCCCAGAAATCTGTTCATGCCATGGGCCTCTGAAAAGCCACATTTTCTTACAGAAATGGAAAGGCAAATGCAATTCCTTGGTTATAAATACACCAGGAATCCACATTTGCAGTTAACTAGGTAATGCCCACTAATATCATGCTCTTCAAACTGAGCTAGAATCCATTGTACTGCCACTTAAGTAGTATTATCAACACTTCCATAATTCTATTTTCTGGGATTTATGATAATGATCTGCCAGATTTTGCTGCTGGCTGGCAGACAGTGTACCAAGTGAAGCATTCCCACCCACACAAAAGCACACCCAGCTCTCCCAGCCTGTATCGTGCACAGGACCACAGCCTCACACAACTGCCCTCTGCAGCACATGTACAGGTCTGAGCATCAGAAATAATCTTCCACCAACACATGGAAAAGGGCACAGTGGCAACATTCGCACTGACCCCCAGGAAGGCAGTAGCAGGGTCAGCCTGTGCCATTTTTATGCAACCCATGACTCCTATTATTGTGTTTAGTAAAGTTCAGAAAGTCTGCAGATCAAAAAAATATTTCCAGTCAGTCAGTCAGCAAGCCCGTGGGTAGTTTTTGAGACATTTGACAGTATGGGTTAGTCCCAGTTTGGGAGTTCTGCCTTTTTATGCTGTTTTTGTTGCTGGGAGGCTGGAAGGCTCAGCTTTCTGGTCTTTTCTTTTTGGTAGATTACTGTAGAAATTGCAGAGAAGTGACAGCCCAGCTTGCTGTTTGCTATTCCCATTCCCTGGAGCTCTCAGAGATCAAGCTGATTGTTCCAGGTCACCCAGAAGCAAAAGGCCCCATAAGGAGGACAACTCCAACTCTGTCCTTTCTGTTCCTGCAGGCCTTTATGCTGAATCACATGAAGTTAAATCTTCCTCCCCCCAAACTTGCTCAATTTCTCTCCCATTTTTCTGGATTGCATCACTTCATTGCTCTTCTAGAGCTTGCAAACAATTCATGACTCAGTGACCTTTTTTCTTCTATTGTGTTTCTCAGAAAGTACCACTGTATAAGTAAACCACATTTTGAGTATTTTTTTTTTTTTATGGAGTTGCCCCTTTGCAACAGCCTTTGAAAGTCTGAGAATGAATTGCTTTTCTCTACCAGTCAATTTGTTCTGAAAAGCACAAGTAGGGTTTTTTCCTGCACTGAATTTATTTTGTTTCTATATTTGTGACTAGTTTGATCTGGGCGTGATGATCTTTTCCAACCTAAATGATTCTATGATTGTAGAAAGCTCAGCTGGGATTAGCAACCAATTTCTACACCAAAAAGAACAGAGGCTCTAAACTGTGCTTAAAAATTACCTATTTTATATGGCCCTTGGAAACAGAGCTGTATTAAAGGACTTCCTAAGCACTCAGGGACAAGACCAACATTCCACCAAATGGTTCCTGCTTGCAGCTCACATTCTTAGACCGTGAGCCCATCATCACTTGGATGTAGGTCACTGGTTTCACAGGAGTTTCCACTCCTTGATTTGACCTGGTTCCTTCGAAGAAAACACATGGATGCACGTGGAAACACAGGAGCTCACCAGGTAGCAGAGAGCAACCCTCACAGGCAGACGGCAGCTTAGCATAAATACACACGTTTCAGAAGGAAAGGAATCCTGAGCTGGCCTGCACAGCTCGGGTAATCGAACAATTCACAAAACACTTCCAGCCCACTGGAAACATTTAGAAATTCAGAACAAGTGAAGCAACTCTTGGAAGAAGCAGCAAGGAGCAATCCACATCTTTCTATGATGTAAACTAGTCATTTCAACTTGTGATTTATTAGAAATATTAAAGGCAAGCTATTAAAATCTCCACACTCTGG
This sequence comes from Anabacerthia variegaticeps, assembly GCA_035583185.1. NCBI lineage: Eukaryota > Metazoa > Chordata > Aves > Passeriformes > Furnariidae > Anabacerthia > Anabacerthia variegaticeps. The sequence continues at coordinate 15,263,464 of JAWWEW010000017.1, forward strand.
ATCTAAAACAAAATCATATTCAGCAGAGATTCCATAAGCTTAGTAACTTAGATTTGTGTAACCATCTAGACAGCATCAAAATTCCTGATAATTGTAACCATACCAGCATGACGTGAAGGGTTAAAAACATCCAAGAGGACAGCATGACACATACCGTATTAGCTTTTTTTTTTTTTTTTACTCTGGGAAACAAAAAAATCTCACTCTCCTCTCTCATACTCATATTTCTCTTACATTCAAAAGAACAGACAAGACTTGAGAACCAGAGAAAAATGAAATACTTAGATGCATGTTGGAGACACTTAGCAGTGCTTCAGCGGAGGTCCTCAGTGGGATGCAGGCAGTGTCTCCTTCCTCCTGATAAACCTCTCTGGTCTGGGCAGGGCAGGGATACAATCCAGGTGTCCTGCCTAAACTGTGGCACAGCATCGGCACGGTGGGGTGACCCTACCTATGTACCCTCTGCTTTCCCTAGGCAGCCTCCTGAAGGCAAAGCAACCTTGTGCAAACCATAAATGTATATATATTTGAGATACTCCAGCTTTCTGCATATAAGGTGCCTGTGGAAAGAAGGTTCAGCTTTCTCCACTCCTTTGCCCACCCATGTTTGGCTCTTCCCTCTTTCCGTAAGGCCTTACCAGAAACTGACCTACCAATACCCAACTGCAAGGTCCAGGGACACATTCAATTCCTTTTTACCCATGAATTTCAGTGCATGATATATGAAAGCAGAGCTTTACAAGCCTGACCTGTGGGCAGCAGCACACAGTGCTGCCCTTCCCAGGAAAAAGACAGAGGGATCAATTATCAGGACATGACAGGCAGGGAGCCAAGTTATTCCTACCTAAGGAGGAGTGAACCTACAGGGAGCCTCTGGATTCCTCTGGTAGACCACAGAGCAAGTCTCGTGGCCAAGTAATAAATTAGGCTCTACAGAAGAGGGGTTGCTTCAGACTCTGGGCGTGGTGTCAGCTCCTCCTGGGTTAGGGAGAGGGGCCAACAGGCTCCACTGGCCTCTGAAAACAGAAGTGCTAAATACTTTGATTTAAAAATACTAATAATGAAACATGTAAACCTTTTGAAAGGAAAACTCCAGGTCTTACTTGCTGACACAACAAAATTTGCTCCAAATGCACAGTTACCAAGCTCTTTGGAAATAACTCACTAAAGAAAAAAAATAAAATAAAAGGGAGGGGAAAAGAAAAAAAAATATCTAATTTGATCATTTATAAGGATAAATTCCCTGAACCTTCACATATCTATAAATACTTAAATTTGTGGCACATCACTGCTTTCGTTAAAAAGTCTTCAAATACACAGACTTTATTAAACAGCTAATATCAAACACATTTTAGATGCACAGACTGGATAGCAGATTTTCACCCTTAACACTAACAGGAAATTATAAACTTCACTCTATAAACTGTTAAGGAAACAATCAACTCAACATGGATAGCCAAAAACGACCCAGTGATGAGGCAGGAATTTCTTATGAAATGCCTTGATCGCTTCAAAAAACTATTAATGCCCCAAATCTGGAGATGCAAAAAACAATCTCAGGAGTCATCTTTGTTTCTGAACTACTACTTTCTTGCAAATGACATCTCTGTCACTTGCCACACTAGTGCCAGAAGAACTACATTGGACCACAATGATCACCTCAGCAAGGACAGCACCACCTGAACCAGCCACGCTCCTTCCCCCAGTGTGCCTGGCACAAAGGTACCAGCTGCCAGGAGTGCCAAAGCCAGAACTCACCAGAGCCTGTGCAGGCAAAATAATCAAGGTGTTCTGTGTGAAAAACAGGATTCTCTCAGAGCAAAGAATTTCCACGAGCAGACAGACCTTCCCTGTTCTGGTGAGACAAAAAGAGCTCAAACAATGTGCATGTGCCTGCAACTCGCACATCACCTGTTTGCTTCTATAACACATGGTGACACTGACCACAGCTCTGGATAGCATACAGTCACATGCTAGGTTATTTTATAGACATTACTATTAATGACTCATTTCAAATTAAATAGCTGCTTTAATAGTTTTCTGGGTTGGGATGAGGGTTTATTCCAGGGCGTTTGCAATTATCAATTGCATTTTAGCCAAAGGCAAATAATACTTTTTAGAAGTATGTGAAACACTATTCCAAATACCATCGTGCCAAACAAGCCAAAAAGTCTCTGGAGAAAGAACAATAAAAATGGTTATCTTGCTATTATTTATTATGTGAATTAAGCTTTGTCATCTCTGATGCTTTGTCTTGATGAGTTTCAGTTCCAACAGCATGATAACAGGCACAACTCCAATGTGAATAGCAAAGGGTTTTGTTAATGTACTTTGACTCAGCTTTGATGGGAGCAGTTGGATCCTGAGTGAGTTTATACAGGAAACAAAAGATACTTCTTAATGACAAAAAAAAAAAAATGTGTAACATTCAGCAAATATTATCAAGTTGTACAAAGCCTAAGAGAGGATATCAGCACCTTTCCAGCTGACTGAGAAAGTTACTGAAAGTTTTTCTGCTACCTTTGTTTTCTAGCAAATAATTCTTTAATTTTTGGGGTTTGGGTGATAACATCAAAAGTCTTCATAGCTGTGTGATTGGTTTGGGATGGTCTTTGCCTTGCACAGCCAGGCAGGCTGGGGGAAAGGCCAGGGAAAAGCTGAGGAACCCTGTGCTGAGCTAAGGAGCTTTCTCAGTGCTGACCTGCAGGGTGGCTCATAATGGAACCGTGCCGTGGGTAAAGACTCACCCCAGTCAGGGTAGATCCAACCCAATTAATTTGTCATTACTGAAAGACCTGTCCCCAAGTGTATCTGACAACTGACTGCTCCTGCACCAACTCTTCTGAGATAAGAAGAGGTCAGGAATAGCCCTTTGCAAAGATGAATGGAAGCTTTGCTTCTGCATTCAAGGCTCCACAAACCCAACTCAGTCTAAGGTTTTAGAAGAAGTCTGAATTTCATTTTACACCAATGAAATAGACTGGCACATGGGACCACATCTAAAACCTTCTGATGTCACAGTTGTGCGATCCCAATCGACATTCCAAGCACACCTGGCTTTTGGTTTGGAACATCCAGGTCCATTCCACCCAAAAATGCTGTGGGTGCTAAAAAGCCACACAAATCCAAAGTAAATCCAAATCTCCTGATGCCCCTGAGACTGGAAATACCAACTTTCACATGCACTGCCTCTGGAAGTGCACAATTCTCTCAGTTGACATCTGTAAGTTCTCTCTTTAAAACACAGTTGGGCTTTAACTGTGCAGTTGGAACTCCCCTGGACCTCTAAATGGCTGGGTAATGGTTTTTAAATATGTATTTGCCCAGTGGAGTTATTAAGGTGTTTAGTGCTAATTCATACTTGCTACTCAGGCATGCACCACTAATAAAATTTCTTATGAAAATGGCTTTAACAAGTAATTGTTGTTAGAGTGCAGGAGCTACTTTTCAAGCACACAGCTCAGCTACATCAGCTTTATTGGCAAGGTATCAGCCTTAAGAATTTGCCCACTTATCTTGTCCAAAGTAAGCTATGTTTCTGATTCTAGGATGTGCAGCAGACCTGTTATTTCAGAACCCAGCTGGACATGGTCTGGGGTAGATTACTGCAGCTGACCACACTTGACCTGGGGCGTTGAACCAGCCAATCTCCCAAGGTCCCTTCTGACCTCAACTGTTCTGGGACTTAGAGCTGCAGCTCATGTTTTCTTTCACATTTCCCCTTAGGAGGAGGAAAAGCTTGGTCTTTGTATCCAAAAACTACCACCTTGTGCTGAGATGTGGATCTCAGTAATTTGTGATTGTTCCACGCAACATACCACAGAATACTAAACAACTATACAGTCCAACTCCCATTTTTAGCTAAAGTGCCCCAAATTAGGCAATAAAATGAATTCTGAAGTTTCTGAAAGCACACAAAGCTGGCTGATGGAGCTGCATTCACAGCTCCTCCAGAAAGCAAGTCTCTGCTGGGTATCACTCAGGTTCTGACTCCTACACATTTGATCACCAATATGACTTCCGGTACCAAAAACACCCAGTAGTGCTTTCCCAGCTGTTTGGACTTTATCTTAAATGTCACAATATTAGGTATTTTTCTTAAAACTACAGATTAAAACAGGACAATCTCTAGGTCCATTTTTAAAATATTCTGGATTTTCATGTGTGCAGGGATAATGTTTTTTTAAAAGTAACTATGTTAAAGGACAAAATTTGGTAAATGAACAAAAATCCCACACCAAAAATAATATCTTTGAGGCTTCATAATTTCAGTGCAGCGTTCATGATTTTCAAGGCTTTAGTTTGAATATGTATATTGTAAAACAACCATCCACATGATAGAAGGTGAAGTAAAAGGAGTCTGAAGAAAAAGATTGACCCTTGGAAAAGGAAACAAACATATTTTTGTTCTGCAAGGCACCTCTCTACTTCTCCTTGCTGAAGAACACAGAGCACAAGGTACAGAACATGCATGGACACATACCCTAAATACTTGGCATACCTTCCCCACCCCTGGGGCAGAGGCAGCTCTGCAGCTCATGAGCTCATGCAACCACCCAGCTACAGCACCGCTGCTGCACCCCCCGAGGGGCAGGAGCAGAGCACGGACACCTCAGGATGCTCAATGTCCCTTCAGCCCTTCACACAGCATGGCCCAGAGCAGCTCACACGCAGCTCCCTCGTCTTCGCGGAACATCCTACCCAGCAGCGCCCCTGAGGTTATTCCCAGGGGTTCTTACTAACTGTATTCAATTTATGGATTCAGCTTGTCACTTGAAAATGTTTTTGTGTGTGTTACTTCTTGGTTCACACTGCCAAGCCATCCCTAAGCATGCAAAGTGGACTCCTCTCAGATTGCAGCAATCTGGAAGACCCTCTCCTTCTGACAAATTTCTCCTTCTGGTAAATTGCATTTAGTTCATGGGATCAGACCACAGCTAACCTAGAGAACAATTCCCAAATGCTTACACTGTAAATATTGGATCCTCAACATCACCTGCTTTCTCCACAAAAATCCATGATCCCAGTGCATGCAGACAAAGCCAATGTCATTAGAGTACTGCTTTATGCTGACATTATGTTGCGCTAAGGTGAGGAACGCAGCTCTACATGAGACTTTTTAAAGATGTTTCTTGGATTTTTTAAAAGAGACATAAGAAAACAGGAAATTCCCATCATAGTTTGAATTAATAATTAAAAAAAATAAGAATTAATCCCTCTCCAAACAATACTTAAGATCACTCAGATCAATGCTGAAAACTCAAAAGTTTTGCGTCTTTATGATAAATATTTTCTGTGTCACAGAAATCTCAATCTAGGGAGTTAAAAGAATATCTACATTTTTATTTTCTAATGACTTCTTAGGTACCCAAATATCCTGCTGACCTCCCCCTTTAGTGCCTGCTTATTTGCACTGTGTAATGTTTGAGACTCAGACTATCCTGCGGGACAGTTCCCATGTTATAAACTGCTTAAACACAGAGGGTGCGTCACATGAACCTGGTTGAAGGCAAGCAAGGTACAGGAATGCAATTGCTGCCTTTGCTGAAGGCTCTCTATGTGGGATATAAATGCAGGGCCTCTCAGGACATACGCACAAAAAAGATTACCATGAATAATCCTAGAAAAGAAGGTCTTTTAGGAAACAGCATATTACCACTTGTCCTCTTGCCAAGTCTGTCTCAAAAAACTGACAAGAGGCAACAGCCTGACTGCAACTCTGAGAAAAAGAACCACAGAAGAATAATCAGCCAAACAGGAGCATTAATAAAGTGGCTCTTTGATAACAGCAGGACATGCCTATGATACCCATGTTTTCACAACTACTTGAACCTTATCTCAAGAGATCCAATATCCTAGGCAGTAGAAAAATCCTTTTGAAACTGGGATTTGTTCTTAACAACAGTGTCTTTTCTTCTTTGAAAACTCCACACCTGCTTTCAAATCCCTGTTTATAACACAGGCCCCTGCCCAGCTCTGCAGAGGGTTTAACTGAGAGCACTGGGATGGACAAGGCTCTCAGGCTTGCTAATACGATTAGAAGCAGCTGGGAGGACAATGCACCCAGATTTTAAGCTGGCGGTGTAGGTGTGTATGCCAGTTGCCAACAAGCCCTCAGGCCATGGTGTTTCCCTGCAGCTGATGCCCCTCTAACTGGATTAGGCTGCTCCAGGGCTGGAACATGTGCTGCCTTCACCTGGCCTTCCACATTTAATATCCAGCAGGAACGGGGACCAAGATCCAAGCCAAACAGTGCTTTGGTCAATAAAATGTCCCTTTTTGTGGGAGTGCAATAAATATTTCAGTGAGCATTTATTCAATAGATATTTAGTGAAATCATTGCAAGTTGCAAGAATGTATTGAATATTTCGGTCATTTAAATACTGCAATAAATTCCTTAATATGTGTTGCAGTGCAAGTTCATAAATAATAAAATGATTATTTAGAATCTATAATATGTGCTATAAAACATCAAACACTTCCTTCACATACAAATACCACGCAAACTTGCATATACACAATTCCTCAATTAAATGATGGGAGTGGGTTTAACAGTGCATAAATAAGATAAAACTAACTGCTGCTAGGCTTTAGACACGGTTTTAAAATCTGTTTGTGCACAGTTCAGTGCACTAAAGAACGTATTTCAGTGCTACCTATTGATAACTGTTTGTTTTTGTCTCTCTGTAAACACTCCTGCCATGAAAATGAAACTCAGATAAACAGATTAGGGATACACTTCATCAGATTGAGTGTCAACACATAAGAATAAAAGTAAGCGCTTATTTGTGCACACAGTTTTGTCTGCAAGAGCCTGCATGCATTAGGCAGCATTCATAGGACTGCCCAAGTCAGACAGTTAGCCTGATCTTGAATTTTAAAATATTTTTAAGCCTTTCACCATAATTTTTATTATGACTTGAATTGAATTTTGCAGGTCTCCAATGCTAAACCACCATTCCTGCTATTTTGTTTGGAAACCAACACATATTGTCCTTGAGAACTTCAGTAACTTCTGGGAGAAATTTAATCTCTCAAGCAAAAAGTAATCCATATTGCTCTGCAGAATCAGCTCTAACCATGGTGCTAGGAAACCAACACTGAAAGCTTATAAATAGTCACTAGACAAAGCCAAATTTTTTGACATCTTACACCCAGTTATTCCTTTGGTAAATGATGAAAGAAATAACCAGACTTTCCTTCCAATTATTCTTAAGCTACACATTTCCAGTATAAGCAAGCCGGGAAATACAAACACTTGAAAATACTGTAAGTACATAGAGATTAAGAATGCTCAGTAATGTTGATACGGGGTCTGGATTAAGGAAGATCAAAATCAAACCCTCAAAACCAAGCCCAGCACCTAAGCCATTAAAAAAAAAAAAAAAAAAAGAAAAAGGCAAACTCTTGACAACAGAACTGTTAAACAATGGAAAACTTTCTCAAGGAGAATCAAGACCATGTAAACTCAAAATCAAGTTCTAAATACATAATGAAACCAAGAATGGTTAAATGAGGCTAATCAGCGTATCTTTTTGGATTATTTTCCCTACTAACGTTCTATATGTCCACTGAGATAAAATTAATTTTCATTCTGTGTGTTTCCTGCTAAAATTCAGATTTGATTAATGGATGAGCACTGGAAATCACATTCTCTTCAGGCCCTGTGGCAACAACTGCTCCTGTGGTGAGGAACAAGAGCCCTGCAGCAGTAGCTAATGGCATAAGGAAAAAAAGCCAGACCCACAAAACCTTTTGTTTCTTATTGTTGTTTTCTCTTTCTGTGGCACCAGGAGAAGTTGCAATTCAAAGGTAACATTCCAAATAACAGTTTATTCCAGCATTTCCTCCTAACATGAGATTCAAAGATTTATGGCTATCCTATCCTTGAAAGATCCAGCTGAAAGCCTCAGGATGTGCATTTGTCTGAATGAGCTGTGTCTTTCAGAATGAAAGTAATTGACTCCGGACACCCTAATTAATGCCACTCATTAAATTCTTGCAGCAGAAGAACAATGAGGCAACACGGATTTTCCTCCATCTCCCTTAACACACTGAGCCAGGAACTGCTGCAGGCCCGAGCTGGGTTTAACCAGACCAAGCCAACAGGGCCAATTCCAACAGATCTGAATGGAACCAGACCCTCCCGGTCCCACCTGCAGGGCACTCTGGGGAGGAGTCTGGCCAACCATCCCTGTCCGTGCACTCAGAGTCCCAAAACCCAAGTGCTATTCAGATCCTCCCACTGTGTCAGGTTATCTCACCTGATAAGAGTTATTGTCACAAGACAACACAGGGGGTTTGTTTCTGCTCTGGTTTTGGGGCTTCACTGAGCTCGTGCAACGCTTCTTTTCAATTACCAGAGTAATTACTTTTCAATAGCATGGCTTTCTGTAGATTTCTCTGAAGAGTTCTGTATGCTTTTGTCTCCATGCACATCTTCATCTAATTTAATTTTTATGCATGAACACAAAGCCTCACGTCCAGAAGTAATTTAATGTTTCCATGACAAAATTTCATAATGGAGACTTGACATTTCTCAGAGTTACTGGCACAGTTGAAATGAAAAGAGAAAAATCAAGATTTTTAAGATGAGGTATTTCAATATTTTCCCATCTCACAGTGCTAACAATGCAGATATCTTCCACACAATCTTGTGCTTTGCAAGTCAAGCAGACCACTCTAGCCCACAGTGTATTAACACACCTCCAAAATTACCTAAGTTCAAAACATTTTTTTTTTATTACCTTTATACAACTCTGAGGAGCTAAAAGTGCATCTTCAACTTCCTAATATTAAAAGGCATCAGACTCACTTCAGATTGTATCTTTCAATGCAGTGATGGATTTTGAGAGGCAAGAGGGAAAATGACAACCCAGGAAAGTGTAACAATTCCTTCAAGGTGTTTTCTTAATTCCTTGTGACTGTTTTAGCATTTCTGAGCAGCTAAAGCCATTCTGCAGGGTCAGCACGTGTAAAAGCAGGAGAAACCACACTCATGGTAAGGCTTCACACAAGGCAGAAATTATAACCAGGCAACTATTTGAGAGCGAGTTCAAGGTGTGACCAACCAAGCATCTAAAAGTTTCTAATCAAAATACCACCACAAAAACCAAGAAAAACAAACAGAAGGCACTGGTCACTGACACACACTGGGATAACACACTCCTGTTCACTGAAGGAACTTCACTGGGCTCTTACACAACAATAATTTCACAGGAAAATTATAATTTCACAAGGAAATTATCATTTCAGAACATCTTTTGTATACTGTAGTTAATGTATTATATTTTCAGTGCATTTCTCAATCTGGTTACAAGTACAGTGGAGTCATTCCACTGTCATTTCCCCCATTGTTTCAAAAAACTACATCTTGTGAAAACTGAAACCTTCCTTCAGCATGTTTAGTTTGTTGAAAGTGGACAAGGAAGACAAAGTCATTTCCACCTCCTTGTTTCATTTCAATACTGAAATATCCTATTTCACTGAAATATATATATAAAAAAATGAACCGAAATGCTAATAATATTACAACCATATATCTATTTTTAAGTTTTGACAATACTGACCCCAAAAAATTTGATACTTGGAAATGTTTTGTATTCCTGGAAAAAGTTCCCATTTTCAGTTGGGATGAACACAAGTAAGCAGAATGTTAACACTGCAACAACACAAGGTGGCCCTTTTCCTGAGACATACAGAGCAGACAGATAACAAGTATCTTTACAACTCATGCCAAATTTTACATACACATTGACTTGTTTAAGGATGGTTTACTCCTGTCAGTGATGTTAAAGCATTACAGAAACCCCATGAGATATAAAAAGGGCATTTTAAACTGAATTTTACAGTCAGGATCTGCACACAGAAAGATCAATTAACTTGTTCACTGTTAGGTAGGAGATCTGTGCACACCAGAAATGCAGCTGAGCATCCCACCCTGCCCTTCCTCAGCATCCCAGTCCTGGTGCCTCGTGCCCCCAGCTCTGCCTTTCACCACAGCTGCACTCAGGGCATTATTTCTAATTTTGTCACTTCAGCTGATCAAAGGAATGGACTAGATGCTGACTTTTTAGCTGTTTTGGCAGCATAGCTGGAGGAACTTGAAATTATTAAGCAGATGTTCTGTGCCATAACTGGGGCTTTGTTTTGCTCTAATGAGATACAGTATTTGTTACAATGAAGGAAATTGCTTGTGGATTTGCCATAATGCATTTTACATACACTGGGTTACATATATACTGGAGCAATGAAAAGAAAATATAGTAGAAGTCCACATTACTCTTCAGATCTGATGATGTCACCAGACTCGTATTATTACATCTGAAAAAAGATCAAGCTGAACTTTTTGAGGTCTGTTTCTGGTTTTATACTTGGTATCCACCTCAGTGGTGAAATGGGTCCAAACAGTTGGCTCTTTGTGATCTCTCTCTGGAGGGATCACTGCACCATTGCAGCAGAACCAACCTTAGTGAGCCGCACCTCGGTATTTTTAGGCCTCTAGACAAAATTATTCAGAAGCAGACTTTCTCTCTTTGTAGACTCACAAGCAAATTTAATGCACTGTTTCTCTGGCTCTTTCAAAGTTAATTTTATATTTGTAGTGTTAGGATTTAAATTCAGAGTTACACAGGGCAATATGGAAAGCGTATTAACAAATTCACAAGTTGACTCTGTGGACAAATGCCAGAGATTTGTATCAATCTGGGTGCAAGAGCGAGGAACGATCCAGAAAAATATTAGCAAGAATCGTCTGTCCTTTGTAAAAGCCCTCAAACTGTCGCCTGGATATTTATTATGCGCCGTGCTTATAAAACTTCCAAGATGTCTAATGGAAACAGAGCACAATAGAAGCCAGTTCTGCTTTTCATTTTATATACTACCACTGGGAATCTCTTTCTTCTGATGTTCAGCCATATTATAAGCTTTTCCCTCACAGTGGGTAAGAGTTTCCTTGCTTTGAAAATAGTAATTCATCATAACAAGGAATATCAAGCATATATAAAATGCCAGTGCAGCTACTTAGGCTGGATAAATTGGCAAAAATCTTTTTAATTCCCTTCACAACACTCAGCACTACCAAAAACCTCCATTCAAAACATTAACAGAACACTCCAGAAACGGAGGAATGCCAACATTTCAATAATAATGTGCAGCACAGGCACCACATTCATATTAATAAGTAGCCTCATTTTTCTAGTAAACAGTCACATCAGTGAGAGCTGTGAACTCTGTGCTCCTTTGAAATCCTGGGAGATGGAGTTGGAAATTGTCAATCCGAGGGCTCTTAAAGGAATGCCACATTAAAAACCAGGCTGTAACACTTAATCCTTATGAACCCTCTGTAGCAGTTTATCTTCACAGCCTCCCATCCCTCCTCCCACTCAAAGTCTTGCACAGTGACTTCAGACTAAGGCTGAGCTTGGCTTGAGCTACAGGACTAACCTTGCAGGATTTGGTCTTGTCCCACAACAGATAAAGTCTTCTTCCTCATATCCCATGGCTTTATCAGAATAAGAGAGGCTTAAGCAAATGATTTTATGATTTAGCCTGTGACAAACACAAGGTAACAAGCATGGACATTCCCAGTCAGGATGTTTCCAGGGTGTATTTATGTTAAGCAGCAGGAGCTCATAAGCACCTCTGAAACTCACTCAGCTGCAACTCAGAGGAAGATGTTGGGACAGCCCCTCCAGAAGCAACCCAGGCACTCCTGTCAACTGCTAACCCTGCAATTACCTCAGGCTGCTTGGATCTCCTAGTCCGGGCAAAAATTATTCATGCTTTAAGTGCCCTATACCATATTTAAATGTCAAACACCAAGAACCCACCTAGTAATAAAACACTGCAGCAGCAGCCTTGCCAGACCTGAAACCCAACATCTTCTGTGCCAGAGGAGGCTTCCTAATCTTTCCAACCAGCCACAACTTCTCACTTGAGAACTCACACCACACTGCTGCTGATAACCATGATCAAATCTGGCCCAAACCTCAGTTTCAAAGCTTGTAGAGTTAAAGCTAAAGCTTTTAGAAAGATAAACAGATAAACCCCACATATTTTAGTAGAACTAGAACTTGCATATCTACCTTTTCATTATATGTAGGTGTTAATTTCCAAACCCCACTTAATGCCATAGAAATTGCATTAAGAAAATAGAATTCTGCACCTAAATATTCCACAAAGTACAAGTTCTTATACTGAGTGTGCATAACTAATTTTTGAATATACAAATGAAAACTGAGAACATAAATGTTTAGATTCACAGTTGACTCCCTGAGGTTACTGTTATCTTTTGCATTGTATCAGCTGAGACTGGAACAGGCTCAAAATGACCAAAGCATAAATTAAAAGTATCTTAATACATAATTTTTTCAATATAATAATCAGAAGAAACAATCTTTTTTAAGCAGACAGGAAAGAGTCTGTATTTACTAGGACTTCTTTTGTAGTTCATTTCTCCATTAGTTACTTCCATGTTTGGGGGGGGTTTTTTGAACAAGGAATGCACATACTATTTTGACTTTCTTTAGGACAACCTAAGTACTTAAAAGGTTCAACAGTAGCATAAATGTTTCATTTATAGTCACAATTTTAATTGCTCAGGAACCTATACCATAAAACTAAATGCAGAGACATTTTGGGGAGAGGTGAAGAAGGAAAGTACTTTGGTCTCTGAGATGGTCCTAAATCTCCTCTTTGTGTGACGTTCGGAAAGACCCCACAACTAGGTAGTTGTAGAGAAGATACGTTTATTCAGCACTGGGTGCATGGGGGATAGCTCCACCAAAAACATTCACACCTGTTTGTGCTTACAGGCCTGTTTATATACAGTTAAAACATGCATATTCATTATTTCTTTATACATAAGTAT
>JAWWEW010000017.1:15277250-15315127 GCA_035583185.1 Anabacerthia variegaticeps
AAATTGTAACTCTGACTTATAATCTCTCTTGTGGTGGGTCCATTTCTCCTGCCGGTTTACCTTCAAACCAGCACAAACCTTTTGAAATGCGTAATTGAACCAACAAAAACTATTTCCACACAAACTGAAGGAAAGATAGTGATTTTGAAAATCTAAGGTAGTTTGGTAAGTATTTTTCAGTGGGAAGCCCCTTTTCTACTCTCATTCCGAAACTCACTGTATTTTCTCCCTAAGTTTCAGATGTTCACTACTTTTTAAACATGAGAAGAATATTCAACAGGTATTTTTCCATTTTGCCTTCTAAATTAACCAACCCTCACTGCACAGAAGAAAGTGTTTAAAATCAAGAATGTAGACTTGATTTTTAAATTTACAAATTATACAAGAAACACGTTGAATAAACATTTCATGCATTTAACAAGAAAAATGGAACAGGTGTTATAATCCTTTGCTTAATTGCTGCCCTGTTTATTCAATACTCCCCAAAGTTAATGTGTGACATGTTAAAGTGATTGCAGAGTCTTGACCTTGCAGATCCATTTATTCTCCAGACTATTTCACAGATCTGGGAGATATGGCAGGATCTCTGGGGCTCGTGCAAGAAGTGCACACCTGCAAAACACTGTGAACCCAAAGTCTCCCCCAGTCCTGCCCTTGTACTGCAAGAAGTGGCTGTGCAGCTCTGCATGACAAGGACTCCCAGCACTGCAACTGTGACACTTGCACAGAATGCTTTCCTTGTGAAGCTGTAAAATATTTCTGCTCAGAGCATCTGATCCTGCAGGGCTCTGCCACCATACAAAACAGACTCAGGAGAATTCAGGCTGAGACTCTTTTCTTGGAAGGCAATTTTGTCTTTGAAGCTTAATCGGGGGGTTTTCCCATGCACAACAGGAGTCACTAGACAGTACCAGCTGAAAAAGGCTAAAGCACCCCAAAGCATACCTGTCCCCAGTAATCATGCCAAGGCCACAGCACTGAAAAGTGAGAGAAAAGCTCCCTTTTGATAAGACAGTCAAGATACTTTATTTGTCCCCCTGTTCTCTCCCTTATCTTGACAAACCCAACATACAAAAGGATTGGATGCTACAAACTGAATGGAGATTCCTAAAGATTACAGGATTATAGGTTACCACACATCCCTTGCTGGAACTGACAGAAAAGAGGACTCAGTGTTATCTCTGTCTCTTATTCACACATGGCAGGGGTTTGCCTCTAAGAAAGTTCTGCTCGGCACAGGATCCAAAACAGAGGACACAGAAAAGATGGAGCCCAACCCCTGGGCTGGTTAAATTCCTGGGTATGTTAGTTTAAGGCAACGTTGCTCTGCTGAGTTTCACTCCTAGATAATAACATCCATATCCACACCCTCTGATCCCTGGTAGGGTTCTGTTGCTAACATATTCCCATGCCCACCTTTACACAACCCAGACTGCTCGCAGATCAAAAGGATCCCAGTCCTCAGTTGTCCATTTGCATCAAGTTTCAGACTGCTCTGCACAGCCACTGAACACAATGGAGGCATGTAAGGAATACATATAGATAAGGACTGGTACCAATTACATGAGGTCAAATACTGTTGGCTCATGTAGCCCTGCTTATTACAGAGTCTGCTTGACAGCTAAGTCAGACATTGAGAGAGTTGTGATAAAGCTCCCAAGTACTTAGTAACTGTAGGTTGGGTTTTGTGGATCAAAGTGTTTGATTTTATAGGGTGGGAGGGGTTTTTTAAACTAATTTCTGAACATCAGGTGTCGGCCTCCTGCATCAAGGGACACCAGCAGGTAAAACAGACAAATTCTATTGAAGCAGGCTTGAAAGGATCTATAGCACTCACTTCCACACATGCTTTGCAAATATCCAATTTTCCTTCTGCATTCTGTTTAAGCTTAAGAATCTTCATTACCACACAATCTGGATACAATTTCGTTTCCACATCTGAGCCTGAAAGCCACAACATCCGTTCTTCACTTTCAGCTCCCACCAAAAGAACAAGTAAGTGTGGTTTGAAAGGAGGGCATAATTCTCCCTGAGCTGTTTCCCCAGCCCATAATTAATGTAACCAGACAGGCCAGAGACTCTAAAACACAGCAGTAAACAGTGGTCACCTGGACAGAGGAGACAGTCTGTCCTATAGCAGAGCTAGGCTAAGCTTATCTAAGCCCTGTAAGATTAGGACAGATATGGCTTGTCAGCTCCTCCCTTCTCTCACTTTCCTGTCTTACAAACATTGCATTTGAGACTGTCCTGAATTTCCTGCTGAATGATAACATTTGATGGATGCAATTTCCCATTTTCCTAAAGGCACTAACAACTATTTCCAGTTCTTGAGGCTCATCCATGTGTCCATCCATACACACTCACAACTTCTTGCTCTCACTGGTCTGAACCCATTTCCCCCTCCAAACAGCAAGGAGAAAAGTGAGGAAATTAAGGTATGCATAATGAATCAAAAACATTACATGTGGTGCATGTGAGTAACACAGGAAAATGGCTGGGTTCAGCTACCAGAGTATGGTCCCTGTTTAAAATAGGACACTTAAAAACATGTATACATCATTATCTGAATTGTAACCAACCACAGGTAAAAACCAGGCTCTAATATTACTAAGCTTCTTACAAAGACAAATCAAAATATGTATATTAATAAAACTCTACAGAAGAAGTAACTGTAAAAGGTAAGTTGCCATGTGGAAGCAGCAGGTTCCTGTACATAAAAATATCTAAGCATATTTTTATATTAAAGCTTTCTATAGAAGTAGTTACATATTTCAGTAATACACAGGATATTTACAATTTCCAGGTCAAGCTCAACACAACAGATGTTCAGGAAGCAGATTTATAGATGAAGTCAAAGAAATGCCTCAGATACTTTAGCACAGCCATAGTTTTAAAGCTTTGCAAACTTCCATCTGCTTTCTCTTGTGATCCATTCATAAAGCAGGAATAAATAAAGAGGGAAGACAGCGACAAACTACAAGTGAACCTCATGTTCTACTGCATTTGAATAAATTCTAGTCTCATGAGTGAGCAACATTTCAAAATATTCCAGTTAAATAGAATTTTTAGTAATGTATTAAAAACTTCACTGCTTTAGATAAGATTTCCAGTGAGTCTAAAGGAAATCAGAGCTCATATTTCATCAGAATCCAAGAGAAATTGTATGCCTACAGTTTCTAGGCCTTTGTCAGTAGTTTTAGGTCCATGCTTCAGGATGTCTTATATCTATGATAAGTCAAGTGTGCACTATTTGAGCTGTAGCTAATCAACAAACACCATCTGCTCATTACATTTCAAACCTCCCAAAACTGTCGCCTCTTTGCTGGATCTGTCTACAGCATTTCACATAAAACAGGAAAAACAAAAAGAAAAAATAGTCACAGAAAAGAGGGTGCACACAGTTAAAGGACATGCTTCAAGAACAAGCAGCCCCAAATGGAATAAAAGCAATCCAGAAGATTTCTAACAAAATGGAGGCAAAAGAGAAGCACAGAAGGATGATCTATTGCAATGAGAAATGAAGACTTCAAGCAGCTGCCGCATTGAAGACAATACCTTGCAGCTGGGTGAACTGCAACACAGCTGGGTTATTTCTAGACATTCTGTGTGTATATTCACAGTATATATGTATATATACATAAACAGTCATGGTACACATGTATATCTGTACGCTTCTAGAAGTAAGTTACTTGAGAAAGTATAAATAAAACAGTAAGATGACTTCTTGTCCTTTGGGTGAAAACACCAGTTTGTCAAAGTATTGCACACAAAGCTAAGAGAGTCCAGGCCAGCACAGCACATCCCGAGCCACAAGGAATGGCAGGGGAAGCCCAGGAAATGCCAGGCATTAACAAACTGCGACCACGTTCCCTTTGGTTCCCAAGGACTGCTCTCCTCCATCCCAGAAACCACAGCCATGCAGGACACACACCAGGGCCCACCTGACCAATCCTAGGCAAGAGTGAATTCTCTAATCACTCTAAAGTGAGGTTCCACTTCCAACTAACCTAAAAAGATGACATCAATATTATGTTTCCCTGTCTATATCAAACTTCACGATGTTTCTAGAATGGTTTTATACTTAAATGTAATGAAATCCAACAATGGACACTGAATGAATGCTTGCACTAATAACACCCATATAAACAATATATACCTATAATTTGTTTATACACACACCTCACAATTCTAACAGAAGAAATAAAAACACACTAAACCACTGAAAACAAACATAACATACTCAGGCTTGGCCCACAATATTCCTTTACTTGCAACATAACACAACAGCCAATAGGCCACATTCATATGTGGCCCCAAAACTTACTGTAAAATTATTTGTGCATATTTGGTAGGTATTTACAGTCACATGTATAACAGAAAACTTAGAAGCAACACCTAGAAATCTGACAAGTGTTATTTTTCAGGATTTTCAGACTCATTTAGCAGACTTACAAACACTCCCAGCAGGGACGTCCAGAGGTTTGCTGCTTGTGGTGGATGATTTCTGCTGACCCAGAGATGAATGGATCTTCCTGGGAACTGCACTGCCTGTAACTCCTCTCAGGCCAGCTCTCTGACTCCTGGGTGTTGAGGAATGGTTAATAGAGCAGGGCCACAGGGCCCTAGTAACAGGGCAGGCCCTGGCAACAGAGTTGGGCCACAGATCCCTAGAGAATTTACTGCAAAGTAGCAAAGTTTAAATATTAATATAAAGTTTAAACATTAGCAAGAGTGAGATGTTCTTTTGAGATGTAGATGTTCTTGAACAGAACACCATGCAAGAACAATCACAGGATGAGAAGCAAGACATGTAATATAAAGTAGCAAAAGATATTTAACAAAGCTGAAAGCTGTGTATTGAGTAAATTTGTAGAAGTGCCAAATTGTAAAAATATTACCTAAGTTAAAGTGGACCAATGAGTAATAAGCATTATAATGAGCAGTGTAAGAAACATATAAAAGCTTTTTATTAGCTCAATAAAGTTGGAGACTTGCTTATCAATCATATTGACTGGTGTCTTGCCTTCCTTCTCCGCAATACCTGGGTACTTAAAGCTACTTCAGCCTCTCAGCACCTGACCAATTAAGACTTTCTTCCATTTTGTAATCACTTCAATCATATTAACCTGAGCTCATTAAGTGCCAGCAGACTGGAGAAGTTCCTTAGCAACTTACCATCTCCAGTTGGGCCACTACATTTTGTCATTCAAAATGAGTGAAATCTGTTGTTACAAATCCAGAAGGAAAACCCACAAATCAATAAATGTAGCAGCTTTGCATTAGTCTTCAGTCTCTGTCCTAATACCAGACCAATTCAGCATAAATCGTAAATGCCTCTTCCCTGATACAAAGTATTGAAGTAGCACTATTTGCTAGACACCTGTGGAAGTTATAAATTTCATTTTCTTCAGGGCTTATATTTAT
Source organism: Anabacerthia variegaticeps (assembly GCA_035583185.1). Classification (NCBI taxonomy): domain Eukaryota; kingdom Metazoa; phylum Chordata; class Aves; order Passeriformes; family Furnariidae; genus Anabacerthia; species Anabacerthia variegaticeps. Next base: position 15,282,675 of record JAWWEW010000017.1, read on the forward strand.
CACAGCTGTAGCTGGCAGACATCTGTAGCTAGAAGCCAAGTTACTAGAAGGTATTTTAAACCAAAATAATATGTTAAATGATTTTACAGCATGCACAGATCTACCTGTACAGTGAGTTCTCCTCTGAACACAACACAGGCTTCAGGATGGAGAGCTGACATGAAAGGTATTTTAGAGAAGGAGTATCATGAAGTCCAGCATGAAAACCATGCAGACCAAATATCCTCCCAGTCATTCCAAGTTTGGATTCTGATAGATGTGGAGAGAACCCAGCTGAAATTGCCCGTGATACCTGGTACCTGTCAGCATCTTTCCCTCCAGCTGATTTTGAATCACCCATTCTGGTGCCCATCAGGCATTAGGCTTGGCAACAATGACACTGAAGGGGCACTGGGGACACATCTTCCCCCCAGAGAAAATACAGCAGTGACATTAGTGCCATTCTATAAAGGCAACTGCTGCTTCCATCTACAGGAATCTTTATCCCAGTTGAAACTCAGCCTGACTTAAGCGAGCCTTGCAGTGGATGGGCTCGGTACAACTTCTGTCTCTCAGCAATCACCCAGAAAAACAAAGAGAAGTTTAAGAGGAAGCCAGACCTGGCAAGCAGAAGGAACCAAACAAACCCTGCCAGGCCTTCCAGGGATGCTCCTCAGTGCCAAAGCTCACCTGTGCTGGCTGAGCCCGAGCCCTGGCGCACGTGGGAGCTGCCCCACGTCAGGGAATTGGGGCCTCTCCTCACTCCCTTCCAGCAGCCATCTGTCAGCAGCAAGCTCTTTAAACAGCTCTCAAGATCTGAGCATGGCTCTGTTCCTAGAAACTCGTCCAGCTTCAGGCAGTATTTTAAGCCAAAGACATCTTGACTCTACCAAGTGGAACTAAATCATCTGTACAGACACCGCTATGACGATGCTTGAGCCACGTCCCCACTCCCATTCCTGCCTTCACAGCAAATGTCCAGTGAGCTCTGAGACAAATCACAGCTGCACATCTGAAATCACACACGCACTGGAAACAGCTGGAATCCCCAGTGTCCTGCCCTGCAAACAAGTGCATTCACCTGAGAGGGGAGCACTGAAACCAGAGCTCATTTACCACAAAAAGCACACAAAAACAGAATTTGGAGGAAACGCTTGGTCAAGTCTGCATTTTAGAAAACTTCCCGTGAAAATTTTGCTCTAAAATAACAAAATGGAAAAAAAAAATAAACCAAAGCCAAATAGAATCATTTCCATAAAAAGTTTGCATTTCTTTTGCTCTGAGGGAAGGGGGCAAAGCTGCTGCTCTGGCTGGTCCCCACTCGTCAGAGCAGCCAAGGCTGGGTAAGCCCCAGGGCCCTGCAGGGGCTGCACCTGCTGAGGGCAGAGCCACGTGCCCTCCCTGCACAGGTCCCTGGACCTGCACAGGTGACACTCACCTGCTGGAACACAAACCCAGGGCTGGGGCTGCTGCATAAACCCCTGCCTGCCACCTGCCCCTGGCTGACACCTGCAAACTGAACTCAGAGCAGGAGGGGCTGCAGTCAACCAGGACTTTTTGTGAGTGTTGATTGGAAAACACTGTATTTAACAATGTGTTCTGGATGCTTAAGACTATCCAGGTATCCTCCTGATGAAGTATGAGACTGAGATTCTCCTGGGAAGGACTTTGTTTCATCTTTAACCTTATATAGAATTTCTGACGGAAAAAAACCTGCAGTTGTCTTCCTCCTCTTGACAGATGCAGTCACCCTTCACCAGGAAAGCCTCCTGTGGTTGGATCCCCACCAAGTTACCCTTTCCAATAAAGCAATAGGTTTTCTCCTTTCAATAGGTTCTTTTCATCCAGCCATCAAAAGGTTGTGGATTTTTCAGCACAATTAGAAAATGAAAGTCAGATGAACTTAAGAGTTCAAATTAAAGAGTTCAATTATCTGACTGATTAGATCATTTATTGTTTCTGTAGGTTTAAACTCCCTTACAGGTTTTATGGTCATGTCAGTGTGATGTTTTTCCTCTCACAACTGTATCCTTCCTCTCAAATCCTGCCCTTAGAGTGGTCATATGCTATTAGTTCTCCAGTACAAACTAGGGTTTTTTCATTAAATACTCTAAGTTCATAGGGTTTATAGTCCCTTTAGTATGACTTTTTTAATAAAGGCAAAGTTTGTGTTGGAGCACCAGCAGATAAAATGGGTTAGAAATGCAACTGCACCAATCAGAACAAGGGAGAAATAAAAATAGGTGCATTTTTAAAAAACAACAATAATTACACTTAACTCACCATCAGGACAGGGTTGTAAATTACAGCTTAGCTGCCCTTATTGATCCAATATAAACATTAAGGGCAGGCTGTGCTATACAGGGGAGGGAAAAAGAAATGATCATGGCATGTTTTAGATCCCCTGATTCATCTTTCCTGGCAGAAGAGAGTGAGTCCAAGCTGCTGTGTAGGAAGCAAGGAGGTGGAGATGGAGATGGAGGTGGGCTGGGCTGGCTCAGCATGGGCTGGGTCTTGTCAGCAGCAGTTTGAAAAGGGATACACCAAAGCTGATACCCCACAAGCCTTCAGGGACATCCTGTGTCTGCAGAACAAGCCTTCAGCCATGTGCTTGCTGGGGTACCAAGCTCTTTTTTGGGCCTAAATGCATCATACAAAGTGCCAGAGTCGTACAGCTCTGAAACTTCCTTTGGGGCAACTTCACAAAGCCAAACATGACTTTAAAAACATAGTATATACTGAATATTCATAATCTGAGATAAAGGGGTCTGCAAGTCTTCACTATACCAGCAACAGATAAAATGAGGACTGAGGCACAGCTACATTAGAAACAAACATCATGAGATCAACTGGGAGTTAGATATGAATCTACCTTAATCTGCATTGACTCACGTTCAGCTGTCAAAACAGGTAACATCAACTGTGGATCAAAGCTGCTCATCTAAAGGAACTACAGGGAGCACTTCAGCATGCTGAGTAGCCACAGAAATGTCCATTTCTGAGTGCAGGGAAAAGGAACCTCACACATTTGCAACATTCCTTAAGTCCCCTGAAAAATAAATGAACAATGACTTCCAATACTTCCCTCAGCACATCTTTGGAAGGGTCTTTATTGCTGCAAAATGGGCATTTTGACTTTGTATAATGAGGCAAAGCACAGAAGCCACAGAATGCAGTCCAGCAAGAAACTTCCCCATTCCTTTTCCAAGTCTCTTACTTTGCATCCCTTTTGCAGCTGGGAAGGGGATTCAGTATGATGAGTTAGTGACTGAAGGAAGGTAAAACACAAAGCACTAAATGCCCCAGAGCAGTACTGACATCTTTTACCAAAGGGCAATCCCTGCAAACTGACTGTAGGACATCACAAGCCATGGAACTCCTCCTGCTTAACTGTGTGTGTTCTATTACAGGGAGCTGCTTACACAGAAGGCAGTAAAAGCTGTGTTCAACAGAGAGGTCATTATTTTGCTTTCAGTTTGCCTTCTGAAATGTAGCAAGGATAAGCAGAAGGGCCCAGATGCTGCATTTTCAAGTCTTCAGGTGAGACTGTGGCTCCATTGGGAGGGCACAGAGCACACATGGGTGGGTAAGGAACCCACCGCCATCCTCCCCTGCCAGGGACTCACACTCAGCCACAGAACAGCCTCAGAAGAATGAACACAGCTCAGCCACAGCATGTGGATGTGTTTCTCTACTCATAAATCCCTTTTAGTCTTTGAAGTTTTGTGGGAAAACAATTTTTTAAAATGTAATTTACAACAAAAAGAAATTCCTCAGAATCCAGAAGCATATTTGAATAATTAATTTTTTACTTCATCTGAGGTGGTGGGCCCGGCTCTTGTGTACAAAAAGACAAACAAAGTAAGTATTTCCCAAACCATGTTCTCTGACTGAGATTTTATCATCCAAGGATTAGGACCCTAGAGGGGTGGCAGAGCACTGCTAGAGCTGTTGCTGCTTTGTGTTCCAAGGCACTCTGTCCAACATGCAGCTGGGGAAGTGCATGGCACAGGTATCCTTCACACAGCCACCGTCCCAGCTGGCAACCAGCCCGACAGAAAACACAGATTAGACAGCCAGAGAATCCTGACATGAATACATAAGGCCACAAGTCACATGCCAAAGTGGCATCAAAAAACCCCTCCATTTACTGAAATGGAGCCATATGAGCCTTTGTCATCACAAGTAAATACAGAAAAAAGAAAGATAGTTAACAGCACAGTAGCTGAAATGCTGCTGCACCACTACCCAGAGCCAATGGGATACCAGTCAAAGTAGGACTTACATACTTTGATTCCTGTAAAATATAAGAAATATCTATGTGAGGTTATCTAGTTGTCTGCTCATGAATAAATGCAGCACACAAACAGAGGAAAATGAGAGACACAAAACAGCCAAATCCTGATGGCTTCCACTGAGAAAACATCACATTTGCCTTTCCAAAACACAATCTGTATAATAATGCAAAACCAAGTTGTCTTCCCTTACCTTCTGCAAAAGGTTCCCATTCATAAAATCGACCCATAAATGGCTTGTTATTGTATGATGCACACTGCACCTCTCTAATATTTCTGCTGCTTTCAGGACACATCTGTTTAGACAAAAAAAAAAACAGTCACATTATAATCAACAGCAAAGTTATTACTGCCTTCCTATTAATTAACTTTAGAAGGTTAATGAAGGCATTGCAAAATTCTAATCCAGATGAATGATATAAACATCAGGAGACTCTTTTTCTTTAAAACAGGTAACTGTGCTTTTAAGTGACAGTATCAATAGTCCCTGTAGAAGAAAACGAATTTGTGGAGTTAATGGAGCAACAGTTCTATTAAAAAAAATAACAGTGAAGTTTTTATTGAGCTGTCATTTTCCTTGGCAACAAGACAACACTTCAAGATAAAGTCAATAAATCAGATCAGAATTATTTCCTTTCCACGATAGCTTCCCATTTTTCATCATTAATTTTTTGGGCTCAGATTCAACAGAGTTGAAACACTTAACATACATGCTTCCATAACTTCCTAAAAGCTGGCCACACCACCTTCTTATTCTTCTCCTATGCTTCAATACCACATTACCAGTTTTCCTTTTGTATTTCCACATGCTGTTTTCATGACTTTGCATTCTAACTCCTGCCTTCCAGTCCTAACTTCAGAGTCCTTGCTCCTGAAGAGCAGGAAGAGCTTCTTAAATACACAGAAGTATTGAGGCAGGGCAAGTTTTACAGATGGAAGGAACATCCTTTATTAGGTCACCTGCAATGCAAGCCTTTGGCAGAGCAGCCTTGTTTACATTTGAAGTAGATTCCAAAAGTAAATTCAAGTTAAATAGTTAAATCCTTAATTACTTTGTTCTGCCTGTATCCTCACATTACTGCAGTCACAGCAGAAGACTTCTCTGTGTGTGGGCACACACAAAGGGGAGAAGGACTTCCAGAAAAGGCAGGGAGTTAATCAGAACAATTTCTAAGCTTGGGGAAACGGGCAAGCTTTGGGCACAGATGCATTTTTTGGGTGGCCTTTAGACAATCAAAATGACTATTAAAACCAAAAAACTATTATTCAAGAACAGTAGAAATCACACGAAGAACTGGGCTAGAACAGCAGAATGTTTTTTCTATATGACAGAGATTTCAAGGGAAAGCTGGGGCAGATATTACATGAAAGCAGCATGGCTAAATAACTGTGCTTTTGAAGGGCACAGCAAGAGAACCTGTAAGAAGAGCTCTTGTTGCAACTGCAAGTCAGTTCTCTTATATTTGTACAGTGGGAAGGACTGGTTGTCTTTGCAGGGAAAGCCAGCACACCAGAGGTCCCTGAGGAGTTCCTGCTTTGTGTCCACCATCTCTGTAAGGAGATGCTTTAAGTGGATCAAAGAGACGTCAGAGTCAAGGGTTTTCAAGTGGGCTGTAAACTGTACCAAAGACATGCCTGGGGGAAGGTTCGTGCACTACTTTATCTTCTATTAGAATCATGGTAACAAATCTTCTCAAATAAACAGTGTTTCTGGCCAAGCAGCCATCTGTGCTTTGTTTGCCCACCCTTCTGAGATCTCCAAGTACATGCAAATACTGTTTTCTTCAACAAAACCTCTAATAAAGAAAAAAAATAAATAAAACCAAACAAAAAGCCTTCCTTGAGCCACCACGTTCGAAGGGTGGGACCAAAAGTCTGTCTAGTGCCAAATGCAGAAAGTAAAGCTTTATTCCCACAGCTGAAATACAGACCCTTCCCAGTGTGGCACAGCAGTGCAGCAGAGTCCTTCAGCCACAACCACCAGCCAAGGTGGGGACACTCACATTTCTCATGGACACCAACTGTTGCACATATCCCAAAGGTGAAGGGACAGAACCTGAGCTGCCATAAATTCAGGTCACTGCACTAAATCCCAGCAGAACAAACATCAGTTTGCACCAGCAGAGAACTCAGCCTGAAGGGTTTCTCTTTGGAACACTTTTCCCTTTTTTTTGGCACGCGTTTTCTACCAGCCTATTGTGAAGTTCAGTTGTTTCTTGTTTTTTCTTTTCTGACCCTTGAGCTCATGCTCTTGTGTACCAGTATTTCTGGCTCATAAACCACTTCCTGCACACCCTGCTCGTACCAACTGCAGGTAATGTATGAATAAAAATATCAAAATATTCATGGCTGCTGCCAATAAATAGTGACACCCGTCCCTTCTATGATCATTTTCATATAGCTACAATTTCTGTTTTCAAACTTACTGACAGTTGCCCAAAGGACAGAGGCCCCGTTGCTTTGAAGCAGGACAGAGGACTGACAAATACACTAAACACTGTGTGGGTCAACCCAAAATCAGAAGAAAAGGCAAACTCGGTAACATCCCTGCTACTTTAGGAGTCCCAGCTCAGTTGCCCTTCCTCTATTTCATTCATCAAGGTCTAATTACAATATAAAATTTTGAGTCAAAATTTGAGAGTGACCTGGCCTGCAAAACCACTTTGCTTTATTCTTTATATAGATTATATTAATTTTTATTTTAGATGTCTTCTAAAGTATTTTATGAAAGTTAACTACAAAGTGCAAGTAGTCCAAATTACTGCAGTTTGTGACTCACCAAGGTGAAGTGTTATCTTACTCTGTACATATAGTTCCCATCTCTGCGCCATTACTAACCCCAGTTAACATGTTAATGCATAGCTGAATGAACTGACACTTTTATGCTACCTGCTGCTCAGCCCCCCAGGAAACCAAATCCTTGAGCCTTCTCAGACGAGCTTGAAGTGCCAGGCACTTTCTCTTGGCCTCTCTGGCTTTTTAACACAATTTTAAGGCAGAAAATCACTAAAAGGAGAAAGCATGACCCTTTACAAGAAAAAGTGAAGCTTCACTCTGGGGTGTTTCCACAGACCCTCATTTTTTATTTATTCCCTGAGAGCACGACCTCTTTTTACACGTATTTAATTACCATTTCTGTCACACGCAGCTTGACTATAAAACTCCCAAAATACAGCAGCGAGTATCTGTGGGGCGAAGATGAGAACCCCAAGGAGAGCTCGTGTTCCCCGTGCCTAGCAGTTGTCCCTCACAGAGCTCACACAGGGGACTGGCAGAGCTGGCAGAGGGCAGAGGACAGAGCCAGGCTGTCCTCCAGCCCCAGTGACCCTTCACACCTGGGCTGGGCTGGGCTCTGCCCACCCAGAGCCCCCTGCCCAGCCCCTGCCGGGCACAGGGCACTGTGCTGGGACAAGCAGGCACCTTGGCATGTTTGCAGATGAAAAATGTTCCTGTGGCTAAGCCAGAGGACTGGGATTTAAACAACCCAGATCCCTCTCCAAAATTTCCCAGAGACTTTTGGAATTAACTTGGTTGAAATATTTAAGTTATTATGTGACTCCCTCTCTGTTCCCTCTCAGTGACATAAGGGCATTAGGGTTGTGCTGCTTGGTAGGGACTTGAAAACAATTTTTTTTGGTAAACAAAATCAAATTACTTCAGTGTTTTGTTAATGACAGATCTGAAATTTCATTTTTTTTCTTCAAAAACCTTATCTTGTGATTACTGAGGAGTTATCTGAAGCTTTTCATAGATGTTTTGACAAAGAAAAGAGGATGACCTTTTTGGATGTTTGTAAAAAAAGAAATAAAATCTCCTTTTTAAACCAGGTCTGTGAAGGCCAAAGAAGCAAAAAATATATTTTGCATCTACTAAGATAAATCTCAGATTCCTCTGTGTAGAGGCAGATATAAATTCTCTAGAAATATATACTCTGTGCTGGGAGAAGGTTTTTTAATTACTGTTCTTGAAATTTCTTGAAATGCCTGATGTAGATAGAAACTTTGGACTTCTGGAACAGTACCTTTATTTATGCCTCAATTTGTTCTGAAATAAGCAGGTATGAGAGCATTGTGATGGACAGCACCACACAGTACTTTGTCATGGACCAGTAGAGCTTTCTTAAGAGGAGCTGCTAGTACAGCTAAGACTGGAAAAGAAAGAAACCACCCTACTCACCGTTTAGCTTTTGGAAACAGTCGAAAAGCATAGGTTTTTAACAAACCTTTGACACTGGTTAATCAAAGAAGTGTTGGCAGATCCCCAGAGAATGATCACTCTGCCAGCAGTGGTGGGCTCAGCTCTGCCCTCAGCACGGCTGTGTCAGTGCTGAGATAATGCACGACTGGAATCCCATAAATGGCCCTTTTGGTGTTGAAACCACCTCTAAGGCAATTAAAACACTGACTAAGATTTCTGGCAACATGTCATCCTTATGACCTACAGTAACTGGCAAACTCTTTTTCCAAGGCCCCATATTCCTTCCTGATTCTCCAGGCTCAGGCATAATTCATAGTTAATATTTTCTATGTGTTCAATATTACGTGTTAAATTGAGTCCAAGTAATCTAGTTGTACTCTAGTTTTCATTTCTGTAGGGCTTCTACATAATCACATTAATCCTCTGACATCCCAAAGGACAAACACACCTCCAAAGAAAAATAATTAAAATACTTGTTTCTGAAACAGTAATCTGAAGATTCCTCTTTCATTTCCAGAGCTGAGTCTTAGAAGAAGCAGGTCCTTGCAATGTGCACGTCGTGTAAATTCCAGATCCTTGCACAACAGTCCACCATGTCTGCTGTGAACTTCTGCTCTGAGCTGCTGGTGTTTTGTTCCTCCTGACACCTACAGAAGTTCCATGTCCATGTATGAAAGTGGAATGTGGGGTCCTTCAAATATTAATTCTTCTGCTAACTTGTTTTTCCAAGGACCGTGGGAACCATGGGCAACCTAGTTTTGTCTACTTGGACACATATTGAAAGACAGACTAATTTAAACTACTGGAGACTCTGTTGTTCCCCCAAGAGTTCTAATTTTTTTAAATGGTAACAGGACATGAAGACAATTTTCTGCCAATTAAAACAAAATAAAATTAAATAAGGCATATTAATTAAGTCTAGATATCTGTGGCACAACATATCAGGCACAGGCAGATTTTTTACTCAAATGGAATTGATGCTCCTGAGAAACAAAAATATGCAAGAAACTTTTACAATGCATGTGAAGAACAGCTCTGCAGTAAAAATAGTGCTAGCCAGCTCTAGTTACAGTGCACAGCCACAGACAATGCTCCATAAATGTCTGGCTTGGCATGGAATGAGAATTCCCATCTGTGAATGCAGTGGGATCTGCAGGTGTTTACAAGGAAGGAGCACCTGTATTGCTGCACTGCCTCAAGCCACGAATTCACACCTCCATGTCTGTTGCGATGGAGATCAATAACACAATGAGACAAAATCCTTGTATTTCTACCCAAATCCCACTCAGCCGGCAATGAGCTTGTGCCTGGAAGAAGGAAGACGGTCCATGGCAGGGCTTCCCGCTGGGCTCCTACCTTCCCTGAGGTTCCTGCTGGCTCCACTATCATGGGTAAGGGAACTGCTGCTGTCCCAGCCTGGAACTTCAGAGCCCTTTTTTCCATTAATGACTCCAGCTTTGCACCAAGAAGGTCCTCTGAATTTAACTAGGAAAGTCTTTGAAGTGTTACCCAAACCCAATCTTTGTTAAATACAATTTACCAGGCAAATATGGCATTAATGCATAATGTGGCAAGTGCATCTATTACTGCTTTACCTCTTTTCCATTCTGTTGTACTTTACATCTGAAAACGCAGGATGTCTAATAATGGGGAAGAAAGCTCAACCAAACAGATGGAAAAAGAAGTATTTCTGCTTAACTTTACAGGTTTGTGGCTTTTTTCCTTTTAAATTCTCACTGACAGATCCATCTGATTAGACTGAAATAACTTATTTCAGATTTCCAACAACTTGTAAAAGATTCAAGTCCAGCTTTGGCTTTAAATAAAATGTTAGTCATTCATCCATCCCACACAATGAATCTACACTGATCTAATGTCCCTGACTTGAAACATTTGGAACTACGAGCTCAGGAGGGGCTTATCAAGGAGCTCTAGTAGGAAAATTAACAAGTCCATTTCCTCAGTACTATGAAAAATGTGTCAAGGAAATAACTCACTTGTGTTTATTGCTAAAATTTTACAAACACTATTCAAAAAACCCCCAGTCAACCAACCAACCAAAAAAGAAAAAAAGTCTGAGGAACAATAATTGGTTGCTACAACACTGAAGTTTAGCAATTAAGAAAATGGAAGACAAGTATATAAACTCGTTTCAAAGCTGTGTTTTTTAAAAAATGTAGTTACTCTTTTACTGTCCCAAATAACTTTTAGTGCCCAGTTCCCTGAGTGGAGAACTATTTCATTATCAAGACTGGGGTTTACACAGAATATTCCTTACATGACCCAAATCAAGCATCAAAAGCTTGGCATTTGCAGCAGAAATCATAACTGCTTTGTACAATGGCTGCTCTCAGTCTCAGTTGTGGTATCACTTTTCTATATAAATATGCTGCATAAAAAAAATCCAGCAAATACAAGACTCCCTCCATTCAAATCCCTGTTTATAGAAACACCACATAGTGCTCAAGGTGCTTAAAGTGCATACTGTTGCCTCATTTAATAGGAAATCAATGGAAAAGCCATTTCCATTTGACACAGCCTGGCTCGAAGGCTGAGGAATGCCTTAACATGGAAGGTTCAGCCTTCAAATACATCTGCAAAACAGAGCATGTTTTAATAGCACTCTACAGAAAATGGGAGGTTTATGTACTAAGGATAGTTGTTTATACTAAACCAATAATAGTCTTCTTTACAGGAGAAAAATCAGCCACTCTGAAACCCTCTCCACCATTATCAGCTTTGAAAGACCCAGAGACCAACTCACGCTTGATGCATCTTTAGTAAAATCTACAGACTTCAAGCAAAGTTGATGTATCTAGTCCTCATAGTTTGTACAAAATTATGGCAGTGTGATAAAACATCTGCTCTAGGGTTGTGAGCAGTATTTCATTATAGTTTTAAAAAACATTGTTCTTGGAGCTGCCTGTTCTTTCTGGGGTGCAGGCTCCATGCCACGTAGGCTTCGCTGCTTCGTGCTGTTACTGCACAGCTCCAGCAGCACGCAGCAATAATCCTCCAACAGTTTGCTATATGAAAGCTTAATCAATGTCAATGGAAACTCAATTGCATGCATTCCATTTAAATGACTGGCCTTTGTGTGGGAGGAGGGACTACCTGAATGGTTCCAGCAGAAGGACTGAAAGTTTAGGAACGTTTCTGATTTGTATTACCGTGATGTTCCACTTTTTAACTAAAAATTCTTATTACAGCAGCGATCACAGTATTTTTAGAGAATGATCTCTAGTCTAAGTAATACCCAGGCAACAGAAATGTCAATGCAGTGTTGTATGAGACAGAAATGTACAGGTAAATGAAAGTAATGTCTTGAGAGGATTTACTTTGTTCTTTTTTGTTAAAAAAAAAAACCAAAAACACCTAAAATGTGGAACTATTTGTTTTCCACAAAAAGTGAACATCTTTAGAGCACTGTAAATGTAGCTTAAAAATGACTTTGAGTTTGCAGGAACCCAGTGTAACAGAAATTGCAGCATTTTTCATATTTTAGAGTTCTTGTTTCCATCACAAATGCCTTTCTGATACAACACACTCTTACACTGTTTCTGCAGTATATTCTTGCTTCCCAGTTCATATGCTTAAAAGAAAAAAAGAAAGGCACCTTAAACTAACTAGCAGATCCACTTCTCTTATTTTATAAAGCTTTGGTGTAGCTGCAGCTGGTAGCACTGTCCATTTATTGAGGAGTTTGTCCAACTTTAACTGCTCAGACTAAAACTTTCCACTCCTGGTATCTGTCTTAAGTCTCATTTTTATTTTTTTTAACTGAAGCATTTCATCCAAGAATGAGTCTGAAGGAGAACAAGGGGGAGAAGTGTTTTAATTTTTCCCATGCTTCCAATATTCTGATAATTTATTTTTTTTTCCCAAAATATAAGAGCCTGTTTTATTTTAATGAGTGAAATGAGGTCAGCCAGGAAGGTAGGGTTTTTTTGTCCAGAATGCATCCTCTGCCTTTTATATGGAAATCTACCCAAGTACAGTCAGGCCACGAGGTTGTGAAAAAAGTGCTGATAACATGCTTTGTCAATTTTTGGTCAAAACTTGTTTGGTTTGCAAGCTGTTCCACATCTGATGCTCAGAGGGGCTGAGAAGCTTCCCAGCAGTTACTGGGAGGTGCTCCTGAGCTCTGTGTCAGGGCAGGCACTGCTCTTCATAACCACTTGAGACAGTTTCAGGCAGCAAATGCCTGTACCTAAAAAGCATGGAATACTTTGGAAAAACTTAGGCAAATCTTGGGACTGGGAGTCAAGAGAAAGCTTTTTTGGTTTGTTTTAACAGTATGAAGTCACAGGACCTTAAAAGAGTGTTTAATCTCAAGTTAGAAGAGATTGTCTATGTAATTACTATATAATTTGGCTCTTTTGGCCTGGGAGGTCCATTCTCACTTACATGATTACATACTATTTTTTCCATATGATTTATGACTCATTCAGTGTGCAGAGTGGGCTTTGGGGATGAATCAAGAATGTTTAATTAGAAGAGTTATTTACATAATCTCTGTCTCATTCACTATAAAACCCAATAGGTATACAATGGACATACAGAATAAGGAACATGAAATCGAGTCTGCAGTTTCTGGAACCAGCTGCTCTACCAGTTTGGAGGGAAAATATGTCACCTATGGTGCAATTTACATAATCCAATCCTTTCCCAGTCTGTGAACTGTGTGCTTTCTGTTCTGGGGGTCTGACTGAAAATCTCTGGATCTGATTTGCAGATAAGCTGCCAAATCATCATTGCAGTTTTGACCAATGCAAATTCTGCTTGGACTATTGTCAAGTAATAAATATGGTGGGGAAAATCCAATCCAAACTATGCAACAAGTGGCACTAAATTATGGAACTCTTCTTTTAAGCCTCATTCTTCCATATCCCAGTTCCATTTCTTCCAGTAGGTTAGATCTTGCTCTCACACAGCAGCTTGGTGAATTTTAAACCAAACACTGCAGTAATAGTATCAACAGCTAGTCCTTAGAGAAGCTTCTTTTTCTCATCTTCTGGAAGGAGCATTTGTAAGGCAGGGAGCCAAAGGCTGAATAAGAAGAGAATAACACTGAGGAGTGTATCACTCATAACTAAGCTGTTGATCTATGCAGGGACCCTGGGATAAAATAAGATATTATCAGACAATTAAATAGTTTTCTTAACACAAAAGTTAACATAGGATTATTGACAAAACTCCAGTTCTGAAAGCTCTAAACCTCTGCAGTTTTGACTTTGTTCTTTTAATGGCACTTTGCTGCTTCAACTAAAACCTCACATCATCAAAAAGATTGACATCAGGAGGTGACCCAAAATGAGGTCTCTGAACAGCCACCAAGACAATTTTCCTTGCTATCTTTAACAAATCAAGCTGCAAACAGAATTCAGCAGTTCACTGCTGACTGGCAATTACTGAATGCTGAAGCCAAAGCCCAAAGCCAGTTTGAAGAAGGAGGCAGGGGATGTTCCCCTGGCTTCTTTCCCCGTGTTGCCTCTCTGGCAGTGCTGTGACACTTATAAAAACTGCAGGATTGGTTTGTCCACAAATATAAGGCAGGAGTTTGAAGAAAAACAGCCTTACCAACCTACCACTAGAAAGAAACTGCTTTATTAACTACACTTGCGTGGTTCTTCATGTGCAATATGCTGCCCATCAAGGTGTTATTTCTGGGCAAACACACAGCACACACTTGATGAAGGACAAGCAAAGATGAGACAGAGCACCACAGCCTAGTTTTTATTTTTTATCTCACCACAGCTTTAACTATTTCTGGGGTTTGCAGTGCTCTGTAGGCAGGGAGATCATAATGTATCATATGTAAAAGTCTTATTTAACTGCTGTGGGCACCACAAGGTGTGTAGTGCCAGCTTCTTTTGTCACCATTCTGGGGGAGAGGGTTTGGTCTGCTGTTCCTCAGCTGTGGTAAGACAAAGGAAGACTTCCTTGCTAGATGTAATCTTACATTGATGCTTCCTAACTTTCTGCATGAGTTTTGGCCATTTGCTGTTTACAAGCCCTGCTTAAAAATTCTAAAATTAAAAAGAAAAACCTCAAACCACAGAACTCAAAACTCTACTAACAGCATTGCTAACAGACCACTTCCTCTTCAGCACCCTCAGCTTAACATTGGCAGCTTCTTTGCCCATCCTTCTTCCTCTGCTCACCTCAGTCACAACAAGAGAAGATTGGGATTGTACTGGTGGTACTTTCACTGTAAGTTTCTGTATTCATGTAATTTATGCTCTTTTTTCTGCTATCTGGCTTGAAAATGTGCCTTAAACTTGTTCATTGTTATCAGCAATACCTGAACTAAAGTTCCAAAAATACCTGGGAAAAATTACTTTTTTCATGTGCCAAAGCAGATGCTGACATCTGACAGATGGTGTTTTCTATACCTGTAATTTATGGGAATAATTAACAAATGTTCATAAAAACAACATTAAAAAAGTATTTGTAAATTAATCAAGGGATTTTCCCTGATCAAAGTTTCTAGACATCTGCATCTTCCTCTGCTTCAAAAACCTGGATGCAATTAAACTAACATAGGAATAAATCCCACATTTCTTGTTCACATTATAGGGGTGTTGAGAAATCACACACTGGAATTTCAGACAAAGACTTGACAAAAAGAAACAAGGACAAGCCGCAATGCCTTAAAACCTCTCCCACAGCACTTGACTATGTTGATAAATAACTTCTACTCAAATTTGCAATTCCCTGTTAAGCAAAACTACAACTATACCAGGAATGCAACCACGTGGTTGCAGCTCCGAAGTCCCAGTTTTCATTGATCAGTCTGCTCTCCAAAACCTGGCACTGCAGTTATGACTGTACGATAAGCAGGCGATCCCCTACACCCCCCAGTCCCGTTTTATTGCACAACAACCCAAAGCACTTCATCTTGACAAGGGTCCCAATGAAGCTTCCAAGCAATTCCACAGAATTTTAATGCTGATGCTGCTATTCATAACTAATGGAGTGATTGCATAACTGTGCAGCTTTTTCTCTGTCCTCTCCTCCACGATACAAGCTTTTCATTTACCCCTATGATGAGCAAAGGAACTTCTGAGACAATTGCAATTTTTACATGAAACCTCCCATTCATAGTTAGAAGTTAGGAAATGAATGCTGGTGTGCATTTTGATTTTGAGGCACTTCAATGAATAATTAACATTTTTATGTCATGTTATTACTACACATAAATGAGGGTCTCAATCTTCAGCATTAGCACACAGACTTCTCCAGCTTCCCCACGCGACCCACTTAACAGGCTCACAACCTCCAAATAAACCTCCCAGAAGAAAAAGGCACTTCAGTGCTCCCTGCAATATTATAAAATACAGAAATGCTATTGTTAGCCACCCCTGAAGTACTCCTGTACATTAAAAATCAAGGAAATATAAGAACTTGACAGAGTCTCTGGAAAACTCAGCTCTGAATGGTCATGCTAACCCCAAATACACCAATGGTGCTAAACTGGGTAACTCTAGCCCTAAATTATGGAAATGGTCTACCATGTACAGACACCAAGGGGTGCACTAAGATATTTAGGAGCAATAGCATAAAATGCAAAAAAGAAGTGGAAAGGTTGACGATATCACGGATTATTAAGACATTTTTACAAGAGGAGGGATTTTTACACAGAGAAAACTTTAACAATTCTATTGTTACGAGTTGCAATCATAATAGTCTGAGGCATGCCATATTTAATGTGAAGTTATGGCTGGCCACTGCTTCCAAAGCAGTGCTGCTGGCTGTGGAGTGGCATCCTGTCAGTCAGCAGAGGGACTCGCTGCAGAGTGTTCAGATTGATGGTTTCACAACATTCGTAAGGACTTGATGCCACTCATCAAAGACCATAATTCAAATTGGAAGCAAGTCCCAAAATGTGTCAATCTGAGAAAAGTTGATTCTGCACGACACAAGGCAGAGAGCTCAGATGGTTTCATTGACTAATTATGGCAACATTGGCATTTCTTACACTATAATTACCCTAGGAGTAAAATGAACATTTAAGTTCCTTAGTGTGTTTGATAATTCCCTCACATATTCAGCAGATTTTTATCACTGATACATACTGTGAACCTTTGTTCTCCACTGGAATATTTCTGTTTTATTGCCTTAGGTGTCTATTCTATCCTAAGCTCTACTATACTTTATTTATATCTTATTAAATTGTCTTTGAAGAAAGTTACAGATCTCCTTGTTCCTGTACAGTTTTCAGAGTCATCATAAGAACATTACAGATCCCATGGGTCACTTCTCCCAGACCTGGACAATGTAGGATACAACAGTTACCATATTTTTACCTGCACCTTTCCTTTTGGTCTGTGTTTTTATAGCTCTTGGCACAATAGAATATGACTCTTGGTCTCCTACATGCTAAATTAGTTCAAAATAACTCAGATTTATCGATCAAAGTAACTCAATTTTCAATTAAAAAACACAAGCCTCTAAACATCAAGGTTTTCTGAATTGTGTGGCTTTGGACTTCTTATGAACATTTTACTAGATAAGTAAGTAATTAACCTTGTAATAATTCCTTTGTGTAAACAGCTAACTCTGCTACTGGCACAAGTATAGAGCACACTCATGGAATAAAACCCTAAAGTTACCCCAGCATACTTTTCCTAATGATTTAAGGCAGAGAGTTTCCCATAATTATTTAAGTTCTAATAAGAACATTATCATAGAAAACACTTTCCAATGCAGTGTTCTCAGCTGTTGCAGGGGGTGCCACAAAGCCACAGGACAGACACACACGGTGCAAGAGCTTTATCAAAGATGTCTCAGTGTGAACCCTTTGTGCACAAATGACCAAACTACGTGAGACATTTGAAGAGAAGTATCTCTGGGCCACTGCCTGGTCTGTTAAGCCTGTACTAATGAAATGCATTCTGAATTAATATTCACAAAATTCTGCTGCAAATGTCAAAACAGTCAAGGAACGGAGAGTAAAACCCAAAGTAATGCAGACTTTTAATAAGTTTCCTATATACCCGTGGAATGTCAGACTACCAAACCTACACACAATCCCACAGTGTTCACATGGAAAATTCCTCATATAAAGTCAAGGTTAAATTTCCTCAGGAAAAGATATGTCATCAAAACCCCACTTTGCCACTTACGTCAAACACCTACTCTAAACAAATCTCAAAACAAGCATAAATATACCAAACAGTAGCTCTTTGGGAATAAGAAGGGCCTTTTCACTTAAAACTATATAGTCTTTTGCTAGTCTTTACCTCCCTATCTGAGCATCCCAACTACAGCAGAGTGCACTCTTGCAGCACCCTCTATCACTTCTGAAAAGACTTGTCTGTGAGTTACATTTTCTGTTCCACACAGAATTAAGCATTTCCATTTCTGCCTATGTTAAAACTTGAAATGTTGGAAACATCACGGTTTCTATGGAGTGGGAAACTTTCAAAAACTTGAAACCCCAGCTGGTGAATGGCCTGAGGTCCCAGGTGCCAAGGGAGCCTGCCAATGCCTACCTGTGTGCTTAGGGGGCATAAATCACATCACTTTTTAATAAACTCAACATGTTCCTGCAGGACATTTCAATTCTATCTAATTGGCCGTCTGCATCACAAAAAAAGCCTTTCAATGGCAAAGCTTTAACTCACACCAGTCAAAATTAGTATCATCATCATCACCATTAAGATTCTTTGGGAAATTAAATATATTAATTTATCCCATCAGGACAGAGCTGGGATTGGTCCTGAGCCTTTTACCTCACCTCATCTCTTCAACTGTAAAACCTCTTTCCATTTCCAAAGTTGTCTTTTCAGATACTTTGCATTCCCTACTCAGGTGCTGTTCTCAAGTGCTCTGCACAAGGAGCACAGATCCAAGGTGAGGACTCTTCACAACCAAAAGCTGGATTTTCCACAGCTATGCTACCATTATAAGAGTATACACAGCTGAAGGGTCAGGGCAAGAAAGTAAAAGTAATCCTTGTTTTCTGATCCTCTCTAGGTACTTCTCCAAAACACAATTACTTCTTGCTAAGTACCAGTCACGGGAAATAGAGGGCAAGACAACACAGTGTAACTGAGACATGATAGCAATCCATAGGAACCAGTGGGCAGGCTCAGAGAAACTTCATCCACAGATATCTCACTGGGCCTTTACCAATTACTCTTTCATACATTTTACCTTATTTTTTGCAAATAACTATATAAACAGAAATATAAATTTGGTCCAAAACATACCTCAATCCATAGCTAAAGATGATTCAGATTTCACATCCATGTTGCGTTGCTCTTCATGTTGAAACTCATATATGAATTTCTCTGCCTATTTTTCATACTCCTTGCTGTGCTGTAACCGAACCACCAAATGGACCCTGTTTTATTTAACAGGTTTTCTGACCAGAGCAGTTAAGTGGTCATGGTAACAGAGGTAACAAGCTGTCAGTATAAACAGGACCTTCAGACACTGAGGACACCACAGAATCCTGGCATGGGTTGGGTTGGAAGGGACCTCTAAAGATCATCTGGTTTCCACCCCCTGCCATGGGCAGAGACACCTTCCACTAGACCAGGCTGATCAAAGCCCCATCCAACCTGGCCTTGAGTATTTCCAGGGATGGGACAGCCAGAACTTCTCTGGGCAACCCATGCCAGGACCTCCCCACCTTCATAATGAAAAAATTCTTCCTTTTGTCCATTCTAAACATCCCCTCCTTTACTCTGAAAGGGTTGCCCCTTGTCCTGACACTACAGGTCTCGGGAAAAAGTCCCTCCATTCTTCTTATAAGCTACTGAAAGGCTGCAAGAAGATCTCCACATATTAAGGCTAGAGACATGCTAAGAATTAATGTATTTACAAATAAGCCACAATTCACTGCACGCCTTACAAAAATTAAAATAAATCAGGTAAAAATGCCTTTTAAAAGGGCTCTCTGTATCACCAAATTTACACTGCAAAACAAATAGTCTTGAAAGTCCAGAAGCCTGGGAGCTTCCCTGTGTGCACTGCCCAAGGACCTGCAGCCTGGAGTTAATTCACAAATATACTCTCACAGAGAGCTGGTGACTTGGCAACACTTGAGACAATTAATTACAGAGAGTGCTCAGTAAATAAATGTTCCATCTGAGTTGCTTCCTTTGTTCTGGTGACAAACCACGCAAAGAAGATTGCACTCAAATTCTACTCCAATCACACCCATAGAATTCTCCTTCCTTTAATGAAGGGGGAAGCTAGGAAGGTTTACTCATCAGTTCCCTATTCTGGAGGAACACAGACTGCACTGGAAGAATCTTCTTGCATTGCAGGTACCTTATGGTTTCAGTTAGGCCTGTCAGTGCTGTTTGTGTGGCGAGGAGGGATGTTTAGTGCCTGTTTCCTGCCAAAGGAGGGGGCAGGCAGCTGTGTGCTCTGAGGAGAACATGCAGGCAAGGTGCTGAAGAGGGGAAGCCACTTGTGTAACAAGAAAATAGGTTTAATGACCTGCAGGAACACTTGAACAAATACAAGCACTTCCGAGGTTCTCCCTTAACCAAACCCCACAAGTTTAACTTTTATGGATCAAGCTGTCAGTCATGGAAAATGAGTTTGGCTATTAATGAAAAAACAATAAATGTACAATAATGAGGAAATGACCTAATGGACTGAGGCAGATTGACTTAATTTGTTATTAATTAACTGCCCTTAGGAGAAACTGTAGAAGGAGTGGCCAAGTACCAGGATAACAGTTAACAGAATACCTTCAGTAAATGAGATTTTCATTTTTGGTATGTTCCAGGAAGAATTGAAGAAAAAAAAAAATAAAATATACTGTTCTCTGCTTGCTGGCAAGACCACTGGTACATGTCACTTCTGATAAATTAAATTAAAGCCCACGTGCAGAAGCATTTAATCAGGAAGAACAAGCAAACAAAGTGAAACACTATCTGCCTTGTTTTGCTGTCCCGGCCATCATACTAAAAATGTTCTTAGCAACTTCTCTTTTATTATTCCATTAATTACCACATCCTAGGGAGAAAAATAACCCTGAATAGCAATTACAGCTTCTCCAAGGGTAACAGAAATGTTACTAAATAAAGAATATCACTATGTAGAGTTCCATGCGTTGGAGAAGCCACATCACGTACAATTTCCATTTGCTATTAAAAGTCTCCTGTAATACAACCAAAGATTTCTTTATAACTGCATTTATACACTCAATAACGGCAAAGATCCAGCAACTTATGTTTTCATCTGTTGAATTCTTCTGTTTAAACAACGGATTCTAAAGCTAACATGAAAATACTTTCATTCCTGTTCCCCTTCTACCAAAAGAAACTTGTGGATGGCCAAACCACTCATCATACTGACCTGCATGTCTTGCCACTGTCCAAGCCACAAGCTCACTGCCCTTTACCCTCCAGCAAACTTGTCATCCTCAGCAAAAGTCCTCTACCAGCCTTCCCTCACCCTACCTTGTCTGAGATTGCTCCTTTCTTGCCCCTCATTTCCAGCTCCCTCACCTCTCACCCCTTGCTCTCTGAAAAGACCTGTTTCCTGGGAATGGTTTTCCTACATTAAGTAAGGCAGAACACTGCCCAACTCTGTGCCCTGATGAGTGAGGGGGAAATAAAGACTGGGGCATTTGTGGACTGCTTGGACACCAGTGAGCAAATTCAGCACAGAGAACTTTCCAAATTAATGCCCATGCACTAAGGTCATTTCCCATTTCCTTCAAAAAACAGAAAGTGTTTTTCAAGAGAGCAATTTGTACCAGAGACTATTCTCAGAGGCTCAAATTGGCTCTTTCATGTTTTCCACTCCAGACAAATACACTAAAGCTTTCTTGACATTAGGTCTCTTCTATCGACTGCTCTAGTCCCTATCAATGGACTTTATTCATAAATAAAGCAGATGCAGTAACTGCTACACTAAGAAGAAAAAAAGCACTCATCTGATCTGTTTGGGTCATGTTTTTGTTGCCCTGTGTTCTGTTGCTCCATCTCCACTATGCAATCTTCCACTGAACAAAACAGGATTTCTAAGAGGCAGAGGAATCTGATGTGCACCCACCCAAAAATATGGGCTGTCGCGTCAACATACTGAGCATCCTGAACATCCTCCTCCTCATATCCAAACCCAGGCTTCCTGATGTTTATGACATTAAGTTAGATTAGTAGCCCAGATAAGACAAAAATATTAGGAAGAGATACTTTGGGAAATACTGAAATGGCATGGGCAGCAACTGGAAATTTTAGCAGGATGAAAAGTGCTGGTGGGGACAAAGAACAAAACCTCCCTCACCTCCCACATACAATGGGACACTGCCCTGGAGCTGCACCCAGCCAAACATTTTTGAGTCAAGTAGTGACAGAGTAAGTTTTATTTAAAAATTAACACAGAACAGATTTGCACTCCAATAAATTAGGAAGCCAAAATCAAAGCACGTAGAGCTTGAATGCTGAAAAAAGTAGCACCTGTTAGAGAATTCACCCAGCACCATGGAAAGATCCTGGCCAGTGGTGGGTCCATCCTGGAGCCAGCTGGCATTGGTTCCAGCAGCTTCTGATAGAAGCCACCCTTGTAGCCACCCCCGCTACCAAAACCTGGCCATGGAAACCCAACACACTCTACGCCCTGCCTCTGTGAATCACATATTTAAGAATTATCATTAAAATCCACATTCATCACACAACTTGCAACAAAACCAGCCAACCAACCAACAAAAAAAATCAAAATAACATCATCACAACACTGAAAAACAGTGGACAATTTACACAAAATTCATCCCTTGTCGCTCCATCATAATTATAATAAAAATTCTCCACCTTCATTCCACTCTCTAACATTGTTCACTCCATTTTTTGCTCACTACCTCTCTCAATTACTATCCTTATCTCAAATTTCTCATGTACCCACGTTTCGGCACCAGAAAGACCACTTTCTCCTTCCATCAAATTAGAATTGTACATGTTGGTACTTTAACTGACTGCTTAAAATCCTTGAAGGTATGGTGTGAAGCAACTACAGCATTATGGATCTACTTTCAGCATTCCCCAAGACACTTTAAAACAAGCTCACAAAAAATTTCATTGAATTAATAAAAAACAATGGTCAACTCGATGCTTCACGCACTAGAGAAAGCCCAGAGCCCTCAAGCACAGGCCAGCCAGACTTACATTGGTGTTGCAGAGCTTGTATTGCTTGTAGGCACCGATGCACACGATGGCTGCAGCTCTCTGTGGCTGGGGCTGCCCCTGCAGCGCTGCGGGGTTGTGATGGCTCAAGTCACCGCCCTGAAACAGGCTTGGTGACGAAGGAAAGGATGGGGACTGATAAACTGAGGGTCCCAGGACTTGATGTCCCACCTGGGACCGACGTGCTTCCTGGTAAAGATTGCCGTGTTGGAGCGAAGGGCCGGCTGGCTGGCTGTAGGAGCTCAGGAGACTCGGGCTCTGGTGGAACACCTGGTTCCTCAACGACTGTCGCTGTCTCCGAAGCTTCTGAGGCTGCTGACCAGTATCAGTTTGTAAAGGTAAGATGTATGGCACTTTTCCATATCCATACTTTCCTGGGCCAATAGGATTTCTGTTTCTGCTTCTGAAAACAGAGAGAGAGAAAGTTACTGAGTCCATATGTGAAGGAGCAGTTACATATTCACTGATGTATATTGATATTATGACCTGCTATTTGTCAGAGTTGTTCACTGCAAAGCAACAGGTAACCAGAAATTTCAACCTATGCTACAGAAAACACATTCAAGATCTAATCTTGCTTGATGAATTGAGACTCTCTGAAGAAATCTATTGGTTGAGCCAAATCCTGGGTCCTCTTGGCCAAGAGTCACTTGGTGTCAGCTCACAAAGGCAAAGGGTAAGGTGTGGTATGAACAGTTTGGAGTGAGGGGGTTGATGTTCTTTTAATCCCCAGGACTCTCCTCTCAAATGGAAATTCAGAGAATCAAAGCTGTGTAGTCCTAAAATTCATAACCACATCCCAGAAGGGCCTGAGATACCTAACAGCAGGAAATCCCTATTGTGCATTTGAGTAAGGACAGAAGAAAATTTGAACTCAGTATGGCAAAGACCATTAAACATTTTGTATCCATTTAAAAGTCCTCCTGTGGTTCTGCTTCATTTGCTACTTAAGAAATAAAAATGGAAACAGAAAAAGCATAAGGAACATCGGAATATTACTGAAAGATCTCTGGAAAAGATGACAAATGCCAGAAAATATTCTTATTATGGTATACAGATGATTTTGTCTTCACTGGCCAGCAGATTTACCAAGTGCAAATTTTTAATATACCAAGTGTAGATTACCAATACAGTTAATTACAAAGTTGTGGCCCCCAGTTTGTTGTCAGAATAAAAGCCCACCTTTCCCTGTACATTACTAAAGCATTCCCCAGAGCTGACAGCCCCCAGCACCACCCAGATTTGTTTCAGGCCTGCTCTCTTGCACAGGGATCCCCTCTCACTGAGGGCACTGTGTTCTGGGCCAGGTCACCCCTGTATCAGCACCTCAGACAGCTGGGATGCCCTGCACACTCACAGCAATACAGCGGACTCAGTCGAGACACTCAGCTCCAAATCACAGGTGAAGAGTCAAAACATTAATAATACCATGTCTGGGTCTCACCATTTAAGAGAGTGAATCCTGGAATTTTATCTGCCAGCAAGAGGCTCATTTGCATTTCTTGTCAACCTGTGCAGCCCAACACCTTCATTTCCAGCACTGCAGCCTGAAGAGGAAGTTGGCAAAAAGGATTTCTTCCAGTTCAGAGCAGTGTGTGAACGCAGCTATTCTGGGGAACCTTTGCAGCTCAGGAAGGGAGACACCATTAAAGGCAAGTAATTTTCTTTCTGTCCACAAAATATATTTTTAATATATATATATACAAAATAGACTTGAACAGCAGTGAAAACCAGAAGTTATAAAGTATCATACTTCTTTTCTAGCAACTGAAGCATTACAGATGTCAGACAGACACCAGATCAAAGGGACCTTTCTTTGGGTTTGTTTTTTCTTGGATTTCTTTTCTTCCCAAGTCTTCTATTCTCCCAAGACTCTGGTTACATGGGAACCCTGGAAGTCATTTACTTCACATTCTAGCCTTGTGGCCACGTGGGGCTTTTAATCAATCTCCCTGGCTCGAGATGTGTGAACAAGAGTGCTGACTTGCCCTGGCAGATAAGCCACCAGCACTCTTGAACTGTTTATCCCCCTTAATCTGCTCTGACCATGACAGTCATTGTTGAGGCAGGGCTTTGGTGCTTACAGCAGAGAAAAGCAGTATAATGGCTTTTGGCACTGAGGCAGGGAAAGAAAGGCTTCCTGCAAGTGAACAGGAAAGGAAGAAAAAAGAAACCATGAATGGAAATAATTTCAGAAATTTAGACTAAACCCAGTTTGATTTAAATCAGCACAGTTTGGTTGTTGTGTTGGGGGCAGGGGGGGGTGGGGGAGGTTATGGGCAAATAAATTGATTTCCACTATCTTGTTGATATTTTTAATTTTTAACAGAGCTCTTGATTTCTGAGCAAGAGCAAAACAATCTGTCTTGAGATTCCTAGTCATACTCTACACTCTGAAAACACTTTGGTATCATACTCATGAAGCATCTCAGATTTTGGAGCAAATTGGTTCATCTTGGAAAACAGACACAACTCCTTATTTTCCCTTGCTCCAGTCTGTAAACAATTTGTACAGACCGTGGTTTTCCTCTCAACATGAGCACACCAAATGTGAAGTGTCTGAGATAAGAACCTTGGCAAAACTCGCAGAGAGCACAGACAGGGTGGACAAGGGGTGCCAGGTCAACTGAAATTGGCCTTTTGAACTGATCAACCACAGTCAGGTCACATTTTTCATCAGCAGGAGGACAAAGCTGCTAATGACTGAGCAACAAGGCATGTGCAGAGCGGTGGCATGGCAGGAATATGCCTCTGTCACAGGGCTCTGAATGCCAAGTTCTTCACAGCAACAAGCACCAGGCTCTTCCAGAGCAGAACACCAAAATTTACCATTCAACCCACCTGAAAAAACTCCCACCTGGCAAACTAGGAGAGGTCATACAAAAGGTCAAAAATGAGACTTGTGTTTGACTGTTAATCTCCCATACAGGGTCATGAATCAGAACTGGAAAGAGCTGAAGGACATGCAAGAAAAGGTGATGTGAACCAGGACTCTACAGCCTGGAAAAAATGGCTAAAATGGGCATAGTATCTTTAAACATAGAATTACTGGTGTCTGAAAGCAGGACTCATGGCTGAAGGCAGCAAGCGTCCAGAAGCTGCTGGAATCTCATCAAATTATTTATAAAAATCAGAAAATCCTGATTTTGAAGGAAGCTGGGCTTTTTCCTTGTAAAATGGTTGATTGCTGCAACAAACATACAACAACAGCTCTGAGAAGTGAAAGCAGCAACAACATTCTTTATACTGTTCTTGTCTCCTCTTGGCTTCTTTCCCTAAACTCTAACTTGGAGACGTTGCTGAAATCCCCACTTGATGAGGAGCTGAGGCACCATTTCTGGAGATTCTGGAACATCACATTTCTTTCAACATACAAATTCTGGAAAGAAAGTGTAACACACCACCTCTAATTATTAACCCCTTTATCAGTGTTCATGCATTCATTTAAACCAGCATTGCCTGGACTGAAACTACTCTGAACACTGTTTTGCCTTAAAGCATCTTTCATTCACACTTGGCAACATGCTGACAAATCAGGAATGCAGTTTGTTTCACTGTAATAAAAGAGGCTTGTAAAAATAGCTTAGTGTTAATTGACTTCTACAATTCTTGGGGAGTATCAGGAAGAATTTATAATGTAATGCAGCAGTGAGGGAGAAGGTCTATACACAATGAAAAAACAGCAGGGATAGGAGAATCAGGGAAGGAAAAGAGAAGGAAAACCAGACAGGATCTACCGTTAGCATAATAATCAAAATTAAACCAAGCTTTGCTGACACCATTTGCTTTATGCTAAATCTACTTAGCTTTGATCTGCTGGTAGGAGACAGAGAGAGGTCAAGCTCTGATGGCTTGTGAGGAATTTTCAGTTGCCAGCAGGACTTTTTCTTACCTCTCATTCATTATTATTACCTACATTCACTCTAAGCCACATAAATCACTCCTCCCCACAACATGGCTTGGAAACTCCTTTTTTTTTGCAATTTTTAAAATGCACACTATCATGACACAGGTCAGAGTTGGGATGCACTCTCAGAGAGAGTAAAGGAGGGAAAAAGCATCAGCAAGGAACATCCCTGGCTTGTGCCTGCTTAGCCAGACCTAACCTAGGGTGGGACTACAGAGAATCAGTGTTTGCATATGCAGGTTTGCTAAACACCAACAGTCATCCTTCTGAATGTAGCAATGGCGAAGAGCATTTGAGTGAGATGTTCAGTGTGTGTTGCTACAGGAGTGAAGCTGAATGTACGAATCAGTCACCAACTCTCAGACAAACTCTGAAAATTCAACTTGAGGAAGATCTGAGTTTTGGGCTCCAAATTCTAGACAGCTTTGGCAAAGCTTTTCCAACGTGGTGTTAGATTCTGTCTTTACAAGTCCATGGTGCCCCAGTATTGACAGAAATAATTACAAGGGTTTGGTAGAATCAAGCCCCATATCATATTCCTCCCACAGCACAATTCCTAAAATTCCTGAGTTTAGAAAAGATCCTAATACATTTCCAAGATCTGCAACATGCTGCATCACATGCAGATCAAGGATATGACTGTGTCAATGCAAACTCTTCACACAGCCTATATGGAAACAGTAATAATGAATAATGCTTAGGCTCCTTCTGACAAACACAGTTGCTGCAGAGCTGATATTGTTTAGAGATGGATTTACTTAGGTATTGAAACCACAAATTGGAGCACCAATCATGAGAATGATTGCAGGCTGAATTCCAAGGAGAAGTCAGCCACTGGCACTAAGGTATGAGCATTATTACCCTCAGTTAAAGTAACATTTCGCTTCTCATTTAACTACACAATAAACAGTTAAAGATCACAGGAACCTCAACTCCCAGAGAGAAGGAAACACCAACTGTTTGAAACAGGTGACAGGAAAAAGAAGCCTGGGACCTTCCTCTGCAGGATTACCCAGTGCTCCCACTTGTGTAAATCCAGTGCTTTTTGCACATGCTGGAGCCCTTCAGGAAGTTACCGATTACCTTCCACATCAATCTTTCCAAAAGCACTCCCCTTTCCAGCTGAACCAAATGTGACTGTGTTAGCAGAACAGCCACACTGATTTTCCATTGCCTGTAAATGAATGTTGATAGTCAGGAATGTAATAGGTTTGTCAGGTATACTTCCTTCTCAGGGTCCACAGAGTCCTTAGATGCGCAGAGAGTATTTAGGCTTGGGGACAGTCATGTTCATATCCTACATCTGGTTCACTTGGACAAAAGTTCCTCCTCCTAGTTCAGCCAAATCAGGTAAAGAACCAACACGCTCCCAGGTTTCACTTATGCCAGGCCAGTTAATTTTACATGAGGGCTTTTCAACTGCAGAATTTTATGTCAGTCAGATTTTCACTACTCCTCATCCATTCATGTTAATTAAGCTATTTAATATATTACAAGCTTTTTATTTAATTGCTTCTGATAAAAAGATATCAATGATTGTCTACAGTGCTTTGCATGGGGAATGGTCCTAAATACCGTTCCAAGAATTAGAAACAACAGAAAGGAAGAAGTATCAAAAAGCAGGGATAACTAAATCTCACCAGCTCCATCAACTGGTAATCTCTCTGGCTAAACTGTGCAGTATATAAAAAACCCCAATAATAAACAGTTTTTCAGTTGTTCACTGGACTGAAGAAGAAAAAGAGAGAGAATAAGAAGACGAAAAGAACTACTCAACAATATTTGCAATCAGTTAGGATGAAAAGTGAGAAAAGATACCACCAAGAATAGAGTTTATCATCTAAAGGCAAATTACTGCCTAACAGAGAAATAAATGAAGAGCATTCAGTGTTTCATGTCAGACCACAGCCAGCAGACATCTCTGATCTATTGTGTTCATCTCAAGCAGAGGCATAACAGCTGTTTAATGCAGACCTGGCAACCTCCTTTCTTTGGGTATAATTCTCATAAACACATGCACCTCCCTGACTGCTCAGACAAATCTATTTAGCACTTTGATAACAAAAATGATGGGCCCCTTTCAACTCAAGCCAACCTAAATATATTCTTTAATTCAAAAATACATTTGCCCAGACAAGTACAAAAACCAGGTTTTGTGCTATTAATGTAAGGGTTGTAGCAAGCATTTCAAAATTATTATTATTATTATTATTATTAGCTGGTATTTTTAGTGGTCTAACTTTTAACAAGTTCTCTCATGCTGAGGATATGTCAGCTGCAAATAGTGAGAACTGGCCCTTCTTAGCACATTTGCAGTGACAAAAAGGGATTTTGTCATGGTAGCTTTTCCTAACTTTAGCCATAAGCAAACGTGTGCCTTAGCAAATAAATGCATTACCACAGACTTCATGCTGAAAACAATGCTTTGAACCTCAAGTGGTCTTCAGGAATGAGGCACTTTCAGAGCCGGTGGGCTGGTTATTTATACTGAATAGAAACCCTCTTTGAACTGAGGATATACAGTGTCTTTAAAATACACAGGTAAGATTACAAATTTCCTGGGCCTCCACCTCTTCTCTTAAGTGCTCTTTACAAAGCCTCTCTCCAACATACCTTTTTCATTTTCCCCCCTTTTTCCATTACTTCCTTTCTCCTCACATTTCTCCCACTGTTCTTCACACAGAGGTTCCCTGGCTCACTTCCAGCTGAGGCATAACTCCTTTGCTTTTCATTCTGATGTCTGACAGAATAAAGAATGTGTTTTCATGAGCTTTGCAGCATTTCATTCATCTTATCTCCTAGTATCAAAGTACTTCTCTTGTAAATGAAAAGCTGCAAGAGTGAACATTAGCAGAAACACTCATTTATGACACCAAGGAAGACCTGTAGCACTGTTGGAGAGTTTCCTTAGAACAAACCTGAAGAAACTGCCTATTTCCCATATTTTCAATGCACAGCCTTTCCCTGTTTCCCACAGAGTGTTCAGGGAAGGAACAGCCTTCAGCCACCAGTTTCACCAGGGATGAGGAGAAAAAACTGCACAAGAATTCCTGATATTTTTTTCAACATTTTCTCTTGTCTATCAGCAGAAATAATTCCACAAGCAGAGAAGGAGGGTTTGCTTCCCTGTCTGCCCAGTCCCAGAAACCACACTAATGACAGACAACACAACCTCACCACAGATCATCAGATAGATGTGAAATCAACACAGACCTTTCTCTTGAGTTGTTGAGAGCTTAGTGGAGTTTGAAGCTTTTTACAAAAACATCAAAGGCTTCCTTTACCAGGAATCCTTGAATTAACATGTAAGTCCTCTAAAAGGCTAAGGAAGTCATGTCCTCAGTGAGCCTGGTCCAACTGCACCCACAGGCTGACCCGGCTCTGGGTGCCCAGGACCCAAACATGCCCCAGGTTCTTGCCTGTTCTCACTTGGGATTGAGGCAGCTGCCCTGTAACCTGTTCTCAGAAGTGCTGCTGCCTGTACTTCTGTCCCATCATCACAGCAATCAATCCACTGCTACTCAAGGTGAACTTAACCGTGATCTATCATCAGAAACAGAGGCTTTATGCAAGACCAAAGTGGAAGACAGAAGAGAGGTTACAAATATGATTTATAGCTTTATTTCCCAAGCAATATCACATATTATTTACCACTGCAAAATGTCTTTTAAATTACACTGATTTGTGCTTTCACGTTGCAGTTTTTCATTTCTATTTCAGAAAACGCTCCAAAACGGCAGCTCTTTGATTTCAAGTAGAAAATCAGTTCTAAAGGAGCTCAGTCCCCTTAGATCCCTATCAAAGCTCTGGCTTAAAATTAAACCCTACTACTCATCACAGTTTTAACAGGACTACTTGTTTGTAAGCAAAATCCTCTAAAACTGAATCAATTACATACATTCTAGCTCAATTACATCTATTTCTGTGGATAAGTATATTTTAGATCATAGCAAAGTATCTTTTTAGTAGCACTACATTACTGTAATAAATGGACAGGTTTTAAACGACACTACTCACTCATACAGTTCAAGTATTTAATATAGACTTGTCTTGAGTTTGTTTCTGAAGAACTGAAAGTGACTTTTTAGCTATTTCTGTCAGCCATGAAGCTACTGAAATATCACTCCAATACTTAAAATGTAATGAAAAAAAATAAAGGGAGATGTAGAAGTCCTTGCAGACAAAAAACTTCAAATGGAAAAAAACCTGGTCCTAATGGCATAAATCTCTGTTAATAGAATAGGTATGGGCATTTATTATTTTTATTAGTCCTAAATAGTATCCTTAAAATAATTTCAGATACGTATTTTTAACCCTTGGCATTTCCTTCTTAATTCAAAACTGTAACTGGCCTACAACTGTCCTAGTCAATCATTTACTTTCCAGCCCTCCTACTGCTTTTAATTTTCTTTTATGTTTTATATATTCTTAGGCACACAGTTAACAAGGTTTACTTTAAAAAATGTCCACCATGAAATTTCCCCCTTTTTCTTAAGTTTAAATCACAAGGTAAACTGCGTCACTACTGTTACTGAGTTTACACCTCTTGGTATTTTAGCAGATTCTTTCACAAGAATCATTTTTAACAAAACGAATGATTCCCTGGATCTGGGAATGTATTTCCATCCATGAAGAGGGAGAGCTCTCCACAGTGAGGCTGGTTCCCAGGAGAAGCCAGCCGGGATCCCCTCCCAGCACTGCAGCACAGCCTGTGCAGCTCTGCATCCCACAGACTGTCTTTCCACCAGCTCCAGATCAATTTGGGGAAAACCACTGCAACAGGAAAGAAAGAGGGGAGCTCTTGGACTCTGGTTCATGTTCTGGCCATGTGTGGCTGTCTGCTCACTGACCTAAAACTGCCCTTGAAGTGGGGAGCAGATCTCTCTGTCAAGTGTCTGGCCACGAGAGCCCTTCTGAGAGGGCACCATACCCTGGAAAGTAGGGCCAGCATCACAAACTTCTTCTGCCACACCACAGCATCTTGTTCCTACTTCATCAGCACCTTGCAGTGCAGCTAATTCTGCGTAGGCACTCACTTCATCCTACTGATTTTCTTTATGATTAACTATAACAATGGAACTAACCACTCTGGTTTACATTTGTGGTAACCACACCAAGATCTGTGGGCATGCACTACTTCCCATGTAGCACATATGCATAGGAGTATTAAAATCATTCTGCGCATATTTGTCCTAAAAATTTCAACTGCTGGAATTCACAGAGTAACCAACCATACCTAAAAAGTGCTCTTTCTGTAGGAAAATAGATTATACCACATTATGCCACAAACACTCTCATTTCTACAACATATTAGGGGCAAAAAGTATTTACATTCTTATGAGAAAGCAGAATTAATGAATAAGCTCACTAAGTAAACTGGCTCTTATTTAATTAATGGTTTAATTAATGGGATGTTGACTACCTCAAATGAAATTTTCCATCCTCAGAGATCACCACTAATACCCCAGTTTAGCCCAGTTCCAATATGCCCAGTACAATAACTTACTATATTTGGTTTTGCTGATCTCCCAGCAAGTGCTACATAACCTCATTTATGTCACTCAGCACTGAGATTACAAAATTTGAACCCCAGTACTACAGTCCTCTTTTCCTATGAGTTCAATAATACCTCTGACCCCAGGAAATTCTTTGCTTCATCTTCAAGATTCAATTGAATAATATAACCATGCAGCTGGCAGGTAAACCAGCAGAAGTTCAGTGCAAATAACCTCCTGTCTCTGTTGAGATGCATTATGATGCCGGAAAAACAGCCGATAATAACTGTTTAGAGACAAAGTTTTAGTCTATAAACAGCAAGGTATTTATTTGCAACGTTGGGGAACCCCCAGTTCGCACTGGACAAAGAGTTCCAAAGCTTTTAGTGAAAAGCAAGATTATTTATACAATTTTTGTGAAGGATTACAA
>JAWWEW010000017.1:15315823-15329001 GCA_035583185.1 Anabacerthia variegaticeps
TCCCTAATCTTGTTCCTAACCAAGCATTACTCATAGCTAGTTCTCAGTGTTAGTGTTTTAAGCTAATTTTAACCCTTCGGGCTTTTTAGCTCAGCTTCAATTACCAGTGTGATGGGAGCTTTGTGGTGTTTCTGCCCCTTACTGACTGCTCAGTAATTCACTGTAAAATGCACTGTCTCCATCTGCCTGGGCACCGGCAGTGTTTTCACTTCCCCTCCCTCAGCCAGCCCAGCTCAGGAAAGGTTGAGATATTCAGCAGCAGGACTAAGAAAGCTTCTCAGGTGCCCTGCAATTACAGCACCATTATTTTTGGTAGTACCATTCAAAGCACGCTCACA
This sequence comes from Anabacerthia variegaticeps, assembly GCA_035583185.1. NCBI lineage: Eukaryota > Metazoa > Chordata > Aves > Passeriformes > Furnariidae > Anabacerthia > Anabacerthia variegaticeps. Next base: position 15,316,162 of record JAWWEW010000017.1, read on the forward strand.
GAGCATAATAAAAATTCATATTAATTCAGTAATAATAAGTGAGACCTAGAGGGATTAATATCCAGATGAGAAGTGTGACAGCATAAAGTCAACCTGAGGCCACAACCACCCCAGCTAGCTACCCATTTTGTGAGGAAACACGTCATGTGATCATTATTGCTATTAGAACCTGTTTGGAATTTTACTCAGAATGAAAATAAACATTTTTCTCACATGGCCTTAAATCCTCCCAGTGCTACCAAAATGAATTCTTTGATTGCCACCACAGCTCTTAGATTTCTTTCTGGAAAACTTAATGCTCAGAAAGGGATCCAATCCTTCTCTATCTTCCATCTGTACACACACCAACTCCCAGTAAGCTTTTATAACCATACTGGGTTTGGGGTTAAAGGGATCACATTCTCATCCTATGAGAAAAATAATTAAAGGAGAGGTGACTAAGTACTTGAGCTGGGTTTCACTCCAGGTATTAAGAAAAGCAAACACTCGTGTCAATAAATATAAAGCCTCACAACTTGAGAAAATGATACCTCCTTGAACCTGAAAGTCCAGCAATCACACATTTGTCCTCCTCTAGGAACTGGAACTGACTGGAACAGGTCACAGAAATTGCATTACAACTCCCAGCTAATGATGTTTAAATTGGTTAAGGGAATGACAATTGAATTGTCCCTTTAAAAGTTAACTGTAGACCTGCCAGCTGGGTGACCTACATTTGCCTGGTCAAAGCCATCTGGGAGAGGGGGCAAAAGAAGTACTTTCTGAAAGGAAATTCTGGTTTGACATTAAATGATAGACTCTTCTTTTCCGTTGCTCACAGGCCTGGAAATGCAAAGGGAGCCCATCCAGGGTACAAAGCAGCACAGCAGACGTGCACGTCAGCTGCTGGCAGCAGAAGAAAGTCCACAGAGCTACAGCCATGTGAGAAGACGACGAGTTTTGGATTATTTCCTCAGTGCAAACCTTTCCTCTCATTCCTTTTCCAAATACAAAAATAAAAGCTTTAGGGAAGCACTTTTCTTATTAACGTATTTCTTTAAACTTGCTCTATTTATGCAAGAATGCTTTAGTTATTTTATTATTCTGGTGAGAACTCCAACTTTTTTCTTTCTGCTCCTAAGAACCAGACACGAGGGGCACATCATGCTTACAGATGTGGACACAGATGTTTTGCCACTCCACCACAAAGGCCAGTTGCTCTCAACAGAGACAGAGAGAAGGTGGCAGCTGTAAGCATCCTACATTCTCTGTGAAATTGTGGTTCTGTCTTATCTATCACCAAAATAGAGACTCAGAAGTACTAAAACCTAGCCCAATGAATGATATTTCAAGATGTTTTTTCTCTCTTATCCTTTTTGCATGCCCTTATTACTTTTCCATATGTGCCTCTCTACAAAGATATCCAAATGCTTGGATAGTTTTTGTCTAAATGCTGTGATATTTTCTATCTCCTCATTCCTGTTCTTCTTGCATGGTATGCTCCCTGCATTTTAGCTGGTGAAAAATAGAATAAATAAGGCTGTGCTAATGGGAACTCAATTCTTGAAGGCTGGGAAGAGCTCCCTTCCCAGTGGACAACACAGAGAACCATCAGCTTTCTGTTACTGTTTCCATACCCATTCCAGTGACTGACCATCATTTCTTAACACATTTCAGTCATGCAAAAACTCTCCTTAGAGCCCTAAGTTATAAAGGGGAGCACTGAAACTTTTTAAACTTCTAACTCTAGGTACCTCGACCCTCTCCCTCCCTGAGCTTCCCGTGCAGCCCTGGTTCCTCAGGCCTTACTCAAGCCCATGGGAACGAACTTTCAAAGGCTGAACATGTGAATATCCTCTTCAAAGACAAGGTATATCAAATTTTATTATAAATAAACAGTATTTTGAATTTTACTAAGAAAAAGAAGCTGAGCTGTTCTTTGTGAGCTGCCTGGAAGCAGGCAGAGAACTTTTCCACTTGCTGCTAAATGATACAAACATATTGTCTGCTGTAGAGGATTGCTGTTGCTGTCAAACCTATTTGCCCTGGAAGCCACCCAGTTTCATTCTACCATGTTATCAGTGTGGGTTTATCTCAGTCACAAATGTCCAGTCCTCTTTTACTGCTTTATGGAACGCTGCTAAAATTACAGCTTTTATATGAAGTCCAGTACAGTAAATAGAAATACCCCCCCAAAACTTTCCACTGACTGTACATATTGAGAAAACATGGGTGTTATTGTTTTAATAGCCTGACATGAATTTCCAGTATCATCCATTTAGTGAATTCTGAATACTGTTCTACAATATAAAAATCATATCTAGAGTGAATTACACTTTGAAATCCATTTTCCATATATCGCACAGGAGCAGTAATCTCCCTTATAAAGAAAGTTTTTACTGTGGATTTTGTAAGTTAAGTAAAACTATTAGGTTAGTCATTCTAATAATTTCATTTTCATATAACATTTTTTGTTCTCATTCTGTTTTTACAGTCACCACCAAAGAATCTGAAAGTTATGCAATACGACAGGCTTTAAAGCCACCAGGGACCTGCTAACACAAGATGGAAATAACTTATTATGCAAGTAAGATTAAAACACTAACCTTGAGTTCAGTCTTTTGCCAAGGGGCAGTGTCTGTGGGGGTGGAAAATCAACTGTGGGACAGAGGCTTGCACTGTGCTTAGGAAAGCACAAGGCTTTTCAAAAGCCAAGGCCTCCATCATACAGGAAGGTGGAGGCACAACAGATCATTTCAATATTTCATGTGGCAAGGCACCTCTTGGGAAATCACACAGCTTCACTTCTGCACACAGTCAGTATCACTTTCTGCTCATCATCCCCTGGCATCGCAGCCAATCCTGCAGTGATTGTTCCCCCTGCAGGGGCCACCCCAGCAGCAAGGACAGCCAGCAGGGAAGGGAGCCCAGCTGTGCCAGCAGCCTGGCAGCAGGGCTGCTGCAGGGGCCAGGCCAGCTGGGATTCCCTTGGAGACAGAGGGTGCCAAGGGGCTGGAGCAAATAGGCTTTGGATGACTTTGTGCTGATGGTTCAAGGCCAGGCTCCCAGTATTAGTAATAACCCAGCTATGTACTACAACCTGTGGCTGTCACGCTGCACAGCCCAGAACAGAAGTGCTTTACAGGAAATTATTAAGTAGGAAAACAGAAGAAAGAAAATACGACTTTTGCCTCGATACAGTCATGTTAACACTCCTAGTGCCTGGCTCTGGCATTCCCTGAGTTCCTTTAAGATCATCAGTGCCATACTGAGTTTATACTCAGCAGGTCCAGGCTATCCTTTGCATGGGTTTGACAGACAAAGCAGTGACCAAGGAAGTGAGCAACACAACACCTGGAAAGATCAACATCTGAACAACTGGTCCTGCTTCTTGAAATTCATGCTTCACTGAGACAAACAGGAGGCTAACAGGTTAATTCTGCTTCTAACTATTCTCTCAGATGGAGAGAGTTTCTTGCAGGAGCTGAGAATGTCTTTATCAGCAGCAACAGACTCCTACTGTCTAACTCCAGTCAGGCTGGAATACTGCCTCAAGGTAACATTCTTTTTTATGTTTGGGACAGCAAGATGGCCTTAGAGGGAATTACTGTCCACTGCATCACTAGGAACCTTAAAGAAATAGATGATATGAAGGAAGGTTTCTTTGGTTATGGTTTTTGGGTGGTTTTTGTTTTGTTTGGGTTTTTTGTTAACTACCCCAAAAAACTTCTCTTTGTGCATCTCCCAGAAGAGAGCTGAGAGGAGAAGAACCAGAGAACTGCTGGAATACACATTCAGAGGAAAGACAGACAGAGACATTTCAGGAGCACTCCATCCCATGGGATCTCCATGCCTGTTCTGCTCAGCTTCCAAAATGGAAACACATCTATTTTCCCTTCAGACATATATAAAAAAACTCTGATAGACTGGTATCTAAGAAATAAAAAAGTGGTTCTCCAGAAATCGGAGAATTAATAGGAATTACTTGTAACAGCACATTTCTACTCAGCCTTAAAGACTGAGCAACTATTATTATGAAATTAATATAAACATAGACAGTGTCTGAAATAGTCTGTGTATTAAACAATCACATTTTGTTTGTTTCTTCAAACAGGAAATTTTGCTAAAAGAGGTGGTAGAAAGAAAAACAAAAGAAGAGAAAATAAAAAGGTAATAAACAGAAATTCACTGGAAAATACAAAACAAACCTAAAGTTTTGAGTAGAAAAAAATGAACAGACAGTTGGCCAGCCTTTATGAAAACAGGTTAGACTTATCTTTTTTTCAACCAATTAAAGTCAGACTGGCTGTGGAAGTTAAGAATACAATTACAGAGTTGTTATTTGTTCTGATTTTTATAATTATGGTGAAGATGAAAATGTCAAATGAGAGCATAGCAGAAAAGGAAAAATCAGTAAATCATCACACATCTTAAAGGAAAATAAGCTAATCTGCTTATTACAATTGTTAGGAGAATTATATCTGCCCATGGGTAGGTATTATCATGTATACAGTCAGCAGGGAGGATGGCAAACCTTGTGAAAATCAGTCTTAATTTTTAACAACTTTCCTGTAAGTATTCAAAAATACCAACCCTAACGTGACCTGCCATCCTTAACACACCTCACCCAGCGCACCAGCGCAGCGTGTGCACAGACACCCACCTCTTCTCCACCTGGGCGCCATGCCGCTGGCCCTGGGGATGCCGCTGGCCCTGGGAGTGCCGGCTGCCCCTCAGTGCCCCCCTGCTCCCGTGGCTGCTGTTGCGGCCCCCGGCAGGGGCAGGTGCCCGAAGGCCAGCCCAGAGCTGCTCCTCGCTCCTGTGCAGGGGCACGGAGGTGCGGATGGCAGAAATTACGTGGCCAGGGTAGGCAGTGAGCGAGTCCTCATGGTGGGAGCTGTGGTGGGAGCTGTGGGGGAAGCTGTGGGGGGCCAGAGTCCTGTCCGAGGGCAGGTACTGCCGCCCTGGGCGCCGGTAGCTGCGGTCACGGTCCCGGTAATAGGCGGGCAGGCAGGGCCGTGTCTGCTCCATCACTCCTCCGCTGCAGCTCCGGGAGCAGGCAGACCAGGGGCCCCAGCTGCCCCACATGCCTGGGATGCCTGCACTGCTGTCCTCAGGTGCATCTCCTTGCTCTTCTATCCTCTGGGGAACCTGTAGACACAACAGATCGATTTAGGACTAAGAATTCACACTGTGACACAAGGACAGCACCAATATCCTTTTCCAGCTGTTCACTCTGCAGTCACGAGAGACATGGAATTACATAGGAAGTAACTTCTCTTATTCCCAGCCTGTCAAAGGATTGCTTGTCCTGCCAGTATGGGAGGAGGTCTCCTACAGCCATCAACCATTCAGCCAAAAATTTAGGGTTTCTTTTTTGGTTTGTCTGAATAGAAATAGATTTTCTTTAGTTCTCAACAACGGAAAGCATTACATGATGCACAGCTTGGAAATGCTGAGACTAAAAACTGCTGTAGTAATAGTAAAAGCAGAAAATAAGGTCATTTTTGGTGACAAAATTGGGTCAACAGACACTGGCTGCTCTCTTGCACACTGATACCTCAACAATGGAGAGTGCTACTGGTTGCAAAAATATTTCAGGAACTCCCATCTAATGTGGAACTCCCTATAAAAGCAATAGTGTAGGAGGACAGGCTGATTTCCAACCAACCCAAATGCTGCTATAGTTAATTCCTACATCACCACTTTCCCCCAGTCCCCTTGTTGCCACTTCAAGAGACAGAGCTATTCAAGATGACCCACCCAATCCTACAGTCACAAAAATTCCCATCAAACTGAATAAAAGACAGGACAAATTTTTGGTGCCTGGTGTTCAGTGTCATTTAGTCCATTCAGCAGCACAAGTGAAAGAAACAATGACAAAGAGAGGGAGTCCTTGTGAAGGAAGCTGGAAAGGATTAGGAAGGGCAGGGTCTCTTACCACAAGGAGAGTTAACCCTTCAAGCCATGGCCAAAAATTTCAACATGCTGACATTGTGGTTGGCAAGTTATCAACACAGCTAAGAAGCTACAACAACCCATCCCCATCTCCCTGTGGACTCGTGCCCCAAAGTTTGGCCATTCTTGGAGCCAGATACAGTCAGGATTTCTCAGTGTTTTGCACTGGGCAAAGTACTCAACTTTGTCACGCAGGAATTAGATGTGTTTTCAATAAATGCATATTCTTTTGCTTCCCTTGACCAGCTGGCTGAATCACAAGTTTTCAAAGCAGGTGTCCAGTGTTTGTTTCTCACAATTATTAATATAAAGAAGTGAGCATCCTTTAAGTAGTTTATTTGTATTCTGAACAACCTTCGTACCAACAAGCACAAACTCATATCAACTCACTTGGGAGATTTAAAAAAAGGCACCAAAAGACAAAAATGCTTGCCACACCCATGCAGCCCTACTCAAGTGTGTAGCTACCTCAGGACGAGCTCTGTCTGTACGTCCCTTCTGCCCCCTTCAAAGGATGACAACCTAAGCATGTAACTTCCACATATAATTTTGCCTCCACCATTATTCTATAATAGCAACAGATTAACACTGACATACTTTGCCTCTGCCAGGTGCAGTTGGTGACTGAGCTGCACCCACCTGTGGCAGGGAGCTCCCGTTCCTACCCAGCTGGCTGGCAGCACGGCAGGCTGTGGGCAATGTGGGTTGCAAACACGGCTTGGACACAGCATTACAAGACACCAAGCCAAGCCAGCACAGGGTTTGCGGTGCTGATGTGTCACAGTCAGTTGTGGTCTGCATAATCTGAAACATTTCCCCGCTCTGAGGCTGCTCTCCCACTTTCATCACCAACCACAGAAAAAACTGCATTTAATTAGAACTTCTGAATAACAAAAAGCATCTGCATTAGTGTGATATGTTACCCATTTCTCCCATGTTATTTGAAAACAGGAGCAGATGTCTCTGTATTTAATATGTCTTTTTTTCCTGTGGGTACCCCATTTAGCATTGACCTTTATAATCCAATAGCCTGTACAACCTAATACTGCAAAATATCAAAATTATGAATAACATGCAACAAGGTCTTGATTTCTGGCTGTTGCATTTGCTCTCATATCCAGTAACAGAACACCACTGGCTCACAATTTGACCACCTAAACAAGCTATTCTTCAGTTTGTGATTTTTTCAGTAAATATTCAATGTTCATACTTACACTGCTCATTGATGTGGCTCTACCTCAGATATAAAACAGTAACAGCTACACACAGACACACTATTCTCGTCTGACCCCACTCTGCAGTGAAATTTACTTATTATAAAACTAATAGTCACTTGTTCAGACTACTTCTTAATCATTTCTATAATGGTTCAGTACATCTGTTTTTTTTAAATGCCAGACACTCACACAGGGAACAACTAAAAACCATTAGTCTATAAGCAACTCGAGTTACCACTAACGTAAGAAACACATCATTATGCAGAAACAGAGACTGATACAATAGTGACAAGTGTCAACTCACCATAGAAAGAACTTTCTGGCTGCCAAACTTCACTGCAGCAAGAATTGGTCCAGATAAAATGATACTTCATATGACTGAAGGCAATCTAAAGTAATTCCACACCCCTTAATCTTCACAGGGAAAGAGTTCTAGACACAGCACAAGAGGGTTTAATCTAGCTAGTTATGTAAGAACATAATAATAAGACTAATAAGTAATATTATAATGCCTTATAATTATGTACAAACTCATCAACCCTACTTAGTTATAAGATTACAAAATTCTGAGATGGGAATTCTCTGTAGCAAATCAGGTTATGCATTTTTGTTTTCAGTCAAAGTCCCTGTTGTCTTACTTTGAGTAAGATGTGGGCTACAGACGAATCGTTAGAGAACATGATGTGATTAATTGTAAAATCTACTCAGTGAATCCTCCTATGAAAGACTGAATAAATTGAACCTTCTTAGATTAAGGAATGGAAAACAAAGGGGGCAATAATGAGGCTTTCAAACAGTTTACATCAATAAATACAAGGAGCTGTTCCTTTTCTCTTTGCAGCAAACTGTTTTTGTCAATGGTCAACACACAGGTAACAGTGGGCTTAAATTTAACCAAAGGTGATCCAAATTAGCTAGCAGGGAAAGCTGGTTAGCAGGAAGGCAAACAAAGCAGGGGAACAGATCGCCTGAGGAGATCCTGGCAGTGCTGAGGCCAAGCCCAAAGCTCTGCCAGGCACTGACCCTTCCCCAGGGCAGAGCAGCTGAGCTACAGGACTCACTTGCCATCCTTTGGTTCTCTGATTTCCAACTTACTTTGTAGCCAGTAAGGAATTCTACCACAGCCCCACAATACAGCCAAAAAATCAGAGACAGCTGAAGTATTTCAGAACATCTCAGAAACACCACTTATTCAGAGATGCCCTTGCTTTAAAAATGACCCATTACAAGCACACTTTCTGAAGGGAAGAGTTTGAGCCTGCACTGGGGAACAAGTGGAATGCAAACTGAATTTTCTTGCCAAGTTAAGTCATGAAAGTAATTTTCTTCATAGAATCACAGAGCCTGCAGAAAGGGAGAGATCAACTAACCCACTTAATGTACTTTCCCGTAATTGATCATTGATCCCTTTTCTAGGTGACCTGTTAATACTCATTCTAACTATAAATGCACCATCAAAAAGATTTCTATCTACTGCAAATTAATCAACAACCAAATATTTCGCTCTACAAACTCAATTTTCTTCCTTAATTTCCCCCTTTTTTTCCCTAAAAATTTTCCAGTTATTTGGCAGGACAATGTTTGTAGGTGGGACTAATATATTCCACTACGTACAGCTGTACAATAAACAGTGTAAAGAACAGTAAGAGAAGCTTTCAGGTGTGCAAGGGCTTGCAATTTCTACACCTGCACTAACTCCTATTAACTTGCTATCAAAGAGTTTATTGGGAGTTTGTTGTTTAAAACATACTGAATTAAACATGCTACCAGTGGGTTGCTGCAGATGACATTTTAAATAGAAAAATAGTTTATCTTGAATTCCTGTAATTCAGCACTCACTCTGACCCTGAATCAAAAATTCCAGCAAAAATTAAGAGTACACCAGCTGTAGAAATGCAATGCAAATTTATAGCGCTGCCTCTCTCAGAATTTAGAAATAAGATCCACATTTTGGGATTTCAGCAGCAGTTGTTGAAACTACACTATGCAAGAATGTCCCTGAAGAGGAAACGTCACTTGAACTGAAAGCCACAAATATTTAAAACTTAAGTTGTTGTGCAGGAGGGCAATGGCAAACAAGGCTGGACTGATCTGACAAACATTCATTTTAAATACTGCAGGATTCTTCACCCTATTAAACTATAGCTTACATACAACTTAACTGCTCAGAAGAGTAAGGGGGAGTAAGAGACTGTTCTGTGTCCAGCTGGCTAGAATGCTTTTACATTGACCAGGGCAGTAATTAACTAGTCTCTCAAAAGTACAACAAGCATTACTGGTGCAATTTAAACACCCAAGAAAGAATTACAAGAAGCAATCAGCAGAGACAGAGTTTTCTCCAGCGGCTTCAGGAGCGCTCCCCTCACACCCCGTGCCCAGTGCCCACACAAAATGGCAGACGCCATGGTGGCCACACAAGATGGCGGGCGCCATGGTGGCCGCACAAAATGGCAGACGCCATGGTGGCCACAAAATGGCGGACACCATGGTGGCAATACAAAATGGCAGACACCATGGTGGACACAAAATGGCAGGTGCCATGGTGGCCACACAAAATGGCAGACACCATGGTGGCCACAAAATGGCGGGCACAGCCCTGGTTCTCTCTGCAGGGCAGGGCTGTCCCCACCGACCTGGGTCATGTTTCTGGGCTGCTGGCGGGCATGTTGAGGAGCCCTCAGGGTGTGACTGACAGCAAAGCATGTGAAAATGGTGACATTTCTCCCTGCCCAGATAGGCCTGGCCGATCCACACACTGGGGGAGCAGCCTGAAGCCCAGCTACCCTTTGGTCGCCCAGCAGAGGGGATATAAAGCTGTGCCTGGGGTGCCTGTTGATCGGCCATTTCCATCTGGGCTTCACCCAGGGTGTGAGCCTGGCTGTGGGTCCCACTCCTCCTCCTGCCTCTCCTCTCCACCATCCTTCATCCTGCCTGCCTCTCCTCTTCATGGTCCCTCGTCATGCCTCCCTCTCCTCGCCCTCACCTCCCCAGCCTGCCAGTACCTGGTTTCCCCCCAAGTCCTTCCCACTGGAGGTGGTAATTCTTTTCCCTGTTTTAGCCTGCCTCTTTTGCTGTTCCCTCAATAAAGTCAGTATCTGTTCCAGACCCAACGTAAGGAGTCGCGTGCCTGAATCTCGCCTTCAGAGTGATCAATTAAAAGAACCTGGTTTCAATTTCAAACCGGATTGTAACAGGGGGGCAAGGGGATAAATCAGAGGCCCATTTAACCCATTACTTTGTTTTTGACAAAGAAGTAAAGTAAAGAAGTTTTTGACAAAGAAGTAAAGATTTAGGGAACTATGGAAGAACCAGGACACATTCAGAGATACCCACAGACCCTCTGCTTCAGCTAATCAGCAATTTATGAGCCTCCTTCAGCTAAACACCATATTCCAATTCTTTTTCATAACCACCACTGAACTTACTCTCCATGAATACAATTAATACCTTTTTTAGCATGTTTTTAATCTTGGATCCAAAGGGTTGTGCTTTTTAAATTGAAAAAGTGTTTTTCTTACCTTCAGTTGTACCTGCAGCCTGACAATTTCACTGTGTCCCCAAATTATTTTCTTTGTGATAAATGAAGAATGATTATTCTGAATTCCACTTCACCATGATGTCTGATCTGCAATTGCTCACACAATCCAGCTCCAGGATCTCTTTCTGAAATTCAGCAGTCCTAACCTGTTCTGCTCTTTTTGTAAGGAATTCCCCATTCTCAGCACCTTTTCCACTCCTACATTCTTACATGGGTGTGCAATGCTGCATACAGTACTCCAAATGTGAATTAATGATGGAATTTCACAGTAATAATGATTATAATGCTCGGTGACAGTATATACACTTTAGCCAGCTACATAATTAAGCTGCTATAGCCACAGCCAGTGTTACTGAGTATTTTGCAGATACTAAGCATGTTATAGCAATCCAAATTCAAAACTGAAAAGAGGTACAAGACAATGGAAAGCTTTAAATCTGGAGATACCTAAACCAAATCAAACATTTCTGGGGCTTTTTTTCCAGTTTCAGTTCAGATACAATAATATTATATTTCATAGATTTAATTTCTAACACGTTATCCAGTAATTCTTTTTCTGGTCAAATGCCCAGAATGTAAATGGATTCACGAACAAATTAATTACATCATATTCATAAATATACATCTGAAAAGGGATATCACAGATACAAATGTATTACTTCCACCCAAAGGCAAGAAATTGTATCCAGAAGAACATTTTCTCACCTGCTCAGAAAAATGCTACCAGTGGTATTCCCTTGGTTGACTCAGCTCCATGTCCTGGACACAGAGTGAAATTAACAGAAACCAGCATGTCATTCCTTATTTTCAGCTACTCCTATCCCATTTGTCCTGTGCTTCCCAGAGCAAAGAGCCCCAATTTGTCAATACTCCCCCACACCCTTCAGGCTTTAGGCATTTTTTCATTGTCTCTTCCACGACCCTTCTTCTCAGGACACCTCATGATAACCCATGCTATAACAACAAGCTGTCCCTGTCATTATTAAAAGGGAATTGAGGCACTTGGAAAATATGACCTGTTGTCATTTATTCCATTACTCCAGGGTCACACCTCCTTTATTTCATAGCTCTGACTGATTAAAGATTTCACTCGGGCACAGTCTGTCACAAAAGATATGCAGGCAGCTTTTATCACAGCCAGGCTCAGCCTGACTGAGGATTCAAAATGCCACTAAACCAGGATATTGTTACTATCTAAAATGTCATATCTGGGATGAGATGAACACAGTATTCCTCATGAACATTCACCTTCAATTATCATATAACTGATCAATGATCAAGCCACAAAGTAAAAGCTGGACTCGGCCTTCTAAAATTTCAGGAGTGTAAAAACAAAAGCAGGCAGACTCCCAGAAAGGAGACCTGAACTGCTGTTGAGAGCAGAGCGTGCCAAATTCTGAATGGGCTGAGGAAATGATAGTTTAGTTTTAGAACCTGTTCAAGTGTAACATTATTGTATTTCCCTGCCAGTGTTGTAAACACATTTATGGAACTCCTTTAATTCCTTCACCAACCTAAGCATCTTAAAGGAATATTCTTCCAATATTAGTTCAGCTGATTTCCAATAAAGACCATACCTATACAGCTATGACAATTTCCCAGCAGAAAGTCTTTATTATATATTTTATATATGTTCATTTGAAACAACCATACTTTTTATGCCTCTTATAAGAAACATGTGGAGCATTGGTGGTTTGATAAAAAATAATCCACCAAAGAAAAACCCTAAAAGTTCCAGATAACTTCTTGGTTCTCTCAAGGCTGGCAGAAAAATGGAGCACAGGCCAAACAAAACATCATGACACAATGTGTACATGTCTGCCTGGTTAGTGTGCTCAGCTATTTTAATCCTTCAGTGCATTTTGGAAGCCTTTAATCGGAGAAGTAGTAAACCATTTGAATTTTACAGTGCATGGTAAGTGTAAATATTACCAGCTTAAACGATTTAGGTTTCCGTTCTTTGTATAAAACCTCTGTCTGAACATCTGTGCCTGTGAAGATTAAAGGGCTGAAAAGCCTGGAAATAGAAGACCTTTGTATTCACAAATCACTGAAGGGAGTTACAATGCCTGGACAGCTTAACTGCCCCTTCAACCAACTCTGACCACATCTGAAGAAACTTTAACATTATTTGAATAGTCTGGAAAG
>JAWWEW010000017.1:15329011-15367197 GCA_035583185.1 Anabacerthia variegaticeps
AATGTTCAGAACAGTTTTTGTGCCTGCAAAGCTTGAAGCTTCCTGCAAGTTTGGCTAGGTTTTTTCACACCAAGACCACCTCCACTGCACTATGGGATCCCAGTGTTCTAAGGCAGAGGTTCCTTCCCATTTTTCTGTGAGACCGTTCAGTGCTTTCAAGTAACAGATGGCTCAGTCCTGGCCTCGCTTCTGCCAGTTCTACACAACTGCTCCTTATCAACAGTAGGATAGCTTCTCATTTACAGTAAAGAAGATAAGCTTCAGGCCCTCACTATATTAGGCTTCTTTATGTTTTAAACTATTGCCTCATCATTGACTATCATTTGTGCCCCAAGTCCCCCAGCCTGCACTACCCCTTGGCCTCCTCCAGGTCAACCTTCTACAGCTGTGACCAAGTTGTTGCCACTCCAACATATTTCTACACTTAGAAAAATTCTTTGGGATCCACATGTGGTGGAAATACACATTAGATGTACTCAGCAATTGACATGACACCTCTCCAGACATCTCAGTGAGTCATCCACCCATCACTCCAGAAGCAGAGAGGACAAGCACTCATAAAATAGAAGGCAACATTCCCTAACAGCAGAACTCATCTGTGAATCCAAAAAGCTTCTCATCTTTATCATCACTCTGATCCAAAGCTCAGACAGAATGCAGTACTGCACTGAAGGACGATGAGAAGCTGATCTATCACCCTCTAAGATCACCTGCTCTGGAATCCAATTGGAATTAAGATATTTTCCCTTTTTTTTCCCAGAGAAACACAGAACTCCTGCTCTGAGCCTAAAGAAGTCAGTATTTTTAAATTTAAATTTAAAAATAAAAAATCAGAGGTCCATGGTAAACCAGGTTAAAATTATCAAAACTGTTGGCCTTGATTTTTCAAAGAGTGTATTCACATAAAGTAATGTATCCTTATCCTGTCTCCTTTCTGCAAACAAAGAATTTTATTCCCTAAGCACTTTAATCCACAACATCAAGGACAGGGAGTTAGTAACGAGACAGAGCAAGAAAATTCTTTCAGCTGTTGTAAATATTCTGTTGCACTAAAAGGCTAATTTTAAAGGAAAAGTCTTGTCATGAACTAACTCACCTCTCCTGTTTCCTAAAGATCACTGCAATTAGAATAGCAATGTCGTCAGCTGGAAAGCCTCTATTTTACCCAAGTTTTTGAATGGAATGGGATGTATATCTATGCAGTTAAAGTCCAGCAGCTGTGCTGAAGGCAAGCAGATATACTGACCAGTGGACAATAGGGACTCCCTTTGACTTGGAAGTGTTTTAAGGAACTGATGTGTATGAAAATACAATCCTAATGGACAGTAGGCATCCTATAAACAAGAAAAACATTACAAAAGTGTGACACCTGTACCCACTTGCTGCAGAGGAGCACGCACACAGCAGCCTGTGCTGACACGTGGTGAACAAACTGCTCCAGGACAACCCAGTTTGGTGTGCACAGCCCAGCAGGACAGGCCCACTGACTCTGCAGCTGCTCTGTCAGCAAGTCCTGACAAGTTACACACTTCAGTCACTGCTGATCTTAGGGCAGGGCTTTACCCTCCCTGGGCTGCAGGGAAGAACAGCCTTCCCTTTCGTGCTTCTTTCAGCTTCTGAGGGTGTGGAAAAGCAAGGTGGTGACCAGCTGTGGGGGAGATCCCACAGTTCTCCTTAGAGATATTACACTTCAGCTTCACTCCTGATGTCCTGGCCAAAAGCCAGGCTTAGATATTAACTGCTTTGTCTCACTCCAATTTCCTGCAATGTTTCAAGGATATAGTACACTTGCTTCATGCTTCACATTGTACTCTATTATAGTGTGTCAGGTGTATTGGGCAGCTGTATCCTTTTCAGTTAACAGAACTGACTTTGATGGGGTGTGGTAGGGTAGAACAACAGTGGAAATGAAGAAACATTGTCATTCACTGTCACTATCACGATATAAATGAAAGTGTAGGATCACACAGAACTTCCTATATGAATCCTAAACATTACATCATACTCAGGTTTAGCAATCCAATTCTTGTCACTTGAAATAGTTATCACCCTCTTTGTACACTCTCCCTTTACCTTCCACTTAAATCCCCATCATCCTCTTCATACAGCCCAGTAGAAGGAATTATCTCTCCCATCTTAAGCCCTTTGCAGCAGTGCAGTGTACTGGAACAAGCCAGCAAGAGTGTCCAAGAAAGCAAAGATGGGAAGACATAAAGATGAAAATAAATCCATGGTGTACTCTGTGACCAAACTCATCTCCTTGATTTTGCCTCTCAAAGCGGGCAGTCAAATTAATCTAAGAATATGTCAGAATTCCTTTAAGTCTTAGCATTTCATTTTATGTGTCGTATATAAATGTCCCATTCCTAGGACGGTACACAACTGCCCAGAAAAAGGTCTATCCTACAGCAAACAAATGTAATTTTAAACAATTTTACAATTCCACATAAAGGCCATGGGCACAGGCGAGCAGGGAAATGCAGTATTTTTAATCAGTCATCTTGTCCTGAAGCAAAGGGAAAGTGCACAGATCCCTCACAGTCAACCCACAGGGACACACTAATTTCTATAAAAGAACTCCTGATAAACTCACAATTCAATTTCATGTATTCTGCCAGTGAAATCAATACGCTGCTACTATGTGGTGGAGAAGAAGGAAAGAAGAGAAAGGTGAAAAAGGAACACAGAGGTAACTCAGAAATTACTCCTTCCAGAGGTAAGGAAAAGTTGTGTGCCTACAAAAAGAAACCAAAAAATACAGACCCACTCCTCCAAGCATCCAGAAAAACTCACCCTCTCCAAAAACCAGTATCCTACACTGTGTAGTAAACTGCTCTGATGTTCATTTGTAGAAATTCCCTTGTATGAACAGAACTGCTGTTTGAGTAACAATGGGCTCTGGCCCATTCTCAGGCTACATTCCCACAAGGGGCTGAACTGCTCACTATGACCAAATGAGGCATCTTGGCCACCTTTTCCTTCCCCCTGTTCCTCTCTTTTCCCTCAGCTTTCACTCCTCATTCTGTTCCTTATCTCTCTTGACCTAGCAGTGATGACCCCTCAACAAGCATACTTGAATCCGACACAAGAGGGGAGGGCAGGAAATAACCCAAAAAAAAACCCCACAACGCACATCCTAAAGCATATTAATCTCAAAATTCTGTAGAGAGTATAGTCACATTCACTTGATAGTTGCTTCCAAGACCTCCCAAAAAAGACAGAAAATAGTATTTTCTGATCTTTTTAAGCATACTCAAGTCCTAAAAGAACAATATCTCAGCTGAACTGTGGGTGTGTAGAGGAGTTACACTGGATTTCCATCAACTGCTTTGGGGATTGTCCTGGGTTTTACTTCATTTTCCCAAAAGTTTTCTTGTAAGGAAAACATCTAGGCTATTTGGAAATATTTTAATGAATTACTCAGCCAAATACCCAAGTACAAATCTCTGATTGTATTTCCCTGTCCAGAGCTTTCAGAGGAAACACAACCACAAGCCA
Source organism: Anabacerthia variegaticeps (assembly GCA_035583185.1). Classification (NCBI taxonomy): domain Eukaryota; kingdom Metazoa; phylum Chordata; class Aves; order Passeriformes; family Furnariidae; genus Anabacerthia; species Anabacerthia variegaticeps. Next base: position 15,332,510 of record JAWWEW010000017.1, read on the forward strand.
GAATCCACATATATCCAGCAAACATATCCAGGCTCCTGCATGAAAACAATGGAAAGAACTTCCCGAGCTACGAAGCTGAGAACTCACACTCAGTTAGGAACACGTCCGACCTGGCCTTCAGAGTTCTCAGCTCTTGTCTGGAGCTGACAGGTGTGTCAGGAGGTTTGTGAAAAGTTTAATAAATACAGACTTGCAGACTAAAGACACTTCGGCATGAAGAGAATCCTCTTCTGTAGTGTAAGAGCTGAGAATGACAGACAGCCTTAGAGCCTGTGTGAGATCCTCCCCAGGAAACTTGTGCCTCTCTGGATCCCAGTAAAAAGCAGGGCTCCAAGGTGGTTACCATTCCTAAGTCCCTTTAACTAGCACAGAACACACTCCAGATCTGTGGCATTTCTCATTCAACTGAAAACAAAGACTCTGATTTTATCTGAATTAATTCCGGGGCTTCCCAGAATGAAGCAATTGTTTCTCTGCGTTACTCTATTTTAATTAGTAGATTTATTCTCCCTAAGGCTATTTGGAAGCTGGATTGCAGCATCTCTGCACTGCCAGTGTTACAAAAGAATGTCTAATCAGACAGAGTTCTGAAACCAGAGCAGCAGCGTGACCATCTCAACTGCAGGACAAAAGAGATGTAAGGCAGGCATAATAATATGCTGCAGAGCAGTTGAGCAAATTTCTTTTTAAAGAGGTTATTTGATACCTTTAATAATTAATTGGTTACGTTTGAATACCAACTAAGAAATGAGAACAACACTGTTATAAGGTCACAGCCCACAGAGAGATAGGACAGCATTCAGGGGTCACATCTCAGGCCTCCGGCAGAACCACCAACACCTGCACATCATTCAACACATTCACAGAGACCTCCATCATGGAAATTCTAAATATTACCCCATCAATATGATCTGTTCTTCTTTATATCCTTACCACGAGAAGTCTTTTTCAACATCGAACCTAGGTTTCCCTTGCCTCAGTATAAATCCATTTCTTCTCACCTGCTCCACCAGATAGAAAGAACAGCCTTTTCTTTAGCACTTATAAGCATTTGAAGATTATACTGCCTCCCCCACCAGTCTTCTAATCTTTAGAATAAAACCCCTAAATTCACTTAAACCTCCCTCAAAGGTAAGATTTAAAATCCCTTGAGGATAACCACTGCTGTCCTCTGTTCCTCTCCGCTACTTTCCTGAAAAGCAGTGCAAAGCCCCAGGGACTGCAGCCAAAGTGTCCCTAACTCTGAGCAGAAGGAAGGTGTGCAGGCTGCAAACCTTCTTGGAGACAGCACCATGTACAATGAGTAAGCCATTCACAAGAGCACAACAGGAAACTTCAGCACTTTCCAGCTCCAATCTCTAACAATTTAAATCTGACAGCATAGTGAGGTCTGGGTCCAGCTTCTGTTTCTGACATTTCTGCAGTCCCTCCATGTCTGAGTGCTGCTCTCACTGACAAGAATTCATCTTCCCCTGTGTCTCACAGGATGAAAATGCTCCAAAGCTTGAGTAACTATGTGTGACCTACAACACTCCATACAACTACTCAGCCAATTAACTATGATGAGCCTCTTTCAACCAAGTATATATTAATAAAAATAAAAGAAATCCAAACAAACCTCCCCACGCATGCAAACTAGAAGGCACTTATTCCCAGACCTTTACTTAGATTGCATTGCTTTACACATCTTACTCTAATGTTTTCTGCATTTATCTTTAAGTATACAAAATTTGAATGTTTCCAATGCTTACCTTTCTGTGTTCAATTGAAGGCTGTGGGATGACAAACTGAAATCCCAACACTGCTAGGGAACTGAGAAGTCTGAAAAGGCAAACAGTGGAACAGAACATATAATTACCACTAATACAAACTGCACACCTACAACCTATTGCAGGGCTTCATACTGCAAGGAAATATTTAGACTCTTGAATACCATTGCTAACCAAAGCAGACTCACTAAACTGCATGGAATGTTCTTGTGGCATTCTATTCACAGCAGGCAGTACCTGGTCCATACATAGATTTGTCCAGCTATAAAGCAAAAGTGCACCAAGTAGAATCCTTTGATAGTATTTCACATAACTCCATGTTTAAATTAAAATATTCTTGGCAGGGCATATTTTAACACCTCAGCATTCAGTGTCAGACTCACATATGCTTTGCAAGTTTTCTAAAGTGCTAAGTAAGAATTCATCCATCTGAGGACTGTGTCTGCTTCTAGCTCTGGCTGCAGGCTTGACAGAGGAACACTCTACCTCCAGCACAGAGGGAATGCAGAAACAGGTTCTTCCCCAGCTGCCTAACACTTGTGAAAACTGAATAACCTAATGGGCACAGAAGATGGAAGGCAGCAGACACAGCCCACCAGAGACTCAGGACAAGCAGTCAAGCATCACCCCAGGCACCACATCTTCAGTCTGCAAGGAGTCATAATGGGAACCAAGCCCAGAAAAACTTGGTTCTGTCAAGCCTCACCACTGTAATGACTCCTAGGAGCCTGTTACAAGTTAGGCACAGTTAGCTCAGTCTTTTGTTTGCTATAATTTGCAATGGGGACTGGTTTGCCCCCTTCTAACAAGCTCCTTCATAGGAAACCATGGACAGGTATGAGAAATAGGATCAAGGCATCTTTATTTCTACCAGGAGTTTGACTTTTCAGACCATCTGTAAAGGGGAAAACTGCTAATGCTTTGCTGAATTTCAATGCAGAAGTAGAACTGATGGATCTGGACACAAAATACATCTGCAAACTAATGGACCAGACAAATTCCAGCTGTGTTTCCTACTCACAGCTCCTTCCTTTGCTCCCTACACAGTAACCCTTTAAATATTTCTCATTGTCTCAGGTATTTTCTAAGACAGACCTCCTAAAGAGAAAGGGCTTTTTAATACTAAACATTTCACTACCACCAATACAAATATTCTCCTACTAGGGAGAAAGTTTTTCTGGAGTTTCTGCTTGTTCTTGCCAACACACTGCAAAAGGAACCAGTAGGTAAGTATTGATTGCACATGGTCTGTCATCACCTCATCATCCATGCCCCTCTCTCTCAAAGCAATAAACCAATTAAAGGCAAGAAAAAGTCATTACTTCTTTACTGCCAAGTCACTTGGGGGGGGAGGGGAAAGAAGCACTTAAAAAGTGTGTTAGAAGGAAGTATTATATTTCACAAAGCTATCATTTGTGATAAAACAAAATACAGAGGAGGTGGCTGAAATCAGAGCCAGCAAAAGGCACTACAAAGAAATCACAGTGAGACTCAAAACACGCAGTTCAGAGCAGGGCCCAATCACACAGGGGTGGATGGAGGGAAAGGCACAAATGAATAAACTGATTTGCAAATTACACCTCAATTCAAAGGCAGGAATAGGACCAGAACTCAGACTTCCAAACTGCCAACAGTGTCAGTTCCAAACTGACCAGCGTATCTCTTTTCCAAGAGCTCAAGTGATCTCCTAACTCTTCTCAATGAAAAATGACAAGTATCTAAGTAGGTGGAGTGCAGTGTCTGACAGCTCACCCTGCATCCTCTGCAGATTATATTTAACTTCCTTTGCAGAATCTTCCTGCCCAACCCCTGCTCCCTCATGACTTCTACTCCTTATAATCCCTCAGAGCATGTGAAAGAAAGTTCAGACTTTGCAGAAGGAAATGAATGCTTTCATCCTCAACAGCACAGGATTTTTCTGATCAGTCTGACAGACTAGAGATTTCAGGTCTTCTGAAATCATGCACAAGGTTGTGAGTTCTGAACTGAAGGAGAACTGTAATCTTCAAAGCAAATCATGTACAGATTAACATTCTCAGTTCTAAAATACAAGCTTGTAGTATATGTGTGATTACTCCATGTCAAGCCTCTCCTGACCATTCTTTAGCAGGTTGCACTGCAATCACCATATGTATATACATGGCTCAAGGACAATAAAGCTAGTTTTTAAATTTGCTCCTGTATCTGCAATTGGATCTGTCAGAAACAATGGTTTCAACCTACTATCTCAAACACACAGGAAATTTGCCAGGAATACTGAAGCTGTACTGAGGTAAGCCTCTAGCTTAAATCAGTGTGTGGCAATTTAATTTTTTTAATGTTATTTCCCTCAGCAGGTTGCTTTGGCTAACTTCTCTGAATTAGGTCTTTTTATTTGTCATGCTTGACTAACTTTAGGCCTCCCAAGCTACAAAAATAAGCTTCTCCAATTTCAATAGGGTTGATTCAGGTATTCTCACAATGCAGAAAAGCCTAAAAGAACAAGTGATCCTCAAAATAAGGCAAAACTTCCCAAGTCTCCCTGAAGAGGTGAATTGCAGCTGATGAATGGCTGTACAACTCAGGTCCCCGTAAGAACCACACTGGTACAACCCCTGCTCTCACAGACAGGGCACTTTGGAGCCAAGTTCCTGGTTTGAGGCAAAATCTGGCTTTGAACTGCCCTTCTATCCAAGTTACAAAGAACAAACTTGCTCACTTTCTTTTACTGGCATCACCAGTTTCTGTTTAACTGGGGGAGAGGGGGAGGCAAAAAGCACAAAGCAAGGCAATGTTAGGTCTGTTGCAGGAGTAGCAAGAAAAGATTTGCTAATTAAAACCTCATTTTGGAATACCTTTTAGAGTTGTTCCTTGGCATTGCAGTGAGTGCATGAATGAAGCTGGAGGGTACCAAAACAGATCTCTCACATGGCTGCAGTTCTTTAGCCGTTGTATTTTATGAAGGGATATTATGGCCAACTGTGCATTGTCCAGATGCAAGTGAAAGCATTTTAGCCAAGTGATTAGTACTGATTACTAATGGCAGAATGGCTCTTGTCTCATGTTCCTGACTTCCTCCCAGGTCTGAAGCACAGCCCAAATCTGGGACAGCTTGGGAGGAGCTATGCAGGGTGAAGTTTCAACAGGAAAGATAACACAGGTAGTGTCAATAAGATGTAACAGATCCATTTTGGTGTAGACTCTGCCCTGGCATATTAGGAGGGTGCCAGAATCGCAGTTCAGAGATTGCTGTCTCAACCTCACAAGAAGAAAGGTTAGAGCAGAGGTTCCTGACAGTATCTCCATCCAAAGGAAAGACCATGGAGCTGCCATTCCTTGCAGGAGGCCAGCTTTTGTTTGTGGAGCATCACAGCTGCCTGTGTGCTCTGAATCTGCTCGACCACCTACAGAAACGGACAGACCAGCTTAGAAAGAGCTGAATGTTTCCTTTGTTAGAAAAGCTGTTTGAAAGGTCCTTCCTATGTTTGCCCACTGGCAAACTGCTTCAGGAATGCATAATACAAATCCCTGAATGAATTGCAGCACAGGTACTAAAACATGTGAATCAGTAATTTAAGCCCAGTGGCTGTAGTTGTGCAGCCTCACAAAAAACCCAGGAACTTTCTATTAACATATGCCATCACATTGGCACACATGAACAGATGCTCTAAGCATAAACAATCCCTGAGAACTTTCTTTTTTCACTGTCACCAAAGAATGCTATGTCTGGTATGTATATACTTGAGTATGTGATCCTTGGACAAGATTTTTATTTACCCTCCTATGACACGGACACTTTTAACTCAAGAGCAAAAGACAACCAAATTGATATTTACTGCAGTGTGTTAAGAGAACATTAAATAAGATTTTAAATGTTTTATTGCATCACTTACCTCAAAGACACTATTAAACTGTCTACCATGATCCTTTAATGCAGGGTATCTTGAAGTGAAAAATACTTCTTCACTGTGATAAAGCACAATGCTGATCACACACAAATCCTACAGAAACAAAGGAGATAAACATTTAACACTGGCTATTCACTCTTTTCCAGGATAGCGACAAAACTGTGTACAGACCTACATTAGTCATCTCTACTTCAATTCTTGGGGCTTTACAGCAATCCAAACTGCAAATCCAGTGTATGTTACATGAATAAACTGTATGTACCCCATTTTTTGCAACAGGACTTGAACACTGCCAAAGTGCTTTGCAAAAAGGCTATGGGGTGCAAAATCTTGATTTGATTCCCAAGGATGCAAATCTGGTGTTAAACTAACTTGCCTTTTTGATTCACATTCCTGGTATGTCACTTGTATAAGACTAAAACAGCTTTATTTAAAGGCTTTTGTTAATAGAATTCATAGAACTGAAACTGTTACCAGTTTTTAATGCATATCAATATTATTAATACTTTCTCCATTTCATGAGCAATGCCAGAGTGATTCTGATGTGGCAAACCCACCCACAATGAAATTAAATGTCTTGCTCACAGTCACAGAGGAAAACTGGGGCTAAACAGTATTCTGAATATAAATTCAACTGGTCCTTATTTCTAAGTCCTATCATTGCACCTACTGGGAATGCACAGAAATCCTACCAGCCCTCAGGAGGGTGATTACATAGGGACACTCTTATCTGTTTGTAAATGCTCTCAAATGTTCAGACAGCTGGGAAGTTCTTATTTTATACATATATTGGATGCCTCAGACACACCAGAATTTTCAGGCAGGAAAGAGACCCTTGCAGTAAGGAAATACAATATAAATCAGGAGGGCAGGCGGAGAGTGGCAAGGAGGGAGGAAAAGAGGAAATAAAACTATTAAAACTGAACCTAAATCCATACATTTCAGGATTTGGTCAGCTGTTGTCTGTACCTTGCTATTTACAAGTGGTTACATGTTGAAATGCAGTGGAGTGAACAGAAACATGAGAACATTGCTGTTCACAGATAAAGAGCTCTCCGTTTCTGTCAGACAGCCAGATAATTAAAATCTACCTAGAACAGGTCAAGACTGACAAGAACTTCAGAAATGTGCAGTGAGATAAAGCACAGATCCTGCTGCTAGAAAAATGTAGATTGTTTGCAGGTAACTGCACAAGTTGAATATCCCCTGCCCAACCCTAAAAATCAAAGAACAAATTTAGTTTGGGAAATCACAAAATACTTGTAACAACTTCAAAAGATTTTTTTTTTTTTAATTCTTGAATTGTTTAGTTTTTTAAAATAGAAGGCATTAAAAGTTGAAGACTTAGGAAAGCATCATGACAAAAGTTCTGTATGTAACAGGTTTGAGTTAGTCCTGAGGATGAAAGCACTAAGGCTGAGCTAAACTTCATCCTCTCCTGCAGTTCCGTGGTTGTCAGTAGATCTAAGCGGCTTTCTCAAACTTACTCACTATTTTCACTACTTAACATTGTCAAATTATTTTTTATAAGATGGGCAGCACTTCTGAAAACCCATTTTTAGTCCAGATCTCCTGCCACACTTTACATCATTTGAGATTATAGCACTTAGTTTCAATAAAAGCTACATTCCTTTAAAGATTAGGCGAGTCCACACCTACAGCACCAACACCAGGCATTTAGACAGATCCCCTAAAGTAATACTTACTAACCTTTTGAACTGAGAAGGAAACAAATGTCTCACAATGCCTACAACCTGAGTCTTCACTACCAGGCATACCATAGTCATTTTGTATCACTCACTGAAAAGGAGGATCTGCCCCTAGCATGGTTTGTAACCAACATGGTTTCAAGTTCTTATAATCTTGACTTTTTTCCAGATGTACCCTCTTTCAGATTTTTCACTTTGCAATAATCATTTTATCCAATACCCTGTGTGGAGGGACAGGGTCTCAGCAGAACACTGCTCCAGGATACAAACACATAGCAAAAGCAAGAGGCACTCCCTTAATCCCCTCTGCAAACTGCACTCCATTTGAAAAGCAGAAAAGATACTGTGATTGATCCGGTTCTGCAAAGAAGCGGGAGAGGGACCTCCAGTGTTTCTGGAGATTGTTCTTAAAAAGAGTACTTGAAGTCCATGCATATGTTTTCAATTTTTTCAGTTCATCTCCATCTTCATCGGCCATGGCTGGCTGCATTACAAACTCCACTTTCAACTATATTTCAATGCCTTTTTCAAAACACTTCTTACTGCAACTCACAGATGCATTTCTTTTGATGGATCATTTGTAGTACATAGTGTAAAAACTGCTAAAATTTAAGTGACTTAAGAGCTTGTTTTCAAAATTATTTAAGTGCTTAGGTGCTTCCAGCCTACTGAAAAGAATGTCATTTTGGCAGTGGTGCCTTCAATATGAAAATGTGCAAACATGGCAATGACAGTCGTTTTCCCTCCAGAAGATCCAGGGCAAAAGGAATACCTGAAAAGGCTACTCAGTTAACACTGGGATTGAATAACATGAATTTGGCAGGGAAACTTCTAAAAGCCTGATGAGGTGTCCTTGTGCTAGTCACTGCAGAAAGTCTTGCAATGTGAAAGTCAAATTACCTTCCCGGGGTGGGGGGGGCTGACAGCATTACAGACCTACCTAGGAAAAGCCTTTCTAGCAACACTCCTTGCAGAATAGATCGTGATTTCTTAACTGGAACAACCCACACTCTTGTACTTCAGAGTTAGCCAGACTTTCACCACTGCACTAAAATATTTCACATTTCAGCAGGCTTCCCTGTTTCACCTCCAAGTGGGATGAAAACAAAATCTGTGAAACTGGGCAGGGGAAAAAAACCCAAAGAAAAATCATAAAACCACACACTCCTCAGAAAACCCAAATCAACCAATCAAACAACAAACCAAACCATCCCATAGGATGGGAAAGAATTGAAACCTTCTCTCCAGAACAACCACGGAATGACAGGCAAAGGGAAAGGTGTTTCATTGCATATAACAAAACATGCACCAGGTCACAGAAAATGTGATTGGATAAAAGGCCTTTGGCAACAGGGCTCACATAAATGTCTAAGTGAACTCAGAAAATGAAAACACTCATTGTAATGCAGATTTCAAAAGGGGGCAGAGATGGATAGTGGCAGCACCTCAGAAAAAAAATAATTAGTTAGTAGGCTCATAGGCAATCAGAGAAATTTGCTGATATGGACAAAAAGAGATTTCTCAAGGAGTTAAATGATGCAATACACAAAATTATCTGGAAAGACACCACGAACACTGTATAGAACGTCAAGAAAAGAGGGAGAAAGTCTTCTGGGAAGTCAACAGTAACATTTCCCCCTTTGTCTAATTATCTTCCAGAAGCTTCTTCCTACAAAGAGGTTTGAAATTTTGCAGAGAGACTACGGATTAGTTATTCTAACCTCTTAATTATCACGGGACTACTCACATGCAGTTTTTCATGTGACTGTACCCTTTGTGTATTGTGAGTGGATGGTATTTCACTGCCATGAATTCCAATGTCATTTTAGTATCAAACTATACTTCTTATAAGTCCTGTCAACTCACATATATCCATATACATCTATGCAGTAACTGTAACTGAAATGTCTTAGCATGCACATACACAGCACCTTCTTAAACAATCTAAGACCGTCTATTTTGACTCACAAGGATGTGAGATACATCATGTAGAAACATATGCTAATTAGAGCTTTTAGCCTATTTTACCTTGTTGACTTATATCAACCCAACCCCAATTTCCTCCAATATTTATCTTTCTGGTTAGATTATGTATCTTGCCAGCTACTGACAATGGCAACTTGAAGTAGCTACAAAACTTGAGCATTGTTCCAAAGTTGTGTTTCCACTGATGCAAAAAGATCTCTTTTTGTAGTATTTGGGGGGGGGGGGATCATAAATAAAAAATATTCATAAATACTTTTAAAAAATATTACACCCTTTAAGCTTGCCTGTGCACCTGTTGGTATAGTGTATCTGTTAGTTTAGTTGTTCACATCTACTAAATCATGTTCAGTGCAAGTCCTTTGGATTGCATCCAAAATTCACCACATTCACAAGGCTTTGATAAAGTACTTGCAGTGCGCCAGGTTTATCTGGCTACATAATTTGTGCACACATCCCACAGCTTGAACTGCAGCTGTTGACACCGACCACCAGCGTTTTAATCTCCACAAAAGTTCATTAACTACAATAAAACATGCACTTGTCTCGCAAAGGTGCGTAACACAGAAATCTAGCGCTGTATCTGATGAAAACCTCTCATGCTTACATGGAGAGAACAATTTTTTTTTAAACAAAAATTGCAGGTTACCCCACCTAACCCTGAAGGTGCCTTTCTGTTTCAATTTAAATGCTTTGAACACTTCCAAGCTCTCCTCCTGGGCGTGCCCAGAATGACTGCGCTCCAAGAAAGCTCACTCCTGTCTCCAGTCCAAGCTTGATCAAGCTCCAGGAGTTTTCATTTCTTTGCCTAAAAGCTCACACACACACACAGAGTCCAGTAACTGTACTGCACAGAGCAATGACCAAGCCTCTTCCATTCCCAAACGCAACTTCGGAGCACGGACTGCTCTGCCTTGGCAGCGCGGCCGATGAGTCAACCCCGCGGCACGGCCGTGACTCAGGGGTGGGACAGGCACTCCCTGTGGCCACACCGCACTCCGGCCCATGTGGATCAAGGTGCCAACACCCCTGCCAAGTCCTCCTCTGGCACAGCAGCGCCAGAGGGCCCCAGTAAACCCTGAGTGTGGGCTCAGGGGCTGCCTGCAATGTTGGTCCCGTTTCTAGAGCTCTTCTCAGTTCAGCGAAGGTCACACCTCGCAAAGAGCAGCTCGAGCTCATTGTTTGGATGGTGGGGGTAAAACCCAATTGTTTGGCAGCCAGTTCTGTAACATTTAATTGTTCTCTGAAAATTCAGAAGACAAAGTTGGTGAAACACCACAGTGACAATACACATGATTTCCCAAAACATCCATTCCTGAAATGCAGATTTTGCCTTGTAAAAATATTGTTATGCTGGAGGGTGCTCCAACTCAAACAACTTTGCTTTGGTCTTTGTTGAAGAACATATGATTTAATTAAGGGTCCAACGAGGGTTGTGACAATAATCTTGTAAGTAAAGGGGAGAAGCAAGAAAGTGCTTGCTTATAGGTCATGAGCTGCAGTCATGCTGTATATGACAAGTAGGATTTGTTTCCTTAATTTTTCTTAATCTTTATTCACAACACTGGTTATATATTTGCTGAATCTGTACTAGTAATAAATATACTGTAAAAGTGAAAGTGTTACAATAAGGAGACTGATCTAACATTTACTAAAGACCTCTTAAACTCAACAATTAGCTTAAATATGGATTTAACACCATAATAATAGGTTTGATAATCAAAGAAAGGATATTGTTGTGGTACGAATTATGACATATAGTTAGCTAATTGACATCCAGTTCAATTGCAAAGGTGGCATGCTGGAGTAGCAGTGTTTAATTGATCAGTAATTCTGATATGATTTACAATTACTGAATCCTGAAAGGGTAGTTTATGTGGAGATCAGACTTATCAAACTTTTAAAAAAGTCCAGCAGGTACTGTAGGAGGGAGGGAGAGATGCCATGTTAAAGATCCTTTTCACTAAACAATCTTTCTTAACCTATTCACAATCCTAATCAACATGAATCTGATTATTGATATGGAAAAATACAAATAAAAGAATGTTTAACAGCCTAAAACATCAGGTGGAAATACCTGACAACTCTGTAAGTACAAAATATAGGTGAATCCTTCATTGTTATGACAAGCAAGAGAAACTTGTGTGAACTCTGCTATGATTAAACAACTACAGGCTTGCCTCCAAAATGAGCAGTAACAGCACAAATGAAAACTCAGGTAAAATTGTCTGCTGTGACTGGGAGTTAGAGTGCCCTGGATGGAAATATGTAACTGAGAGAAGGGTTATGTATGAAATGTCAGCCTGTAAGTCTATTTATTTAGTAAAAGTCTTAACAATATTGATATTGCAAAGCATATAACTGCATTTCAGAACAACTAGGCATAACAGAAGTTTCCTAGAACCTCTTTTAACCATACTGATTTCTTTACCTGTAAATACCTCAAAGAAAATGAGCTTTTCTTATGCTCTCTTCATGACATGGCTACGGAAAGCTGTTTTGGGAACACAAAATCAAACTGAAAATCAGAACTCCCTGTGAGCCTTTCCCAGTCTGTGCCTTCACAGCCCAGGCTCCCAAGAGCATTTCAGTGGAGTTTGCATCAAGAGGCACACGGTGGTTCTGAGGACCTTCTGCCTTTTGCATGAAAACTGAGCACCCAGCAGCCTCACTCAGAGTTATAACACACCCTGTTTGAAAAGGTCACTGAAAACAAATATTTCAGCAAAGCTAATTGAAGGCACATGTACAAGGAAAGTAAAACACAGCATATTTCAGCAGTATAATCAGCTATTTCTTAGTAACGCAGATGGAAGACACCCCTCTCATTATGTAAAAATCATGTATATTACATAATTATTGTGAAGTTAGGAGATACCTTCCTTTTGCAATGAGAAAACATTATTTTTCAGCAGGCTGTTTAATGAGAATGTCTGTCTGGGAGAATACAAGTCTCTTTTTTCACTTTTTTTTTAACTACTTACCATGAGAATTAATTTTCACACTGTTCAATAAACACTGTAAATACATGCTTAAGCATCAATATCCTCCACATAATTAAAAAATGAATGAAACATAGGAGGCTGTGCTTCAGAGAATATTTTTTTTTTTTGCCTGAGTATTAGGCAACATTTAACAGCATGCACAGGTGAAGATCAAATATTCCTGTTGATAACATGCCCTTTGAAAGAAATATTTCATTTACTGGTAAATAGATGTTTGTGTCATTAGCCTACTGCATGGCACCAGCACAAAAACTCCTGTGAGACTGCCCTTTCTCTAAATTAGAGCTGATTCACACTAACAGGACATTACAAAGAGCCAGCAATTGCTCTGTGAAGCCACAGAAACATTTCTAACACAAAAATCTTTAACTTCATAGCTGTGATTTTCTAAGAAATTAAGCAGTAGATGAATGCTTAAATCTACCACAGCTCTCACCAAAAAAAATTTAAAAATGGTCCCTGCCAAGCTGCTACCTGAACACGTGCAATCTCCAAATATTAGCTCTCACAAGGTTCCTTCTGTCCCATTTGCCTTGGGGTGCCAGTGCTGGAACACAACAAGAAGCAGAGTACGTGACGGAGACTTGAAATCCTTGCTTGCTTCTTCAGAAACAAAATATTTTCCTTGGAGTGTCAGAGGGAATCATCTCCCTGCATAAGTAATACCTCCAAATAACAATGCTTTATAAGCAGACTAAAGATAAAGTCATGTCTGTACAGGGACACTCCAAAAGTCAAACCATACCACTCTTCAAACTTTAACCAGCCTCTAATGGAAGCCTTCTTAGCCCTTGGAAGAGATCACTGTGGATCTTCCAGCTACCAGAGAGAATAGACACTTGCCAGGATTGACTAAATGTTTCTCTTCTGGGTGGCTATTCATATCCACTATTTTGAGAGATGCTTCATCATTTTCTAAAGTCAAACCCTATGCAGAGGAACAGTTACTACTGAAATATGTATCTATAAATAGCACACGGGTATCTATTGAAATTAGCATTAAGATCTTTGGGATGCAATTTCAAGCTTCAGCTACAGTGACTTCAAGGGCTTCTGTAGCATTATTCTTTGTGTCCTGAGCCATAAATGGGATAAAACTCATTTCTGGGGAAATTTAGAGTCTGTTCTGTAGCTCTCTGCTTTGGGTTAGGCATTCTAGAGAAAGGTTGGCATTCCCTCAAGAATGAGACTTTGACAGCTAGGAACAACTGAGGGAGGAGATAAAAACCCAACCCAACCCTATTTGCTAGTGCAGGTGAAAGCAAAGCAATTCAGTGTCAGTTTATTAGTCCACCCACTTACAAATAAAATACATTTACAAATGAATGTGCCAGGCCACAACCGAACAAGTGTCTCTCCCTCCTGAGTTCTGGCAGCAAAGGCAGAAGGTCTTGGTAGCCCAAGGTCCATCCCAAGGTGATTCAGTGCAGTGCTGCACTGCACAACATTGGCTCCTGTACTTTCTCTAACAGAGATTATTGTGGGCACACATCCCAAAATAACTCATCAAATCCTTTTCTACACAAGCTGTCAAGGACAAGTATTTTAACATACATTTCAATTCTGCCATAACTGGAAGGGAAAACACCACAACTCCCCAATGACACACACTTTGTCCTAACAAATGTCTAAAAAAAGTGACCAGGGCTTTTGTAATAGACATTAAATATGATGAAAGTCCACTTCAGTCTGCTCCTGCAGGCAGCAAACTTCTTTATTTTGGCAAAAAGAAGAGATTTCTTTTTTCCATCATGCAATTCTCACATGGATTGGGCTTTGCTCAAATCAAAGGTATTGGTGCAACCCAGTTGTCATGAAAGAGCTGGGCAATGATTTTAAGGTGCTGTTCTGTCCTGGGGCAGGGAGGGACAGAGGTGTACCACCTTCTTAAGAGTTCAAAGATGCAAACAGCAGAATTTGGGCACTAAAGACTCGCTAACGTACATGAGAGCAATGTAAGGCTTCAGCTGGCTAGTGGCCAGATGCCAGGATGTAGAACTTCTAAGGTACCCCTGTGGGAATATAGATTGAGGACCACCAAAAAATAAGTGACATATGTCCAAAACAAACAGTGCTGAGATACTATAGCATTCAGATAAATCCTGAAAATGCCTTTGCTGAGTAAAACATGAGGAAATTTCATACACCTAATGGCAAGACTTGGGTGCTTTATTTTTAAGAGATGATACAGAAAACAACTGCCAGATCACAGACAGAAAGCCAGCTCACCATGTAGCTTAAGCATCTCACATTGTGGATTTCAGAGTCCAGGCTCCTGAAACATCTTGAAGTGGACTAGTTATGAAAGACTTTAAATTACTCTGTTATTAAATAATGCTACAAGAATGATGAGATTCTAATTTATTTCTCATTAAAATGCTCTCTGATGTGAGGCTCCCCACATACTGGTATGGAAATGCAACAATGGAATTTGAAGATTTACTGTTTTCTTTTATGTTCCTACATAATGATGAATAATAGGCCTAATGAGAGGTCTTGCAAGAGCCCTGTGAAATTAAGAACTTTTTTCATCATTTTGAAACAGAATACCAGGGGACTTAAACTCAACATGAAACAATCAACTATCAACGGATCTCTGGAAGAATGGCACAAAGTTTTCCTGTTCATCTTCAGGAAATACTAAATTCTGCATGCAAATAAATACAAGATATCTGAAAGAACATCCCAAAGAACTATTTCATAGAGTTCTATTTAGTTTTCATCCACAACAAAATTTAGATGAGGGCTTCAGCACAACAACACAGACATTCAATATGTTTATCCACTGAGCTTGATATATATAGAATCTTACAAATCTTCCAAAACTGGACTGGCAACCAAGATAGTAGCATCAGATGCCAGTTGTGCTGCTAAGCCTTTACCACTTAAAGGGGTACATTTGCAGAGGTGCATCTCTTCTCTATGGGAAGAAGATGTTGATGGGATAAAAGGGAAAATGCTGTTATTCGGCTTTATTAGTAAGGATGACAAACAACACTATCATTGTGTCTTTTCAAGAAAGAGAAATTAAGATTCAGCATCATTAGTGACAGCAGAAGAAACATTAAATCCCTCTCTTCAGAAACAATTTACATTCTCAATTCTACCCTGAGAGATCATTTTCCTGAACATAATTTTCCTGAAGTCCTTATTCGGTTCAGGTTCCAGAAACACCCTAATGCTTGTATCCATCTTACCTCCATATGGTGAACCCTTCAGCCTCCTGCATTTTCAGACTGAACTGTAGTATCCTTTAAAGGTGGGGTGTGGGAGCTCTTTATTCTTATCCTGTCAGCTTGAAAGGGATTTTAGACATCCTACAAATCTTGTCTTGCTGCTACGCCTCATGTGCTCTGGTGGTCTTGATGACAGTTTGTATTTCAGTCCATTTAATGTAAACAGCATAAACTGCCCACACTCCTGCAGGAGATACCAGTCCTTGACATAGAAGCATGAAGATAATCACACACTGAAGGAATCTCAGGCTATCAATCACCGAGCAGCAGAGTTGAAACATTTCATCTGCTGCAGATTAAAATCTCCCTATTAGGAAATCCACAGTTTGGCAGATGCCATGCAGTGGCCTGTGAAGACTGAGCCTGTGGTTGACAGATAAGAGGTACCAACCTTGCAGAATCACCAGCAGCCCTTGTCACTCTTTAGAACAGCATCATGCAAAAAACTAAACTGACTTTTTGACTTCTACTCATCCTTTCCAGGTTCTAGTTTTGAGTTTTTCTCAGCCTATAAGTAAATTTGCTACTGCTTTCAGCAGAGGTTTACTTGACAGTAAGACTAAGACACAGTTGTATAATCTGACTTTGAAAGAACTGAGTCAACTTTGCTACTTGAAAAGTCATTCACTGGAGCTGATGTACACAAGTACCCACTCCCATATCTGCAAAAACCTGAATGACTGAAGAGAAAAACCAGTGAGAAATGCCATACTTTTCTATAATTCCTGCATGGGCTTGCAAAGAAAGGCAGGTTAATGGAAACCCCTTTGACCAAAACAGTGGAAACCAGCAGTACAGTCAGTCAGAGCACAGTAAAGAGATGATTGTATCCTGCCTCCCCATTTAGCCAGACACTAATCACAATAAGGTAGCCACAGTTCTTGAAACACAGAAGTTTGGGCAAAATTATTATATTTATTATACCTTGCACCTCCCAGCTCAACCTGGATTAGAGGATACCAAGAGCAGGAAAGCGTGACTACCTCGATACAGGTCTATCCACTGACAGCATACAGAGCCTTTTGGCTGTACCTAAAATCACTGACCATTTCAGAGTAAAGTATTATATTCTGCCTATATATATAACAAATGTTTTAACACATAAGCATCTTTGCTCACTGTCTCTGTTGGTCAGATGTAGCATAGGAACTGTACTTAGCAGTGGTAGTTTCAGAGTTGACAGTCCTGCAAGTCACCATGATGTCCACGCTCACCTTTCACTTCTCTTTTCTAACCACAATAAAAGCCGAATCTAATTTGGTTTATCAAAGCCACCTACAAGCCAAAAACCTCTGTCACCACCATGGCTGGACTCAGCCTAAGCAACATGAAGGGCCCTTATTGCATCAGGCAACAAGAAATCAAAGGTCATCTCTTGGCAGGAGAGTCTGAACCTATTTGTGCCTGAGGGCAGGTTACTACAGCACGCTGACCTTCACCTGACGTCACTTAATGCTTCAGGCAAAATATCCCTGTGTCTACAGCCTGAAAAATGGGGACTTAAAACGTGAACAAGAGACTTCTTGAATTTGCAAGACAACCAGAACAGCCTTTTACAAAATGCTGGCAAAGAAAACCAAGTTGCTACTCCAACACTGTGTACTTCAGCTGCTGTTTCAAATAGCCCCTGTGCCAAAGGTGATGGAGTATCCCTAAATTAAAAATGGGATCAAGTTTTGAATGTAATTTTTGGTTTCAGTTGTTTGGTTGTTTTGTTTTGTTTTTTAAATCAGAGTCTACTGCTGCGGTACATATTGTGAAAGTCAGAAAATATATAGGGACTTGTAATCTTCTACTTGAGTACTCACTGTAGGAGATAGGTGAAGACTTGCTGAAAGGAATGCAACTTGAATGTAATCCCTCTTTGGGCACTGCTTCACACTGTGCTTCCTGCTTAAACAGAGTATTGGGATGGTCTGAGGAAACAGGGATTTTGGAAAGCCTAGGGTTTTGAAAAGCTCTTCTAACACAACTTCAGGAAAACAGCAAAACAAGAAACAGAAACAACCTCCACCTTTCTGAACCCTCAAATTCCAGCAAGATACATTTGGAAACAGCTTCTCCCCCTCTTCCATTTCTAGGCAGGAGAAACAATCACAGTTCAATCACAAGCAGTACGGTTCAAAAGAAATCAGTTCAGAAAATGACAGTTTCTGTCCAATTTTAACAGTATGAAAGCAACAAAGATTTTTTCCCTTGCTTGCCCTCATGATTCAAAACTGCATAGGAATTTTGGATTCTTTAAAATAACTGTTTATTATTATTATTTAAATGTTAACCATGCTCAGAACTATCACTCTGCATTCAACCCTGACATGAAGAATTTGGCCAGCAACAAACACAGGCAGAAGCCACAGCTTTATGAAAACTGATTAGTTAGAGCAGCATTGTCAGTGCCTAAGTAATAAATCTGAACCTGATTCTGGGAATCTTTCCTATGGGAAGCAACAAAAGTACTCTGATCACTTTAATGTCAGCAAATCCTGGAACCTGGGGAAGGAAAGAGAGAAAGAAAAAAACTGACAGTTTTTTTTGGTGTGCGATATGTATTAACAAGTACAAACAATGTCTGAAGAAGTAAAGGAATATAAGAAATTACATTTTTAATGGCTGCTTATCACCACAAAAAGATCAAAACTGACATTCTGCCTTAACTCGTGTGTTTCAACCCACCAACAGTATTTCCTGGGCCATCAAAGCTGAACAATACTAACAGTTAATGGTTAACCTACTCCATTCTTTTAAATCCTTATTCTTAGGTTAGTTAAGTGCTAAAATTACACATACAGACCCTGAAAATTGGCAAGGAATTTCCCCCACTATTCCACACTCACTTCCCCAGCGAATTCAGCTCCATGGAACTACAAGAAAACGAGACAGAGCTTTCATTTCTGCCAGATTAAGTAATTGCATCCATTCCATGTAATTTATCACCCTTTTGGGCAGCTTGTGTCATGGGATATCATTTTATTGCAATTATGCAGGGTGGGATTGGACAGGCTCTTGCTTCTCTTTGCCAATCTGATAAGCAAAAATATTTCTTCTTTCTACTTTCGTAGAAACTACATGTTTTAGATAAAAATAACCAAATAAAAACACAAGTATAATATACTACCAACTAATAGCCTGATGTTACCAGGTCAGGACTACAGCAATCATCTTTACTGTGGAAAACAAATCCAGGACATCTGAAAACTTTCCAAGTCAACATTTACTCTCAGATTAGTGTCAATAGTTTTGCTGAATTTGCCATTTAGAGATAGGTTTGTCCTTCCATGCACTTCTCTCCAGCTAATCCAAATGGAGTATCAGGGGAATGCGCTTGATTCAGGACTACAGATTTTAGTCATACCATATTCAAGTATCCAAGTGACGTTTTCCTCCTGGGGGAGTAGTATCCATGCTCACATTTATCCAAGTGCTGATCCAGCAAGGCCAAGCACAACAGATGTTTTTCACCAAGAAGTAGGTTTCATGAAGAAGGACTTTTGAAAAGGACTTCTTTATCCATCTTCTTCCCGAAACAAGAGCAAAGAAAACACATTCCAACTGGGATATCATGACTCACATAGAAGGCAACCAGCAGGAAACCACACTACTCCTATCAGCCTTATAGACAGTGTCCTTAGGCTCACAACAACCATTTAACTTGGGGCAGCCTTCTCCTGTTCTCTTATCTCACCAGGCCATGAAGGCACAAAGGACAGCCCCTGCCCCACCTTGTGGGCAGGCAAGGTCCAAGGTGTCACATCAGCCCTGCTTCTGCATCGACACACAAATTCAGACCTGCTCACTACCAGGTTCCTCTGCTAAACTTCATTCCAGTCCAAGAAGAGGTCAATACAACCCAGACAAAGATGAAGTTCAGAAGCTGAAAATTCTGATGTCACCACAGTTATCCCTTGAAGAACAAAAGTGGAGCATTCTTTTATTTACTGTAGTATTTTAATGACTTGGGTTTAGGAAAAAAGCACAAGCAAGCAAAGTGAAATCAACAAAAATACAGTTTAAAACTGTGTAGTTTTCTGAAGAACTGTATTTCTCTCTACACTCAATCACATATGGCTCTGTATAACTCATGAGTTTATAGCAGTCTTAAAGGAAGGGGAATAAAGGATCACAGTAATGAAAAAGCAGCTCCTCTGCAAAGGGATGAACTTTATCTACCAAGTCCTGTAATTTAAACATCATATTTTTGGTACCCAGAGAGTACTCCAAAGGCTCCAGTTCCAGGAACCAAGTATACAACAAGTAAAAAAGAACAAGTTAAAAGAATAAGTTCCTAAGTCTTGCCCTGTCAAAGCAAACACTGTAAACCCATGGTTGGAACCAGTGGTGTTTCTCTGCAATGACAAAAGGACATCACATGGGAGTGTCCGGATCTGAAAGACACTGAAGTTACTGATAACTTTTTCCTTTACACTACTGGCTCTTGGATCAGAGCTTTAAATAAAACAGATGGTGGCTCTTGCACTTACTGAGAAAAGAATCTACAGAACTGATGGAAAAAAAGTAATATTTTTTTAAATAAATTCTTCCATATAAGGAGCATGGAATCTTCCTGTGAAGAGAAATTCCAAAACCAGGACCAAAATAAATACTGAAGTGGGATGCCAAGTAGCAGCAGCATAGGACTGATGTGAAATAGCCAACAAGCAAGACCTAAAGCTGTGATTTGAAGAAACCCAGTAATAAACCTACAAGACACATACTACATAATCTGGGCTCCTTCATGTACAATACATATTTTTACACCAATGCCTTTTTTTTTTTTCAACATAAAGCACTTGGCATGCAAATTATCTTCAGGAAATTTAACAGTTGACCAACATCCTGTAATTATCATACCTCATTCAGAGCTAAAAGAACAAGTTCAGAGATAAAGCAAGATGCCAATAGCTGCGATCAGCAGCACAGAGCAGGCTGATGGGAATGCTGAAAGGAGAAGCCCCACATTCCAGCCACTCACACAAATATCACCAAACCAGCCCAGGGGGCCAGTTGCTCTCACAGGGACTGCACTGAGATCATATCAGCATTGGCATGTTCCTAGTGCCAGAACAGTTCCTGGGGAGAAGCCCCACGTTAAACATTTGGTACCACCATACAAAAAATATGTACCAGATGTCTGTAGATGGTGCTGACGAGTGCTGAGTGTTTAACAGCAACCAAAATAATGAACACTGACCCATCTCTGGGAATGTCATAACCCTGCAGGCAGAAGCTGCACAAATCTGATGTGTGACATGACACTCACAAGTCCCCAAGAGAAAAATGGGTGGGGCAGAACATTCCAGGAGGAGATAACAGGGTTGTTTTAAATTATAGAATTTGAATCTGTTATTGTCAACTAACACAAAGGACAAAAATTAACAACAAAGTAACCAGACAACAGTGAAGCACATGGTTTCAGCTCTGCTCCCTTTACACAGAGTAAGATATGAGGCAAAGTCAGTGCCCATCAGATCACTCTGTTGATCAATCTTTCTTTATTTATATCTGCTTAACACCCCTGTAATTAATCTGCTAAATGACCTAATAAACCATGCATTCTCCCTAAAAATCTATGTGAACAGAATTAATGTAATGTAATGTGTGTAGTGTAATGTATTATCCTGAATTAAAAAAGAAGTTACTCAAATGCAAAACACTCTTAATCTACTATACATTAACAATGCAACATGTCCATTGATCACATGTTTAAACCACATATATCCATAACTGAATTAGCTTTCCAGTTACCCAAGTAATTTATACTTATATACATATATACATATATACAGGTAAAGCTGCTTTCTGAAAGCAAAAGAACTAATAAATGAACAGTGTATGTGCCTCCTCAAGGGAACAAGACTTGTCATAGAATCCATTCTCCAGATAGCACTACGACCACTGGAAGCATTTCACAATTAAAAGCTACAAAATGCTTTGCCTATCAACAGTGGTAGAAGTGCTACTATCAAGGACCAAACTCTTTTAGAAGCTGGTTTGACACAGTAAGTTTTCTGCTTTTACTTTTTTCCTACTTGCAAAGAACAACAACCTTCTAAACCTGAAGCCTGTTATGATAACACAGCACTACAGGGGACGAAGCTAAAATTGCTTATGCGTGGTTGACTTTGGAGTTCCCTGGTTTTTTAAGTGCTTAACTATCAAACTTTCCTTTTCTCAAACAGAACAACTCAAAACCCACAGCAGTGTCTCCACTGGCTGCACTTCACTGTAGATGATAAGCCCGAGTTTCAAAGTAAAAAACAAATCCAAACAAAGTATCACTCCTGAGGGTCTGAGCAGCACTTCAACTCCTTTTTCAGCACAACTGCCACTGCGAACAGGCTGAATATCACACAACTGGTGTCACATCACAGAGAACTGAGACTGCAATGTACAAAACCAGCTTTATGTTGTCACTGTCTGCACAGAATCACACCCTGAGGTCAATCTGAGTCTTCAAGATGATTCTATTCGGTTTTGGCTTGTTTTGAGCCTTCATTTAACAGATGTTTACTTAGCACAGTTAGTTTGTTCTACAGCAAAAGCAAAGATTTTGTAGTGAGATCATAAAACTCATCACTGACTAGAAACAACCTAGTTCACCTTCTGTAATTAAATCTGCTGAAGTTCTGAATGAACCTGTTGCATGAAGTGTGAAAAGACAAAAATCCTGCACCATGCAACACCTCCAAGTGTTTCTGAGAGTTAGCTGGGAATCAAGAGTTGCTCCTTCAATTACAATGGAGTTGTTTCAGATTAAAGTTATCATCAGCATGACCTGGGATTAGCCCTGCTCCTAAATAAAACCTGACAAGTTGTGTTCAGGGCACAGTTATGACAAGTAATCTGTATTTCCCACCTATACTCACTTTGAAGGACTCCCTATGACAACCCACACCCAGCTGACCTCTTGTTTCTAACTTGGCTAGAAGTTCTCATTTTACCGCACTTTCCTCCTTGAAAGGCAGTTTCTCCTCCCAGTCTGCTTAACTCCACTCTCCCACTAGATTCCCTGGAAATGGAATTCCCTGATGATGGAAAAGAAAGCATCAAGAATTACAGGTGTCTAATGAATTTCAGCAGTACCAAGTTTCATTTTAAAGCCCTAATGATACTGAATGGGTGGAGATCATACCAACCAGTAGATTACTACTAATTTTACACCAGAAAGAAGTTTGAGTTGGCAAGCTACAGCTTGGTAGATCAACTTGGTAAGAGTGAATTGGCAGTTCCACAAGCAGCACTAAACTTAGGCAGATTTGGGCTATTTTCAGTTCTTGCTCTTGCCACAGAAGACAGGAAAAACATGCACAATAGATGACAGAATGCTAAGAGCCCCTTAGGCATTATACTATTGTATTGAGCTACTAACAACTAGTGACTCAGTGGTTTCTGATTAAAAAATTAAGCTATAGTGATTCAATAACAGGTGACCACTCAGTAAGTTACAAATATCTCTATTACTTTTGCTGGCCATTCACGTCATTGCTGCACCAACTGATCTGTCATCTCTGTCAGCAGACATCACCCTGCCCTTATTTAACCCATGTTGTACTGAAATCTCGAATACTCAGTTTTGCTGATTTAAAAAACCAAGATAACACTGAGAAGAGATGTGGAAGAAATTCCATATAAGAAGAGTGTCTAAAAAGCTAAGAATTCTTTACCTTGAAATAAAGGATAGCTGAGGTAGGCAGATATTAGCCCTGAAACAGCACAATTATAGCGAGTACCATAATCCACTTTATAAGGATCAAACCGTATCAGGCAGTAAAAAGAAGCAAAAGGAAACAGTTTTCCCACATATTAACCTGTAGAACTCAATACTGACAGACTTTCTAAACTGTTCACGTTTCTAGAACCTGGAAAAAAAAGATCTGGATGCATCAGTGTAAAGTGTGTCAAGGGCTATAAAGCACACAGGTGTGGATACACTGACAGTTGCAAACATACAAAGGTATAGCTAGAGCAGAAAAGGTATTCCAATATTCCTCTCTGCTACAGCACATACTCCTGACAAGCGAGCACAAACAGCTCGAGTGTTGCTGGAATTCAAGCGCAGGAGTGACGGTAACAAAACCAGGAAAGCGTGAAGAGAGATACCGAGCGGCAGCGGCGGTTCATGCTCTGCACGCTGTGCTCAGACAGACCAAAAGATCTGGCCCAAAGCAAGAACAATTGCGACACGCATTCTTCGCCAGGCAAGTTATTCCCCGCTTTCCCTCTCTCGCACAAACTGCTGGACTCGGCTCAGACTACGTGCAATTACGGCTTCTGGAGGGACAGCGAGGCAGCACGAAGCAGCTCCTTGCCGAGGCTCTGGATGCAGCTCGCGGAGCCCGCCCGTGCCCTGCGGGGAGCGGCTTTGAAATGGCTCCTTGCACGGCGCAAACACGCGGCGCGGGAGCCCCGCGGGGCAGCGCGGACCGCGCTCCGGCAGCGGGGGCAGAGCCACAGACACACACAGAGCCGCAGCTACAGAGACAGAGACAGAGACAGACACAGCCACAGCTCCCCAGCCCCGCTCCCCCCACCGCCCACCTGGCGCGGGGCTCCGTGCCCGGCCTTTCCTCACCGCTCCGCGCCGGGGTCCCGTGCGGGCGCCCCGCGACGAGGGCGCTCTCGGGGCCGAGGGGGCTGAGACCCTGCGCGGCCCGGGGCGCATGGGAGGGGCGCGCGGGGCCGGGAGTGCCGGAGCCCCGCAGGACCCGGCAGGTTCGCGGCGGCTCCGCGGCTCAACCCCAGCCTCAGGCTCAGGCTCAGGCTCAGGCTCAGCCTCCCCCGCTCCGCTCCGCTCGCTCCCGCCCGCGCGCGCCCGCTGCTGCCACCTGCCGGCCCCTTCCCGGTCCCCAGCTCCATCCTGGTCCCCTTCCCGGTCCCCAGCCCCATCCCCTTCCCTGTCCCCATGCCGGTCCCCATCCCCTTCCCCAGCCCCATGCCCATCCCGGCTCCCATCCCCATCCCCACCCCAACCCCGATCCCGACCCCGACCTCGATGCCCATCCGCACCCCGACCGGTCCCGCTCCCAACCCCGCGCGGTCCGGCGCTCCAGAGCGGGATGTCCACAGGGGGATGGATGTCCACGAGGGGATGGATGTCCACAGGGGGATAGACGTCCATCGGGAAAGCCGACGAGGCGGAGGGGAAGGCGAAGTACGGCCGGGGGTACGGGGCTGCCCCGCACATCACCCGCGTCCATCGCTACCCCCCCGTCCATGCCCACCTGCGACCATCCCCACCCGTGTCCATCCCCACCCCTCCATCCTCACCCCCTCCATCCCCTCGCAGTGCGGTGCCAGTCCCGAGGCTGTCACGGAGTGGTCCCCCCGTGGTGGCCGCGCACCCACGACTCCCCTGCGGGAGCGGCCAGGGCAGGTGCTCTTGTGATTTTGTGATTTCTCAGTTCCCCCAGCCCTGCGCTGGTGGGACGAGGGCACTAAAGCACCCCGCACTGCTGCCGTCAGAGGCTACAAGAAAACACGGGAGACAACTGTCCTCTCCCTGCCCACTGGCTGGATGAAGGACCATCTGCTTCCAGCAAAAATACGAACAGCTAGAAGATAATGTGTGTTCCTGACAGTGTTTGCTTTTGTTCTGAGATTTGAAACTGAGCCAGTAACAGTGGTACACTGGCACTGTGGAAAACAAACCACAAACAAGTAACTATCAGGAGGATCTTTTTTTGATAACTTTTGAGTTGGTGTCTCCAAAAAATTGGATTTGTGTCTCTCTGCTTTATATTAAGTGCACTGGACCTAAGATCCCTAAGGGCATTTTTACTGAATAGAGCAATAAAGTGTCCAGCATGAGCTCTGAACCTTAGAACCAGATAGTTACTGGCAACAGTTCATTGCAACATTTAGTTTTATGCTTTAAAAACCCCACAAAACTATTATTCTTGTGCTGGAACTGGCCCAGCCAGGTGAACCTATTTGCTTTAAAGCAGAGCAAAACAGGTTGTTTTTTTCTTGGCAACATTTTGGGCTTGATTACATTTGACCCCAGTCGAAACAGTAAAAGATGATGTGTTGACTGTGCTATTCATTGCACCAGAAAATGTCCATTCCCAAGTCCACGTATAGCAACAGCCTCTAAGCAAAATATCTACTGCAGAAAACTTACTTTTTCCTTTGTGTTCAGCAGGCAATTGCCACAGCACAGCACTCCCAAACAGCTCCAGACACCTTGTTGGCACCATGGCAGATCTTGGCTGCAAAAAGACAGCTGTATACAGCTGTAAGTTAAAGATTTCTCACAGGCAAAGAAAAGCTGCATTATAACACTCAGAGAGGGGTAGCTAAGCTATCTCCAAGAGATCAGGGTCTCACTTGTAGGAAGCAAATGGGTTTGGAAACCACAGATTTAATCTAGAAGGAATTCTGCCAGTCCCTCCTGAGTGATGAGGTGGTTTAGTATCAGGTAAACCTGTACCTGTGCACCAGAAGCTAGAGTGAAGCCAGTTTGGCAGTGGTAGCCAATCTATCAGGAAACAAATGCTGCTCTACTCTGACCATGTTCTAATGAAGTACACAAATAAGTGACTAATTGCTAAGCCAGGTAGCCTGTGAGCAAGACTAGCTCTGGCAGGCTACAGTATTTTGGTTTTAATCCCTGCTGCAGCGCACATGTTCTACTGCCTCTATTCTGAGCAAAGACCCAAGTACTAAGGTATTAATTATTGTACTTAGCTAACATGGTGGGATTGCTCTGCTTGAGACAGTTCCCAATTCCTGATATTGAAGAAAGATTACTTTAACTATGCCAGTATGAAAATTAGCTACCAAAGTCTATCAGCCCTCAGGGGAGGAGGATTTGCTGAACAGCACCAGCCTCCACCCCAGAGGTCCTGGTTCAGCTGGGCACTAATAGCATTAGAAGAGTTGGAGCTTGGTACATTAAAGCAGAGACCACAAGGAGGCCTTTTGAAAAGCCAAGGAACATACACTTGTCACTGTTTTTCCTCCCCGTCTCTTTTGTTGCCTTTAATGTCCCTAATTAAAGGGAATTTCTCTTGCTTTCTGTTTGACTCTTGGAGTGATTGCTCCCTCCCAAGAGCTAATGCAGAGTCCTGTCTGTCATCCTTGCGCCTCCTCCTCCCCTGGCTGCTCGGAACAGCATGCACCGTGTGTTCCCGGCAGGGCAAGAGGAAGTTGTCACGCTGCTGAGGGGGCGAGGAGCAGCCCTTCCCACACCTTATCTGTGCATCAGAGCAGCTGGCACTCAATTTGTTCTGAACAACTGCAGAGCCAAGAGTCTCCTCATTATACTGCAATGTTATCCGAGGTTTTTCATGGTCTCACGTAACAAATGTGGCTATCTGGGGAAAAAAACCCAATATGCTCAGGCTGCTTTTAAAAAGAGATTGACATGTGGGAGAATGTGAAATAGCATCAGTCTCTTAAATAGCAAGCAAAACATAAATGCTTGAAAGAAAACAACATCCAGTAGATTAAATGCAATTGCAGTAACTCACAAAGGAAATGCTTGCTTAAAGTTTTAATTCACTAGAAGAAGATGCTAAAGAAAATGTGTTTGAGGGAGGAATCAACTTACCAAGGAAAGAAAGATCTGAGTAGGACAGGAATCACAGAATCGTAAAATCACTTAGGTTGGAAAATACCTCTAAGATCATCGAATCCCATTGTAAACCCAGCACTGCCACACCCACCAGTGACCAGTGCATCAAAGTGCCACATCTACACATAACCAGAGGAATCAACTACTCAGCTCATGGTGATCCAGCCACATCTTGTCTCCTCATCTGAGGGCAGGGACAGCCACCAGTGCCACTCACACAGCAAATTGCAAAGATTCTGGTTTGACACACAAGAGGTGTTGGGGTATTTTTACTTCCAAAGCTGAAAGACTTCCCTGCCTGTGAGCCAGTTCTTTGGCCAGCTGCCTTACTGAAAGAGGAGGAATCTACTTCGGTTGGTTTCATTAACATTCTTTGGGAACAAGACATTAGTGCTACTTCAAAAATTTGGACTAGAGCACAGCATAAAATGATAAGACTGGCAAACATGAAAGGGTAGAACAGGGAACTGCCCTGCAGGACTGAACTGCTGCTCACTAGTCACAAAGAATCGTCTCACACTAACAGTGGGAATAAAAGTGTGTGAAAATCCCCATTGGGATAAGGAAAGAGAGAATCTGAGAAAGAAGATTAGATTGTGGTAGAGTAGAAAGCTAGAGTTTCCCTCCCTTGAATTGTTTCAGCCACTTATTTGTTTCAATACTTCTCTGTGAGCCACTAATTGTCGCAGTGGGATCTTTCTGCTTCATTTCCCTCTCTTTGTGAGGGCAGGCGTCAACACTGCAAAGAGTTAGAAATCTGCAGCCTAGTATACAGAGGACAATGTCCGATTTGCAACATGTTCAGCACAGGTCAGTGGCATGGTTAAGCCTTGGAAAATGCCTTTTATGCAAGCATTAGATTTCAAGATCTTGGGGAGGAAAAACCCACTATTGCAAACCCCAAAAACAAACAGTATAAAAAAAAGTTAAATGGAGGCAATGATTGAGCTTGCTGGCCTGGAAGAAAGACAGGGTAGTTTTACAAGTTTTCTCTTCATCCCTTGATCTGTTACTCTTTAAGCAGGAGTACTTAGTAGAAAGAGTACATGGCACCAAAGAAAAAGAACAGTAGCTAGCTCAGTCACAGCTCAGCTATCCTGAACAGCAGCAGAGGTTTGTGGTTCACACTCAGGAACTGTGCTCAGAAAAGCCTCCATTGTATGACTCCATCTATGCCTTTCCCCAGTGCTGGATCAGTCATACCTGTCAGATCCTTATCAGGCAACAGCAGAGATGAATAAAAGATGGAAAGCTTTTCAGTTAATAAGTCACGTTACAGGAATGGGAGAACATGCCTGTTTAATACTTACTGTATTTTGCATGTGAGGGCACGTTCCAAGGACGGCACATTTCCCTGGGACCCACAGTCCCTGTGGTCTGTGCTACCAATGCCTCACTCCTAAGGAAAACTTCACAACAGCACAGTGGGACAAGTTTTCCCTCTAGCCAAAGAAAAGAAGGACTAATCCCTTCCTCTTCCATACTAAATATTTCCCTCTGGCCACACTGGAGGACTTCTCCATGTTCCAGATAAGCACCAGCCACGTCATGTACAACTACATAGACCACAACCCTTGCTCTTACTACCGTGCTACATAAAAAGACCTCAGTAGTTTCCTTTATGTGGACTTACTCATTACTTTTTTGCCATTGCCTTTTGCTAATCACCATCTTTAGTCACTCGGAGCTAGTATTACAAAGTTTATGTCACATAACCTGTCTACACATGTTTCCTGATTAAGCCTTTCTTTTAGAACATGTTCACAGAAGAAAATATGAGTGAAAGACATGCAGAAGGTTATACAGATTTAGGTGAAGCAAAAATATGCATTTAGGAAATAAGAGAGTCACTCAACTGAGTGACATTTTTAGCTTGTGTTTCTTATCTTTACTATCTAAAAGCAAGACCGAAGACCTACAGCACACACACCACGTGCTGTTTTACATTTATTTTCCTTTGTTGTTTCTCAGCTGTATAATTTAAACCTTCTTTATTTTACTATATCTGTAACTACAACACATTCTAATATTTACAAATGGAGAGTGACTTGGCACAATCTTGGGTGCAGTCTGTCTGCCATCAGAGAGGCATTCTTCAAATGGACCTGCCCGCTGCAAGAGCTGGGGGATCTGAACTGTTTGTTTAAAACCTAACTTCCTCCAAAAATAGCCACGCACAGCTGTAGGTCTACTGAAAACTGTTAAACAACTTGAGATTTAGACCAAAACATTGGTTAAAAACCTTTTAGTGACCAATTAGATATCCCATGATAAGTGGGAGGAAAGGGTGCCCAAGCTATTCAGAAACAAGCAGCCAGGAGGCAAGACATTGTGCTAGGCAGTAAGGCTATTAATGCTTAATATTGCCATGGAAAAGGGGTAAGAACTCAACTCTTGGACCTTAGAAATAATCATCAACTTTAGCATCTTTCACAGGTTAGGAATTGCAGATGCCCAGTCACCAACAAGCTTTGCCTGAGACATCTGTATTTCCTCTGGATGCAAAGGGAGAATTACAAAGATCTATGATTAAGAGTCAAAAACTTCCTGTATTCTCACTGAAAAGCTGCTGTGAGACAAAAAATGGGATACACTAATCAGAGGAGTAGTTATAAACACCCAACTCCCTCAGGATGCTGCTACATCAGAGATTTATCAATGGGAAAGCACAAGTAGCAGAGCTTGCAGTACAAACACGTGGTGCTGCTTGACACAATACCAGAAGCTTCCAGTAAGAAGCTCTACAGCCAAGACAAGCCCCTATTTTAAGCCCCACAAAGAAGGTGGGGAAGAACCCACACACTGGTTCTCCTTGCTTGGCAACTCCACTCTCATCACAAATTTGTGCATTTCTGCCCATTTGGAGCTCTACAGCTGAGCCTCCTGAGTGGGAGAATAACAGGATGATACTGAGGAGGTTGTTGTTGAGTGTGAGCTTTGACCCTCACGGGCAGGCACTGTGAGCCAGAGGGGCCTGGAGAAGTCCCTGGCACACGAGCTGTCTTTGTGAAGTTATTTGCTGATTCAGAGGTGTGAAACTCTAAAAAACACTGTGGAAGCAATGGCACTGCTTGTGGTACTGAAACAGCATGGATTCCTCCTGGGCTGTTACGACTTCATAAATATTGACTTTGGATAAATCTTCTGACAAAATCCTGGCTGTTGTTTTTTTTTTTATTATTATTTTTTTCCTTTTTCCTCCCAAGTGGGTTCCCAGATCTAATTTGCTTAAGGCAACATACATGACACAAGAATAAGCTCTTTGAATAGTGATGGAATTGCTTGGTCATGAAAGGAAAAAAATCTGGATTTTGATTGATAGTTGGAGTTCATGCTGTTTGTTTGATTTACTCTGTATTCTTTGTCACCTCAGTGCTATTCCTGCCAACACATCAGAACACTACTGATTATGAGCTGAAATACTGTTTCAAAGTATTTTTTTTAATTCTAGGCTTATCTGTTTTCCTTCCCCTCCCCACAGAAGTAATGCAAACTTAGCTACGAATCTTTTTTCTTCAAGAAATCTTCTCAGCAACAACTAGCCACACACTAAGGCTTATTCTTTTCTCATCTGCAGCAGCATGAAAATTAAAATAATATAATTTATTAGAGTGAAATGATTCCTATGCAGTACGTTAGAATTAGATCCAACATGCTTTAAAAAAGTATTATTATTTTTCACTCTGTGCCTTGATTTTAATTGCTTTAGTGCCCTACTATACTAGTTGGCAGTCACAACTGTAATGAACACCAGCACATGCCTCTCCCAGTGTTATGCACAGGAAAGTCCTGATCCAGTACAAGAGTGTCAGGATGTTACAGTGAAGATAAGTACATGGAGGAACTGACTGTTTCCCTGCTTTGGAGGGAAAATCAGATATGCCTTCCCTAGAAAAGCACTTTAGTGTTAAAGGTTCCTATGTGTTTTGCCGAATTGGGCCCAAATTTCTAGTCTTTTATTCTCAACAGAAGAGGCTGAGAGAAGAACCAAGAGAAGAACCAAGAAAATAATGAGGGCAGATTATAACTACACCTGAAAAGACAGGAGATAAAGTATGATATAAAGCACTTAGTTGCTACACTTCCTTGCAATGGCAAAGGGATCTTGGTAAATTCCAGCAGTGTTTCCAGGAATGCAAGAGTTGAGTATTAATATTTAATTTTTACTCGTTATTTCTTGCCCCTGCACTTCAGTGTGTACCACTGCCCTTGTTTCATACACACACACAAAGACTGAACTCACGTGTGTAACTTGGAAGAGAGGCTGTTTTCAGACAGTTTTTAACATCACCCCCACTCAGCCCCTTGTTGGCTGAATTTAAAATTAGCTGAAAACCATTGCCACTGAGAAAAACTTTACTGTGTGTACTCACTGAATGTCTAACCTGAGGAACAACATCCAGAGACCCAGATCCCGTGCTGTGGCTCTGATCAGATGCTCGAGTCCAAGTCACTGGCAGGAGCATTCCTATCAGTTTCTTCTCATGCTGTCTTCTGGCAACTTGATGCTAAATAGTTTAACATTTGTATCAGCAACTCAATCAGGATATTAATTTGAAGCAGAAGAGAGCTGTTTACCAAAAATAAATAAAAGGCTCATGGATGATATAAGTACTGAGCTATGGGGCCTGCCTCCCCGTTGCAGTGGACATGCCTAGATGCTTTTCCCCTGATTCATGAAAACAGTTGGATCACAGGCAACCTGCGTGCTGATCTGCAGGCAAATCTTATGTCAAAACATTGGTCTATCCTCAAAACATTTCCAATGCATGAGGAACAGCATGAAAGAAAACACTGTGGTGGCCCCCTCCCCTGTGCCCCCTGAACATTATTAGATCTGCATCATCTTTTACTCTCACTGGGGGCTGTGTGCCCTCATGCAGTAAAGATTTCCATTCTACACTGAGAAGAATAAATTGAACACTGTGTACTGACTGAATTATTAGGTTATTAAAGAGAGAAAAAGGACAGTGCAAAATGGATGCATGCTCAATTTCCCTTTTGGAGAAGAAGGTTCTTTTAGGATGAGACATATGCATGCAGCATCAGGGAGGGTATGGAAGAGTTAGCCTTTCATAAAAATGGTCATGGCTAAGACTATCCAGCTGCTTTGCAACACACTTTCTACACTGTGGAAAGTCATCTTTGTAGCCAAATCTCTGTGAGCAGAATGTGAACAGGATTTTACCCTGTCTTTTGTAGAAATGGAGTCATACTGGGGCAAGAAACCAAGACATGTTCCATATAAGTCACGAACAACAATTCCCTCATCTAATAAGCCCACCCTAGGGTTTATTCTTGAAAAGTTTACCAGCAGAGCAACTAGAAGCCCTAACAGTCTTAAATATATTTTCTTTGATAGAGATTCAGACCATAAATTCAGCAATACATAATCTAACAACTACAGGATGCACAATTTCTAACTGCCTAATATGCAACAGTTTAATTGGATCTGGTTAACCACAGGTGCCAAACACTTACTGTACAAAACACATTTATTTCATTTTGGGCCCTTAAAAAGCATTAAGCTGTAGTGAATAGTTAAAATCCTGCCCCTTTTTTTTATCCCCACATATAAAATAGATTGTCAGTATAGTCCTCTGCCTGCCTTCCTCCAAACACCTGGCACAAATAACAGGTCATGCCTAGCAGGAAGGACCTTTTCCCTGTGCTGACACAGTACTGAGCATTGTGGAGCCCCCCGGGAATCTCAGCCTTCCTGTGTTTCTCTCCCCCAGCTGTGCAGAGCCAGCGATCCCAGCTTGATGCCTGGCCAGGCCCAGCACAAGAATGAGCTGTGAACATAAAGCCTGGCCCAAGCAGAGCTGGACTCCCCACAGCCAAAGCTGAGCCCTGATGATAATCCCTCCCAACCTGTGAGCTGCCTGTTCCCTGCCTGCTCTCTGCAGTGACACACACAACGTGGCCTCTCAAAAACCTGTTGATAAAACTCGAATCAAACTTATTTGCTACAGTGAAATAAAGGGAGAAAGAAAGTGGGTGGAGGGGAGAGGGAAGATACTCTATTTAAAGATTAGTATGACAATAATTTAGTAAACAAGACTCCATATATTGCCTTTCTTCATGCTTAATGTAAACAGAGCTCAGTTCACTTCAAGCAGATGGTCCACAGGCTCCAAGCACTTGAAAGAAAGGACAAGCACAGTCAAGCACTAAAGGATGAGGAGGACCAGGGTTCATGGAACATCCCACTGTAGACACACTCCTTGGGCTCTTACGCACTACAAACAACATAGCAAGACACCCAAACTCTGCTCCACTGATCTACCTTCCCATAAAACCTCATCTATGTAATAACAACATCTGTTCAGCAGGACAATTAGACATGTAAATGTATTTTATACATATAAGCACACACAGAGCCTCAAATTAGAGAGTTTACCACATTCTATAAAGAAGTAAGTAGAAGTACTATCATGGGAGGCACTTTCCTCATGTTGGAAAAGCAACTTAAGAGATGTTCAGAGAGTGAGTGCAATACTCCTCACTATCTAAATATCTCTAATTCCCAATTTCTTTGAAGTAGGCATTGTTAATTCTTTTCATGAAAAATATTCCCTTATGCCTTTCAGCTGCACAGAGAGGAAAAGAAGTTCACGTGTAGTTTTGAACAGATGTGCTTACAGGCACAAAAGAAGAAAAGCACAACCTTACAACTACGCAGCAATTTGTCTATTTGTTCACTTTAAAAATCCTGTAGTTTATTGCAGTTCTGTGGGGCTAATTAAAATCCTTCTACAAAATCAGATAAAGCAGAAGTGAGGAGGGAAAGTGTGCATTTTATGTCCTGTCTACTCATTTTGAATGAAGCTTGCCCCGTGTGTACAATCAAACAGCTGTGGAAAGCCTACCCTTCAACCAGAGGAAGGACTCTTTGCATTCCAGCTTTAGTAGCAGGTTCTTCTCTTGAATTTTGTGTGTATGTATCTATTCATAGACACGTATGTGCTCTCAGCACACTTTTCACAAATGAAAGAAAAAACAATTAGACAAGTTACCTTCAAGTCTTAAATTGTAAACAGATGATGTTTTTCCAAATTTGTACTCTGAGATTTTGTAAAAATTAAGAAGTAGCCTTTATAAGTCATATGTAACAGTCACATATTGATGTGAGAGCAATCAATACAATCAAATAAATCAATCTAGATTATATCTACCCCCTACATATGTATAGGATCTTTCAATACATGCGATGATCCAAAATGGAATTAAATCAATGAAATACCTTGGGGATTTCAGGCAGCTGGGTCAGATCCTTATACTGCAAGCAAGAAACAGCTTATGTTCAGCTCTTAAGTAATGGTTTTATACAGAAAATGGGCTCATGATTGTTTAAGAACCCATCTTCCTCAGGGCTCTAAAAAGCATGGTTTGATTCCTAGTCGTGGTATCTCCACCTGTCATAAAGTCATTCATTCCGGTAACTAAATGTCCTAGTTCAGCAGGTGGGACCAGTTATCACTGTGTGGGGGTGATCAAAGCTATGTATTCTACCCCCTCTATTCA
>JAWWEW010000017.1:15367297-15388235 GCA_035583185.1 Anabacerthia variegaticeps
TTCCAAAATTTAAGGAGAGGGATTATTTTATTTCTTAGCCAACATTTACATCTTAGTTTCTCTCTCAAACTAAGACACTAAATGTTGCTCCTTCTGATAGAATCTGCTATTTTACTCTTCTCAGATAAGCTCTACTGAAATTTCTTTAGTCACATCAACAGCCTTGTCTTTGGACTTTGAAATCTCTGAGATAACTGAACATTTTAGGCCAACATCACCATTAAGAGAATCTTACTAATGGAGAAGGCACATCTAGTGCTGGCCTGGAAAGAAGAACCTGTCTAGCTCTCTGTAAACCTTTAAGAGACTGATGCAAAGAGCTACAGTAAATCCTGCCTGTTCTAGTCTCATTTGTCAGGTTTGAGCTGCACCCACAGGTGGCAAGAGTTCCACATCTGCATTCATGGCACATCCCTGTGCTGTGGCAAACACAGAACCAGTGAAACATCTTCACTGAAATAACATTGGTGGGCACATCAGCTGTGCACTTAAAAAGGTATGCAGTGTGTGAAAGAACACACAAAAAATACGGTCACATAAAAGTAGCTTTTGCATAAGAGATTTTTAGATGCCTGAAGTAAAAAATAGATTTTATCATGTCATGTGAATTTTGAAGATTACTTTTGATAAATCATTCTGTGATAAGATGCTGCAATTCCCTTAATCCACTAGGACACTATCATATTCTAAAATGACACAATAACCATAACAATATCAATCTGCCTCTGCTAACAATCTTTTTCTACAAAGTAACAGTTCTCCAGTCTAGTATCCCAGATAATACACAGAATTCTTGGCAGTTACGTAACTACCAAGCAGGCTGATGCAAAACAGACTTTTTTTTTTTTTAATGGGCCATTAAAATTGTTACAGGTCACTTGGTTATTATTTTTCATATCATTATGTAATTTACTTCCCATATTTCTTTAGCAACCACTGCATCTTTTGCAGAGTTTTCCAGCTCAGAGCCAGAGACAACCAAAGCAAGTCCCCAAATTCCATCCCGCCCACTGAAGCATCTGTACATCTTGCCTAGTTTATGTTGTGCTCACCCAGGGTTCAATGTTCATCTTTTAAAGACACTATAGTTTCATTTATTTTTCTTCAACAGCCTCCCTCATGAAAGTTTAGCATTCTCTATTAAAATTATGGATGTAATTTCAACTTAGCTAGAGAGAAACGTCTCTGTATGTTACACATACAGAGTGAGCCTCAGCACAGCTTGTCAACACGAGTACCCTGAGCCAAATCATAACCTCCACTTTAAGGTGTGGACTAGATGAAAGGAACAGCAAATGCATTACAATGTCCAGAAATCTGTCAGAGGTTGAGACAGATCTTAAATCTCAACTAGCACCATGCTCTGCTTCCCATGCTCCCAGGGCCCTGTGCATTTGGGATTCCAGGTTACAGTGGGAGAAGAATGGCTGGAGAAGGAGCAAAGCCAGGGAAGTCTGGCCCTGCACAGCTGAGAGGTCTGACACATCCACAGAGAGGCTCTGCAGAAAGAACTCTGAGTCAGCTGCAAGATTTGTTTTCCTACCTGCACAAGCTCACAGTTCCCTGGTATGTGCAAGGAAGAAAAGGAAGCAGTTCAGCCAGGACATTCAGTTTTAGATGAGACAATCCTCTGCATACTTGGAGATGTAGAGAATTTCCTGATAGATTAGGAAATAATTATTTGGCCAGAGATCCAGTCCTGGGCTCGTTCAGTAGGAAGACAAATTTTATTCCCTCACTATCTCTGACTGGAGCTGGACAGAAAAGCTGGGAGTTTTAATCCCTAGGGGAAAGTTCATAGTCTTGAGATGATGGGTTTTCCAAAGAAGTTAAAGTTACAGTGAAAAATATAAGTTTCCTGTTTGTTATGTTTTCTATACTTTTTTAGTTTTCTCACTTTTGTCCTACAATTTACTCTAGAAAGAAAGGAGTTGGGAGGAAAGGAGATTGGGGGGAAAAGAGAATGAAAGTGATCTTCCCTTCCCACTAGTTTTAATGCATTTAATAAAACTTGTTTCTTAATAGAAGATTATTAAGAAACTACATAAGTGCAAACCAGCCTTTTTCTAATTGCTAAGATAACCCAAATGTAACCTGGAAGAGTGTCAGGATTCAAATTGTAAAGTACAATCCATCATTGTAATGAAATAGAAATAACAGAGTTTCTGGGATTCCAAGATTACTATTAGTACAAGGTAAAATCAATCTCTAAAAGAGCTTCTTTAGCAGCAGGCAGAAGAAAATTTTTGGTAACCCAAAAAATAATCAGGCCTTTTGAACTTTACTGACACCAGATGGAAAGACCTGAGATTAGGAAAAAAAAAAAAAAAAAAGGAAAAATCAAACAACACCTAAATACACATGATTTAGAAACATTTGGGCGTTACAGTCACAAAAGACTGATGCAGAAAATACTGTGTCATAAGAGATAAAGCAACAGAAGCACAATGTTACAGAATTTAAAACATTTTGAAGCAGAATTAAACAGAATTTGTGACAGGTTTGTTGTCTGGGGGTTTTTTAAATACATTGTTGGGGGGGTTGTGGTTTTTGTGGGGAGTTTTTGTTTGGTTGTTGTTGTTTGTTGGGACTTTTTCCAGGGAGGGAACACTTCTGTGGTCACTTGTGCAAAAAATAAGTGGGCAATAAAAAGTGGAGTAAATAAATGAAGTCAAAGGCAGGCAGTTTCATAGTGGGAACTACAGCATTTATATTTCTTTAGTCAGAATAATTTTGATTCATGTTACTTTGTGCGTGCAACATCAAAAGTAACCCTAGAAAGCTCAATTCTAAGAAGTGATAAAATCACTGCTGTTGAAAAGTGAAAATACTGAACTTCCACTGCTAAACAGGTTCAATATCTCCCAACAGAATATTTCCTGGTGTCTTGCAAAATAAGGTGTTTCAGTGGATAGATACAATTCTTCCTAATATGCTAAGCCAAGGTCTTTTTTACCTGGTGATAAATGAACATCTATAACACTTCTTCTACTGTTGAAAGATCAAGATATAAAATTAAGGGCTATTTTGATCAGGTAATAAAAGGTGTGTTAGGTTGCAAGTACATCAGTGTCCTTTGTTCAAAACTGGCTCAAATTAAATCAAATCCTTTATCTCAGCCATGATTCTTCTGTGAGAGCATCTTTTGGACAGGAAGTACAAATGTCCTGGTTTTCCAAGGACATTTATTACGAGTTCATTCTGTACACACACTGGTCAGAAGTGGGAGGTACCTAAATATTCAGAAAGCAGCTGAACAAGCAGACCCAGAGTTTTCTTCGTCAGCTTCCACAGGACCCCCAGCCTGTCCGTGGAGTGTTCTCAAGGACCCTGCCTGCTCTCCTCCTGTCCAGAAAAAGGGCTTTTTGAATCATACAGTTATGGGCAAAAGAAGACAACATGGACCAAAGCAACCCTCCTAAGAATTTGTACCTCATTTGTTGCCACTGTAGCAACATCACCCAGAAGAAAGGACATTGCTCAAGTAGGGCAATAAATGAGAAGTCCACACACTACAGGTAACAGAGCATATATGAGATGCTGGTACAAACCAGCTGACCATCTTTGCAGCCTTGCACAGGATAGAGTAAGGTTCTGGTCATGTGCTGACATCTTCCTGGGACAGATAAAAAGTACATCCTTCCTAGATACAAAGTACAACATGGAAATCAAGCTGCTCTAACAGACCCTGCAGCAGCATATGTGTTCTCTGTATAATATAGAATAGTTTAGGAAATGCAAACTCTTGACAAATTTACTGCCCCCTGTTTTATCAGGCAAGACTTGAAATATGTATTACTTAGAAGCAAACACCCTTATAACAGAAAGAAGAAAATATATCCGTGACTCTTTTTACAAAGAGAGTGGCTATTGTTTGAAGATGCTTATAAGCTAGAAAGTTAGTAATAATCTTTGACAGGAAGAACTGATAGGAAGAACCTATAAAAAAAGAATAAAGCCTTAAGACTGTTAAGTATGTTTCAGGAAATGATACCCTTTTACTGCAGGAGATATGGAGACATCTAACAAACACCCAAATGTGTACTACATCTTTGAATATCTTTGTAATCACCACAGAAAACCAAGAATCTCACACATCCGTGGATTGTCTGACAAGGTGGAAGAACTGTCTCTTCCTGGAGCCCTATCTTAAAGTGAGGAACGAGATATGCATCATCCATGGTTATCATAACTCTCCACCTTCGAGGCTCCTGAGAGACTGAAGGACCTCATGGCCCATCTCACAAAATGAACACAAAATAGACTCAGCACATCACTTAATCAGATTTACTTATTCCCTCTAGGGAATCCAGAAGCATTGCAGAGTCTTTTATCTGTTTTGCTTCTCCCAGAGGCCCAGCCTGCGGAGTCATCAGAACCATTATGAAAGGTATCCTCACTCCGATGAAAGCAAGAGCCCTTCCATGGACTTTGGAAGAGCAGCACTAAGATCTGTTACATCTAAGACACAATCAGTAACACTTATGAACACACACCATCCAATTTTTCAAACCTTTATGGCAAAGTGTTGTGAGAATCGTACTCAGCATTCTCACACTTCTCTTCATGACAGGATCCCAAGGCCAAGAAAAACCCTTACTCTGCTGAGAAAGATAGAAGGGCTGAAAGTGACAGGAGATGGATTGAGAAGGGAAAAGTCTCCCCTAGACTAAATAACACGGAAAAGATTCATCTATTCCCTTCTAAAACACAGAAGGCTTCAGATGTGTCCACTCTATTACAGACATTCACACCTGCCTGCACCTCTTGGCTTGGCTGCCTGCACCTCTTGGCTTGGCTCCTGGCATAAATCAGTGTGTCCTGGGAAAGCAGAGCAGTTCCAAAGGCCAGCTGTGATACAACAAGGTGAGTCACAGTCCAGATACGGATCACTGATTATCACACACTGAGAGAAAAGCCAGACCACCAAGAAGCAGATGGGGACTGCAGTCCCCAGGTGCTGAAGGAGGAGTTAAACACTAAGTCAATCAAAAGTGACAGAAGAGATCTCTATCAGCTTCCTCCCTACTTGATTTCCCAAGGACAGATTTTCATCCAAGGTCTGATGCTGCCTAGAAAGCTTCTGCCAGCTCAGCTTGAACAGCCATCACCCTGCTTGAAATAGAAAAATAAAAATAAAAGGTCATAGTTGTTGAAAGATTTCCAGGGTGCCAATACCAAGTGCCATGTTAAGTAGTTCCCATTACTTACGCCTATCCTCCTTTATCCCTTTTTTACCATCTACTCTCTCAAAAGGACAAATGCTCAAAGACAAATAAAATAGATGCGTACATACACACATATATATATATACACGCAGACAGAGAGTCTATTCCTAATCTTGCTGTTGCTGCAACCCTTGTAATTTTGGAAAAAGGGGCCTATACATAATTTAATCACCAAGAGCTGATTAGATAAATCTGGCCTGATCTGCTGTTTATATGATAAATTGTTGCAGCAGTTTCACCTACTGTGGCCCCTTGCCAGTGCTGGCCCATGAGGAGGGTGTGAGTATCAGGTCTGGCTCCCTCACACTCCCTCCTCAGCATTTGCTCCAACAGTCATTCCTTTACACTCCCTGTTCTTCCATGACTGTGGGTACTCACTGTCATAGAACCACAGACACGTAGACTCTCGAGGCTCTAATTTTTGTTCTTTCACAGCTTTGTTGTTGGGGTTTTTTTGTTTTCAGCCTTACTGCTGTTGTCAGTACATACATTTCAGCAGGTTTGTTTCCAGCTCCCACACGCTGGTTTGATGCCAGTGCTCTGCTTTGCCAGTCAGTAATGTGCTCGCTCACCCCTAGGGAAGGGTCACAGAAACACTCAGCAATCCAGGGGCAAACAGCATCTCTTATCCCCTCCTCACCACTGCCAGGCCATGGGAGATGTGGAGCTGCTTGTCAAGTCACGCTGTTCTACTAAGGCTTCCAAAAAACAAACCTCTGCTCAGCAGTGGCCAAGTACCCAGCTTACCTATTTTTCTTGTACTCTGACTGGTTATCAAAGTTATGATGTGTGAAGATAAAGCAAATCGAAAATAGCATGGATTTTATGTTCAAGCCAGAAATTATTTCTCAAGCTCTGCAGTACAAAAATAATCCTAATATCAGATGAAGATTATCGTATAATAAACCATAGTCTGAAATGTTTGATATATATTTTGCAACATCCCTGAAGAACAATACCTTATAGAAGCTTAAGTTCTCAAGTCAGCCCCTCAGTACCACTGTGAATTGCGCACCATTATGCCCTACTCAGACACATAATAAAAGTCACTGACAGAACACTGATGGAGGTAGGTCACTCCTCTGCCCACACAAACTGTTCTTGTACTGCAAGTCCATTTTAGTTTTTAATTCTCAAGCAACAGGAGCAACAGTTTAATTTTGCCTGTAAAACTACCCTTAATTTTAAGCTAACTCTTTCACTTGTCTTCAACAGATACTAAAT
Organism: Anabacerthia variegaticeps; assembly: GCA_035583185.1. Lineage (NCBI taxonomy): Eukaryota > Metazoa > Chordata > Aves > Passeriformes > Furnariidae > Anabacerthia > Anabacerthia variegaticeps. Next base: position 15,373,750 of record JAWWEW010000017.1, read on the forward strand.
TCACTTCCAAATTATCCTCCTTCCTGGAACTGGCCTAGATGTCATTAATCTAAGGAGAGAGTTTTGTCACAGCTGGAGTTAGTAAGCATCAGCTATGGAGAGCAAAAAGAAAGAATTCCCAAAAGCTGATGTGCAGACATTCTGGCACCCAAATGCAGACTAAACTATTTCTATACTGTCCTTGCAATCTCACTGTATTTCTTACACTGAATCAAAATAGCTACAATTTTCTTGATATGTAGGGCTACGTGTGTCTCTAATGTCTTCATTTGTGCTGATGTTACTACGTTGCCCAAGAATTCTGCTTCAAAGAATAACCAAACCCACAGGGTCTATGATTCCTGCAGTCACAGAATCACAGAAGATGCTCATGCCAGGGACTCCTGTCCCATGGCAGGATCAGAGCTACCTGGCACTGCCTGCTGGAGCTGTTTTTAAAAGCCCAAGCGACAGATTTTACAATCTTCCAAAGAAACAGTCCACTATCCCTAAGTAAGCACTAACCAAAACTAAGCAGAATTTATCTTATTGCAATTCAAGTCCTTTATATCTTTTCCTATAAAAACTTGAAACACATTATTCTTTCTACTTTGCAGTAGTTTTTCAGGTACTAGGGAGAGAAATTTTGTTCTCTCAGTCAGAGAATTTAGCTTTTTGAGAGAGCATTGTCATTACTGGAAGATGAAAGAAACATATTTAGACCTTCTGGGAGCTCCAAACTACTGGTTTATTTCCAAGCACATTTGACACAGCTGTTTCTACACCAACTATTGTGTAGTGACCAAGTACAAATGATGTAATCGATCTTGACCATGCCAGAATTTCAAAGTGACTCACTGTCCCTTTTCCTTCTGTGCAACTTAGAAATTAATAACTTGTAGTGTGTTCTTACTTTGGGTTACATGTGTACTGGTCCTTTGGCACAAGTCAGAAAAGCATATTGTCTGATGACACTGCAGGGCTGCTGAGGAGCAGCTGGAACATCTATGAGCTGCAATTATGTCTTCTTTCATTTAACTCCTATCCTTTTTTCATTATGGCTAATAGAAGGATTGGGACAGAGAAATAGTGGATATCAGAGAACTTTGTGCTGGCCATCAGAGCACAAAAAACATCTGTCTGGGGAGAGCATAAGTAAATCATTGTACTTGCACACCTTGCAACTGAAATTTCATGTATATGAGTGAATCCTTCCAATTTCCTACGCTATGATTTATGATCCATGTAATTCTGAGAATGTTAATGATGTCCAGCCTTTCAAGAACCCAATCAATAATCATTACCCTGACTGTTTTCAATCCAACCCATCAGATGACAAATTTCTGACAATTAAATGCCCTCACTGTAGCTGGGAATATGTAAGACAGGGAGAAAAACTGTTCTCAAACTCTTTCTGGTGTTGAAATAAGCCAAAGTCAGAGACTTTTATTTGCAGATCTTCTTCAGAATGTGTAATGGTCTTTGCAGACTTCCAGAAAGCTGCTGTGAGGGCAGCCCCTCCCTCTCAGCAACTACTTCCCTGGTTTGCTCTTAAGCAACTGGACTCAGCATCAACAGCTCTCCTGCTTTACTCCCATAACTTCAGATTATTTTCTTCTCTTTATCCTTGTTTACATTACAGAAATTACTTACTGCTGGTTCTGATAGATGCGACTGCAAGCGAAGTGCAGAACGTGCCAGATCAATGCCAGTTCCCCAAATGGTTCTGAACACTCTGTCCTTGTGTATGCTGGCAGCAAACCCACATTCATCTGTGATTCTGCTGCAACACTGTTGACATTTAATATCAGCAAGAGATAATTTTCCTAGGATAAATATGTATTTTTTTTCTTGCCAGATATTAAACTTCTGTCATTCATAATACCAGGCAAAGCCCCTTTGCCACAAAACCCATGGGAGTAATTTCAACTTGAACTCATTTTGTCTCTCATTGTTTAAAGGCTTGAAAAGAAGTCAATGGAATATAAGGCCAGATTTCCCAATGGTTTAAATCTATGCATTTCTGTTGATGGTGCCAAGAAGGCCCATACAAGAGCATGGAGCATATTTTAAACTCACATTTCTCCTTTCCTTTTATTAATGTAATATGCTATGTTCATTTTAATCCTAAAAGCATACCAAAAAATCCTTTGGATTAAAAGTCAAAGCCTTATAGCATGCAAAACTTCTGAAAACACATACCTGGGTGCAAGAGCCAATCCATGTTCTCAATCAGAGGCTGCTGTGAATTGCTCACTAACTTTGCAAACCCAGCCTGATGGAGGTTTCTACTTGCTCTGCATGTCCTCAAGGGCATGAACCACAGACAGTGCAAGGCAAGGGTGGTTTTTGCACTGAGCACTCAGGAATGCTTTGTGACTATTGCTCACAGCAAATATTAAATGGCAATGAAAGAACCAGGCTCTCCTTCTAAAGTGAACTGTGTTAGTTGTTGTGTGCACCCCACATCCTGTGGACCAGCAAGCAATGACACAAGAATGGTGGAGGGCAAAGCCAGCATGATATGCTGCAATGAAGCCAACTGTCTCCACAGCTGCATTTCCTGGGCAAGGGGGCCAAGGGAAGATAGAAAGGACACAGTTGTCTGAGTCAAGAAATGCTCTGGCTCGGAGGATGTTGGCTACTGCACCCATTGTCTGGACTAAGCAACATCCTCTAAAGGAGCATTTGCAGCTTTATTCTTCTCTGAATTTCATCAAAACTCACTCAATCACTTTGTTAAGGTCTAGGGTATTAAGAAAATGATTTCAAATTACTAGCCTGACAAAAAACCTTCTTATGAAACATACTGGAGTTAGAAACCTAATCTACTCTCAAGTCATGATTTTCAACTTTTACAACTTGGAAAAGGTGTTTTTTCCTCCCTTGTAGTTTTATAGTGGAGGATTTGCAGAACTGTTCACACCACAGTTCCTTAGAGCCTTACATTTCCTGTTAATGCACTCTGAGTCTCTGCCACATGATTAGAACCCTCTCCATAAGAAAACCCCTACACTTCTAAGACTGGTACTGGAATTCTATAAGGAAAACTGAAATCACCACTGTAGACAAGAACTCTGCAACTGGAGTACTTACTAATTCCATATCTCTTCCCCTAACAGATTCTGAACAGGTATAAATGACACTTGGAAAACAGGTCCTGAAATTAAAGCCTTGCTTCTTATGTTCACAGCTCTGCAGTGGCCATTTTTTCAGCAGGCTCGGGTGACCTCATGTGAAGATAAGGTGGTGGTTTGTGCCTGAAATGAATGTGCTGCTGTGCCCCAAACCACCCACAGTCAGGCTTGTCCTCCTCTTTGATATTTTAGCTCAATGAAAACACTGACTGGCACTGCTCAAGAAATCATTGCTTTGCACCAATCAATCCTACAATCTCAAGTTATCAGAGGAAGGGCTGTAGGTAGCAGCCAGAAAACCTGAAGCCTGTCTAGCTCTGAACTCGATCTGGGAGCTCTCATAAATCTTTCTTTTCAATACAATGCTGTGTACTGAAGAAAAACAATGTAAGATCAAAATAAATAAGTAAAAAACCCCACACATGGTTACAACACACATGGAGAAAGAAGGAACATCAGATTCATTTCTTTAGCCAAATTTGCCACAGTTGTTCAGCTATTTTCAACTACAAAAAAAATAATAAAAGATCATGGTGAAATGAATGAATCTGAGTTAGTGATTACTCATACGTTTTCAGAATCCACTATTAATAGATAAAGAAATGTTATTTCAGGGGAACACAGACAAAAAGAATGTTTGTTTCAAGATAAAAAAATTAGCTTGGGATTGCTAAAACATGTTTTTAGCATGAGTTTAGATATTGATTTTTTGTTGTAGAGGACTAATAAGAGTACTAAGACAGGACAACACAATTGGAAATCTAATTCTGTTCCAGAGCTCTTAGGACTTCATCTGGTGCAACACTTGTTCGAAGCACAGCTGACTGACCCTGGGCCAGGTTGCTCAGAGAGCTGTTCCCAGGGCAACAGGAAAACAACCAGTATCTACCAGTAAAAATACATTCATTCAAGTGAGTCCTGGGAATGAGCTGAGTTGAAGGAAGTTCTTTCCAGTTTTGCTGTCACACATGAACTACTCTTTCCACTGAATGGAAGAACTGTCATTGTTGATCCAGAATAGAAATATGAGGAAATATTTTTTTTCAGATATTAATCTAAAGTTATTATCTTCTTTCAACAAAGTATCACCACAACCTTAGGAATTGCACCAGCAGTACCAAATATTGCTATCTCTATAAAAGTAAGATTTTACTTGAAGAACAGCCTGCTTTGATAAAGATGTAGATTTGGCAATTATTAATAGAAGTGACAAGTACAGTGTAAAGACTAGTGTGGTTTAATGAGCCAAAATACTTGCCTCACCTCCCACCTTGGTCATGTGATTAGTGTGTGATCTTAAACAAGGTATTTGAGCACTTAAGACCAAGTCACTGATTTTAGAATTGAAAGTCTAAACACTGTGAAACTTCAGGTGTGGAACAACTGGCATTAGAAGAGAAGGAAGCACAGCTGACATTGCCTCACAGTGAAGCCACAAATACTTCAAAGAACACAGCTCCTGGAATGCCTCCTATGAACACCTGCAATGTTCAAGAACGCTGGTATGTTTATAACATTCCACTCCTGACTTACAGTCTTCATATGTTATTCCTTTAAAACTTCTAGGAGACCATCAAGAGTATTACAGATATTTAAAGAACAAATTCCACCATTACATATGACTGGGTTGGGCTCTTAATCACTAGTATACTTGAAATGGAAGAAAAAAATTCTTTACCTTCTTGTGTATCACTAGAGGAATGCCAGACAGAATTAGAGAATTCTTTTTCTCTCTCCCTTTCTCTCCTAATGCTTGTCCAATCTCCTCCTGTCTCAACCAGCAAAAGCAGAAGTTATAAAAGGACTCTTGGTGTTATGAACAAGTGCCACTGTGCTTGAGAATAATAAAGACCTACTAGCCCGTGCCAAGAAAAATGCTCTGCAAACCTTTAGCAGTTACCTGCACTATTGCTTGGCTCTGAGAACAATGTTTTGTTGAAAAAAAGAAAAATTCCCACTACAATTTTAATTACACATCAGTCTCCCACATAATTTACTTTCCATTTCCTCGATTCCTACCGAGATCAATGCTCTGAGTCATATTTCATCCACAAGTCAAGCATTTGGAGCATGCAAGCCCTTCCAAGGGAGAGCTCCAAAAGCTTTCTGGTGTTTTGGTGCTACGTGCTGTGCTCGCGGGCTGCCTTTAGCCCTGCTCCCAGTGCTCTTGGACAGCTTCCTGCTGAACAGCACCAAGGTTTTCAGGGAACCTGCCATTGCCCAGGCAGGGAAATCACACAGACGTGCCTCATCTTGGACACAACGTTCCAAGTGGAACAAAACAACAAAAAAAGCTATTATCTAACATGCTTTTTACTCAGTTTCTTACTCCCTCCACCCTGTAAAATATCCCAAGTTTTATAAGACAGCAGAACTTATGGAAAGACATGGAAAAGACATTACTATTACAGTATTAAACACATCAGAGTGTCTGTGGACACGTATCCATGCTTTTAAAGAGAAAAGCTAAAAGAATGCCTTAAGAGTCAAGGGGCAAACATTTCTAACTTTTTAGAATCAATGAAATTCTACTCTTTACAAGATCCCTTTACACCCCACTTTTCTCCTTTCACATCTTTTCTTCCTTTTTCACTTAATAGGAAAAAAACCCAACCCAAAACCAAACCAAACAACAACCAAACAAGAAAACCCAACCACCAACCACAAAACCCAAAGAACCTTCTGAAAGTTCCCTGAGGCACAAAGTGAGCATATAGAACTTTTTCTCCAAATCCTGCAAGGTAAGAGGAAGTGAATCTTTGTTCTTTGTGAGCTATAGCAATCACACGAGCAATTTTTGAAAGGGGAGGAATAATCAAATAAATAAATTTATCAAGTATAAGTAATATGTAGTGAATTTCATGTCCTGTAAGGGGAAAAATGTAACAGGGCATACCTGAAACTTTCTATTGCAGAGAAGAAGCAAACTAATAGAAGAGATTTATTTTAAAATCTACAGAACTGACCTCAGAATTCCAAGACTGGCTTTGCCTTTTTTTCCTTCTCACTTCCAATATCCAGTCTTACAGTCTTTGCAAAGATAAACTTAGTATTTTTGTTTTGGGACAAGGCCCTTATGAATCTATATACACAGTGAGATAAAGATTTTAAAGTTACTGTGATGCTGCTTTACCTTTTGCTGAACTCCTGGAACTGGCACAATTCACTCATTTACCGGTGGTCCAAGTGGGAGAATAAATCAATTTCATTTGTTTCTTGAAGACTCCTGGAAAACTATACACACACATTTAACAGTTCTTGAAACTTTACTTGGAACTTTTTGGGTGGAAGCTCTGGAATGAAGAATTTGGAAACAGTTGAAAACCAACAATAAACTGAGGGAAACCTTGCTGAGCAAATCATCCTCAAGACAAAAGGTGCAAGTCCTGCCTATTCCACCCAGTTGCTCGAACAACTGCAGCATTCAGGTGTATAGACTGAAGGGGTTTTGACTGTCCTCATTACTTGTTTCACTGAAGATGTTGTTTCAAATTTGGTTATCAGTTTTCAAAAAACGAGGTTTATAAATCACACTGAGGTAAAAAAGGATGGCAAACAGAATTATTTATAATTCAATCAAAGAAAGAACGATAGAATGGTCTACACATTAGAGTCCTCATATTTGCCTGAAAGAAAACTTCATTGCCATCCAAATGGCAGATCAGAATCATCCCCCTATTGTGTGGTCTCATGTCCCATGGCAAAACTAGTTTTCCTCTTTCTTTCACCAGGCTTTCTAGTTTGTTCCAGTGTTCTAAATGGGCTATAACCCTGTCTTGGGTTATTAAACTCTGCAACTGCTTGGCCCCTGGGTCTAAACAAAACAAAACAAAACTTTTCTCAAGCACTGTCAGTAAACTGAAGGAAATGAACTCCTCTCCAACACCCCCAAAGAAGAGAATGTTCTCACTCTTGTGGTTTCAAATCTAAAAAGGACTAGAAGAAATCTGTATCATCTGTGTCTATCATGCAGATCAAAAAGTGGGCCTGCATTTGCATTTTTTTTGTTTGTTCTTATTCTTACAAAGACAATCTGAATGTAGGACTGGTTTTGAGTTTTAAGAAAATATTTAACATCCATTCTACAGTTAAAATCTCTTTGCTGACCTTCAGACTCTGGTTTGGATAAGCAGGTTTATGCTGAAAACATGTACCTGATGTGTGCATACAATGGAGTAATGCCCTAACCTGCTAAATGCCTTTTTTTTTAAAGGAACAATAGAGGAAAAAACCTTTCCAATGTAGAAAAATTGCATACTGTAAAAAAAGAAAGAGCAATTGCAGTGAGTCATCCAGTGAGTCATCAACTTAATTAAGTTAAAGAATCAACTGCAGCACAGGACCCAAAAAAAGGTGAAGTGGATGTAATTTTTTCCTTTATAAAGAAGCTTATTTTCTCCTTCCTCACCTTTCATATCCACAGATTGATATGATATATATAGATAATCCTGTTTGATCAGGTTAAAGCAAAAAAGATTGAAAGTTATAGCCACCTGGGTGAAAAAAACCAGTTCAACCAACCAGTCCAGCATTCAGGACTCCAGGAAGAAGTGTCCCATTTCAGACTTGGAAGTGTTTTAGTGCTTTCATGTTTAATGATAGTGAGAGTAGGAATGTGGATAGAGGGTGATACATTTGCTGTCTATAGCACAAACTGCACCTCAGAGAGGCTAAAACGCTCAAATCCCTGCTCTTTGGCTCCTATCCCAACAAAGTTTAATGTTTATATAACACCAACAACCAGAAGGAAGTCCCAAATGCCACTTGATAGCTTGAGCCATCAAAATGGCATGCCTCCCACCACACATCCAGAAGCTCTGCTGTCTCCAGTATTTTCACTCTTTTTAAGGAATTACATACTTAAAATACACAATTAGACACCTCTGCTGAATATCTGAGCTAACACTCAATAGAGGTAAAGGCAGCAGTTCACACCTCCCACTATTGTTACAAGCTCTGTGCAAACTTCTCTCTGCATCCCCTACATCCAACTTCACATATTTGAGGTTTTCTTTGATACTAAAACAGCTAAGGCCTAGCTTTCTTTAAAGAAAGAATATCAAAGCTGAGACTGAGGGGAACATCATGGAAATCTCAAAGATTTATTTCTGTGGAAACCTTCTGGCCGTTTCCAATTCCAGATATAGATCAAGCAAATGAGTCCCAGACAGAAAGGAGCTCTCTGCAGCATTGTCTATGCTTAAATCCTTGTGAAAGCAAGACATATTTTTAGCACTTGCCCCTTCCCTAATAATAAAATCAGAGCGCTAGCAGTGCCGTAATTTTATCATAAGGCATCCAAAAAGGCCTGGATGTTGCTGCAGAGTCAGCCAAATTTCAGCAATGCAAAAACCAGCTGCATTTCCCAACCATACAGTTGTAAAGACAAAGTTTTGAAGCATCAAAACCAGATGCAATGTGCTTGAAGTAACTGCATGTCATCCTAATTCCATTCCCTGCTGCATACAGGGACCTTAGAGGAATGAGGATTAATATTGCTACATGTTGGTCATTGACTTTGACATCTGCAGCTCCAGAAAAGAAGAGCTCAAACAGAGCTCAGTGCCAATGAAGCAGCATTTAAATACTTATCTAGTGTTGGAAATTTCTGAAAATCTTGAGAGAAAACTCCTGTAACATATTGCAAGGACAGCCCACACTTCAGGATGAAAACATAGAACTCTTAACAGCTTGGTTAAATAAGACTAAACATTTTTGTCTTTGTATCAAGATTGTTGGCCAGACCACTCTGAAATATGAGTAGATGTTGATGGGAATATAAAGAAATCAATCAAAAAATAAAATTTAAAAAAAAGAGGCCAGAAAAATGTATGAACCTGTTTGAGCTATAGCCTAAAGCTCAAGTCCTGCCAGAGAAAATACCTTTTTATTTTTTTTTAAATATTTGGGAGAGGCATAATGAAGTAACAGCAACATTTTCTGTAAAGTAACTGTTCCACCTAAGAAACATTTTAGGCCAGTTTGAAGATTCTCTGCACGTTTGTCTCTGATTTTCCAAGTGACCACATCATTCAGGAATCTTTTCAGATCAGAGGTCTTTGAGTTGCACGGGTTCTGCAGCATGTCTTGCTTCAGGTCAGCAGTGTAGCAACCCCAGTGGATCCTGAGATAGCAGACCATCCTCTTAAATCCCACGTATGAGGAAGACCCTGAGCACTGGACTGCTGGCACATTAGGAAATGATCTCCCAGACAGCAATAAAAGATCAGTGGTCCTATTCTGTCCTTAGACATCAACATAAGCCAGCCACAAACTTCTCCCCACCAAAGGGGAACATATGTCTGGGCTGGACCCTTCCCTGCTACATATCTGGAAGGGGAACAGAAGAGCAAATTTACACGTGCATGACATTTGCCAATAAATGTTTTCTGCTCAGATGTGAGGAGCACCAAGAAAAGGTCTCTGTCCACAGCCAGCTGCAGTCACCCACCGCTTCTCATCCACCTGCACTGCTTTTCAGATTAGGACTGGGGGCACTTTATCCTGGATGTCATCTTTTACCCCTGCAGAAAAGATCTGCCAACTCCTTGGCAAAGGCAGCAGATGGAAACAAGCTGCTGCCCCAACAAAACAGTTCATATAGCTTGAACTTCTTTTGAGTTTATCTGCTCTAACACAGAACAGAACCACGAAAATGCTTTTCAAGAAATGTATTAAACCTTTCATAGCAGTGAGCAAGTAACTGCTCCCTGCAGAAAACACAAAGCTGATGGGTGCCACAGACTTGCATGAAAGTTTGCACAGTTACTGGTTTTCATAAGGTGCAATGCTGCCTGGGAATGTCTCTGGTGGAGTGCCAGGAAAGAGGTATAACGTAGCAAGGATTATCCACACTGCTAGTGAGGCATTTGTAAAGAGCCTGCCCTTTCTAAACTGAGATAGGTATTTGTATGATAGAACTATTCTTTGTCATTTTGTGAAGTGATCATCCGGCATTCCCAAAGTAAATGAAGTAGCAGCAAATACTCAATAGTGATGTAAATGCCTGCCCTGACTCAGGCCAGAGGTGTCCTGTTTTAGCACAGCCTGCTGAAAGCTGCCTTCTGGAATGAGCTGGGAGAGCAACCAAAGAGAACACGAAAGAATGTTATGAGAAAAAGACAAACGTTCACTGAGGTTGGGGTGCACATATTTCTCACTCAAAATTACAGCGACCTGCCAAACCCTACAGGCTTGAAATCAAAGTTGCAATCCTGGCTCCCAGCTCCCTCTTCCTTATGTCTAGCTCTCTACTTCACTCCAGCCCTGCAGGCTTTCCTCTGCTCCACAGCACTGTGCTACAGCCACCAGGTTTGCCCAATTCCCCGGGTTCTGGAAGGAGCCCTTAAAATAAGCATAGTTCAGATTACCATCATAGCCCCTCCCTATCTCATAACCCACACTCTTGCCACCCTTCCTCCCCTTCTCAACAGTCTCAGAGAGGTGAAAATAGGAAGACCAAAATTACAAATATTGAGCTAATTTGCTCCTTATCTCCATTCCAGCCACAAAAGAACCAGATCCTTCACATCTATGATAAGAAGTGAGCCTAAGCTTCTAGATGCAGCTGCAAGAATCCTTTCCAAGCTCCCCCTAGAAAAGGGGTGATATAATTTGCTACCAATGCAGGCAATTATTCTCAGATCTGAAAGTAGAGGCAAATTTTCCAAGAATCCCAGTAACATTAAAAAAAAAAAAAGTAAAGAACAAACCCCTTTATTGGCCCACAATAAACAAGCTACATGTAAGTGCTTGGTTTCAGTGTACAAGTAATTGTTCTTCATTTCCAGGAGATCACCCTGGAGTCTGCCCTAGCCAAAATGCCGATCCCGGTATCACAACTCCTGCCAAGAATATGTTGTAGCTTCAAGCTCTAATTCTCTCTGATGTGAAGACTGATGTCATCACACAATACTAGAAAGAAGGAAAGTCAAGCAGCATCTGACACCATATTGCTTTAGTCCAGAATTAGAACAAGATAAACAATTATACTCACCAAGTTAATCTCTAAAAGATTCTGTAAATCTTTCTGAAAAAACAGACTTTATAAAAGAAGCCTTGATTACATCACAGAACTGTCTTTTGGATAGTTAAAGAAACAAGCCTTTGAAAACTTTGCCTGAAATAGCTGAAAAAATTTCAGCCAAAATTTTGAAATAACTTTTATTTGAGCTGCTAAAGACAATTTCCAAGAACCTATTTAAAGTTTAACAAGATTTTTTTAGCTGTATCATAAATTGTCATTAAAAAATCCAAAATACTGCAAGACCAAAAGCAAGACTTGGCAATCCTGTCCTAGATTTCCAAATGCTTCAGATTAGGAATCACTGAATCCACAGCATTCTGAAACAAACATGTATGAAAGAACCAAGAGCAAAAGGCTCCTCTAAATCAACAAATACTTCAAAGAGACATTAAATGTTTAGCACATGAGCTCACACAATACCTACTTTCAGTGCATTTTATTTATTAAAAAATTCACACATGCTATAGGTGTAAGAAGGCAAAAAAAAAACCAAAACCAAACAGGAACCCAACCAAAACCCCAAATAGTGGCATGATTTCTCCCTAGAACATAAGGCAAACTCGTTTAAAAAAATAAAAGTGAGAAACCCCACACCATACCTGACCTGGGACTGTTACAGGTGCAAGCCCAGGTTACTGAAGTCTGTGTTAGTGCCAGACAAGTTATGGATTCTCTCATCTGCTGATGCAATTGAAAGGAGAGCAATAAAAACCTCTTTTAAAAGAGCCAGGAAAAAGAAAAATCCCACTGAATCCAGTATTCCATGTGCTAGAACTATTTTGCTCCACACTGGCAGGTGCCTGTACCCCTTGCACTCTTCCTCTCAGTTTCTCCATGTAACACAGTGATGCCACTTCAGCTTTACATCAGGAACTGATGCTAATTAAGCAATAGCCTTTCTGTAGCTCTTCCCCACTGCAGAGATGGGGAAAAGGGAAAAACTGCCTGTGCCTGCCTTGTGTGGACCAACCACTGAAGCCAGAAGCGATGCCGATGGGTATTTTCCTTAAATAACAACAGAATACACTGCAGCTTGGAAACAAAGGGTGGGGAAAGTGAGAGTCTCCTAAGTGGAGCAGTGGAGGAGAAATTTGGAAGGATTTGGCTTCCCATACCAGTTCTCACACCTCTAAAAATACACAAGACTGTCTCACTCTCTGTAGCTGCCCCACACCTAATATACAGCACAGATGAGATAAACAGCACCTGGATACCTTAACACCTTTGGCAGCTCATTGCCAGAGAAGTACTGCAACTAAGTGTTTTGCTTTCACTTGTGCTGCTGTTAAAATGTAGGCCATGAGGGGATGATCCTCTCCAAGGCATGGCTTTTTATCCCATGGTCTCCTCTGAATACCATTCTGGAGGAGTTTGTCAAGTGTACTTTATAATAATAATAATGGAATAAAAACTGAGAGCCTGTCAGCAGTGAGGCTGCACAGATACCTTACACTAGACATTCTGAGAATCCTTACAATTGGCACTTGTGTCACACAAAGACCTCAAACACATTCACAGGTCACGTGCTGAGATGCACCATTATCAAAAGGGTCATTTGGCCCTGCAACGTGACAAAGCTCGTTGAAGCGAGGTGTTGATGGAAGGTGTAAAAATAAGTGACTAATCTTAGATGGCAGCATATGTTGATCGAATTTGGAAATGGCCCTGAGCACACCTAGTTCTATTAAAATAGTTTCCTGACACAGCCTCTGGTTAATCCCTGGGGGTGAGCAAGCTACAGCTACGAGCATCATCGAGCAAGGGCAAAAGTTCAGCACCAACAAAGAAGGAAGAGCAAATAATACAACTTTCTCAGACCACCTGTGGTTCCTTTTTGGTTTCTTCTACAAGCAGCAATGAGACAGATTTGTGCAATTTGAAAAAAAAAAAAGTCTTAACAGCAAAACTAAAGGGTACTTCACACCTCTGAAGCAATTTTTCCTGTAAATAAATCTGAACACTCTGGGAATGATACTCTGCAGAATATACGAAGGATCTGTTCAACAATCTGAACACCCATACTATCTGCAAATGACCTACTTTCTTTGCAGTTGCCCAGCACAACAATCACGGTACAAGAGACAGCAGCTGCCTGGCAGCCACTCAGTCACCAGCACAGAAAGGGCTGTGCCTGACAACCCAGATATGCTGGTTATTTTGACATGTTTAACACATGTATTTCTGGCTTGTTGCCAAGCACATTTAACATATTTTGCAACACTCTTTACTACTCACAGACATATGCTATTGTCATGACCTGAGTGAAAAAGCAGTTATCTACTGCCTAACAATGTCTACTCCAATCAGTCTCTATCCATTGTCACCATGTCACCCTCCCCCTTTGGCAATATATGCATTCAAAACAGCAAAGGAGAGAACCCGTGTTCTGAGAACCTCATCGGCTGTGTCCCAGACCTCAAGGCCTCTTCAAATGTGACGAGGTTCTAGGTTTCACTGAAGTCTAGCACGACTTGGGGTATGCAGCTCTCATTTTTGAAGTCTAGGACACTCAGATTTTACACTAAAACCAATCAGAGCACATGCCTGTTCATCATAAAAAGGGCTAATTCTGTGGGCTCTGACTGGCATGGAGGAAAACATTGTTTTTAATCACATGAAAGGGAAGCAGACAATAGGTGGGAAGGATGGAACTTGTCTGTACAAATTCAAACTTTTGCAGACATCAGCATCTGTATGACTGCTTAGACTGCCTTAACATGGGAAGGAAAAAAGAAAAGGCAACTCCACTTCATTGAAAAGATGGACATCTAAAACAAATCAGATATTTCACACTGTAGAAGTGTCTGTTTTCGTCTAGCCAGCACAGAATGACTGAGACACAAATGTCATCATCATGGATATAAATAAAAATGATCACTCAAATTGATGGAAATCTTGCAACAAACTTCAACAGCAGCAAGGTTTTACCTCATGTAGGATTCCTAGTTCAGATCTCCTTGTTTTGATTTTGCATCCTAATAAAGAGCATAAATCAATGCAAACACCTTTTAGAATCCTCAGCAACATGTTGACTTGCATTTAAATCTTGCATTAGTACACCTGCAGAGGAGACTTTCACAACAGCCTCATAGTCAAGTGACTCTGAGAGCTCCAACACATGTACTTTACCCAGGATACAACAGTTGTATAAAGCTTAATATACTCTATTGTCAGGGCTGAGTTAGAAACTGAAAAAAGCTGCACTCTCTGCTTCTTTCATCACCCTTCAGAAGTATTTCCTTGCTTTATTAGAAAGCATAGGTCATTGTGTTGCCCGTAAGGAGGACACAAACCAACGGAGTGTTAGTTTATGCGGTGCTTTATTAAGGGCCCGGAGTCCTGTG
>JAWWEW010000017.1:15391325-15445012 GCA_035583185.1 Anabacerthia variegaticeps
GTTTCTAAATTTAAGAAGAGCGATTATTTTATTTCTTAGCCAATAAAATATCTTAGTTTCCCTTCAAACTAAGACAATAATATAACTGTAACCCTTAAGATGATTTCAAGTTAACATATATATATTTCACAGTAATAGTTCCTCTCTTGTGCAGAAAGTCAGGCTACATGAGGGGATCACAACAGTCCCTTCTGGACGGGATATCAGAGAAATATTAACAGTATCAAAATTCAGTTTTAGGCAGCATTTAAAGGCTTTTTCAAAGAAAAAATCCAAAAACCTGATTTCAGTCTGGGAGATATTAAAAGATCCCTAGTTTCAATACAATGGCTATTTTAACTCCTCAAATTATACTTTTAACCATAGAAAGTTCATGGATGTAGCACTTAAGTCTCAAAACATGTAAGAACTTGCTTTTTATATTACCTTCAACTTTTTAGCTATTTGGGAACTCCTTAATAAGCAGCTACAGGAACCTATCCCATGAGTGTATGAATTAACAAAATAATTTGGGTAAACACATCACCAACATATAGCAGGCACACAATTTTAAGATCCTCTGGCTGCTGAAAATTCTATATACTCTTTGGTCTAACATCACTTTAATCCATCATTCACTTGTTTCCTAAAAAGAATCAGCAACAATTTTCCTCCTGGTTTTATGTGCAAAGAACATAAGAAGCCCAACATTAGTCTTTTCTTCACTTATAATAGCTGCACAGCTACCCTCACTTCAGCCATTTAGCAATCCTGTTATGTAACAGCTACTATTAGTGAAACAAGTCCAAACTGGCAGCATTCACAGACCACTGGGAATACAGAGCATTTTAAGGAGATGTTTCTGTAACTCACCATCAATACCCTCTGAGTTATTTATCTTAGTTTTTTTCTAGGCCCTACCTTAAAGCCTCCAATCAGGACTATGCTTCTAAAGCCTCAATATCAGAAAGTCTGTCTTCTCCCTGCATTTTCTCAAGAACTTCCTGTTCCTCTAGACCAAAACACCCTTCTTAAAACATTTTTTTCCACTCTTATTGCTGCTGACTCTGATTCAAAAGGGGCCCATCTGCTCCAGCTACATCACCAGGAGAGTTCTGCACTTCCACGCAGCTGCCAAGGCTCCTGTCCCCCAGCAGAAGCTGCGATGGCTCCACCCACCCCCTTCAACCCAGAACTGACTGATCCAAAAACCTTCTGCATGATCATTTCTGTACTGGCTATTTCTTTAATGCAAACTCTCCTTTTCTCCCATTTTGCAGGCTCTTAATTTGTTCCCTTAATAAAATGCACCATGAAACCTGAGGGTGCAATTTTCCAATGGAAAGGAAACAAATCCTATCAAATACACTAATCTTACTATAAATTCCATGACCAGTTCAAAAAGCCTGGAGGGGTGATAGTTTCTATTAAATTCTATCAACTGCTGGAGCAGATTCTTCAGGAATTCTAATACTTCCTTCAAATTTAAGTGATTTAACCTCCACTACATTCTGTAAAGACTGAAAAGCCATACGTGCAAGAATGGTCTAGAACATCACACACAACATAAACCAAATGGAAAATGGAATTAACACTATGGATGTCACTGTTAGCCTGTGACATGCTCTGAAAAGGGATTCTCTCTGACAACTCAGATGCCCCAGCTTGACCAGAGGGCAAGCAGACTGTATGTCCCAAAATACCTACAGCCACCTGATTCCTGCTACTCATTCAAGGCTGAGAACAATTTGAATTATGTAAAAGAATGCACTAATATTCTGGATACAATGGAACTAAAAAATTAAATTTAAATGGCACAACTTTCTACCTGCACGTGAATGCCAGCCATGGGAAGCAGCTGGACCTGCTAACAGTTCCTAAGCTGAATTTCTGGACAGAAGCTGCCAAGGTGTTTATTGTACTGTGGAATGTGGGTTTTTTCTACCCATTCACAGTTGATTTTAGGGAGCAAGTTGTGTCTCATCTCTTCATGCAGCATTAAAGAGAAGTCTTTTCTTTGCACACAGTATTTCTTTACAGTATCTGTGAAGGGTAAAAGTGAAGAATTTATTTTTATTGATAATATGAAATTTTCACAGTCACAGAAATGAATTACAACTCAGTAGCAGTAATCAGCCTCCTTACCAAATGTAATGCATGCATTTTAGCTCATTTGAACTTGGCAAATCTCAGAAGTAAATAATTTAGTAATCAAGAAACAAAATAAGTTATATTAACATATTTTAAGAGAACAAAAATAAACTTTAAGTAAGTATACCTTTATTTTACCTATAATAATTCACAGAAACATACTAGTGAAATTAATGAAAAATATTTGAAATTAAATTTGGGACATTTGTTCAGTTGAGAATTAAGCTCATTAAATATCAATATGCTGAGCACTCTCGTGACATTGATGTGAAAAAGTGCCCTATAATCTCACAAATTAAATAAAAATAATAAGTCCTCCTCGAGTTCAGGGTGTAAAAATAATTTATTAGCTTTTGGTCATAAAAAAATCAGCCACTATTCTTGATTTTTTTTTTCCCGAACAGCAGCAGTCCAAAAGGTGACAATTGAAAAGTGTTCAATAAAAAAATAAGGCAAGCATTGAAAATCTGTTCCTCAAACATCAATGCTGTAGCACTACAGAATCAAGGGTAGCAGAAAAAAATTAACAATAACTTAGTAAAACATGACAATCACCAAGTCATCTCATTGCTTTAGTTAGGCAAGAAAGCATTGTTAAAGCAGTACGAAAGTAAACTTTCATTTCAAAACTATTAAGAGTTAATTAAGATTTCAAGGCATCCCTTTGGGTGGGGAGATGAAGTATGCCATAGTGATGGTAAGTTTATGTTCTATTGGATTAAGTTTGTAAAATATGATAGAATACGGAACCCTGCAAGCCTGCAAGACAACAGCCTTGACTCTACTGTTTCTGCTCAGTGATCCTCTGCAAGCAGAGCTTCATGTAGGAATTTTTATTGCGTATTTCCATCACTGCGTCTCGGACAAGCTCGATGAACATCTGAGGCCAGAGCTTCTGCAGCGACTCATTCTTCAGATTGATGTCAGCTGCCTCCTTCACTAAGCTCTCCACGTATGTCTGGCAAAATGTTTTTCTTTCCTTGATTTCCTGCAGGAGAGAACCATTACATATTGTTTAAGAAAGAGGGGGAAAAAGGTTAAACGAGCAAATTAAAAAAAAAAAACAAACACAAAAATTTAATGAATTAAAGGACATAGCAATTAGCAGGCAAAGAGGCTCTTGTGCACTTTCTCCTCTTGGTTTTAAGTCTCATGGCCCAGGGTCTATGTTGAGCTTTTGTGAGTGTGGCTGCAGAATCAGTGTATTCATAATATCTATGTTATATTAATTTATTAATTTGCCTGAAATAAACTTTTAAGTGGTCACATAAATATCTTGTAACAGCAAAACTATTTCTGTTGCCTTCTGGCATAGCAGTGAAAATTTACAGAAACCATTAAGTACCAAACTACTTTTCTTCCTTCTCTCCCTTCCCAGCATTTCAGCATCATAGTACAACTTTTGAAAAGTGTATGTTTATCTACCTGCTCTAACAAGCACATTGCCACAGAAAAAAACATGCCAGTACACATCCTTTTCCACAGGCACTCTGGCAAGTGCATGGTTCCCAATGAATATTACATTAGACACTGAAGTTATCTGAACCTTTAAAAATTAATAAAAAGATACTGTGCTTCGTGCAGCTACCAGCTCTGCCTTTTAGTAACTCAAACTGTATTAATCCCTGTTTCTGCAGAGTTTCTACAAAATGCCATAATAAGCTTTGAACAATAAGTTTATTGGTGCTAAATGTCTAACTAGTTTGATTTACGGCATTGTTTAAAGCGCTAGATTCTGCTTCACAACACCAAAACAGAAGCTCTCTTTAATGAGTGATAACGCAGAGAAAATACTTTCCAGTGGTTTCAGCTAAAATCCCAAATTATTAAACAATTACTCAAGACCATCATCTTTAGCAATACACTTATCCAGCCACATCTATCATGTTAGTTCACTGCTGATGGGCAACTGGAAGCAGCTGGTTTTGCCAGTCTTACTCTTATATCCTGCCATATCTGCTGCTGCGCACATAGTGCTATAGCCAAGGACAAGGTGGGAATTGCTGCACTGGGAAGAGAAAACAATGCATATATTTAATGCACTGCACAAATACCAAGTTTATTTTATTTTATTTTACTATAGTGTTTGTTGTCTGGTAAAGGACAAGAGGAATATGTCACTTACTCTATGTTGTTTGAAGTTTTAAGAGCTACTATCACAGCTTTTGAAACAAAAATGTTTTCTTAATTAAATCCCTCCACACATGCAGTCACTGTTTTATGCTGTGGATCTGAGATAAAAAAGCCACAATGCAATAACTGAATTCAGTGATTACTGAACTTGATTAAATTTTTTGCAGTAGTTGATTTATCTATTTCCACATAATCAAAAATAATAATGGGACAGATGTGGGAATCAGGGTGTGTACAGCTAGAACTCTCAATGATTGCTCAGAAATCAGACTGTGGCTGAGAGAATCATGTTCCCCCTGGGAACAATTTCCCTCTGCCCGAGCAAAAGAGTGAGCAGATCAGAAACACAAACTAAAACAAGCGTGACTGATGCACTTGTCTGAAACAATCCAGCTGGCAATTTTATTAATAAGTAAACTCAATACATTTTATATATATTTATTGTTCTGCATCTCACTGAAAAGCTAAGACAAAGCTCTTCATTACTACAGCTCGCACTATCTAAAGTGTTGTCTCAAGGTGTGTCTTCACCAATTCATTTGGGAAAAACCTAACATGTAAAATACACATTTTATTTTGTAAAAAGGTATGCTGCTCACTTCTTGTATTTGAATAATACAGGTACATTTTGTCATAAAAAAAGGCTTGTAAGTGAGAGTGTTTCTGAGATGGTGTTCAGGAACTACTTTAGTAAAGACAGAAATGGACCATTTTACAATATTCTAGCAAAGCTCAGTTAGATGAAATGTTTGATCAGGGTTGTAAATATGTTAAGCAGTGATATTTTAAAATCATCATCCTCAATAGCACAACTGAAACTTGATATATAGACAAATTCTATGAGTAGTAGCCTAAGGTTACCTCATAGAGAATGAAAGTATTTTCTAATGATATACTTACCTCAAGCTTTTCCATATGAAAGTCCTTTGTCATGTAATGCAACGTTGCTCGAGTTGGGTTTTCCCCTCCACTTCTTCTGTTATCACTACTTTCCTCATTCCCAATCCCAGATTTCTTTCCCTTTCCCTCCAGCAGATAATGGAATTGCTTCCTCCTGTGAAAAGATAAGAGATTTACAGTCCTAATTATTGGAATTTTTTTTAAGTGCAGATGTTTCTAGTGATTGTGAAATGTTTTTTTTTCCCTCCTTTTGAACACATACTTTTGAGCTTTCAAGTATATTCAAAATACATGATTCTAGATATTCCTTCATTAATTTGCCTTTATACAATTGACTTTGACATATATCACACAGCATCTCCTACATAGGAAATCTTGCAGCTTAAACTTTTATTAAGTACTTATTTATAGAAGACTAAAAATAGAGGGTTTTAAGCACCTTTTTCTTACAGTACAACTCCTAAACCTGTTAACTGTTCGCCACCCATGAAAAATAGCCAGTTTTCATTGTGAAACACCACAAGTCTTCACCAACACTAATACAGCTGGAGAACTGCACAAGCAGTCCATTTGTGTGCACGTGCCTTTCACCTTCTCATCAGACTTCAAAGAAATTCTGTGAAAACCTCTCGCTGCATGGACCAGGAGATGGTAACATTTGTGCCACATGCAGAGGACCTGTCTTCTCTAAGATGGTATTTGTGAAATTATCTTTTTCCCTACAGAGAATTTATCATAATAGTGTGCAAAAGAATTAAACAACACGTTCAGAACAAACTGCAGTTCAGTGTTTCTTACCTGGATTCTCCAAACAATGAAAGCACACGATAATGTGGCAGCTCAGAAGATGCTACATATGCCAGAAGGCCAAAGAGCCTTTCTGCCTTTATGACATCATTTTCAGTAACCTGTGAGAGAGTGAGAGGGAACAAACAGGAAAAAAGTTACATTTTAAAATTAGCACATTCATATTTCATTGCAGATGTACATTAAGAATTAACTCAAACTTGTTACACAGGACACTGCACACAGATCTCTTCCAGGCACATCTTCAAAACTGAATTGCTTTTACTGGCACTTTAAATGTACTTCAGAAGAAACTGGTGCTTGTTTTATTTCCGGTATATGTGCTGCACTGTGCTTCATGAGAGTCTTCATGAAATGAGGAATTTTATAACAGTTTCTTACATTGATTTTTCTGAAGGCCAGACATATTCATTCTGCTCCATATTGCATGCACTTACAGAAGGTCTGCTGGAAAGTTTCTGATTAAGTTATGCTGGAGAAACAAAGATTCTAGGCATGCACATGTGAAAATATAAGTTACAGACTCTCCTATTCTGGCAACATTATGAAGAAGTCTTTATAGAAAGGGAGGCTTTAGAGGGGGGAAAAGAAATAGTTTCTCTGCATTTTTCAACTTCTGAAAATAAGTGTTCCTCCATTATGCTTCTCTAAATATCAACCATGCTGTTGTACCAATGTTAAGTTACAAAGGTCCCTTTAAACTGATTTTCAATGGTTGAAAAGTTTTCAGGATTCCTTTTATACAAAACTGAAAAGAGTAAAGCAGGTGGAAGGGGTTCATTTTTGGGTGGTGGTTGTTACTGTTTTTTGTTTGTCTTGGCTCGTAACCTCTGGAGACCATGGCCTGTGTTTCTCCTGCCCTGATGAACTGCCTTCAACTGCCAAAAGTTTGCTGGCACAGTTTCTGAAGTCCTGGCTTTCCACTGAGAGCAGGATCTTTATGATCATCTAAATTTGACCTGGATGACGAAACTTACTCACTGACTTCTTAACTTCTGGATCAAATTTAATTTCCGTTCATCCTATAACATATTTTGGGAGAGCAACACATTATTAAATAAACTTCAATGCTCACAATATTTACTAAGCAATTCCAGACAAACTTTGTGTTCTGTATTATTCAAATGTGTGAGTAAAATGGAATTTTGATCCATATTTACAGACTTTTATCATATCCTTGTTTAATATTTATGGACTACGCAATCTACCCTTGCCTAAAATATAACACAACAGCATAAAAAAGGGATAAATTCACCAGAGAAAACACAGACCAGGAAATTAGAAATGTAAAGTCAATTCCATTTTCACAGTGTTTAGATTTGTTCATTTTCACTTAAAATTAATAAGTCTTATTTAGTAGTCTAAGAGTAGATGGCCTTGCTGAACAGTCTGTAACAGAAGCAAGGTCTAAAACAAAGAGCTCAGAAGGCAGCTAGGGAAACAAAGTCCATTGCAGGCAGAATTGCCTGCTGGAGAAATAAGTGATTTTGATGTATTTATTTATGTTAAGAGAAGCATAAGGACCAGGTCAACAGAGACAGCAATGCTGAATACACTCTCCAGTTCACAAAACCTCATGTTCTCTATCTTCGTGCAGTGCATTGTTTGCTCCATTAATCACAAAAAGCTTATAACGGTAGTATCACATAAATGTAAAGTTTTATGCCTGGTTCTTGCCAAGTGCAGGGCACAGGCACCAACTGTGCCAACAGGCCCAGCTCAGAGAATGTGGGTGCACAGCTTTCTCCAGGGTTTAGTGGCTGCAAACCTTGACAACTTTGAATTAATCTGAAATTACTGTCACTGGGAGAAACTTCAAATAGTACCTCTATAAGAGTAGAGAGAATTTGCTCCTTCACAGTTAGTAAATGCAACAATTGGGCAAGGGAACAGAATCATTGTTGGGGGAGAGGAACACTCAGCTTCTAACTGGAATGGAAGGGGAAGGCTGGGCAGAAAACAAGAGCTTTGCTGTACAGGTTTTCTTACAGTTTAAACGTGCCAGAGTTAGACAATTTAGTTAGTTAGTTCAGTTAGTATATCTTGTTTTCACTTTGCACCTCTGTGTCCCTTAGAGCTGGGAACACAACAGTGTCCACCACCACCGCACACAAATGGGGATCAGAATAGCAGAATACGCAGATTTCCCTTTCTGTCACCTGAAACTGTTATTTAGGGTTGATGTAAGGTTTGAGAACACACTTCAGGGCTTGTGTTCTTTACATTGAAACAGGATTGTATATTACTGATGCTAACAGAGAGGTACTAAACATCTGCAAAGCTGGATGCCATGACTCTGCTGTAGGCTAATGAAAAACAGCAATCAGAGCTCATCTCTTTCCCCAGCTTGGCTATGACACTTCTCAAATGATTAATGATACCAGGAAAAAATTTGTGTGCACATCTTCATATTGCATGGTCTGGCTGAACAAGTTTGCTGAGGACAAAAATGTTCTTGTCATACATATTTAAGATCTGATATATGTCCTACATAAAGTCACGCTGTGCCATATGCCCTCCATTCACCAAATTCACCCCAAGAACCATTAAATTCAAAGTTTTCCTTCAGAGATTGAATTTCCTGACCTTAAGTTTGTAAATAAAAGTCTACTTAAATGGCTGTGTTGCTTTCTTTTTTTCTTTGTCTATGAAGACCAAAAGGCAAGATTATTTTATTTTGAAAATCTGATGCAGTAAAAGCAGAAATAAACTTGAATTTATTTCTTTAATCTACTTTGATGAACAATTTTTTTTTCAGTAAAGTGTTAAATTCAAGATTATTCCAAATTTTTCATGGAATTACTGACTAGCACTATTTTTTTCCTTTTCAAGATACTGTGTTGTTGGAGTGAGTCGTATTTGCCTCTATCCTTTCTCATCCTTTCCTAATTAATTCAGGTAAGCTCTTTACTCACTCCTGTTTTTCTGAGCAACTAATGCATGTTTAACACAACTAAAGCCAAGTAAACCACAACATTCATGTTTTGGCTGGATCAGATAACAAGTATATCTAATCCAAAACATATGATGATGACCAAATTAAAATACCACATCCAAATGCTAAAGCTATGTATTATTTTTGCTCTAATTAACTTCCATAACACCTCTTAAACTTATTTAGCATTTAAAATTGAAAGCACATTCAAATATTATGTTGCATTGTAACTATTTTCTCTCCCTTCATCACCACAGCTCAAGTATAAAATAGCTATTTTATATGCTTGAATAAATTTACTTTCAATTGATGTAAAGGGGAATACAAAGTACAAAGAACAGCAATACTAGTATCCCAACTTTCTATTTATTTAAACATAAAATGCACGCACCAAAAAACTAAACATACTAAAGACCTTGTAGTCAGCAAGCAGAAAAAATGGAAAAATTAATTTGACAGATTTCTTGCTGTGCTAGGCTTAAAGCAACAAACGTGATTCTATGACAATTTGTAACACTGGAAACTGTAAGTAACCATGTACCGTAAACTACTAAAGAGTGTCAAACACAGAGTTCTGCACTAGCACTCAATGTCAGCACTGTGATCTTTTCAAACACATCATACAAGTGCTTTTTGAAACTGAGTAAAATAATGCTTTAATATTACATCACATATTTAATGTGCATATTTAATTTTATTAAGTACTATTAATTTTAATATTTATTTCACAACAAATTACATGGTGAAGTCTACTTAAATTTTGTCCCTCTAATACTGAAAAGACACCGAGGGTTGAGCTCATTTTATTATCAGTTCATCTGCTCTTTTAAAAACAGTGCTAATTTATGCTCTAAGACCATTAATAAGAAAGAAGCAACACTGTCCTACCTTCACTCCATTTATCTTCTGCAGATGAAAATGGTTCAGCCTGAACAGGACATAGTATTTCCACAAGGTGAAGCTGAAAACAGGATTTCCCTGAGGATCGACTGTCAGCTGCTCCATGCGCTGCATCTCAGCCAACGCATTGAACTGCTGCAGAGCCACGAGATTTGTCTCCTTAAACTTCAGGTGCTGAAAAAGGTCAGAGCACTATAAATTACATAGGGAAACAATGAAGAGCGAACCCACTGCTCTGTGCCACTCCATTTTCAAACTCAGATAAGCAGTCATGGGGCTGATGAAGCAACTGAGCTCTTTTCATTTGAGGTCTTTGTAGTAAAACACATCGATGTTCCAACCAGTTGCTGTATTACAAATATTGAGATGTCAACTCCACAACCCCCAAGGAATTTATAAACCCTTTACTAACGGCACTAATATTTTCAGTGTTACAAAAAGCAATGATACAACTTGAGTAATGTTTACTTTAATTCTTCAAGTGAAGCAACTGCAACATCTACACATAGAAGTAAACATAATACATGCTTTCAAATATTCTGACTTTTTAGGGCACAACATGCTGCCCTTTGAGTCATGCCCTACACTGATGCTTCTGTGAGCATCATATATATGGCTATACAGTAGCACTATAGAGGGAAAGGGAAAGAGGAAAAACTGATGGTGAACATACAAATTTAGTTTAAGATTCTGCTATAACCCACAAATTCCACCCCTTCCCCCTCAATAAAACTGTTGTTTCATTAATATGAATAAATCTGTCTCAAGCTCCTCACAAATTTATCTATTTCACTTAAATCATTAGGTTTTGTTATACTCAAAATCTTGAAAAGCAGCAGGGAGCCACACTATGAGTTACAAGTTGCTTGTGTATGTTATCTTTATTTTACTATTTGCTTCAAAATGACTGTTTTAAATGTCCATGAAAAAAATGAAAAAGACATACTAAAGAGACATCTATGTTGCTTTGCTTCATCAAGGACTGAGTAATTCCCAGAGCTGTACTGATTTAGTTAGCTATTCCCTTGAATTTTACTATTCTTTTTCTCCCATCAACTATTTGATTTTTGAACTCACAACACAAATTAAGTCCTCCTGACACCATGGAGCCATAACAGTGTTACAGAATAGCAAGAGAGTATTCACACATCAGTTTTTCAACTTCAAAATAATCAGCCAGCTCAAAGGAATTAACAGAAATAAAAACCAGTCTGAAAAGAAATAAAAATTAAAGTATTGATTTCTAAGAAGTATCAAGTTAAAGTTCCGGTTATAATATGAAGAAAAGATGTATGTCATAACTGTCTATTGACATGAAAGCATTGAGGGGTGACTATGCCAAAGGAAGGTTCTCTTAGAGAATAAATAATCCATAGGTGTTCACAGAGCTGAAACCTGAGGCACACTTACCACACAATTAGGAAATTTTGTCCTCAGTTTGGCTAACACTTGAACAATTTCATCAAATTCTATGAACATAAAGGAGACTGTGACAATAATGCCAGCAGTTTGAACACTCCAGTTTCGATCCAGGCACTCCAGTGCTCCTGCACCATACAAGCCAAGAGTGTCCCCTTCCACTTCCACTAAATGAGACTCCAGAACAGACAAGCCTTGCACTGCACTGCTCAGTATTGTATCAAGAGATCTGCAAAGGAAATAAAAATACAGTAATACAAATGGGATTATTTTGAAATAATAACTCTACTGAATGACAGTCCTTACTTTTATCAAAACCCAGCTGACAAATACAATGGCATTTCTCAGCATTCATTCATTCATTTTCAGTATCACATCTGGTTCAAAACCACCTAGAGCTGGAAAAACCTCTTTCCATCAAAAATGTTCTGCTTCTTTGGCAGAAGGGCTCTGGGTGTATTTGAGTTGGTGGGGGTGTAAAATTAAATAAGGAATCCATTCATATTTAAAAATCTGCTTAAAATTTTCAACTCAGAATGCTAGCCTAGCACTTTTTTTGTTGCTTTAGATATCTAAACAGAGCTTCAAACAATTAAACACAACTTCAAACAATGTATTTTTTTAAGCAATATCCCCTTCACATTGTGTTATATGAAATGTAAAAGTTATGACATGAGCAATCACTCAAGCATTTCTTTAAAACAATATGAGCTTTCCAAGTCACGAGAGCAGTTTTAAAATTAGGCAGTAAATCCAGGTGTTCTCAACTCCCTTCTTTTTGTCCTGCTTCCATCCATGATACCCTCAGCTCAATGGACCTCAAGTGCACAGAGAATTCAAGATGAGCACAAATCACGGGTTTAGAAAGTTAGGTAATGATTGTTACTTTTTTATTCTTTACTGCATTCTTAGTATTGTTAATGTATTTTGACTAGAAGCAACTGCTTGACAGATGTTCGCTTGACAATATCAACCAGAATTCTAAGATTTCACTCTTGACTGAAAATTTTGAGAGTGCATCACTTCTTGTGTAAAGCTGTAACTACTTACCTATGCTGAATTTCACCTGCAATTTTATTGCTTAGTTGCTCATCTTTAAAATATTGTCTAAAATTCTTCACTATGTTAAAGCACATAGACCAAACCAGCATGATTTCTCAAGCAATAGGAAACTGTTCATTCACAGAACAACACTCAAACTATCATAGTTGCATTGACTTGGTCATGGGGGAAAATTACTAACACCGAATTAAACTGTGAAGAAACCAAGCAGGTAAAAAAGCAGTTGCTAAACTTGTGTTCAAGGGAAAGCTTTGGAAGCACAAGAACAGAAAGAACTACAGCTATTTAAAAATGCTAAGAAAAAAGTGTTTCAAAAGTTGCATCACTCAACTAGAGATACAACCACTTCTAGCCAATAATATACAAACTCAAATTCTGTTTTTGAGTGGCAAAGACTTCCTGACCACCCCTGACATTTCCAGCACTGACCAGGGACAGCACGAAGCTGCACTTACTGTTCAATTTCCTTTTGTCAGGCATGTGCCTGAGCTAGCCAAGGTTGGAAGCGTGCTACTTAGGTTTTAGCCAAGGCACACATTGTTCATTAAGTTCATTAGTGGTTTCTAAACTATACAGAATTCCAGATGGCCACCTCTTAGATGCAGATAAGCAAGCTAAAAAATGTCTCACAAAAATCATATCTTTTAAACTGAGTATGCAAAAATTACCTTAGGAATAAAACAAAGTCAAAAAACTGCTACTATTAACATACTCTGGGTGTGAAAGCAGTCCTATAAAAGATGCTACAATTCAAACTAAGAGTATAGATTCAACTCTTGATACACAAAGGTTACAAATGTTTGTAATGCTCAGACACCTTCACTCTGTTCATTTCAACTGAAGGCAACAATCTAAGTTGTCAATGAACAGCTTTAAGAAGGCTCAGGGATTCATATTTAACGTTTCTTGCAAACATGAAGCTGTACCCTATTTAGAAAAATCACATAATAATTTAGCTTGCACTTCTTTAGGCAGTGAGATGCTGTTATATTACTTTTTAAACATATGTTACTTATTAATAATAGTCAAAAGGTGAGTAAAACATCTTTTCAGGCTTGATTTGGATACAATACTTTTGACCGTGAAATACGGTGAGATCTCAGAGGTGAGAAGTAGCGATCTGGAACATAAGACATGAACAAGCAGAAATATTACTCAAAATACCTGCTTTCTTCAGGAAATACATATGCAGCACTGCCATTGATCTGACAGGGCTCACTGTCTTTGTCTTGGTTTAAAGAAGCCTCGAGCGCTGTTCGGTTCTGCTGAATCTCCCACTGCCGAGCAATATTACAAATCGTTAACCGCTTCTTTTCCTGAAACAAGACACAGAAGCCACAAGAAGTTACGGCAAGGCAGTATCAACACACCTGTTTGTTCTGAAGGAAATACACTGAAGAAACTATAGTACTGGCTGGTGGTTATGCACTGAGATCAACAGGTCATTCTAGTCCCATTTGGCACAACTGCCAGCAAACAATTTCACAAAATCTTCAATAATAGAAACAAAAAAGTAACATAATAAATCCACAACTTATGAAAGTGGGGGAAGTGGAAATAGGAAACATTTTTTCCCAAACACCTTTAGAAAATTCTGTTTGCTCTTGAGGGTGAGGGTCTCCTCATAACCTTAATTACTGTACAGCTCTTTGTTAGCCCTCAGCTGTGGGTTGCTGCATCCCTACACAGCCTTGAAAACTTCCAAGGATTCATATTTTTACAAAAAGCATATTTTACAGGTGTGAAGATTCTGCTAGAAATAACCTTTTCTTGTTCCAGTAAATATTAAGTTCAACCTCTCCTGGAAAGAAATTACAGTCTCCGTACATTTCAAAGAACATCCCAAAGTTTCCCAGAAGAGTGGGCTGGAAGCAATAAAAAACTATTCTGGAAAAAGATGAAGAAACTCCTCTGTTTGGGCAGACAAGTATAGACAAGGGAAAAAGAAGAGATGACACTGCTGAAATTACATTTTCAGTGCAGTGCACACAGAAAACAGGAATTGTTTGCAGAGGGTGTGCAATTTCATTTACACTTCATATAGTTTAAGAAAGTTTGGAGAAATGTGACTAACAAAAATTGCAGAACATAATTCTCTTAATATTTTCTTCAGATTGAACTCTGAAGAAAATTCTAGAGTTCACAACTTTTTGTTTGCTGGACATTGTATTTATGAGCAGATTTGTTCTTTCAATTCAAATGTGTGGAATGGGAAAAGGACCTGAATCTTAAGAACCTATTTACAAAGGAAAAATATACAAACTCACCAAATCACAACAAAATTTGGTATTTGATCTTTATGCCACTTAAGTATTTGAAGATAAGAAATATACCTTGATTAAATTAAAAGAAACCCTATTACTTAATGTTGAAATAGAATAATAATGGCATTACACATTAAAAACATTATTTCCTTCTAAAAGAATTTTCCACTAGCAAAATGCACCACAAAATCTAGGCCATCAAAGCAAACAGTCCCTCTACTACAAGGAAACACAATATCAATAGTTGAGAACATGAACTACAAATAAACACCTACCTTTTTTCACAGTCAGAAAAACAGTTGTCTTTCCAACAGCATAAAATAACATCATGTGTGCATAGTATTTACCAATTTCCCATTTCTTTATGTTGCTAAGAACTGGCACCAACACTTCAAACCTCAAGAGACTTTAAATACATCACTACCTTACAGGAAAAGATTTCCAAACCACAACACTGCTTAAAAAAACTCCCCAAAACTGTATCCAAGACATTTTTATTATATTGTTTGGGTTTTTTTTAACAGAAAATAGAAATACATGTGGATGCAAATATAGAGGAAATCAAAATATATTCTTAGGCATGAGACATGAATTGATTTTTTCCCCAATTCATACGTTTAGCTTCTTGGGGTTTTTTCATATACTTAAAACATCTTTTAATATACTGTTAACATTCTGTTTGCGTCTTTTTATTTTTCAGAGTTATGTATATTTGCTACACTTCTTACAGCCTCCTGCACCTACTTTCACTCTCATTCCCTTCACAAAAAATGATTTTACCCAGGAAACTTAAAGTGTTTGCTTGTTTGTCTGCGAAATTGCAAGAGTTTTTTTCTATAGGCATTACTGGATGACAAAAAAAATTTAGGCACATTTTTTCCTCCAAAGGAGGATGATTTGGAGACAAATGGTGATACTCAAGCAGCGAATGGAATGTAGATGCTCTCAGATCCTTGAACTTTGGTCTCCTATTAGGACACAGCTCATTATTCAGCAGCCCCATGAAGGGTATTCTGGAAAGCACCTCAGTGTCCCCTGCTCGGATATTCCCTCTCATGTGTCAGCACTAACCAGGCCAGCTGGGCTGGCAGATAAAGATGAGTGTTCTCCTGACAAACACAACAGCTGGACTCTGGCTGTGCTCTCGTGGCAGCTTCTCTCTTTCTACAGAAAGGAACAACTCCAACAGGAAACAATGAAAGAAAACCTACTTCAGAACACCCTGAGTGGCTGCAGTCGGAGCATTCACCTCAAATGGGGAGACCAAATTCAAGGAATTTGAAATCACTGGAAAAGTCCTTTACTCTGGAATTAGGAAAATGAAGTTTGCCATCCCTTTACATGTGTCACACCCATGTATTCAACTAGGGCTTTTTGCTAAAGTATTACTTGCATATATGACTGAAGACAGTTTCAGTCATGGAGAGCACTGTTCAAGCTGTAAAACTAGAGTTGAAAAAGACACAGGCATATTGGGATATATAAGATCTTCAGCAAAAGAAATAGTATGTAAATTATTGCTGTAAACTGGTTTATAGCAGCCTGAGAACACCCACAGAAAATACCTTGAGCAAGGTCTGCTTATGGCTTTCACGTTTCCTTTCTTCCTCTTTCCTTACTGCAACAGATGCCATACGTCGTTCTTCTTCCTGGAAGAAGAACAGAAAAACAAATTCCTAACAGGAAGAACTAATCAGGTTCTGAAAAGTATTACTGATACGTTATTAAAATGTTTTTTCTGCTGCTATGTGAAATGTAAATTTTCACTTTAATGCAATTTTAGAATTTTTATCATTTAATGTTTCTAAATATTATTAAAACAATAAAATTACTAATTGCAAATAAAGACATACAGAATAAATAGATAACTACTCAGATATAAACACTGAATATATAGTTAAAAGTAAGATTTGTAAAGGTTTTTGAAAAAGTATAAAGCAAATGGCAACTACAACAACAAAAAAGAATATTTTTCAATGTAACAGTGCAATACATCTTTGTATCTTTGTAGCAGATCTTGCAATTGGTAAGACTTTTTTTGCAAGAAAAGATGCACAGCAAAAAAAAAAAGGGTTCTATTTATGCTTGAATCATAATCCAAGACTAATTTTCATCATTATGAACTGTTTGCAGGGGCTGGCTTTGCTCAGTCATCAAGACAACTCCAGAAGAAAACATTTTCAAAGTTAACTCTAGTACATTAGCATTATTTCTCAACATTATTACCTAATCAAGCAGAAGTCTCAAGAAGGAAGCAATTGATTCCTAAACAATGGACATGAAGTTGCTTCATTTTCCTGGTACAGCAATTTGATACTGCAATACACCCATATTAGGTTGGATGCCCCTTGTCTGCAGAAGTCCAAACGTTCCCACAGCACAGTATTTTTAGCACATATATTTTCCAAGTAACAAAAGAAATGTTCACTATGAAGTAAAAAGTGTAGATTCCTTCCAACACAAATATTTGGGAAGCATACTGTAACTTATTTTGATTTACTTCACATGCCATTTGGGCGTTTCTACTAAAGTGTCTTCTCAGAACATATGAAAACTGTTTTCATTTCCCTCAAGATAGAAAGCTCCTGTCCTAATCTTTTCATTTTCTGGAAAAAACTTTTGTGTTAGCAAAGTTGACAAACAAAAATGAACCGAAAGCATCATCAACCATGAAGATATATTGATATGTCAAAATTTCTGCATGAACAAAACACACTATGTTTAGAGTATCATAAGAACCCCTAAGCACAAGGACGAGTGCTTACTGGAAGATAAAATAAAACAGGAACTTCACATAAAACAACTTCCAAAGCATAAGAAGTTTGGTTCATGTGGCAGACCTACTCTGAGTTGTGTAGAGTCCCCTCAGACCCACTGATATACCATGGATTGCAGCATCACTCAAACAATGGATTTGTAAGTTGTTCCTCCACGACTTTATCCCAATATCATATATTAAACAAGAGGAGTATCTCAACGCAGATTAAGGCATGAGGCTTTGGACAGAGCAAGCTTCTCTAACCCAATTACATGAAAGAATTTCCCTGGAACACTAATTGGAAAGCCTAACTTTTATTTTTGCTTTCTATTTTTCCTTTTCCTTGTTCTGAAAACAGCTTGTAGCCTTTTGTTGGTAAAGCTCTGCTGGCAGACCCATCTGCTACTGGACTTTTTAGTTATTCCTAAACAGGGTATTTTCAAGGGGGTTGTGTCATAGAATGGCAGAATAATCCAGTTCAAAAGGGCCTCAATAAGTCCTTGTAGTGAATGTTAAAGGAGGATCACCAATAACTAAATAACAAAATAAAAGCACACGCAGATACAGAAGACCTTCGAGATGCCAACGTAACAAAATACCACACAAAGAAACTCAACACCTGAATGTTCAGGGGGAGGCTGTGAAAATCATGAAATAAACCCCATGCAGGTAATACAGCACAAATATAAATAATTATTAGTATTGCATATTAATATAACAATATATTATATATAATGCATATAATATGAATAATCATTAATAATACAAAATAAAAACACACTGTTCCTCCAGAATTCAAAACTTTCAGAACTACAAACATTACTCTCATGCTGGTTGCTTATTCCAAATATGTATTCCATTGTACTGTTTGTTTTTAGGTAGAAACCCCTTTAGTCATAAAATTAAGGATAAACACTAGCAGACTGCATTAGTGATATTTTTCACTAGCAAGCAGATTAGATTTTTGTCAGGGTTTTTAAACTTTTTAATTACATCTCTTCATTGGCCCTTGCATTCATGCTTTTTAACTACGCTTCCTAAAGAAACAAGCTTTTACAATATCAGTGTCTTCATCTTCTCTAATGACTTTTCAACACATTGAACATATCAAATGACTTAAAGTGTGCTTAGAATCTCAAATTAAGAGTTGTTTTTGTTCCCTAGAAGTTTGATTATATAAAATTGGTGTGTAGAAAGAAGAGAAATGGAAGCCAGTTTTCCCACCAAGGAAGAGGAAGCAGAAACTATCCATTCTACTTGACAGAAAACATTTGGCCATTCTTCAGACTCCAGACTAACTGAGCCGGTGTTATGGTTCTCACTGGGGTAGGTGAAAACCAGATAACATAATTACACTCAGCTATAGTAAATTAGCCTTCATAAATCTTATTCCTTTCAAAATAACCTGTTGTGTTTCTCCCCCCAAGTTTTAAGGGAACCATCCACAAAGTTCCCTAATCAGGTCTCTCAGCTTCCACAAACTTCTTCCTACTCTATCTTCCTTCTCAAAGCTTTCCCTTACTCCAGTCCAAATGTGTACTTTAGGACACTGTCTTCCATACACAAGGGTCTACTGCCCTCACTGAAGTCAGCTCGGGACCTTCCCTGACAACAGTCTTCATACAAAGATTGGAATGAACTAATGCAAATGACATTCTATCAAGAGTATTAGCCGAATAAGACTTTTTTTCCTTGATCAAGAGGTTATCCTAATTACAGACATTTTAAAATCCACCATTTAAAAAAGAAGTTAGCTCAGTCAAGAAAATAAAATACATCCTAGGTTAACTCATTATCCATTCAGGTACAACAATAGAGAAAAGCTCTGAATAAAGATCAAGGGTCACAGAATATGCTGAGGGAAGGGATGCAAAAGGATTATCGACTCCAACTCCTGGCCCTGCACAGAATCACCCTCAAGAGTCACTCCACGTGTCCCAGAGGATCATCCAAACTCTCCTGGAGCTCTGGAAGCCTTGGGGCTGTGCCCACTGCCCTGGGGAGCCTGCTCAGTGCCCACCACGCTCCGGGTGAAGAACCTTTTCCTGATACCCACTCTAGCCCTGCTCTGACACAGCTCCAGCCGTTCCCTGGGTGCTGTCCCTGGTCCCACAGAGCAGAGATCAGTGCCTGCCCCTCCTCTTCATCCCACGAAGAAAGTGTAAACTGGGTGAAATCTACTTTTATGAAAATCAAACCCATATACATTCCTTAATTAATCTTACATATGCAAGCAATCTTAAAAGCACATCCCCCTCCCCAACCCACAAAAAAAACCAGAATACTGAAGAAGTTCGAAACCAAACCCCTAAATAATCTTGCCACAGTTAATTTTTCTATGACCACTCCTCTTTCAGAAAAAAAATAAAAAATCAAAAGGTCTTGAACTCTCTCCTTTTTTTGTTTCCCCTCATTACTCTGCTGTTATGATCCATAAGTGTTTTGTCTTTACACCAAACCTTGCAGGATGAGGTGGGGATGCTTTTCCAGCTCGTTATTCCAGCACTCATACAAATTCCATGGGCGTTTGACGTGCCTATAGCGCCCTCTGCCGCTACCACACCGGCACTGCTGCTCTTCAATAGAAACAGCCAGCAAATTCTCATCCAGCAGAATTTGGGAAGGATCCTAAAGGGACCACAGAGGAACGCACCTATCCGTCCTCACTGCTGCTTTACTATTTGTCAAACAAGTTCTTTTTCAACAAATGACACCCTCTAAGTCACAGGTGCTAGGTCAGCACGCAGGCAATGCAGCATTTCATCGCCATAGCACACCCACCTTATAATTATTCAAATAATTTTACTATACTTTAGAAACAGCTATAGTCTACTTGATATAAACTACTTTAGGTAATAAAAAACACGTGGAGAATATGAAGAATGGCCTGGAACATACTTTGTACTTTCAAGGCATAGAGACACTCAATACAGTACACTTAAAATGCACAACATTCAGCTCCCACTTGCAGAAGGCAGACACTGCTCTTTGTTTTGTACACCACAGGGGCTGGTTTTATAAAGGAATGAAGAATGGTTCCAGTAGAAATATAGCCAGTGAAAATAACTGGTAAAACATTTTGTCAAATCATTCTTTAAGTGATATTTGACAATGAGCTACATCTCCATTTTTTTACTTTCAGCATTAATTTGGTATATTTTCACAAGACCTGATTAAAGAGAGAGAATTATGATTCAGAATAATGGTTCTAGGAGTTCCTGAAGTATCTTATTTTCCAGTAAAAATTAAAAAAAAAAAAATAGGGCTCCTTCCCTAAAAATAAAAAAACAGAACACTTTATGGTGGTGATGGAATACAGTACACATTCTATTCTGGATAAAGCAGTAGAACTTAGTCCCTGATCAGCAGTGAAATGTCTAAGCAAATAATCAAAACCAAACACAGCTCTCTTACTTTAAGCATCCAAAACCTATAAAACCTCAATGAAAAGAAGCAAAGTTTTATTTTAAAAGAGACACGGCTTGTCTTTCAATTTGGTAGCCACAGCACATTTTAAAAAAACATGCACTGTGTATCATATTTACACACACCATGTAGGAATATATACACACTTAGCAAATTCATTTGAGAAAGTCTATTTGAACAGATGTATAGCAAATGTTCCTGGTTAAATAACTCCTCAGTAAGGAGTAGGTACCCATTTCATTCATATTTTTTTATTACGTATCTGCAGACAATATCTGCTTAGTCTTACCAAAGAGTGGAGGGAAACAGGTCAGTCACAGCTAAACTGAAAGCACCACTGGGCAGGCCCACTTTTGGAAAAGTTCGAACTACAAACCATATCAAAAAAGTTTCAGTGCCCAGAAAAACAACAATTATAGTGTTTTAACCAAAGTAAATAATTACAAATGCAACCTGACTCTAAGCCTGCCCTGACTGTAAGGCACTTCAATCTCACAAGCCTGTTCCATGAAGACATTCATCATGTCCCATTACCTTGCAACCAAGGTGAGGCCAAGGTGCAGCTGAGAGTTACTGACACAGAGTGCCACAAAAGGGACACTGCAGGATCTGTCCAGCCATGGTAATTCAGCCTTCTCCCTGGTCTTTAAGTCTCTAGACTGACCTACCAAAGCTCAAGAAAGTAAAATGTTTCCATTGAGCTGATGTTTAGGGTGCACAACACGAAGTGGGAGTGTCTGTCAGCCGAAAATCATCTTGTGTGGACAAGGAACAAGTTTTTATGGGCTTATAGTGAAACTCATTGCAGGTATGTGACCTCCAATGATTTCACCACCACTGGCTCTGCCTCAGTTGTTTGACAGCTTAAATCTTACATTCCAAAATGCCTTAGGAACAAGATGGCCTAAGAAAACATTGGCTTCCTCATGGGTCAGGGCCTAAGAGTTGCCATAACACCATACAATCCCTTGAATAAAGGCAAATCTGCCCTGACTTAAGCAGTATTAGAACAATTACAATGCAAAAATGTTTTCTTCCAAGTGCAGTGGATTTGATTTTCATGGCAGCTAGTTGTTTCTGAATAGTTCCCTAAGGCAGAGACAGTTATCTCCAGGCTTTTGCACCAAGATTCCCTTTCTCCAGGGAATCCTATGGAAAAGGCCTGGCACCAAAAAGCATGTGTCTCCTTGAAATCCAACGTGAATAAAGTTTCCACGTCTCTTACAAACTTTTTAAAATATCCCCCAGATTTTACTTTTTCTTGAAATAATTGTCTTGTCCCAGTGAAGCCAGCAGGTAAAAGAAAAGAGCAGAAGTAAAAATTGCATAAAACTCATTTCTCAAGCAGAAAAACTTCTGAACAGCTTAGTGAAGAATTCCTAGTCAGAAAAAACAACAACCATTCAACTCTCTGTTACAAGACAAAGCACCACTAAAGTTCAAAATTAGCTGGACACTCTTCAGACTAATGAAGAAAAGATCCCATAAATGCAATTAGAGCTTAGGTTCACCAATTGAATGAGAAAAAGCACATACTCAATATTGTACTTTCATTTCCCCTCCAACTAAAATCTACCCTTGCAGGTGGTGGCAACTGCATGTTGCGTTACTAGGCAGAATAGATGGATTTGAGATTGTCAACTCTTGACTTTTATCACAAATCTCAGGATATTGTTATTCTCACTAAATCCCAGTTTTTTCAGTTATATGATAATCTGAGTTAACAGTTTTTATTGCAGAAAATATACAGCACCGTCTATACAAAGAAAGTGTTAAAAGGCTTAGAAGGCAAATAAAGAATGCAAAGTACATTATTTTTACAAGTAGGTTTATGAGCAGCACAACTGGTGAAGCCTGGTTTTCCATAGCTTTTCGTCTTTGTGGCTGATTCTCTGATGTTTAACAAGGTGCAAATCCAGATTAAGTTCTTCCCATGGCTGTGCCTTTTTAATAACTTTTTCCCCACACAGATCCCATAGAGTCTAAAAAGGAGTTTGAGCTCTTTCTACAGTTTTTCCCATCACTGAGATTTCTACCAGGATCCAAACCCTCTTGAGAAGGGTGGAGCTGGGGGTGTGGGGGGAGATGGAAGGAGATTTTCACTATGTGACTCAAGTTTCTGAAATAATACTGATAAAACAATCTTTGTAAAAGCAAGCTAATTAGTAAGTATTCCATTAAGTCAGTATAAATTCACAAAATATAAAAAAACCAACACATAGAATATTTGTGAACAAAAAAGTATTTAGTATTTTCAGTGCTATGGGAGTAAAACCTCTCGTGCCCCTAGTATTGATTTTTAAAATTAATGTTTTCCACATACATGTTATATTTTACCACCTAATTGGTCCTCTTTTATACTCATGGAGGGTTGCCTACAGGACAACAGGATAGATGGCAAAGCAACAGCTGCAATTTATAATGCAGTACAGCCCTTGTACAAAGCAAATGAACATTTAAAATAGGGTATGTGGTCAGAAAAGATAACACTGCAATACTTGCTTACTCTTGGATAGATTTCTCTTCTAAGGTCATGCTTATCAAGTAGACACAGAAGAATTAGCAAGGCTATTCCTACATTAAAAGAGCAAATAGGTGACTTTAAGACCCCTGGTGATTGCCCTTCATCCTCTAGAGTGTATTTCCAGGAGCCTGTAGGAGACTTAGCTGTGCGTAAATCCTCTGCCCCTTAGCAAGGTTACTTGAACTTGAGCAACAGAAACACAAATGAACAGGGAGAGTAGGACAGGTAAGAAATACAGACACACAGAACCCAGGCAGAGTTAAGAAACCACTGAAAGTCTTAAATCAAAGACACCAGTTACACCAATTTCAAGGCAAACAGACCATTCCTTTGGAAGGAAAATGGTGGTCCTTCTCACCTATGAAACAAGCCAGTAAAGACTGTCAGGAAAGTTCTAACCGAAAACTTTGCAGATTCCCTCATGTCACGTGGCAACTGCACACACAGTATTTACTGCTGAAAAGTTCTAGCACTTCAAAATACACGTTAAATTGAAGTAAAAACCCACACCTTTACATTATACTGAACTAGAAAAATATTAAAGTTTTAAATATTGTAATGTCTATGCACCATTTAATTCCATGCTAAATTAAGAAAAAAGTTTGTATTTTTAATATACATATATACACATAAACCCCTACATTTTACTTCTGAATTTAAGGCTCTGTTAAGTTTGATGAAAACAGAAATGTCTTACTGTGATTCTCTTCATATCTAGCTGTCGGAGCTGC
Source organism: Anabacerthia variegaticeps (assembly GCA_035583185.1). Lineage (NCBI taxonomy): Eukaryota > Metazoa > Chordata > Aves > Passeriformes > Furnariidae > Anabacerthia > Anabacerthia variegaticeps. The sequence continues at coordinate 15,415,315 of JAWWEW010000017.1, forward strand.
AGCATATGATGGAGAACAGTGTGTTTGTACCATGTCTCCTGAGCTATTGGATTGCCATCAAGGGTGATATCTGACAAAGATGAGGAATCAGCAAGGCACAGAATATCCTCAAAACTGTAACCAAAAAAGTTTAAAGTTTTAATGTCATAGAGTGAGAATAATTTTGAGATGGAAGATTTTATTTCTTAAGGACAGAACACAAATATTTACCTGTACTGAAAACTCCCCACCCATCAGCACTGTGTATGATAAATCCAATTATAAGTATTCTGAAATACCAACAGCTGCTACCGTTAAACTTTTTAGTCTCTTCACATACAGGTAAAAAGAGATGCAGAATAAGGAGAACTTGTTAACTCTGGGAGCACAGTTTCACCTAACTCCCCCTCTAAAATCTGACACATACCAACTCATAATCCAGAAAATAATACAAGATATATTTGCCATCAAAGACAGCATGAAAAACATGGACAACACTAAGACAAAAAACAACCACAAATGCCACAGAATGATCCCTGGTGCCTGCAGCATCATTAATATTGGAAATAAAACAACTACAAAATCACATTTTTAAAACAGATCAGTCCATTGCTCTGAGTTCAGTCCACAAACACTACCAATTTGGCCTCTTAGACAACATTGGATTTTATTACCTGCCAATACATAACTGGCCTGTGTAAAATGCATTTAGAGATGTATAGCCTGTGTTGTGCTCCTTTCATTGATGATGCAATGTGAAAAGAAAGCAATATGCAAGACCCTCCAATTTAAGAAACTGATTATAATGTATAAAGGTACAACTGTACACCATCCTTGTGCACTTTGGCCTTCAAGAGTCAAGTCTGCCTTAAGTCAAGTCAAACTTTACGTATGCGCTGACCTTAGTGATCAGAAATCACACACAGCACAGATTTCCATACTTGAAGACTGTCAACAGAGTGGCAATTGCTTTTATCAGGCAATTAGTACAGCACACAAGGAGCTTCTGCACCACACACCCGATGGGCACAGCAGGAAAATGACAGAGTAAAGAGGAAACACTACTGCATTCTTGCTCAGGGTATGAAAAAAACCTAAAAACCCACAGAAAATGAACTATATCCAGATTGTGCCAAAGGCAGTGAAGGTGCTTAGCACCTCTGAAGGATTGGGTGTTTTGTACATGTGGTTGAAGTAACAAGTTTGATTATCTTCCTCAGCTTCTTTTTGAGATCCAGCTTCCTCTCCAGAAAACAGCTTGTGGAACCACATTTTTTGAAGATTAGGCTGACATATTACTTAAAATACATACTCAATACATCCTGAAGATAAAAGCTAATCTTCCCAAATGACACAAAATTTAGTAAAGCAAACTCATAAACACATTAGAGCAGAAAAAGATAACTGAATTTCCATTGAGCAAGAAGAGATTTTGCTTGACAAATATGAAAATTTTTGGTCTTAAAAATTATTTTAAATTGCAAATATATTTTAAAGCATTAAATATATTTATTCCAAGTACTTTCTGCCATTACATATGATTTACATATTTTTAATAAAAACAATTTCTTGAGGAAGTGACAGAACAGTTGAAAGCTTGCTAGTGTTTTCAAGACCTTCCACTTATACACACTGCTGTGCTTTGAAATTCTCGCTGTTTCAGCATACCAGAACATTCATTCTGGAGCTAAAACAGATGTGCTTGCTTTATCCTGCTTTTGCCTGCCCTATTAACAGCTCAGCTTTAGAAAGAAGCAGTAGTGCAAAATAACTGTGTACATGTATAAAAAATAGAGCTTTAGAAATTCCATGTAGAAGCCTTAATATACTGTACTTGACACACTGGTATCCCAGTCCTAAGCCAAGTAAAGCTTTAATGTGATACACTTAGCAAACAGATTCCCCACTTTACAACCCAGCTTCTGTCTGCTCCCCAGCACACAGGCTGCTGTGACAGAGCCAAGTGGTGACCACCCTATGGGGATCAGAGGCCACATGCTCCCTCCAGCCTCTGTTCACCACAAAGGAGTCTTTAACCTCCCCATAAAATACAAAGCAGCTGTGGATGATGCTGTTTCAGACTGACTCAGTCTTCCCAAGTGGAATGTCTGACTCTCTTTCCAAAAGACCTTCTCCCGCAGGAGTCCCACCAAACTATGGCAAACACCTCTCCTTACTGTCCTTCTTTCTTCTTAGATAAACTGTCTTTGCTACAATGGTAGTTGCAGCAACACAGAGACAAGGTGTGAATTCTGGCTAAATTATCAAAAAGTGTTTTCTAGAAACCTTCTCAGAACAGATCAGTTGGTGTTCATGCAATTCTCCCTTCTGCCAGAGGGATGCAAACCCACTTCTGCCTCCTATGAGAACGTGGCAATGATTAAACAGCAGAGCATTCTGGAGTGGCGGAAGCCCACTCTCCACCAGTGACACACATTCACAGCTACACAGAGAATACAGGCACACTTATCCTCTGTTAGAAACTGCCACTTAGGGAGACACTTGCATCAGTTTTCAAAAGCATGTTCCATATAGGGGAAAAGCCCTGAAATAGAGAAGGAAGGTAACATACTCACTGTAGTCTCATAGAACTCATAGAGGGAACTGTATGTTCAAAACCATTCAGTCAAAGAGGAAAACTTGGATTTTTTCATCTTTCTAACCACTACAGTACCGATGAAAACATGTGCTACCACAATCAACTTTTCATTCCCCTTCCACTGCTTTGGTTCAAGGATTTAACAATGTATTTATACATTTTCATCCTGCTGAGAAAAGGCATTTTCTTGTTTTTATTAGGCTAAGAACATTCCTTCTCTCAGGTTTCCAATTCAGCAACCAAATGAAGAACAACTATTACATGAGCTTTTATCTGGCTTTTCCCATATGGCAAGACAAGATGATTACTAAATTAAAAAGCCAACACAGTGCTGACCTGGACAGCCATCTAACAGTGAAAATATGTATTTTGTTTTCAAGATTAAAAAGTGGTCCTCCCTGGTTTCACATGTTAAGATATGAGCAAGAACCCTCTTTCTGAATCCTAGTGGCGTATCTTCCTTGAAAAAGTTTCGGCAATCTTTTCTCTGTACCACATGACAAATTCAAAATGGGATTTCTCCCCCCTCTTTACAACCAGTTCTAGGTATCTCTATATATTACCTTCAGCCATCAGCTATGAACACCTTCAGTTTGTAACTGCTGAGCAGTTTTGGGCTGAAGTCAGAAACAGAACTTCTTTGTTTCACATCAACATCAACTTCTACAGAACTGGGTTTTCCCTTCCATTATCTTGCCAGTACATCCCTTTTTACTCAAAGCTCTGCAGAGAAGCAGCAGGATTTCTGAGCCCTCCTCTGAGGCATGAGGTAAAAAGAACATGGTGATTAAACCCACGATAGATTTTCACGCTTTAAATAGTAACAATTTTTAAACACCATTCCTGAATCTTCTACTGGAATATTAATTCAATATGTCAGTTCATGTCAATTTAAGAATCAAGGATTTTCACTAACATACAAAAACAGGAACAAGAAAAACTTTCCATGGAAGCATTGCCTCAAAAATGCTGATTTTTAAACTTATCAGCAATAAAAAGTTTGCATGAAACTGTAACAAATATATTCAAGTTTTGGCAACTTTGTTGTTTGTTTCCATTTGCAGGTTTTTTCTATGCACCTAAAGATAAATGAATGAGAGTATTTGTGCTCCAATTTGCTTGACAAAGAAAATTCAGTTGTATAGACACAGCTGTTCCTAGGAAAATAATTTTTCAGATTACCATATGGCACAGAGCAAACCCAGGTAAGTGACTCAAAAGCACACAGAATCATTTAAAAGGGGTGCAGGAACGTTCAGATGCAGCACAACAATTCACTAGTATTATGGTTGTGTAAAACTTCAGTCAGTTCAAAGAGTATCAAGCCAAGCATCAGGAAACAGACAGTCAAGAATATCTTGTATGTTTAATCATTTTCCTGGTCAAAGACATTTCTACTGCATTACTCAAAATCAGGAATTAATGTCAGTTTTAGCCTTCAGAACTGTAATATATAATAGAAGTTTATTATTTAAAAAAATCCAAGCTAAACGTGATCAAAAGAATTTTTTCATTTGTTTGTTTTAAAATAATGACTGGTAAATGAAGAGTTAAATTTATCCATCTACCTATCTACCCACTTGTGTACAGCATTTATAAAAGAGCAATGTCTTTTGTTTAACCCTAAGGGGTTTTTTATACCTATTCCAACTGTAAACTGAAACCAAATTATATATTTGCACATGTTCTAAATAAGTATTTCTAGCTTACATGAAAACTAAGACTAGATTTATCAATAGTTCATCTGAAGTCCAAGTGAATAAATGATCATATAAACTTTGAGAAACCTTTTCAAAACCTCACAGAAAAGCCCAAACACTTCCTTCTCTGAATACTGTAAAAATATCATGAATTTGCATAAACCAATATGAGAAAGGAGGCAGAAAGAAACACAAAATATACCAAGTATATAAAAAGACACAGAAATTCCACTGACTGCAGTGATGCTCCCTGACAGCAAGGGAGCCAGCTACTGCAGTCCCCTCCTTGTTCTTGACAACCTGAGACCTTTTTTTTAGAAAATCAGAAACAAAAGGCAAGTCTCAATTCTGGAAATTATTCAAGAGAAGCAAAATGCTAAACCTTCCTCTTCATTATGCCTATCTAAAGCATAAAACAGAAAGACTAGCAAATCAACTAAGGGAAGAGTATATTAAAGGTTCCTGCAGTTCACCTCTGAATTTTTTAAAATGCTTAATAGTCATGAGTATTTAAGGAGATGTACTGCATTTGTACTTTAAGAGCCTAAGGAACACAGACAAGTAGGTTGGAGCTGCCTGCAAAAAACATAATGCAGGTCAACATAAAATGTTTGAGTAGCTATTACAGTAAAAGCTCATACTAAGTACAACATTGTACAGGGAAAGTACATAGCACAAGAACAGCATGGCATTTCCAGTAATTAGAACATGAAGCCTCTTTCCCCTACCCCACATTCAATTATTGGATTCTAAACAAAGAAAGCTGGTGGTGATCAAGGGATTAAAAAAAAGGACATACCAAGCTGAAGATAATGCAGGCACTTTTTTTTGTTTAAATACTGGCACAAGTATAAAGGCAGACTCGAAAAATGCATTAATATGAAAAGGCACAGAAGACAAACAGTTCTATTTATAACAAAATGCTCTTAGTTACTTGAAACTATAGAAGCCCTGCTTTGTGAGCTGAGCTATTCTGCTTATGCTGTCTGGTCTGAAAGGGAACCATGAATATACCTTTCAGTCTTTATTACGGTATAGAAAAGTAAAATGCAAGCATAAAAATCTCCCCATCATAAGCAGAACCTGACTCAGCAGTTTGTGTAACTCCATCAACGCAGTGATGATATGTTAAATATAATTTCTACCTTGCATAATGTTGCTCTAACAGACATCTAGGTTAACAGTAAAACAACATATGTACAAAACCACTTTTGACACCTATAAATAGTATGATCACTTTTTAATTAAAAAATATGTTTCTTGGCAGAATACTCCCAGTAAAACGACATTTAAGAGCAAAGGGTTTCAAGAATTTTTATGTTTAAGGGTGACAATGCACAATGGCTTGATTATGTTATCTGATATATTAGGGGGGAAAGAAAAAGTATCTGTACTCACAGTGTTTGAATTTCAATTTTAATGAAATACAGCTCCAGTAGGATATTTTAAATTACTGATAGGAAGCAAACTACTATTTCCCTTACCTAGATATATTGTTGAAGCTGAGGAAGAGACGCTGGAGACAGGGCAAAGTATCCACATCTTTCTAGAAGGAAGAGATAGAGGCATAAATTCAGTAGCTGTACCAGCTTTTGAACCTCTCTACCTGGCCTGATGAAATCCTTTCATTTCTATATGCCATAACCTTGCTGCAACATTGATTTCTGTTGAAGGTGCAGCTCCATTTCTCCCCAGTGCAGACTGCAAGGGAGTGTTTCAGTGCAGATCCCCACGCTGCAGAACACGCTGCATCACTTGCAAAGCAAATGAGGTTAAAGAAAAAGAGGATGCTGCTGCTGCTGGTTTCTGAACAGGCTTTTGGGAAACAAGCCAAGGTGCTGTCTCAGCATTTAAGCTGCAGGATAAACACACTAAAAAAAAAAAAAATAAGAAAAGAAAAAAAAAAGGTTTGCTGAAATAAGGTTTTTAATGTGCAATACACCAGTGCAATGAGCAGTACGAAACAGCAGTGACTCTCCTGTCAGAGAACGATCTAAAGGACTCTGTCACCTTTACAACCTCTACAATTACCATTTTTAAGAAGGAATGAGTTTCCAGAATAAGCAACTGTAAATTTAATATATGTCACTTAAGATCTTTGCAGAAAACCTCTAAACAGCAAATAGCTCAAATATCAGTAAGATGAAACTTATCAAGTAAGACCATTTAACACATCAAATGCCTTCATTTATAAAATATAAACCCCTAACAGCCAGATAGGACAGTCTGCAGTGACTCACAAACCATTCAGACGGCACACGTAACTCCTCTGTTCTAAGCCTGCATCTTCCTACTCTGCTTAAAACCAGTGGCCACAAACCTGGGAAAGGAGCATCAGAGCTCACTGCCTTGACTCTAGCCACACAACCAAATTCCGAGCCCTTCCTCCCTCCATCAGATTTGTGATATGCCTACAGAGCATTCCAGAAGCAGTTCATTCCACCCAAACAGGTAAACAAAGGCAGCTCTAAACAAACTGTGGAACTGCCATTAACAAAACACTAAATGTGAGCTACCCAGGGATGCTGAGAGTCACTGCTGGCTACAGTGAGCAGGGCTTAGGTGATCAAATCTGCAGTTGCAAAACTCCTGGTTCAGAGCTGTTCTGAACTGAGTTCACGACAGAAACACATCTGGACATCCCCTCTGTCCTTAAGGCTACTCAGTGTTGATGCCTAAAGGGCTGGGCACACATGACACAAGTGGATATACACATGAAGACAGGCATTATAAAGTTGCACACAATAATTCTTAAGCAGCAACAGTTACAACTAATCACTGGGAAAGACAAAATAATTTCCCCTGAAGGCAAATTTCAGTACCTAAAGTGAAATGTTACGGCCCCGTTGCAAATCTCACAGGTGTAACAGTAAACACTAGACAGGATTACTAGAAACAAAGAAACAACAACGACCAAACCAAACCAACCAAACAAAAAAACCCCAACCCAGCTACTTCAGCTTTGATACAAAGTCTTACAGGGCAGTGGACATAAGAGGGCAGCAGCTCTTTCGGGAAAGGATGGGCAACACTTTGAGCAGTCCTGCTTCAATCTAAGATGAAGCTGCAGATGACAAACCCGAAAATTCCAAACTTTTGATACCTCAAAGCAAACAAGCAGATCAGTTTTTCAAAGAAAAATATAGATCATCCTCCTAACAGTGTTCCTAACTCACAACAGGATGGTAAGCAAATAGATATTTCATAGCTCATGGTACATGTAGATTTATGCCTTTAATGCCATAGAAGACACATATACACTGCTTTATTTTAAAACAATATTGTTCAAACAATATCTTTACTGTACCTGAACCACAACTCAAATTACGAAGCGAAAAACTTTATTTTTAGAACATGAACCCAGCCTCCCCGATCATATTTAAAGAAAATAATACCACAATTAAATTTCTGTTTGTTTCACTTTGTTGTAAACTTACGTACTCCAGCAGAACAACATGAGCGACACAAACACAGGAAAACACTAGATTTCACTAATCTGAAATTCTGATATGGTTTAAACAGGTTATAGCATTTTGTCAAAAACAAAGAAAAAGTAAAAAAGAGAAAAGAGAAGAGTTTTGCTCCTTACTATAGCGAAGACTTGATTATGGCGAAGGTTGAGCTCTGTGAGCGAATCCAGCCCATTAAGGTTTTCTACAATGGTTAGTAGGTTTCTGGCAAGGTTTAACACTCTCAGTTCACTCAAATGACCAATATTTTCTATTTTAGTAATCTGTGAAAGAGATATGATAAACATGCACACTGTGTGTTATATAGATATACAATAGATAAAGGTGGCACATACACATTTTTTAAAAAGTACACATGAACAATCAAGTTAATGCAATAGTGTGCTTGTGTACTTTTCTAAACCACGATACTCACATCCAATTGCTGAAAACAAGCTAGTCTGCTAGAGATTCAGAATGAGCACCTCTTCAGCCATACTGCAGTAAAACTCAGTCAACCCCTCCTTCCATTCCATCAGAAATCAGATTACTTCAGCTGTGCTGCTCTGTAGCAGCAACCTCAAAGACATCACAAACCAAGACAGCACTGATGACACCAAGGTGTGCCAAAAAAAGGAAATTTTGTGCATGGTTGAGCCTTAATTTGTCTGCAAAAACATTCAAACCAATCTCCTGGTGCCCATGATACAAGAATAAGCAGCACCTTATCTCCCTACCATCGCAGAACTCTGCACCAATTTCCCTTCCTGAATCTTAAAGAGCCACTAGCAGCACCCACAGCTCCATCTACAGGAGCTCCACAGACAGACCTTCCAGCAGGTCATGAGGACAGGGATCTGCTGTGAATCAGGGGCAAGTAGCAGCCACAGCCCTCTGAAATAAAAAGCAACTGCTCTGAAATTGCAAATTGCAAGGAAGTTTTACCAGTAGGTAATCACTGGAATCAGAAAGACATACTCAAAAGCTAGGAAAGGAAGCAGCAGCATCCTTAGTTTGGATACACAGCACATTTGCTTGGCAGCCCTCAGTATTTCAGCAACTTATGGCTTCCTGTGATTAGAAAATGGAGGGATCAAACAAAGAGACTAACTACAGGCAGCTGCCAGAGGTTTGTTTTTATACTTTATACCCTATTTTAAAGATTCGGGTGATAATGAAAAAAACCCCAACAACCACATCAGCAGAGTAATGATAACTAATGCCCCTTAATTTTACGTTTCACTTCTAGAAATACAACGGTGTTTTACAAAGGCATTGATTATTGCTCTGATGACACAACATGGATTGTTAGCATTCCTCAGAGTGATCCACACAAGGTTCTCTACCCAGCTATTTATTGCTCACAGGGGCCTGTCCTCCAGCCACTTATGCCTGCCTTGCATACACGTTGAAGATGAAGCACAGCCACTGGACTGCAGATACGCCTGATGTGGCTGTTTACAGACAGTGTCTAACACCTCCTGCAGCAGGAGAAGAGGTAAGGCAGGCACTACTTAACAGTTTGAGAACACCTAATTTTCATATATGTACACATATATGTGCACAACTCTGTGACATATGACTGGAATATGCTGCTATGAAAAGTATTACAGCAATTTTTTTGATTAAAAGGCATACAAAAGTAGATAGCAAGGCCAAAATTAAATAACCTCTTGAAATTTTCATTCAACTGCTAACTAAACTACACAATTATGTGCATTTTATGCAGGAAAAAATAATTATCATGATACAAAAATATTACAGCAAGAGGACTAGAAAATGCCACCACATTTAGACAGAAAGACTTGCAAAAGCAACGCCAAGAGCAGATGGTTGGCACGAAGAGCACAGACCTCTGCAGATGTCTGCTTAGCTAGAATTACTGCAAGCCCCAGTGTGCAATATTAATGCTGGCATTTTACTGCTACTGCAAAGATAATGATTTCATCAGCAATCTATAGAGACACTAACACTTTGCTAAGTTTTAAGATTAACTCCACTGGATTTTCTGGTTTATTTATGCATGCACACACGAAGGGACACCAGCTTCTCACATGTACTGTTAGATGTGGAATCATACAAGTTATTATCACCTCTTTTTAGGTGATTCAACTAACACTTTGATAATAACATTAAGAGATTATATCTATGGTTATTTCCTATTAATTATAAATGAAGGATTATTGTTCACCATTTCTATTTGCTTTTTCAAATACACAAGTCAAAGACTACTTGTAAACACTGAACAATACTACTCCATTTTCTTGTTTGTTTGTATCTTTGAATACTTCACTATGAAATAGATTTCAGAAAAATGTTATTATGCACCATATAAGCACCAATACTTAAACTGCACAAACAATTAAATGCATCTTTTAAAAAAGACTTCTGAGATTAATGAAAAGAAGTTCATATCTGAAAAAAAAACAGGTTGCATTATTTCTTTCCTTTTACTTACATCTTGAACTTTGGGCAAGAAAAGTGATTCACAGAATTAAACAGAACACAATGACTTAGTCCAATGACTTTTTATATTTATAGCATTCTAGAACAGAATTCACGTGCAAGGTCTCTGAATGATGTGGCATTATGGGTCTACATTAATGTGTTAATAATCATAGAAACAGAGTCTCCACATGAAAATTGAATTAGTGTTATTAAAACATTGTATTCTTACAGATTTTTACTAGGCAGTATTAGTACCAAGAGCCTTACTAAACCATGTAGGAACACAGGCAAAGAGTAGCAATTCTACAAAAGAATTTGTATTTTGTCAGTTTTGTAAGGCATAAGCATTGAGTGCAGTATTTCATTAGGCAGAACACTGACTTTTTTTTTAAACTTTCTTTTGGATATTTATTATATGAAGGATTTTTTCTAAGTACTAAAGCATTTAAAAGCTTGCATTAAAAAAAAAAAAAAACATACAAGATTTATCATTAAGCATTGTAGAAAACCATACCTCAGCACTTTAAAGTACATCCAGTTCCCAGTACATTTCTCACTCAGCAGAAGCAGTGTCTCCAAGTTCTGAGCAAACCATATCATCCAAAAAAACCAACACCCAAATAAATCAGAATACTTTCCCAAAAGTCAACAAAAATTAAATGTTCCTCACCTCCAACCTTTTGGAAACATTACAGTCTTAAAAGTTTCACAATCTGCATTCTATCTGCAGGACTGATTTACACTGATTTACAGCTGGACACTATGCCCAAAACTCCTAGTAAAGTTGTAATTAATGTAAAGAGAGTTATACAGATACTTGAAGGAAAAAAAAAAAGGGAAAAAAAAGGTCAGATCTACATCACCATCAAAGCTGTTCATGACAAGTGTTTCATTTCCATGAGTGGTTCCCTCATTTGTACTAAGAAGGTGTGGTGGCTGCATGTTCAGTCTGCAAGTATTTTTATCAAAAACATAACAACCCGCCCCCAAATTTACAACAGTAATAAGAAAAGGATCATAACCACATACAGCCTCAGAATGAACATGTTTGGAGATGGCCAAGACTCCAAGGGCACTGCCATCATCTGGTCCCACATTGCCTCGGCCAGTGCCTAACATGATGTTACTCAGTGCAGCCACAAACTTACTGCAGCACTTATAACAATTATTCCCTACAGTGCTGGCTTGTCTTCTTCTTTTCCATTTTTTTTTTTTTTTTTTTAGTCTTTTTCTTTAAGTATTTCCACTCCCCACTGACAGGCAATTGCATAATAAACACACACACACAGAGAAATCAGTAAGACATTCAAACTGTCAGAACAGGAATCCAGAGAATTCACACACTGGTCTCATATAGTCACAATAACCACATGTTGTTTTAGACAGCAGAATTATGGGACATTTTGTATTACATGTGGTTTGAATTTTTTTTACAAAGAATACTATATCCAGCTTGCCCCTGATACTCCATGCTGCTTCTGACATATCCTCTAGACAAAGAAATCATCTTCTTACATGTGCTATAGCTAAAACCTTATGCAGCCCTTGAAGCAGAAATGACTGCTTAGTCCCAAACTGGGGAGACTGAAGAGATGTTAGGTGGCTTAAATCCTTTCAGAAGCATGAATCAATCAAGAGCTTAGACCCATTCTGCTTTTTCCTGTACAAACTTAAGTTTTCCACATATATATAAGGCATCTGGTTTTGTAAGACCAACATCAGTAGAAACAACACAACAATCAATGGGATCTTAAAATTCTATATGATTTCCAAGAGTATGTTACTTTAACTGCACCACAACTACTTGTAGTAGATCAGTATTCTGCAGGTGTGAGTGTTATTATACCCAGTGGACTCAGCATTTTAATGGCAGAAACTTTCCTGGAATACAATGCTGAAAGTACAAGACACTTAATAAAAAGATTCAAAATAAACACCATGTCACCTTTTATTAATTTGCTGATTTCTGGGAAAAAAATTTGCTACCAGCTCCCTTTCAAGAAACAAGTTTGGTAAAAGACACAGCACATGCATGATGTCTACACAAGAACAACAAGTAATCAAGTTATTAGTCTATACCTGATTTCCATGGAGATCTAAAACATCCAGATTTTTTAGGTTCTCCAGATTTGAGATCTTCTTTATTCTGCAAGATTTCAATTATGACAAAAATTATTTTTAATATTAGATAAAAAGTATCTTTCATTTTACAATTAGTACAAAACTTAGCCATTTTCCTGACTACCAAGAGTAACAGGAGAATAACAAAGTTTTGAACCATGCAAAAAAAGTAATAAACGAATGAGTATGCCTCAGACTATCACCTTCCTTTCTGACTGCTAATAACAATAGCAGCAGTATATATGTGGCTCTTCTAGAAGGAGGAAAAGGAATGAATACCAAGCTATCCAGACACCTAAATAACAATAATAAAAAAAGAATATTACTGGCAAACAGCTAATTTCAAACTAGTTTAATGAAAGCCTATAGTGACACAGGCTTTTGAGTTTCTTAAAAGAACACAGAATTAAAGCCCCAAAAGCCACCAGCCCTGTCTAGACACCAGAGATCTCTAGGGTTGGCATTATGTCTTCTCACCTGTACAACTTCACTGTCTTAAAACTTCTCTGTCCTGTCCTATTTACTCAGATTCCAAATCTAGGCTATTATATACTCAACAGCATCATCTACTGGCTGATATTAAACATCACGTGTATTACAGATTTGCTTCAAGAATAATCAAAGATCATACACAGATCAAGCTGAAAACAAGTTGCTTTCAACTGTGTCTGACCTGTAATCAATCACTCATAAGTATGTCTAGTCCTAACTACCTTCAGACCATAATTTTAGATAAACTGCACGGGTTATGATATGGAAAATAATTCCACAAAGCACCCTAAATTTATAGTTCCCATGCTCCAGTATTTTCCTATAAAAAAAACTGGTATCTACAGGTGAGATTTTTAGTACAAAACCTATTAGCTCTGCACTGCTGAAAGTTGTTAGGTCTGAATTAGAGAAATTCTTTAAAATCTGCACATGAGTGAAATTTGTTCACCAGTTCTCACTTTACTGAATATAAAGAAAATATGGAAAATTAACAAGATGAGAGCACAACCTTTAGATGTGTGAGCAATTCCACAGATACTTCCACTAAATTACCAGAATTAGAGGCTTAAAGATTAGAATCAATAAATAAGCAGTCAAATCCATGACTCATTTGCCTGGTATTTTTCCCAGCTAAATACATCAGGCAGAAATACTTTTGATAGGTTTTAAATAATGCAATCATTGAATCACTTGATCACAGAACACTTCACTTGACACAAAAACATTTCACCTGTCACACAAATCTAAGAACACATATTGAATAGTTGATCAGAATAGAAGATTAGATAGAAACACATAAAACACTTTAGAATTGTCACTAAAATTTACGTAAGAAAGGAAGTTTCTGAAGACCATAACACACAAAAACTGTGTCCTTCCTCAGTGGGATCCTCAATGCTTAGTAAGGGATGGTCTCAAAGCAACATCACAAAAACTGCAAACTGTAACAGAGACAATGATAGATCACAGTTGTTACTCGTTAAAGAAATAGGGTGCCTTAAGTTACATTATTTTTACCTGTTCTTTCCCAACAAAAGGACTCTCAGGGATCTCAAAGTTGAAACCCCACTTATTTCCTCGATCTGATTATCATATAAATCTAAGAAAACAAGATGGTGAAGATTAGAAATATTTTGGATCCGAGTTATAAAGTTATGTTGGAAATTCAAAAGACGAAGATGATCTTCCCCATCGATAACTGGGCACACTGTCAGTTTTTGCCTGGAAGAAAAAAGAAAAAACCAAACCACACAAATTGGTAACCCACCTTCAACTCACCCACTCTGAACAGAGAAAAGCATATATCTTGGTTAGGAAAGATTAAGGGTTTGCTAATTAAAGTAAATAAAGCAGTAACTCCTACTTAATAAAAAATTAGCATGGAAATACAGCAGAAATGTTTCCAAATTTTTCTGAATGCGTCTCCTCTTAGTCAGAGACTGGATTGCTATATGGAAACTACAGGAAAGTTTCCTATTGCAACCACACTAAACCTTCAACAGATGCAGCCTCACGATTTGTTAAGTTTCTCATCAGGTACCACATAAACAGCCTGTTTAGATCAGAATTCAGTGTTCTATGTCAATGCAATTTTTTTTGGTTTATAGAACTTGACATTTGAAATATAAAGACATTAAATAAGTGTGCTATGGCATGTGCTCTGTCACCTTCTCACCTTTCCAGGGTAAGTCTGTCAGAATTCAGGATTTTTTCTTCAGTAGTACGTTGCAATACAGGAAATGTTATTGATGAACTGCTCCCAAAATTTGTGTTATCTATTAGAAAATCATACAGAGAATATATGAACTGCTTCTTTGCAAATGCATTTCATGAACCACTGGTAATAAAAGCTAATGTTTCTTTCTTATTGAGAGTAAAGCATTACACAATAAAAAACTGCTTTTTGCCTCCATTCAGTACTGATTTATCAGTTTCCTTTCCTGCCATTTTTGTTTACAACTATATCTCTCTAAATCCTGTCTCCAAAGTATATCCACTTGTTTCATTTCTGAGAGATTTTTATGTCAACAGTTTGTTGTAAGCAACCAGATATTTTGTAGATGCTTTTATTTTGATTAGAATTACCCAAAGATTTTGTAACAAAGTTGTATAATTGTTTCATACCTTCAGTATCTCAACTTAAAAAAGGAACTAACTTAAGCTAAGTTTAAAGACACAGTGCAAGTAGCTATTGACAGAACTAGAAACTAAATCACCAACACATTGAAACAGTCCCACTGAGCCACAAACAAATGCAAAGTCTTTTAAAGATAAGTGCATGCAATACTTAGTTATCATTGGTATTGTATTTCATTCCATTATCAAGACAGAAACTGGCAGCCCTTTAAAACATATTCATAAAGGTATCCATCTTTACCCATTTAATTAATATAAAAGCAAAGAGGTAGAATGTCTAAAAATACCTGCAAAATTAATCAACAAATGTGTTGTGTGAGCTTTGGCTTATTTGAAAAATGATCCACTGAAAAATACTGGTCAAAAATAGATCACTGTGCATGTACACTACCACAAAAACACAGCATTCCTATGGGCTTGCCTCTTTTTTCTTTTTTTTTTCTTCTATGGGCTTGCCTCTTTTTTCTTTTTTTTTTCTTCCTCTTTTTTCCTCTTCCCTCAAATTAATCAAATATGTTAACAGGAAAAACATTAATTCTTCAATGAACAAAGGCAACTGCTTTACTACTATAGCAAGTTTATTATTGCCTGAAATGTAACACTAGATATCTATTTCAGTAAAACAATTTGTTGTTCAATTTAGAATCTTTTCAGTGTTACACTTAACATTTTATCAACAAAACCCAAAAAATCCAATTAACATTGTTGCAGAAGTCTTAAATTAGTTGCATCACATGTGTTTAAGCCAATAAACATAAGACCAGGGATTTAAAAATCAGTCTGAAACAAGAGAGGATGGCAGTAAAGAGACTTTTTTTCTTCTACTGTCATCCTCACAAAAACATGCATGAAAGAACCCTATTACTGCCCTTTCAGTATATAAAGATTGATAAAAAGCCTCTGTTTAAATGCCTATGTATTTTTTTTAAATATTTCCAGTGGTTTCGTGACAGTGACCTCTCTTAACACCCAGAGGGAGCACTAGGAAACACTTTTTGGCAAGGCACCCAGTAAAAGAGAGAGACTGACAAGAAGTTTTTTCACTGTTACCTGAGGCATGTGAACTAACACTGTGGCTGCTCTGTCGGGATCTGCATTTTGTAGGAGTGTGAACAGAAGTCTCTCCAAATCCTGATAAAGAACCTGCACTCTGCTTCAACTCCAAACCAGACAGTTCTGTCACACTGGATGGGACTGGAAGATAGAGCTGCTTATTACGCATCAAAGGACTTAATACTCTTTGCTCTCCTGCGCAGGGAATAAAACCAAGCTGCAGACTTACATTTACTCCAGAAGTTGCCAAATATCCCTAAAAAATCAACCCCTTCTGACTGGCTGCTGGCCTTTTTTTTTTTTTTTACCAGAATGAATAAAGAATTGCCATAATGTTTAAATTGGTCTTCTATCCTAACCAATCACTGTTTCTACCTGACAGGCAAGCAGCAGTAGCATGTCAAGCAATGATGTTTCAAAGCTCTTCCAGCCTTCCCCACAATTAGCAGTGATATCACCAATGTCTTGCTTTTCAAAGCCAGAAGCACCCCAGCACAATAGGAAAACTACCTCTTCAGATCAGTGTTCTGAATTTGAAAGTAATTTTGTCTAAATATATTAAGATGTTAAATGTTCAATAAAATGTTAACAAGAGGCACTTGATAGGCTGTGACTTTATAGGTAGAAAAAAAAGAATGCTCTTCGGTGAGGGGAAAAAACACAGTTGGATAGTGGGTTAAGGACACGATGCAACAGTAATTACATTGAATTACTGTAGCCAAGTAGGAAAAGCTGTCACTCTTACATAATACAATCTTTTCTTACTGTTCACATAATAAAACAGAGACACAAAAACCAAATCAAACCCTATGAAATATCACCTTGTCTTCCTGAATAGTTTTTTTCCAGATCATGCTGCAGAAGTCTACTGTGGAAAGATGACGTTTCTTTATTTATCCTGAATTCAAACTGCAACACAATATTTAAGACAAATGTTAGAGTTTTCAAATGCAAATAATGTCTTTACACAGACAAACATAACCTCAATAATAACTACAGTTCTCAGGAGTTTCTACAAATGATTAAAAAAAAATAATTTCTCAAACAAAAGGTGCATTCACTCTTTTAGGACACTACAATAAAACCTTCAGTGTTGGAAACCAAAATGAAAATATGGAAGTTAGCAGCACATTCATATGCAGTTGAGCAAATAAATCAATAAATTAATTAATTCCATCTGTAAGGAATACTGCAATTACAGGAGAGAGGTACAGATGGAAGCATAAGAAATTACATATAAATATAGAAAGCTTATGGCAGGGTATAGTATATCCCCCTGATTTTAATTTATATGTCTCTAATAGGATGAAAAAAATTACACAAATTCTATCAGATATATTAGACATTATAAGTCAACAGAGGACTACTGAAAAGGCAACTCCTATTTGAAAGCATACAAATCTGTCTGCATCATACAACTGTTTTAATTCATATAATTATCCAAGAAAAGGTAATAATTACTGGTTTGCTCTTATCTGGTATTGAGGAGGTCTGGATAACCAGCTGAAGACCACAACTATTAACCTGCAAGTTGAAAGAAAAAGAAATTAGATGCTATGTTTGTCAAAACCAGGTATCAACACCAAAAGTTAAATGTAACAATAAAGGCGTTTTCAACAGCAAAATCTGCCACGAAGGGAACTACTTAGCGAACACATTATGAAGAACACATCACAGTGCTAAGCAACACCAAATAATTTTTACTTAAAAAAAAAAAAAAATCACGCTGTTTTTAGCTTTAAAAATACACTGAAAGCACGACTTCCATGGGGATGCAATTCTCATCGTGAACAAAACAAGCATTTACATTCAAATACGCCTCCTTTCCAAAAGGCAAGCCGTGCTGGCCTCTGGGGTTGTTTGTAAGCCACACAGCACCTCCGTGGAACGCAACGAGAGGCAAGGACAGAACCCCTTAATCCGGCGGCTCCCACCCCGGGGCACCTCGGTTCCCACACCAATTCCCACCCCGGCACACACCCCCGATTCCCACCCCGGTTCCCGCACAAGCAGCACCTACCGCGGCGGGCGCGGCCCGCGGGCCCCGGCCCGGGCGGCCCTTGCTGGGCACCATGTGCTGCTGTGCCGCTGTCCGCCAGCCCCTCGCAGTTCTCACAGCCCCACAAAACCCTCGCGGCCCTCGCAGCCTTCACAGCTCCACAAAATCCTCACAGTCCATACAGCCCCACAAAATCCTCACGGCCTCCACAGTCCCACACAATCCTCAGAGCCCCACAAAACCCTCAGAGCCCTCGCAGCCCCCACACGGTCCTCACAAAACCCTCACGGCCTTCACAGCCCCACAAAATCCTCACAGCCTCCCCAGTCCCACACTATCCTCAGAGCCCCACAAAACCCTCGCAGCCTCCCCAGTCCCACACAATCCTGACAGCACAGCTCCTCTCAGCCTCCACCGCCCCGTCGGAAATGGCCCCGCCGTTCCCGCGGCAACAGCCGCTTCCGCCGGGGCGGGGCCGGGGGCGGGAATCGGGGGGGCGGAGCCAGGGAGGGAGGGATAGATGGGTGGGGGGGTGCATGAATAGATGGGTGGATACATGGAGGGAGGGACGGACGGGCGGGCGGAGGGGTGGACGGACGGGTGGGTGGATGGATGGATGGATGGATGGAAGGACGGACGGACGGACGGGTAGATGGATGGACAGATGGGTGGATGTGGCCACCCCGCTGTGCCCCGTGAAAAGACATTATGACAGTGTCACAGTATGGGTCAGGCAGAGCAGACCACAGGGGTGTCACCTGGCCAGCCTCCCAGCCCAGGCAAAGCACACGGCACAGGGTTGTGTCCAGGCCGTTCTGCAATACCTCCAGTGAGGGACGCTCCTTGCGCAGTGTGCCCCGGTGCTGTGTCACCCGCACGGTGAAGAAGTTCTTGCTTGTGTTCAAATGGACCTTCAGTCTTTGCCCGCTGCCTCTTGTTGTATTGCTCCACACCACCAAGGGAGCCTGCTCCATCCTTGGACGCCTCCCTTTAGATATTTATTTAGACATTCAGTCGTCTCTTCTCGGGCTGAACAGGCTCAGTTCCCTCAGCCTTTCGTCACAAGAGAGATCATTCAGTCCCCCAGTCATCCTCGCTGCTCTTCACTGGACCCACTCCAGGAGCTCCATGTCTCTTTTACCAAATTACAGTTATATTTTTCTGGGTTCTACATGCAAGTGGCTGTCTGTGAAAATCCGTGACAGGGAAAGGAGCTGGACGTACCTCCCTGGTGCCTGTTCTGCCTCAGGAAGTTGCATCGTGGGCACAGATTGGTCACAAAATACATAAATCCCCGAGGGCAGTGCCCCAGCCTGTGCCAGCTCCCTGTACCGAACCCCACTGATGGGAAGCAGATGCTTTAAAACACACACATCAAGAACCCAGAGGTTAGAAAAGCAATGGTCAGTGACTGTCAGTGTGTGGAAGGGCTGTGAATTGCCTCATGGTGTCTTCCCCATCCATATTGGAATCTTGGAATCATCAAGGATGGAAGAGACCTTTAAGATCACCCAGTCCAACTGTCAATCCAACATTGTCACTGTAACAACTAAACCACTAAACCACATCACTGAGCACCAGATCCAGACACCTCTTAAACACCTTCAGGGATGGTGACTTTGTCATCTCCCTGGACAATCTGTTCCAATGCCTGACCACCCTAACAACTATATATTTCAGGTTTAGCTCCCTGTATTGTCATTTTAGTTACGATCTGCCAAAAGGTTGACAGGATTACAGCATATTTTGTGAGCAATGCAAAATATGTGGGGTTTTGGTTTGGGGTTTTTTATGGTATATAGGCAATGCTGTGCCAACACTGAATGTGTCACAGGAAATCTGTGCAGATTTTTGTTGTGCAGTTGAGTTTCAGGGGTTTATAATCTTTACCAGGTACCGGTGAGCCATGAGTTTCCCTCTAAGGGACTTGTCTATGTTAGTTCATTTAGTTTTAAGTTCTCCCATGGTTACAAACACTGCTTCATCTCTGCTGATAGCTAAGCATTATAGAGCACTGGTATATTAAAAGAAAGATAAACCAAACCAAACAAACCCCAAAAACCATTTGCCTGCCAATTTCAGTGGAGATCTAAACAACACAGCATTTGAAATTACATCAGTCTTCATCTGGCCAAAGGCCAGTTCTGTGCCATGACCATCATAAAGCAACAAAACAGATCTACTGTCCTTTTTGATAAAATCAAGTTCTCTGAACCTCAGCAGAAGGAGACATCAGATAAACTGAAAGGTCTCTCCCAAACATCATTTGGGTTAGCTGCAGCACAAAATAGCTCTTTGCTCATATGGGTTCTGACCCTGTACCTTTCCAGGGAGACAAACAACTCCCACGAACTCATACAAAATCAGACCCACGGTCCCTGTCCATACTCTGTCTTAAAATGTGTACTTTGTGCTCCCACTGAAATCATTAGCAAAGAGATGCCCTGCCCAAGACATATTGCAGAATGTCCCATTAACAGAGAACTAGAGATTTGTGTAGTGATGCATGTAAGCGTGTTTCATAAACAAAATATTTCATTGCTTAAGGCACGTTAAAAAATAATCCAAACCCACCGAGGCAAAGCAGTCTCAGGATGTGTCTGTGCCAGCAAACCTGACTCATGAGGACTGTTTGTCACAGTGATGAGAAGAACTGGCCCTGAGTGCAATCTCACTTTTTGTCCATTCAAGTTTTTAAGAAGAGAACATTGAACCAATACAGACAAAAACAAGAATGTCAAAAATGAAGTTGTGACTTAAAGATACAAGCTGGGTTTAGCAGTTTGGGTCCAGACAGTATTGAAAAAAGGATTTTCCCTGCCTGAAGAATAAATATTTACACAGTAACTTGAAAAGCTTTTGATTCTAATCTTCAGTATATGAATGTTAACTTCACTTTAGTAGCTGAAGCAGTCCACTGAAATACAGTGCAATAGTCTTAAGTTCAAAATAACCACTGCATAAGTGTTTCAGAAAAAGGTCCTCTATTTTAATTAGTTCTTAAGGGGGAATGTTTTTATTCTGTGGAAGTACCATGCAGAATTATAGAGGAGACTGCTCTATAAAACCAACATGTATTCAATCATTTCCTTGTTCACTTGCGTTTCGTATTTCCAAATCTCATCCTCGGCATTTAAAACCACACTTACCCTGCGCGACCTTTCTGAATTTCTTTAAACGCAACGCCCTGCTCAGGGCGCAGTGGCTCAGCCCCAGTGCCGTACCAGGCGGTGAGGAGCTCAGACGTCGCTCTTCGGCGAGGATCCCGTTGTTTTCTGACGAGATAAAGGCAGTCACGACTGAGCCATCAACGAGAAAGACAGTCCAGCTGCCGGGCTGGCCCGGGGGCAGCACCGCTGGAGGAGGGTCGGACCCTCCCGCAGCCGCGCCGGGGGAGTGGAGGCGGGAGCGCCGCCCCAGCGGGAGGGGACGGGAGGGGACAGGAGGGCGGCTGGGTGGGTGGGTGGCTGTGGCCGTCCAGGACAGCGCTGCTGTGGCGGCGGCTGAGCCCGGCCATGGCCCAGCGGGAGCCGGCCGAGCCCGGGGCTGCGGGGACCGGCCCCGTGGAGATCCGAGTGGGCGCCGAGGAGGAAGAGCAGGACGAGGAGGAGGAGGAGGAGCGGGAGGAGGGCGGCGGAGCGCCGTGCCCCAGCTGCAGCGAGGAGCACTCGGGGCGCTGCGGGCGCTCCAGGTGAGACCCCCGGGAAGGGGGTCCGGCCGGAGGGAAAGGGGTCCGGCCGGAGAGAGAAGGGGGATCGGCCGGAGGGAGAAGGGGGTCCGGCGGCGGCCGCCTCTCGGTGCGGGCAGGACCGTGCGGGGTTTGCGGACACCGCGTAGCGGTGCGGCCGCGGCTGATGCAACGCCGAGGGCTTGGGTGGGAGTCGAGGACACCCCCATCGGGGGCGGGACCCCCCCAGCGGGGACAGGACCCCCCCATCGGGGACACCCGGTCCGGAGCCGCCCGGGCTGCGGCCCCTCCGCCCCCGAGAGAGCTGCGGGCACCGCGTTCCCCACTGCGGGGAGCGCCGGGCTGGGATGCCCTCGACATTTCCATTTCGCTGCCTGTTACAGAAAGGCTTGGGGCGTTAGTTGGTTGCTGTTGTGTTTGGGGTTTTTGTTTGTTTGTTTGTTTTGGGTTTTTGTTTGTTTGTTTGTTTTTTTGTTTCCTTGGCTGTTTAATTTCTATTGCACAAACCCGTGGATATCTTCTTGGATATCTAAGACGTGGGCAGACTCGTGTCATGGCCTTGGAAACAAGCTGAGCAGACAGGAAATCAAGACCATCGGGAAAGCAGAAAAAACTACCACTTTATAGCCTACATTTTACTATTTGATAATGCCAGTAATATTGTCTGCATTCAGTAGAGTGTTGTAAGAATTATTACTGGTGCCTGCAATTGCCTACCAGAATATCTTTCTTACAAAAGGGAACATCCAGGATCTTTGTGCCAGAAAACTGCAGAGAGACAAAGCTCACTAGTTGTAATTCATCTTGTGGTATGTACCAAAGCTGCAGATAAGGTAATAAGTTGTCATGTAAAGACTGAAATACAGTAGCAAGAAATCCAGTATTCTGTTTGAAGATCTATTTTTTCTAATTGATTCTCTAACTTGATATTCCAGCACTGACTCAGAATGAACTGCAATGTATTATTTTAAATTAGAGAGGGGTAGTTAGGGAGGGGGAATTTTTTACAGCTGCCAAACATTTCAACTATGTACTGCAGAAAGAGCAGTTGAACATAGCCAGGCACAATTAGGATGTTTAAACTGAGTCTGCTTAGTTTTTCCACAATCAAATGCAACTATTGTATTTTATATTATAACTATATACAACAGTCTACGGCATCACATTTCAACTGATGTCTTAAATTTGAGAAATTACTTACATTTGTTATCTGTGATAATATTACTTATGTAAGAACTTTCAGCCCTTGCCTAGACTAGAAAAAAGGGTGGCTATTTTTTCATGCTTTGCAACACACAGTAGCTACTCTTAAATGGTACTCATTTAATCCTAGGGAATGCAGCATTTGATAGGAAATTATTTACAAACATTTTGAAAATTATTAGTGGTGGTCTAAACCAGCTGGGAATGAGCCATCTCACTCTCCAGATCAAGACAGTAGGCCATTTGGATTTTTTCCCCTCAGTTTCTAGGTTTTATAATTTATGAAATGAAAACCATTTCCCCTATGCTCAAGCCCTGCAGTTCTTTGGGAAATCTCTCAGTATTTGTGACAGTGAGTCCTCAGCCAGGTGCTTCAAAACCATCTCCAGACTGTTGATGATAAACAGGTAGCTCTCACGTGCATAAGGTAAAGCTATCTTTACTCAAGTTTATTTTGGATAAAGAAGCAGGAGGAATCTGAATTTGAGAGGTGAATGTTTTTATGATGTTCAGTCTAAAATATGATGTTTCACAATAGAAATTTAAATGAGTGATTGCTGCAGCCACACATTCCATCAGTAGGTGCCAAGTATCATATCCATGTTTTTGTTAACAGACTTGCACTGCCTTTGAGTGATTGCACTATTGGAACTTATAAACTAGATTGTCACATAGTGCTTATTAATACAACACTTATTCATTTGGAGACTCAGCTAAAACTTTTCAGAAGGTTAGACACTATCCAAACAATTTAATATGTTGTTTATGAGTCTTGATATTTAAAACTCCAACTCTGCTCTCCATGTAGATATGTTTAGTTTCTTGTGTGACTATCAGCCAGATGAGTCACCACGTTAAAAGACTGTTTTTCAGTCTAACTTTTTTGACAAGCATATTGTCACAAAGCTCTCAATAAAGGAATAAAGTCGTGAATAACTACTAGGGTTGGGGTTTGGTTTATTCTCAGTGTTGATTGAGATTGATTTATCATCTACTTTTGTACTACAGTTGATACCCTAGAGGTACTACAAGCATGTACTGAGATGGAACTAGTTACAAATTCTGCCTTTGCTGTAGGTGGCGTTTCCATACAGCACTTAGTGAAGGCTGTTGTAAGAGCTCATGAGATTTTGTAAAAGCTGCCAAATACAAAAATGGTGTATAGGTCAGACTGATTTGAGAGGTGAAATGAGGCCTGGTTTGCTCTGATTCAGTGTGTTAACATTGGGCAAAAGGATGGCATGGGTCATTGCAAACATGCAGTTCATTTTTCTTGTTTTCTAAAGCATGACACTCCTTTTTGTTTCCATCCAAATATCTACAAGTGTCTGTGCTAATATATCCTCTAAAACAGCTGTAAGGCCCATCCTGAATTGAAGGTAGGCTTTTTCTAGCAGAGTGTGGATATGCAAAAAGACTGAAATGTTCGAAGTTTCTTGTGCTCACACTAATCCTGAATTGGTAGTGAATGAAGAATGAGTAGTAGAGTAAGGGAAAATCATGAATGAAAAATAAACACCATTGTTTTTTTCCTTCTTTCTGAAACCAGCACCCACAGCTGGCCATCAGATATTTTTACTATCCTAATTCTAACTTCATCTGTTATCCTCTGCTTCTGGCATTGCCAAGTAAATTCTTTTTCTTCCTCTCTCACTCTTCCTTCCTTTGAACTGTACTCCATTAATAGCCAGGGAGCTTTTGGCAGGGAGACTTCTTGGATCGTGCAAGTACCCGCATATATCTGATGTGCTGCCCTATCACCAGAAGAGCTGTAAGAAGTAAATATACTGCAAGCTTCAAAAAGCCAGGTCCCAGAGAAGAGCCATAAGCTGTCACAGGTGGGAGCATGGCCCCTGTGACCTAAAGGTGACCTTCAGGCGTACAACAAGCACCTGCCGAGGCAGTGCAGCCACCGTGCTGTGGTCACAGCCTCCAGTTCATCGCCAGGACAGCGCTGTCTCCAGGCAGGGTGATTCAGCAAGGCTGCATCCTCCCTGCCAGATCGCCCTCAGGGCACTCCAGTGGGATGCCTGTTCCCTTTCCTAATGATTTCACAAGCCCTGCAAAAGCCATTTAAGACAATTCTGGGGAAATGTGTGGCTCCTCCTTTTTTGTTGCTGAGGTGTGTGGGAGACCAAAGTAATACATGATTTATAGGATCTAAAGTACTTATTGGGAGATTTCATTTTTTTTATGGAAACTTCCACGATGCTCCCACAACAAAACTGGACTGCTAACAGCTTAAAAAAATGACTCTGGCTTAAAACAGACTTGTGCATTATAGTTGCCTGTGGGAGAGCTGTTTGCTTGATTCTACAGAGCAGTTGAAATGGTCATTTCTATCTCAGCAACAACCACGCTGCTGTAACTGCTTGTGGCAAAAAGTTTATCTTGAATCTTGCAGTATCTCTTTTTGGGATAGGATGTCCAATAGTGCTCCATTTTGCACAGATACCTAGACAATATGATGGGAGGAAGAGAGAAGAAATGAGAATAAATTCCTGCGATACATGAGCTGCTACTGCATGTACAGGCAGGCTAAGCCCCTATGGAAAACTGCTAGTTATGTTATGCTGTCCCTCTGGAAATGACCTGTAAAAAAGTGCAAAGCTCCTGTCAGTCCTCCTTACTCCCTGGATTCCAGCTCCTGCATTCATGCAGGTAAGAGACTTGAGAAATCATGGCTGCATCAAGCTGGAATATTCATCCTCTGATATGTGATGCTACTCATGAAACACATAAAGGTCAAGCCTATGTTTAATAGCTTCATACTGACAAATAAAACACTGTCACTGGAGGAACTTTGTATAGTACCAGGTACCTGTGTACCTTCATTTCCTGTTTTGATGTAGGATTTGAGTTGGCAGAGTGTTTTCAAGATGTTAGTGTGTATGTCTCATTGCTCTATACTGAGATGAGCTTTTGGGATGAGCTCAGGAGCTTAACTCCTTATGCTGACTGGAAAGCCTCCTCCTCTGAGCTGGCCAGCTGCCCCAGATGGATGGGTAATAAACTGTACAGTGCCCACATCTACAATAAGTTGGAATCAGCAATACCAACTGGTGTAATGGTTACATCTTTTCATTTTGAAAGATTATTTGAACACACTAGTATAAGATGATCTGTTGATAAAATGATTTGTTTTCCAGTGGTGGGGAAAATGATGATGAGTCTGAGCAGAACTGGAAACCACCAGAAAATGACCTGATCCAGAAATTAGTAGCACAGATTGAATATTACTTCTCAGATGAGAACCTTGAGAAAGATGCCTTCCTTCTGAAGCATGTGAGAAGAAATAAGATGGGCTATGTCAGTGTTAAACTCCTCACTTCTTTTAAGAAGGTAAGCTAACTTTTTAAGACTTGAAGTGCTTCACGTAAGCCCGATGCATCTAAAACCAATAGAAGAGATGAAAATAACATTTTAGAAAGGCGATTTCACAGTCTTTATCTGCTTCTCTTGGGCTGATTCAGTTTTGCTGTGATGGTTAGGTTTCTTCTCATCAAGAACTTTAATTGCTGAACTTGTTCATGATTGGCTAGGGAAATCATAGGCTTAAAAGCATGTATGCTTTTAATTTATTCTGGGAGAGAGGAGAACATAGCAAATGGGGCATTAGGTAAAATTAATTTTTATGTCAACTACTCATGAGTAGCTCAGTAATCCTGGTAAAGTTATGTTTCTGTGTCTGATAAATGAAGTAATTTAAAGGTAAGGTGAGTTCTATTCTTTTTTTTCCCCTTAGATTAGGAACAGCTATGTAAATATGTGTAACCAATTTCTAAATTTACAGTAAAAATACCTTGTCAAGATGCTACACATGTTTTGCAGAGTTTTTCAGTCTAGAAGTCAAGGCACTCTCTTCAGACCACTTCAAACATATTATATTGGTCATAGATAAACCACTTAAGGAAATTGAGAAGTTTGGGTTTTGTTTTTTTTTTTAACTGAGATTTTTGAAGGAGGAAAAATCAGTTCAATATAATGAAGTCCCTCAGCATGACAAAACGTGTTAGGCAAACTTAATGAAATAACCTCCTCAGAACACACATTTTGCTTGTGGTTCAGAGCTAGGTGTGGAAGGACCAAGCATCACTTGAGCAGGCTTTCAGATATAGTAAGGATTTCCAGTTTGAGCTGTAGTGTCAGTTCCTGTTTTCATTAGATTCAACAGGCCACAAACTTTACAGGAGCTCACTGATGCCCCTCCCAGCAGGAAAACTGTTTACTTTTTCACTAAGTCCGCTACATGAAACTTAAATCCCACTTTGTGTTTGCAGACTGGAGCCTGCATCTGCCTTAAAATTCTGTACTTTGAGTGGGTTTGATCAGTTGTGGTGTTTAACCTGTGTCTGTCTCCAAGGTGAAACACCTTACCCGTGACTGGAGAACCACAGCCTACGCACTGAAGTACTCAGACACTCTGGAGCTCAATGAGGATAACAAAAAAGTTCGAAGAAATACCCCAGTCCCACTGTTTCCAAGTGAAAACGTCCCTACCAGGATGCTACTGGTGTATGACATCCACATGATTTCTGAGCTGCAGGCTCTTAATAAACAAGAAAATGGATGCATGCAGGAAAGGATAATGGAGCATCTCCTCAAAGCCTTTGTAACTTTTGGTGTAATTTCATCAGTCTGTATTCTCAAGCCTGGAAGGGATCTACCACCTGATATCAGGAGAGTCAGCAACCGGTACTCCCAGCTGGGAACTCAGGAATGTGCAATTATAGAATTTGAAGAAGTAGATGCTGCCATACGTGCCCATGATTTCATGTGTGCTGAGAACAAAGACACTGGTATGAAAGTTGTCCTAATAGGCACGAAACCGCCAAAGAAAAAAGTCCCCAAAGACAAGAACCGCGAGGAAGATTCCAGCAAGAGTCTGAAGAAGACTCGATCCCTTAATAAGAGAGTGGAGGAACTTCAGTTTGTTGGTGATGAATCTTCAGCAAACAGCTCTTCTGACCCAGAGAGCAATCCTACATCACCACTGTCGGGACGCAAACGTACTGCAACAAATACTGCGAGCAATTTGAGCCCCGTCATTCATCCAACCAACCATCTGAGTCCTAATGTGTCACCCAGATCAAGTCCTTGGAACAGCCCATCTTCACTAAGAAAAGTAACAAGAAAGTCTCCGCTGGCTGAAGACAGTAAGCTTAACCCAAGCACTAGCCCTGAAATTCCAAGGAAATGTACAGATTATTCCTCGGATAGCAGCATCACTCCTTCGGGGAGCCCCTGGGTACAGAGGAGAAAAGCCCAAACTCTAACACAAGAGAAGAGTCCCCTCAGCAGTCCCATGTTGGTTCGGAAAATACAAACTGCAGATGGTCTCCCTGTGGGGGTGCTGCGGCTGCCCAAAGGGCCTGATGGCACCAAAGGGTTCCACAATGGCTGCGAAAGAAGGAAGGCCATGAAGAGTGAATAAACTGCTCTTTAAAAACAGTCCCGCGGGTCAGCCAACTGCTGCTGACCAAGCCTGGTGAAAAATTGTCCCTTGAGTGACTGAGTTAAGTCAGTATTTAATTTTAAAAGCTTTTGTATTCATATAGAGACTTTATCATTTGTATATTTGTGTATTTTCTCCACAGAGCAGGTGAGGTTGGGAGGCATCTCTGGCAGTTGCCCAGTCCACCTCCTTTGCTCAGTCTACAAGTCACTGAAGGGTTTGAGTCTCTGTGAGGACAGAGACTCCTCAGCCTGTCTGGGTGATGCTTTTCCAGACAGTACAAAAGTGTTTCCTTACATTCAGGTGCAGTTTCTTATGCTCCAGTTTGTGTCCCTTTTCCTGTTACTGGGTATTGCTGAGAAGTGCCTATTCTGTATTCTCTCCTACTTCCCAGCAGGTACCTCAAACCATTGATGAGCTCTGCCCCACAGCCCTCTCCAGTCCCACCAGTGCCCACTCTCCAGGCCTCTCAGGAGGGAAGTGCCAGCCTTGTAATCAGCTGAGTCACTTAGCTCATGCACTACCCTCACCTGCACCCGTGTTTTTAATGTATTATTTTGAAATGCCTGAATATCCAAACAGGCACATAAATCATTCCTGTTAGTACATTGTTTGCAGAGCTAGGCTCCTTAAGAGCAATGTGTAAATACAGTTTAGCAGCTGTATGATGAGAAGAGTGGTATGTTACCAGTCTCACCATAAGGAGCTGAGGTTTTGAAGAAAGAAATTGAGAAAAATATGCCACAGTGAACAGTTGTTCTCATGTACATTGCCAAAGCAGTATTTTTTAGTAGGATCCGTGTGTATTTTCATGTGATGTGAATAAAGATTGATCATTGGAGACTGCTCTGTAAGTGTTGTCTCACATAATCAGATGGAAATAAACAAAAATGTTAACTCGGTCTAGATCTATTTTGTTTACTTTAAAAATAAGTTGAGTTGCACTTGAATAGATAACTTAAACCTCATCTTATACCATATGTAATTCTAGTAGTAGCTACTCAGAATTTCCATTGCATTTAAGGAAAAAAGTCACTTCTGATGGTTAATTCTATGGTGAATTCACTGTCACTGTGTGTCACAGTCATTTTTATACAATTTTATAAACTATATTATGTAAAATTATCTTATACACTATTATAAACTAAACAGTGATTATGTCACTGTTAACTCAGGATTTAACAAGCAGACTCAGCAAGAAGTGCTTAAATAAAAATTAACTGTAATCCTACCTGAAGCCAAAGAAGGAAACTGCAGTTCTACTCACAGAAATTAAACTCTGGACAACTATCCCAGGGACAGTGTCTTAGTTTGAAGGGAAAACTAAGATATCTTATTGGCCAAGAAATAAAATAATCCCTCTCCTTAAATTTAGA
>JAWWEW010000017.1:15445112-15457766 GCA_035583185.1 Anabacerthia variegaticeps
TTAAACCTATCTATCCGTACCCGGGCGTTGGCTCCAAACTTGTTGGAAGGAATTCTAAGGTTTTAAACTATAACAGACAGTAAGAGGGTTTCAGGTTCTAATGGACAGCCTGGGACCTGTGCATAACAAAGGTCTCATCAGATGGTGATTCTTCATTCCAAATGTCCACATCCTGTCCAATTTCCTAAGTGTAACACTTGTGCAGTGTAAATACCCTCAGTAACACACAGTTAGACTCCTATATGCAGAAATCCTGATTCTGTGTGTTGTTCCTCAGCCACCCACACACATTGCTGGGTCTTTTACTGCACACAAATGGAATCCTCCATGTTCCCTCCTGACTCCCATTATCAGCCAAGACACTGTAAATACTGTTGAACGCAAAGTGGTGGAGTTTTAAATCAGCAGCACACCTGCAAGGATCTGACTGACAGGGTAAGTCTTCAGAAGAGGGATTCCAGAATTCTGGATTACATACAACAGCACTGGTTCACTATGTTTAGGTGCTTATGTCATGAATAATCAGGGAAATTGGGTGGTTTTTTTTAATTATAAAACTATGCAGCATCCATGTGCCATCATGTACCAAACTATTTGGGGGCAGTACTACAGCTGATGTAAGGCAGTATTTTGAAGACAGAGAGAAGCCAATTAAATGGAAATATTGAGAATTATATGCAATAGTCCATATTGTTAAAACAATCTGTAAGGCACTGTATACCTGCAGGAAAAAAAAGAAGTTGAAAATATCAGCATATACCTGGGCTGTGCTCTCAGAATGAACACTTCCACATGTCACATTCCACATGAAAACCTTAAATTTCCTTCCATATAACACCAACAGTTTGGAACTGAAAGTCTCAGACACTAATGATGAGTCTTATTTTGCTTTAGAAAGTTTTACACGTGATACAATGAACACTGAGGATGAATCCTTAGTAAATGAATGGGAAGTCTATAGTTTTTCTTCAATAATAAACCAACTACTCTGTTACTGAAGAGTTATTAGAAGGCCATAAGCTATGAAATATTATAAAACTTGTAAGAGAATGCCATCTCATTTGAGATGACTAACATATACTTAACTATGACATTCCAGAAAGCTGCTCCACCTGTCTTTAGAGAGCTTTCAGTAAGAAAGAAAAATGGTAATTATTTTTGTTAAAAGAAAATAAGCAAGTGCTAATGTGATCAGTGAAACTATTTGGAAAGTAATTTGAAGTACTGTTTATAGAGAAAAAGTCAACACAAGCTCTTACTTATTATTCAGATAATACATAAACCCACAGCTCTGCTCCACATAATTTCCTTGCATCTCCAAAAGGAATGTCTTCTGCTTGGAAAACATTCTGTGGAAACCTCCAGCGGACACACAGACATACCAACTTCTTTGCTATCCTCCTCCCCAACCTTATTGCCACTTTGGAGCCAGAACTACTTTATGCTGACTGCATCATGAGCAGCTTTTCTATCATTGGACACACAGTCAGTATTGCTCTCAGAGCCCAGAATGTTTGCTTGTCTAATTAATCAATGTAAAAGGATCATAGGTAGGAAACACCTTCTCTCTGGATACTTCCTGCACTACCCAGCAATGCCTAGAGTTGGGTGCTGCTGCACATGCCTGTTCACAGGCATTTTGAGCTCTCAGTACCAAAAAACACACACAAGTGCATGGAGAGGGCACAGTGGCTGCAGTTTTGTGGCTGCCAGAGAGCTCTCTGCTCCGGGGACTCACCCCCAGGGAATGCTGCTTCTCTTTTGTGGAGCCCAAACACACATCCACCCCTCAAAGTGGTGGTTCCAAAAGCATGGAGGTTGAGGATATTTTTATTGCTTTTTTTTTTTTTTTTACACAACAAACAGCAATTCTAAAAAGCATTTTAAGAATGAGACCACTTTGCACAAGTAGCTCAGTTACCAAAGGTGTTCATGATTCTCAGCAGCCCAAACACCACCAGTGCTGAGAGAACCAGCAGGGACCTCCCACACACCACACAATCCACAGCAGCCTTCAGTCATACATGTACAGCAATAAAAACAGATGCAATATTTAATTCCTTTGGGACAAATATTTCATTCTCCCTGAGTTTGTTTCTGTCTTCACATTCAATCAACAGCTTAAAACCTGAAAACAATACAACCCCCGAATATACACACCACACATCCAAACTGCTTGGCAGAATTCTGCCAGCATAGACACTTTAAACACCAACAGCTGTGCCTTCACTTTATTCCAGCTCTCAAGTGTTTATATTATGATGGCATATTTCAACTAAATATTTTTTTTGAAATGTCACATCAGCTGGTGAGAAAAGTGACAACACATTTGAAAATGTAGTCACTGATTGAGAGCCCCTCCCAACTAAAAAAGAACATTTGCTTCTGTCCCCACTAACAAAGAATGTATTCCCATTGTCTTCACTTTGCACAGGCAGTTTAAGGCTGGGTTTATACCCCTGAAGTCTGAAAAAATTGCTTATTAACTCACCTAATACACCTGAGCTGTTTAGAACAACAGTTTGATTAATCAAACAGAGCTGGCTTCAGTTTACACCATTGTTCCCTTAGCTTGGATTTTACTGCACTTGAAGCAAAAATATAGTTGATTGATTCATAGGAAAGGTCCCACATCTGTGATCGAGTCAGATTAAATGTTTTTGCAACCACCTCATATTCTTGTGACAGGTTTGTTGCAAAGACGCCTTTATCATCAGTCTGGAGTTAAATTGAAAGGAAAGAAAAAAAAAAAGTTAAATTAGTTCCCCTACATCAAAAAGGCTTTTTTTTTTTATACCTACAAACCAGCTTTATCTTCCTGTCTCACATTTTCACTCCATGGTTCTTTCATCTGTGCATAATTACTTCACTCTATTTGCTCTATTTTCACTCAAATAAACTATTCAGACATATAAGAAAACTTCATAAAATGGTGGCATAATTTATCCAGAAACTAGGATTTCCTACTAAAATTGCTAGAAAGATGGCTATCAAATGCTGCATACATTCAAGCTAGGTGCAGGTCCCCTTATTCCTCTTTTGCCTTTCCTCAGATTTGGGAACTAGAGCATACTCTGCATTCTGCATCTTGACGGAAGAAACTCTCTCACCCTTTAGACAATAAAGGATTGAGGCTTATTTTAATAATAAGCACAATAGTATCATATATATATACACCCACTTGGACAATGCTACAGATTGTGGGGGTTAAATTAGCAGGATGACAGTACAATCCTGACAATGGCAGTACAAGTACTTGGCCCCTCAGTGTTTAAGGACCTTACTGAGCTGTTAGGAGAACACCAGCACTCTCACCCACACAATGACTCCCTGGTAAGCACAAGGGTATGTGCAAGCATTGGACCATGGGGTTTAAGAGCGACCTGTCAGGATGCAAACAGCTATGAAGGACATTGCATGTACAGCTGATCACCTTACCCACACAGAAACAAGGCCTGGCTTTACAACAGAACCAAGAGAAATACTGTCAACTCCCATTTGTATTACAAGCATTTCTCAAACAGAACATTCTGATTTCCTAAAAGCAAATCATTTGCTACAAGGTCAGAAACTGTAAGTCAGCTCTGGTCCACAAAAGGAGAGATATTTCTCCAACTTCACATCCCCAAATACATGGTTCAAATTGAAAACTTACACAGAGCACTGCAGGATGGCCCATGCTGTACCAGTATCCAAAATGGTGTTTGTCACAGGAAGACACTGTCTGAGATTTTATGTTTGATGTCATGCAAAGTTCTAGGGAAAAGGAAATAAAAAGAAATTAGGATATCTATCAAAACATGAGACATGTTTTTGACATGTTAATTGACTTATTTCTGTTCCTGAATAAAAATTAAAACCACCTATTGTTTCCTTGATTTTCTATGCTTCTTTGGTATCTTCTTCTGAGGAAAGTTTGGTAATCAATTTTTTCAGGGTATAAAATGTAGGGAGCTTACAAACCAGATACAGAATCACCACAGTCTTGCACAGTAACCTTAAGAATCAGTTTTGTTGTCATCTGACACATCAGTTGTCTGCTGCCATAAACACATCAAAAACCACAAAAGCATTAGGGGTGCATCTTTGTGGGCAATTCTCACTGCTGTGTCTGCCTAAGTCACCTCTGGTCAAAGTCAAATTGGAGTCACTAGGTCAGCTGTTCAGAAATCTGGAGATAGGCCCTTGTAAATATTCTTTTCCTTACCAATAGGTATACGATTCTGTCGAACAACTGACACTAACTCTTCCGAACCTGCTGCTGTGGAGTTGAGAAAAGTCCCATGCCCAATTCTGTCAGGAGGCAGGCCCAGGAGAATTTTGGTCTCCTCTTCTTGATTTGGAATCTAGAGAGGATATATTTTACATTCTGTTAAGGCAGCATAAACCAGCATATAAAATAATTACAATGAACTTCAAGTTCTATTTTCACAACATATCCAAAAGAAAGTCATAGTGAAATAGAAACACGTATGAACAGGCCTGTGACATCCTATGTCCCGCTTAATTTCCTCAAAAAATAAAACTATCTTCAGTATTTACCAGTCCAGTGACCACTTCAGCAGACTGTATGGAGAAGCCCAGCTCTCTCCTGATACAAGCAAAGCTAACTGAGCTCACTACTCAGAAATTGTGCAGAATTCACTATACAAGACTTCCAATAAAATACCAGGAAGAAAACAGTGGATCTCTTAGAGTGTTACTAATTTCAGTTTCACACCTAGCCCCCCAACATAGCACAGGAAGCAATAACTGGAACGTTCTGATTTGCAACAGATTAAGATTTCTCCTCATTTTCCTCTCTCTTGTCCAAAGCCCTAAACCATTAATATTTTGGCCCAAGGAGTTCAGAATACACAGAAGGTAATTTTAGTTTCATCAAGCTTTTCCTAAAATGGGAATTACAGAGAGGCACCAGAACAAGGAAAACTTTTACCTCAGAAAGATGCAATGCCAACTTTAGACCTGATGTTTTTGCTTCTGAGAGTGGCTCCAAAAAGTCTTGACCATGTCCTGCCTGGAACACAAAAACACATTCTACAGCTTATTTGACAAAACCCCTGCCATTATCATAATGAGGATGCCTAGTAATATCAAAACACTTAATTCAACTAGTTGCATTGAATATCTCTCTTCTCCCATTACTTCATTTGGAATGCAGCAAGCCATATATGGGCACAATTTACACAAATGTGGCAAACATCAGTAGCTCAGGAGATGCCCAAGACTTACAAGCCAATTGTCTTGACTTTGATACCTTTTATACAGCACCCACCTAGAGCTGTTCCACAGCTTTCATCAAACATTTTTGCTGTCTTAATACTCAATGAGCATTTGGTGCAGCTAAACAAAATTTAAACTAGCGTCAGCTTGCATCCACTTAGTCAATCTGACTGGGACAACTCAGTTGCAGGCACTTCCCAGATACACACTGTTTTTCAGTGGGTCTTTTCTCAGAGTCACATATTAATCTATTGGGGTTTTGTTAAGAATATTTGCCCCTTACAGCAGTAGGGATTAACCTGATAGCAAGACTACAGGCAATCTATTCCGACTAGCAACAACATCAGGCGAATTCTTGCAAGAACAAAGCATGGTTAGAACTGCTTGCTGTTATACCACATTACATATTTATCTTCAAGAGCACACCAAAATAAACCAAAAACTTACAGTGGGATCACCACTGAGGTCAAGTCCTACTACAACCCCATCACTGGAAAGCAGGAACTCTTCAGCAAGCTTAACAGTCTGCTTAGCAACTGCTGGGCCATCTCTTCTGTTGATTGCTATTAACAACCTAGGACAGAAATGCATGTATTAAATGATATACAAGCTGTAATACCAGGAGTTCAACAGATACCAGCAAAACTGGCACTTCACATCCTTCATGGCTGAGTATAAAGACTATTTGTATAGGAAACTGCTCAAATGAAGGTATCAAAGTGCAGAGGGACACAAATAGATAAATAGGTTAGCCCATGACATGCAATAGCACACGAGAAGGGTGAGAATTCTTCAGCTTCCACAAGCACACCTGGTAAGGGTTGTTATAGGAGACTATAGACTATAGGAGATGTGCAAGCAGACCACCTCCAAGCAACCACTGACATCTTCTGAAACTTCTCTGCTGGCCAGGACCACCTCTCCTTTACAGCAGGCTTCTTGCACAGCTAACCAAGCAAAATCTTTGCAATGAATCTAGGCTGTGAGAAAGGAACCTTTAATTCAAATTCCATGAAAAACACTGCTCTTCCTAAAAATGTTGCAGAGAATGGACAGGCTTAAAGCTGAGAAGTTTTACACCCAGTTTCCTTCCCTAGCAGTAAAAAAGACAAAACTTCAGGTTTCCATATATATTACCTGTTTCTATTCCATGTAATCCACTTTAAAAACCATTTTCTTTCCTACACTGATGGCTTGTAAACCTCTCTGCAAACATGACCAGCAGCAGGCTACACAAAATGTTGGAAAAGTGCTTTATTTACCTTACATCTATATCCAGGCCTTCTTCTTGACACTGCTTGATACCCTCAAGTACAGTTTCAACATACATCCTTTTGGTCATACCTACTAATACATACACACATTTGGAACAAATGTATTTTCATTAATTTTATTATACTGAAGACTCAGCTCTCTAGCCCCCTAAGCTTCATTTAGCACCTTTGATTTTAGTCTATAGTCTTCTAAGCCATATAATTCTAATTCTATCTCTAAATATAGCTTTACTGTGAAGCACACATTTGAACCAAACCTTCTCCTAAGCATCTGGAAAAACAAAACCAACTTTGTCTGAACCAGAGAGTCACAAGAGAATTTCCTTTATGTGTTTCTATTAAACCACATCAAAAAGAAAATAAAAAATGAAGTAACAAAAGTAAAATATATTCACTGTTAAAAATACTAGCAGACTCAGATGTCACAATCAAGAAATTAACCCAAAATCTTGGTTAGCAGAATTATAACCAACACATTTTTGTCCTCAAAAATCTACTGGTAAAGTGACATGCTTTTACATGGTTAAATCCTTGATTTAATATTTAAAGTATATTTTTTACTAAGCCAACCAAATTTGACTTTACTTGTTATTAACACAGTCTGTAACTAAGTTTTATAGGATGTCAAGTTTACAAATTGAAAACCAGAACAGACTGTACCTGTGGACTTCTCTTCTCTTGGAGTGCTCCTCAATTCCAGATACTTGACACCATCATCAGCAAATTCTTTAATGACATCTTTAGTTATCTGATTAAGTAACAGCATATTCAACATCACAAGAGTAATGCTTATAACTGGTTATATTTTGCTTTACAATTAGAAGACAACTAGAAATCCTGTGTTTCTAAATTAGTTTTACAGTAATTATTCTGACCTCCAATTATTACTTGGAACTCAACGCTCTTAATCCAACTGATTGTAACTGTCTGTACTGTTTGCTTGTTTTAAGTGAACTTTTAATTAACTTACCAGTAAAATATCTTCAGTCCTAGTGGTAACCTGATAGATGATCTGAAACATCTGAAAACATCTAAAATAGAAAGTTAAAAAGTTAAAAAATCTACACTGAAAATATGTACTCACTAGAGTCAATTAACCAGCCTGCAGCTTGAAATAAAAAGACCATCTAAACAGCACTTTCTGATTTTAGATGCTAACAAAGCATTTGCAACAAAAGTTATTATTATTACCACAAAGCTTTTTGAAGCATACAGGAAAACATGAAGTTTCCAAAAAAGAATACTCTGTGAGTCAATTTTCTCTGAAAAGCATATGCTGTAACTAAAAAATTTCAATCCTTTAAAGAAGGAATGAATCAACATGAGATTTCCTTTTATTATTCTGTAGATATAAGTATCAAAAATATCTAGCAGATTATACTGTGAAACTTGAAATTTATTTTCTGCAACCAGTGGCCCCACATTTCTGTTTTCAACTTAAAAATCCCTCAGTAAATCACACATGTGCATACTCACTCATCTAAGGTTCTTTTCTTTCCTTTGTCAATCACAGTCATTCCATTCTGGATCTGAAGGTCTGGCTTCTGGGCCATGAGTTTCTTCATGGTGGCAGAACTGATACAGCCATTCAAATGAGCATGCAGTTCCTAGAGAAAAAAAATACAATCCTATGGACTTTTGAAAGGGATGGCTTCTGCATCTTGTTTGGACCAGTCTTCCTGTATTCTACATCAATGTTTCACTCAGATTGAGAATAAAGTATCAGTTATCTCTATGTTTGGCTAATTATTGTTTCCTCATGTTTTTGCAAGCACTGGTTCAACGGAGACTGCCCTGTTTGTTTCCTCCTGGAGGCTGCCGGTCTCCATGGAAGCACAGCTGGCTCCAGAAAGAGCTCTCCAGGCAGAGACAGCTGGAGCGGTGTGGTCCAAGGTGAGGAGGAAGCAAACAGCTGCCTCAATACTAAGGAAAGTAAATAAGGATTCAAGAACTCTCCCCATTCACTGCCACTTAAATGTGTACGTGCACCATTCAAAAACAGCAACATGTGAATATTCACTCACCCTTCCTTTGTGCATACTCTGAAGTTTCAGCTCACACCAGAAGTGCAGCAGATGCTGCCATGAACTGCACTCCTCTGCCTGAGGCTTCTTTCTGCCTGACTCCTGACAAGCCGACTTTGGGCTCCAAACCTGACAATCCTCAGCTTCATTCCTCACTTCACCTTTGCTCCTTCTTATCTCCTGGCTCCTGACATACACAACAGGTCCCTAGCGCCCTCCCAGCTCCTTCAAAACGTATCTGCAGAGCATCTACTTTGTTACCTACCCCTTCTTCCTCCTGTACATATCCCTTCCCACTAGGAAAAAAAAATTGGAGAAATATTTCTTCACTTGAAAACACATTGAAGTGCTAACTCCAGCCAAGCACCAAGAGCTGTGGCTGGAAACCGAGCCAGGCACATCCTGCCGTGACCACCTCACATTTTTCACAGACTCACCGTTGAAACACCTCATGGGACTCTGTCAGACATCAAACACACACCCTGAAAAGCGACTGATTGAGAAGGAGCAGGGAACAGGAGGGTGGTGTGCTCTGGAGCGGCTCTGCCCGTGCCCCGGTGCTGCTGTGCGAGCGCACCACGAGCCGCGATAAATCCGCACGGGAGGCGAGCACAGATACGGCACAAGCAAGGCACACCCTGGGGACATGGGAAAAAGCCTTATCTGAGCCAGACTGCTCAGGCCAGACCGGGGGAAGAGGACAAAAAGATAAAATGAAGACCGCGCACAACTGATTTAGCTGGAATTAGATCAGCCGCTGGGGTCCGTAAACAAGCTGGGCAGGCAGGTGCATTTCCCTGTGGGGTGAAAAAGGTCTCAGAAAACACGCGTTTGGGGGAAAATTCCGAGAGAGCAGCAGCAAGGCTCGGTCAGTCTGTGGTCTGTGAGTCCGTGTGTCTGAGTCTGTGAGTCTGTGCGTGTGCGTGTGTGTGTGTCTGTAAGCTGCCAGCCCCGGCCCCGCTCCCATCCGAGCCCATCCCCGACCGCCCCCGCCGCTCACCGCCTTGGGCAGCCGCCGGTAGAAGAGCAGCTCTCGGTCCCGATCCCGGTCTGGATCCCGATCCCGGTCCCGCTGTGCCGCCATGGCCGCGCCTGTGCCGGCGGAGGGCGGGACATGCGGGGTCACCGCGATGGCACCGCCCCAGCACCGGCACCGCCCCCGGCAGGAGCCCGGGGACCCGCGGGATGGCGATCCCGGATACCCCCGGCATGGAGCTCCCCGGACACCCGCGGGATGGAGCTCACGGATACCCGGGGGTCGGTGCCGGTACCGCCGCTACCCCTCCCCGCCCCGCAGCAGGAGCGAGGTGAGATCATAACAAACACTGTTATTATTTAATGCCACAAAAGCTGCAAGTCGCAGTTTATTGAAGCGATAGGATTTGCAGCCCGACTGCCCCGCAGTGCTGCAGCAGCGGCAGCTCCGGCGCAGGGCGGGCATAGACCGCCGGCTATTTACTGCTGATACACGTTATTCTCTTGTAAATGGAACTGGTCTGCTACATTATCATGTCCCAAAGCCATAAGCGGATAAACTTATCGTCTAGATGCTAGCACATTTTAAAAGCAATGTGGCAAACTTGCTAGCACAAGAATAGGAATTGTAACTTTTCACTGATATGCCAGCCAAACCCAACCCAAGCAAAGACGTTCTGGAACAATTATTTCATATTTAGAGTTTAGTGCTTCTGCAATCTAATTCTAAAACCCCCACAACATTAAGTCAGGTCCTGAAGCAGATGTTAGCTTTTGCTATGTCCTAAACCAAAAGACAAGACAATCATCAAAAGTGGTGGTCTACATAATACCAGTGTAACTCAGGCAAATAAATTATCCTTCCACAAATACAAAAAAAAAAATTTACTGACAGATTTAGGGAAGAAATATGAATTAAACAATTCAGTATTCAGGTTAGTTTGCATCCCTTTCGGGGCCTGATAGATCATCCAAGTGCAAGCACAGTGCAGAATTTGGTTAGCTGTTCAACTTTTTTCATAGAAAAATAACAGATCCATAGAAGAAATGAAATTAATTTCAACTTACTCAGTGATCCACTCTTTTATTTCACCTTAGTTAAAGGCAAACCAAGTACAGATACTGTACATTAAAATGTATGCACACAGAACAAACAGTTGTTCTTCATTCTACCTTAAAGGCTCAAATCTCCACATTCTTTTTTTTTTTTTTATTTAGAGCCCTGTCCAGGCAATGACTCCCCTCTGAAAAACACTGCACCCACACTTAAATATAAAGAGAACCATCTGCAGGTCCCACATAGCCAACACCTATGAGCAGCACATCAATTAGTGTCCATATTCCAAGTCCTCCAAAGCTGAAGAGTTTTCCTAGACCTTCCCTCCACTGGCCCAAATAGAAACGATCAGCACCAAATCCACCAAGGGTGATGCTAAAAGAATAAAAAGATGATTAGTATTATTATTTTTAGAGCTCAGCTTAGGCATCCATACACACTGACCTACCTACAAACCAATGATTGTTTGGCTCTACGTCATTCAAGAAACTACACATTTTTTGTAGAAAAAACCCAGTTCTTCAGTAAGAAAAGCTCTTGATGAAATAATACTATTTCTTAGCTAATTAAGACTATCCAGAGACTTCAGGTTTTTATTCATGAGAAGCAAGAAACCCAAAACTCTCCAATTTTTAAATGTATCTGGACTCTTCTAAACTAGAAAAAGCTAAAAACCCACAACAAAGACATAGAAAATTTCCAAATGCTACATTCAGCCCCACACAGGAGTCAGACAACAGTAAGTTTCTCCAGCTGGTGGCAGAAAGAACAACTCTTACTCAAAGGGATGCATGTTAGACCTCTCGCTTAATCACAGACTTATTGTATCTTTGGTTCCAGGAACCTAATTTATCATATTAACCACTTTTGAAATATTAATTTAGTGAAAAAGGTCTCACCACCAAAATAACTTCAGTTACTTTCAAATTGCTATTGTGGTGCTCTAATGACTTATTCCAAAAATAACCTCTATTGTTTTTTTCAATACTGCTTCCCTGGTCTCTTCCCTAATAATTGGAAATGCAAGAAACTTGGTCTTGAGGCACTTCTAGCTGTAACAGCTGGGAGGGAAGCCATAACAAATGTGTACAAACTACAGCCAGCTCAGTGACATCTATCAAATTCAGAAACTGCTGCATTCACTTCAAGTCCCAAGTAGTAATTCGGGCAATTTCCAGCCCTAACTATTTAAAAGTATAATAAAAATAGTAGGAAAAACCTAAATATCTGCAGATATCACCACATGAAATAAAAGCCAACATGTCATCTCTACTCAGAAAACGGATCACTATGTGAAGCCTAAGAATGGTTATTCAGTTAAAAGACAGCAAGCAGAAAACCACACAAACTGAAGATTTTATAGACGACTATTCTATTTTAGCTTGATGTTATCTAATAGTTCTTGGGTACCTTAGTGCCAGGGCAGTAGACCACTTATAACCTCCAGTCCAGTTGCAATAGA
Organism: Anabacerthia variegaticeps; assembly: GCA_035583185.1. Classification (NCBI taxonomy): domain Eukaryota; kingdom Metazoa; phylum Chordata; class Aves; order Passeriformes; family Furnariidae; genus Anabacerthia; species Anabacerthia variegaticeps. Next base: position 15,457,128 of record JAWWEW010000017.1, read on the forward strand.
GCATCTTAGGAAAGACACGGTTACCTAAACGTCAGAAAACATTAAAACCTTACTGTAATAAACAAAGACTGTATAATGAGTAAGAAAATGACAAGCAAAAAGACACTATTTCTCCAACAGGAGTCTAAAAAGGTTGACACTAACTGAGAAAATAACTGCCAACACAAAAGCTCATACAGTTAGTTCCCTGTTCCATCAATCTTGTTCCTTTCATCAGAAAAGTCTCTAAACAAATGGGGAAAAAATGTAGTAGCTGGGTGAAAATAGAGTAATTTTTTTTTAATTACCCTACTGAGACATTTGATATCAATTCTGTTAGTGGTGTCCAAATAAGTTTAACTCATAGAAGTTAACAAAAATAAAAAGAACTATTTTCTCTTGTGTGACAGTACACAACAGTTTGCAGTTGGATGTCACCATTATCCTTGAAAATGTAACTATAGAAAAAAAAAATCCAGAGATTAATCAAGGTGCAGGAGGCTGTTACTGCAATGGACATAAAAAAACAATGTATCCACCCACTGAAGCCGAGCTAAAGCTCCAAGGGTTAAAAATTAGCTTAAAACACTTAACACTGAGAACTAGCTATGAGTAATGCTTAGTTAGGAACAAGATTAAGGACAGAACATCCCTGAAAAT
>JAWWEW010000017.1:15457866-15477819 GCA_035583185.1 Anabacerthia variegaticeps
GGGGTTCCCCAACGTTGCAAATAAATACCTTGCTGTTTATAGACTAAAACTTTGTCTCTAAACAGTTATTATCGGCCGTTTTTCCGGCATCACCACTACAAAAGATATTAAGAAATTCTTTAGAAAAAAAGCTGCTTTACAGAATCTGGCTGGGCCCACCTTACCGAGGCAATGGATGTGATCCCGGACTGTACAAGTGGCATTGTATCGTTGTCGTGGACAAGACACCGTCATGCAGTTTGTGGAGTTGGTACAGACATAATCACTGGTGTCAAGCTGCCAGCAAAACTGGCACGTCATGTTGATTGTGAAGTTCTCCTGCTCATGGTTATTCTCATCCTGTGAAAGGACAGAATAACCACTTAAACAGTACTGAAAACAAAATCAGGGTGCAGTATCAAAGTATGGGGTTTTTGGCAGAATTGTTCTGTTTGCTACCTCTTATGTAGTCAAGTACATCAGAAAAATCAACATTAGAAAACCGACAGAGTTATTAAAGTCAAGTTTAACATTCCTGATTCCTCCAATCTAAAGCTACTGCCAAGAGGAGGACTCATTCAGTCTCACCTGTAAGGTTAGTCTGTAGTTCTGACAGATACTGAGTCTCCCCACTCTCAAAATGGTTAGACTGGTTTAACTCAATGGCATGGCCAGGTAACGACAAGATTCAACACAAGAAAGGCAAAGCAGGGAAGGGCAGACCTGCCTCTTCAGCAACAGCCTACAGTGGTGATCAAACATATCACAGAACTGCAAACCTGCCTACACCAGAACCTGGAAATCAATATTATGGATTTTAAGATAAGATGCCACAGTTTAATTACTTAAATTTGGGGTCAAAAGTAACAGGTTACTTACAACACAATGAACATGTGGCTTGACTTTGCAATCAAAAGTGGCTGGCTTCCCATATATACAGGAGTAGTTTGTGTTACATGTCATGCAGTCTGGTGGCAGTCTACTGCAAAGCCCGTTGCTGGGACATTTAATCACGTAAGATGGAATTTCTGTGCTTTCTGAAAGGGGGAATAAGTGGATTAAGAAACAAAATAAAAAAAGGTAAATAGTCTGAAATATATATAGAATTCTTTATACATATATGTACATAAACACAGGCACTGACACGGTATAAAGGCCTTTCCTCACTACACACTGAGCAGCACTCCCAGCCAGGGGAGCCACACAGCACAGCAGGGCACCCACCAAGGGCTCTCACACTGAAGCTCCATAGACACCACAGCGACACTTCAGCACAGCAGCAGAACAGAGCTTATGGGAATTAGTGCCACCTCAGCCAGCAGTTCTCAGAAGTAATCACTTTAGGTACAGCAGCAGGGTGACACGGGTAACCTACTTTTAGTTCAGCTCTAATTAAGGTTACAGCTCACTCAGCCATTTGCTGTTTGTATGGGCACAGCATCACCTCTTTGACTGAAATGCTGTTCTTGATGGCAGTTCTGAGGCACCCTCGGTGAGCTACAAAGCTGTGCTGATGGTGGATAGGGAACGGGAACAAGTTCTTGCAGAATGCTGGAGTCCTTCAAGAACTTCCACCATCCTGACAGGGAGTAAATCACATCAGCCACAATGGCAGTTTAACGGGCCATTTTCTAGTTCTTATCCGAACCAACTGTCCAACGAGATAACGCAAAGTAATTGTTATAGTCACTGAAGGGCAATTCATGCATTACATTATAATGCCTCTTACCACTGTGAAAGCATATACAGGTTTCTAAGACATAATTCAAGGACTTTTAGACTCATGACACTGAGGAGAAGAGCCCACAGACAACAAACCAAAGAAACAAGGTAATACCATACCTGCCGCTTTAAAATAGGGAGCATTTGTACTAGTTGAAGTTAGGCTTTTTGCCAGCGTAGACTGTGGCTGTGACAGCTTTGTTGTCATCAAAGATCCAGCTAGAAGAAAAAAAAAAAACCACACAGAGAAAGTGATATTTCTAGAACAAAACTGACCTTCAGAAACAGTTTGATTTCAACATGCTGAGATGAAAATACAAATGGAACGTGCAAGTAGAGTAGAAAAATCTGCTTTTCATGTTCTCCTCATAGTGAGATGCTTGTGTTAAGCATTAAAATGACCATTAGAACAGAATCGCCCCTTCTGGACAACGAACTACATTTATTTCCATTCAGCCTTATTTGTCGATTCATGACAATTAAACGCAGCGCTCGAAAGTAGATTTTTTCACGGCGTTTGGCGCTGAACAATACCACTTAATGAAGCAATACAGGATCAGGTCTGTCCGCGTCAGTGTCGGTCCCCCGAGCGCCAGGGGGCAGGCAGGGTTGTCACACCCACACACAACCCCACACACCCCCACACTCCCACCCTGGCCTCGCCAGGCGCGGTTTCGGTCTCACACACACAGCGAAGGTGCTGTGTAACCCAGCAGCGGGGTGACAGGCCTGCCCCGAGCTCTGCGCTGTCACCGGGAGCACCTCAGCCCCAGCACAGCCAAACGCGGCCGGCTCGAAGCACCTCGATCCCCCCCGCCCCACACACACCCCGCGGGCCGCCGACCCGCACCGCAGCCCCCGCACCGCGCTCACGGTCACCCCGCACCGGGCGGGCTCTCAGCGCTGTGCCGCCTCTCAGCCGCCCGGCACGGCAGCCCCGAGGGGGCTCGGCCGGTCCCCCCGCCCCGCTCACCGCGACCGGAGAGCACGGAGAGCTGGGCCAGGGCCAGGCCGAGCGCGGCCCCGCACAGCGCCCGCAGCGCCGCCATCTTGGCTCCGCCTGCCGGGCCGGGGCGGGCCCGCCGTGAGGGGCGGGCGGGGCAGGGCGCGGAGCCCCCACCCCTTCGGAGCCTTCAGCCCTTCGGAGCCCTCACCCCTTCAGGGCCCTCACCTTTTCATTGCCTTCAGCCCTTCAGAGCCTGCACCCCTTCAGAGCTGTCAGCCACTCTGAGCCCGCACCCCTTCAGAGCCCTCAGCCCTTCAAAGCTCTCACCCCCTCACCTCAGCCTTCACCCCTTCGGAGCTTTCAGCCCCTCAGAGCCCTCAGCTCTTCATCACCTTCACCCCTTCATCCTTCAGAGCCTCACAGTCCCCCTTTGTCCGCGTTTCTGGCCTCTAGGAAATTTTACACTATTTATCAGTTTGTCTTTGATCTCACCCATGGGTACAAATATCGCTCAGGGGATGGTGCCAGGCTCTTTGGAGCAGTGCTCAGTGACGGGGTGAGGCGCAGTGGCCATAAAGTAACACATAAAGAGTTCCCCCTCAGTGTGAGGAAAGCCTGAGTTGTGCTCAGGGTGGCAGAGCACTGGAACAGCTGAAACAGGAGTTTCCCTGTCAGGAGATATTCCAAACACACCTGGATGAGTCTTCCTGTGGCACCTGCCTGGCCTGGGGCTGTGCTGGGTGAGCTCCACAAACCCCTCCAAACTGGTTATTCTGTGATTCTGCACCTCTCTCCTTGCTGCAGGTCATACAGAAACTGAAATGGCAAGAGCATGGATACACATGTGATAAAAAAAGTCTTGATACTTTCAAAACCTAAAAATTCACGGTAAAAAGCCACCCAGGAGTGAATTCTGCAGCCTGAATACATCACATCTGTCACATAAGCTTGAGTCCATACAAGTAATTTCATACATAAAATATAGAAATATAAATAAAAATCATGCTCCACACCCTGTGTTAACTCTGTTAAGTGGAACACAAAGCTCTCCCAGCCCTTGTTCCTTCAATTTTTTTTCCTTTTCTTTTAAAAGCAGAAGATAAAAACAGGTACCTAAACCCAAATGAATACAAAACTACTCATAGGCCTATTTAACACAAGTGTCAGGCAAAAGTAAAACACAAGCTTTGTGTAATGTTTATTCACTAAATAGTATTTTCTGCTTCATGGCTGTGATATTTAAACCACAGCTGGATAGCTCAGATAATTGAGCAACACATTTAACACTATCTAAGCCAGTCAACCAAAAAAACAGCATATAAAAGTGAAAAAAATCACCGTAAAAATTAATCTCTCAAAAAAAATCCAGTTCAAGTGCCTGCAGGAGCAACTTTAAAAAACATTCATAAGCATAAACAAAACAGAAATATGGCCTATTTAAATCCAAACATGCTGTTTTAAAATTAGAATTGTCCTCTGTTCTTTTTCAGCCTTCTCAGCATCCCCAGCAAACACAACAATAAATTACACACAGAAAGATTTTTCAAAGTTTTTTTGTTCTAGAAAAAAGCCAAATCAACAGCAAACACAGGATAAAATAAAATGCTTCACACACAGGTATGGTAATTCAATTGCATTCTTGGCAACCACCTGCACAGCAACCAGTTAACACACCAACTCCATCAGTGCCTTGTTCCACCAAGACTTCCAAAGACACCAATGTATTTGTAGTCTGTGAACACAGGCTCTGAAACAACCAGGCTATTCCCCCCACAGAAGTCTTTTGTTACAATCTGGAGCTAGAAAGAAACTAAGTCAAACTGCTCCTCAGGCACTGACCGACTGCCAAGCTCTGAATTCCATACCAGTTATGCACCTGCCCAGTGGCCAAGGGAGCGCAGCATTCCCAGCAGCAGCCACTGCCTTTCCCGGCCTCCTGCTGGGCTGTGCAGCCCTGATTTACTTCCACAGCACACCCAACGTGTCTTAGTGGAGGTGCAGGACTTTTTCAGCAAGCATTCTGTGACTCAGGCAGGTTGGAAACCCATGCAACTGCTAAAGGAGTTGGTAGAACCATCAGTCCTCTCATGCTTTTCCTGGAGCACCAACACTGCTACACTGGCTGATTTTGTGTGTCCATTAACTGAAAATTCTCTCAGATGACCATCACTGCTGTGCACAAGAAACATTTCACATGGGCAGCTAATTTTTTTTTTTTAACTAATAGCAATGTCAGAATTCTTCTTCTGCATTTGGAATATGTGAACTCTTAAGTTTCTTGAGTTTTTCAATAGCAGAACATACTGAAATCTCTCCGTGAACTTTGTTGTCTCTTGTTCGCACGTTGACAGCATTATTTGCTTTCTCCTTTTCTCCAACCACTGCAAGACATAGCACAAAGTAAGAAAGTATCTACATTACAAAATTAGTTTCTAGACAAACTCTATGTCCAATATTAAAACTTAAGTGATATTCAGAAATGTGAGATGCTGCAATTACCTACCTAAAATGAAATTATACTGAGCCAGCTGTGCATTTCTAATTTTCTTGTTTAAGGTGCAACTTTGATCTAGATCCACATCTGACATAAATCCTGCTTCAAAAAATTGGTTGCAAACCTAAAAAAAAAAAACCCAACAAAAACCTCTCAGTATTACTATATATTCTAAAACATACATTTGTACATGCTGTAACTACTGATCTCTCCCAGTAATTAATTCATAATTTTGCTCTTGTGAATCATTGCAAGGAATTCAATGAAGTTATCAGCAGAAACCTGAACACACACTTAAGGGCTTAGTAGGACTACAGCTGGAAGACCATGCAAGGTAATATCCCTATCAACTGTGTGCTGCTGTCCTCAGGCAGCCACACTGCTCAATGTCAAAAATGTGTCCTCAGTCTGAGAAAACAGAAAAAGCAGAAAGAACAAAACTGATTATTCTTGCATTAAAGAAGAGCAGGGCAGAGGGGTAAAACCAACCACGGTCAAAAGTGATGTAGTCAAGAATATGCATGGTGGAAAATGGAAGAAACTGGCTCTGCCCCTACTTTATGCCAGTAGAACTGTAGTGACACATCAGTTATATCACATTTGTCATCCAGACTGTTTTTTCCTTTAATAATTACATAAGTATGTCCATAATAACAGCACCCAAACCCCTTAAAGTTGCATATCCCTTACTCAGGCTTATACAAATTTTAGACTGGAACTTTCATATTGAAAAGTTTACCTCTCCCCTCCAACTATGTTTCCAAAATTATTAAAGCATTCATTCTCTGTTCTAGGACAAGTACTTAGGATCTATTCAGATGGTCTGGTGCCAGGGAGAGGCAGGCCCTGCTCTCACCTGCTGGGCGTACTCCTCCGACATCGGTCCCACGGGCACCACCATGACCTGCCGTGGGGACAACCAGAGTGGCCTGGAGAGCATGAGGGACACATGGGATAAATGACACTGCTATTCATAACCATGGTCCACAATAATAATAATTTCTTTTCTTTACAGAAATATTTATGTTAGCTATGTTGGATAGTATATTACCTTGGTCTTTTCAAATAATATAGCAAATAGATTGATTCCATTAAAATGACAAATGCAGAACTCGGATGTTCTGTTCACTTCCTAGCTGACTTCACAATTTTAAACAGCATTTTTTTTCACAAAGTTTTCATTTTTATTTAGGTAGATAGTCAGACATATAAGTGGCTGAACCTAAGAATTAACTCTTCCTTAATACTTTAAACACATTTATAAAGAAACACTTTCAGAACTTATTCAAGATAAAACAATCCATCTCAGAAGTACAAAAAAATATTTCACATATTAGGACTAATTCATGTCTGCATATATAAAAATAATTGCCTTACATATGTCTGACTTCTTCCCAGTACAAAAGCATGATTTTTTAAGAAAAAAGGGACAAAAATAATGCAGGACTTACACATTCAATTACAATTCTTATTTCTGCATTATTCTACTTTTTTTTCTGCAGTCTCATGAATTTGAATTTCTAATACTAAAGTAGTTAGAAGGATATCGAACAACTCAGACCAGAAAACTGGACTTATTTTCTTGCAATCTTATATACTAATATTGAGAAAATTCTAGGGATATTATTTTTGCATTATAATAAATGGGGCATAAAGAAGGATCTGCACTTTCTACGTTATTAAACACTTCTTAGAAGTCCATTTGTGCCACGTACCATTTTCCTCCATAATTTTCTGCTAGAATAGCTATCATTCTCTCCACAGACCCCAAAATAGCTCTGTGAACAATCACTGGTCTTTTCTTATCATCGCCGTCCTTACTGAAAAAAAACCAAGTAAAGTTTTTTTAAAAAATGAAATTATCTTAGCTCACACACATGTAATCCTACTAATATTTTTGATTCTACTTTTTAACAGCAAGGCAAAATTTCGTTAGTTACACTTAGGCAAAATCGACTCTCTTTATTAAAAATGTACTTTAAGTCATCTAGGCTTTTAAAGGAATATTGAATAATCACAGCGACTTAAAATAATCATGCCCATAGCTAGTGGCATAGACACAAACTCTTAAAATTGAAAAGACACTCGACTGACTCAGCATCATTTCTGTGCATTTTAATATTTAATGTTCTTCCTTGTTCTCTCTTTTCCACTATGACTTGCTTTTATTTTGTTGCACAGCATCTTACTTGCCCTTACTGTTCGTTGCTTTGCTTAAATTACGATCCTGTGATAAGAAGGCAGCTGTTGCTTACAACAGTATTATATGGCATCTGCTGTGGAACATGCAGCAGGACCAAAAAGTAACAAAGATTCTTATTTTATCTTCCCCATGGAATTCTTGATAATATGCAAAAACAACCACAGCAAGAAAAACAACCCAGAAAATGTGTATTCAAGTCAACATGACACTAAAATTAATCTGCTCAGTGGATTAAAATCCCTCTTTCTAGCTGGAAGCCAAAGTGAGATTTTTACTAAAAACTGTTTGCATTTGGTTTATGTTCAAAGTTAACTAGTTTAACCCAATAAAATCAAAGAACTACTTAGTACTAACACAGCAGCTCCTGAAGGCATGTTTGAATTTGTATGCTGTCTTCCACGAAGACACCCTGACTAGGCTGAAGGTGAAAACTGACTCAACTGACTTGTTTTTAGCATTATATATGATCAGCTGTCTTCAGAGCTGGCAGACAAGACAGACAATGAGAGTTTCTTGCAATCAGCAGCATTTCAACTAAAGTGAGTTATCATTACATTGAGGAAATATCCTCAAGTTTGTGGCGCAGTCCCCTACTCACCAGGGATGTTTCCCCTCCTTACCAGGCTAATGATTTGTTAAATGAGCAACACAGCATTAATACATAATGGGAATTACAGATAGTGAAAGCATTTTTGATTTGTTTTACTTATTATTTCATTTAAAAGAGGAAGCTATTCAAACCACTCACCCAACATAAGTAAGGTTAAATCGAATGGGTAGCTGGAAGTCAAGCTGGATGGTAGCACACTGATGGTACCTACCAATTGCATCTTTGATTTTAATATCAATCTGTGAAGCAAAATAACACAGTTACTAAATATAGTTTGCCTGCAGTATGTCTGCATTCTTATTCAGCCAAAGTTATATTAAAATGCTGAATCACTCACCTTAGGACCATAAAATGCTCCATCTCCTGGATTCAATTGCCATTGCTCTCCAAAGTTATTCAAGCTGTTTTGAAGTTGCTAATAATAAAATTGACAGAGTAATTAAAAAAGGTATAGCAGAGCCTCATTACTGGAAGTCAAAGCAGTTGCCTTTGAAATTCAAAGGGAGTCAAGAGGCAGTACAACCCCTCCTGCTCAAGCATTTGTTCATTTATGATAAGTAACCTTGTACAAATGACGTGATTAATCAGAAAAAAAAAATAGAAATCTAAGCAGTTCAAGATAAAGGGCTAAGTAAGAATCTGGAAATTCCCATTTTTATACAGAAACTTCAGATTTAATGTGATGTTTTTCAACAAGCATTTCCATTAAGGACAATATTTAGCACCTGATGTAAGCCATTCCATCATTCAACATGAAGGAACTCAGTTAAAGATTTACCTCTGCAAATACAAACATTAAGGGGTTGGTTTGTTTGCCTTTAAATGATTTACCTTTTCTGCATGATCCCAGATCTCTAACTCTCCGAGATAATTATCTGGTCTTGTAGAAAGGTGTAGTTGAAAGGTAAAACCAAAGACAGCATACACTGACTTCAAAAAATCAAGACAGCCCTCAATTTCTTCTTCAATCTTAAACATAAACCAAAATGTATTAGTTAAAATTTACAATTTAATCATGTAAAAATGTAACTGAAACTATTGAATTCCTCATAACCAGAATATAAGAGTCCATTAAATAAGAAAAATTGAAAGCCACATCCTACAAACCCAGATCTAGACAATGGGTGAAGAGAGAACTGAGGTGTTGTGGCTTCAAAACATGGAAGGAAAGCAATATTTTTGTTAAGTCTGGGCTTCTGCAGCCAAATTCCATCCATCAGAATGGGCCAGAGTACATTACTTTATAAATGTAGCTCCACTAAAATCCACAGCATTACTGACAAAATTAAGTATTTGTTCAGGATAACTATAGAAAACCAAACATTGTGAACAGCTTTTTTCTTCGCAGGGGGAGATGGAAGATGCAAAAAAATCCTATTTTTTGAGATTTAGTTGCCCAATGCATCTTTCTAAGTGGAAAAATTTTGTACAGAAAATCTTACTACATAATTCATAATCAATAATATCCCTCAAATAACAGTTTTCTGCTTTTGATATAAACATTTTGTAACTTCAAAGAAAAAAATAAAAATAAATGAGTACGGCATTACTATTGGGGAAACTTTCAACAAATAAACCAAGTCCCATAGGCTATTGACTTCAGCAATATTGCAGAGGTAAAGAAATATGGAATATCAGGATAACTAAGAAGGAAGCACCTAAACCTACCAAAAAACCCCATCAAAAGCAGCAACACAATGGAAGAAACTAGAGCTAAAATATTATGGGGATTTTTTTCTTGTTTATTGTTAGTTTGCACTGGGAGAAGAAAAGGTTCTTTTGGTTTTGGTTGACTGGGGGAGGTGCAGTGGGTGCTTGGTTTTTGGAGTTTTTTCATTTTTACCTGTTCCATTGTGCAAAAGATGTGAGCATCATCCTGCTGGAAGCGCCTTACACGAGTCAAGCCACTTAAAGTCCCAGAGAGCTCATTTCGGTGAAGAACTCCAAAATCTGCAAGTCTAAGAGGCAATTCCCTCCAGGAGCGTGGACGATGGGCAAACATCAAGCTAGAAGGAACATGAAAGAGGAGATTTAAGACAACACAGAAATAAACCAAGGTCAACACAGACAGTAATCACATTTTTAAGCATTTTTTCATTCAGGTTGTCTGCATCCTAAAAGACAGACAAACAAAAAAATGCATCACTCAGAAGGTACTGCTAAAGACCACCTAGGGAAAAAAAACACACTGTAAGAGTAAATCAAGACTGGTTCATCTGTACCTTATGGCACATCTGATGCTTATTTCTATCCAAAACAATCTGTATTTACTAGTGGCACAGGCTAGTATTAGCATGCACAAAGCTAGCTCACTTAATGCAGACTTACTTCTGGGACACTGTCAGAGAACCTCCCTGGATACATTAGTGGCTTAGTAGTCTGTTGTAAACATGCAATAATACTCCATTTATTTCTCCTCAGCCCCACAAAGGATAAATTAAGTAAAATAAGAAGTTTTTCAGTTGAGAGTACAAACCAGTGTCCTGGACAGTTCATGGGTTTAAGGGCGAAAGTTTCCTTCTCGACCTCAAAAGAGAACATATTTTCACTGTAGTGCTGCCAGTGCCCTGAAGCTTCCCAGAGTTTGCTGTTGAAGATGTTTGGAGACACAACTTCAGTAAAATTACGCCTGTGATACTCCTCCTGTAGAACAAATTCAACATTTAAAGGGTGACAGAGCTTCTGACAAGGCAAAGCTTGATTCTTTTAAGCAGTGTTATTATGATGGCAATTTACAGAGAGACTAAAGGACTACTGCACATGCAAGTTTAGCACAACTGGAAAAGCACAGCTTCACTCTGCACTATTTTCAAAAACATTAGATCTGTACAATCATAGTGAAAATCTGGTAAATATTTACATACATAGCTACTTCTCTTTCTGTGGATAACACAGTGCTATGAACGGCCCATCATTTAAGACTGATAACTGATAATAAACTTGCTGGGAGTTCCATTAGTATATACTCACTCGTATGAAATCCATGAGTGTGTTATAAAGAAAGGCACCTCTGGGGAGGAAAAAGCAGCTTCCAGGACTCAAATCATGAAAGAAGAAGAGTTCTTGCTCCTAGGTAAATTAAAACCAGAATGCTCTAACAACAATTCAGATAGAATTGAAGAACAGAACTACTTCACACACATTGAGGCACTGTTTGCAAAGTTGAAATGTTACAGAAATGACTTACACAAGTCTACAATTTACTGGTGTTGCTGAGAACTTGACCTGCAGTTCTTACTTTTAGAAGTTTGTAATAACACTGAATTCCATTTGATTCTTTGACTTCCCCAATATCCTGAAGTGTTATCTTAACCTTACCTTTAGTAATCAAAGCAATGAACCATGTATTAATCACACGTGAGGGTTGCTGGCTGAAGCTGTGGAGCCACTCACTCTTTATCAGAATTTTGTCTCAAAAAAGAGAAGCTCAGCAGTGGCTCTGGTACATCTTAGGAGAACTTTACCCTCTTCAGTATCATAGATATTAAATACATAAACAGTCAATAAATTCACAGGGTATGCCAAGTTGGAAGGGACCCACAGGGATCACCGAGTCCAACTCCTGGCCCTGCATAGGACCCTCCCCAAGAGTCACTCCACGGGCCTGAGAATATTGTCCAAATGCTTCCTGAGCTCTGTCAGGCTTGGAGCTGTGCCCACTGCCCTGGGGAGCCTGTTCAGTGCCCAACCACCCTCTGGGTGAAAAATCTGATTCATTGATACTAGATAATTTATGAAGAGGAAAATCAAACAAATACTATGGAAATATTCAAGCCTTAATAAGTAAATAGAAATAAGCATGATCACTTCCATAAAGGCCATTTTCTACTTCTTTTTGTCATTGTTTTATGTACATTTCTCATTGTCCCTTCCTCTTCTGAGTTACCCTCAGTTGTTCACCTCTGCTTGTGAAGGCTCCTTCATGTCTGCCACAAGCAGCAAGAGGTTAATGCCCTCATTCTCTGGTCCAACAATGCTGACCTTCACTTACACAACAGTTTTTCAAATAAATGTCTCCCTGCTTTCACCTGTACTGCTCATTGTGACTTTACATACCCACAAAGCTTCTTTTCTCACATACCCTCCCTGTAGCTCCACCCTTAGAGCAAAGGTGTAAACCTTACACTATAATGAAGAATGACCAAACCATGTTATTTGTACAATTTTCAAATCAATTCTCTTCTATGAAAAATACAGTGGTTTAGATAGAATCTGTAAAGACTCTACATTAAAAGGTCTAAAAGTTGCATCCCTAAACCAAGGGATTAAACCCATTGACTTCTTCCCCAAGTTAGTTTAACATTCATATGCAAGTGAAAAGTTGAGTTTGTAGAATTAAAGTTTTAAAATGTAGGTGATACCAGAACACACAAAGAACTGGTTCTCATTCAAACTATCAAGAACACCCCTACCCCAAACAGACCAAAACTAAAAAAGAACGAAAGAGAATGGATTTTATTATAGAAGCATAAAAGAGAAGCAGACAATGGAATAGTGTACCTTTCCAATTTTCCTATGATCCCGGTTTCTGGCTTCTTCCTGAATTTTTTCCCATTCCTTCATCATTTTGTTATCAGGAAAGGATATGCCATATATTCTCTGCAGAGTTTCCATGTCAGATTTTCCTTCCCAGTATGTAGAGGAATTCTGATACACAAAACCGAAACTTTAAGATAATATTACATTATATCAGGGAAAGGAGGGATGAACATTAACACATTCAAGCATTACTAATTTTTTCCTTGGGAAAAGATTTATATGCAGTCTTTCAGCATTTGTTTATAACAAAAATATACTTGCAGTGCCTTTTAATCAGCATACTAATACAAAAGACAAACAAGTAACTGGTCAAGTAATATTTTTATTCTACTTAGGTACCTTGTTTTAACTCACATCATGGCATGTTCTATTATTTCATATTCCAGCAGCTAAAAAAGCAGCATTTGTTTACATTCAAAACAGAATGCAGGAGGGAAATAGGAAAGACACAACGAACCTAACTCTGACAGCTAATTCTGAGCTGTTGACAATCTAACACGTAATCCCTGGAATTCAGAGTTCCATACACTTCAGTTAGGAAGCCAGCAAAAGCAACTATGATGAATGCTCCTATGAGGTCTAATAAGGTTACCAAAATTAGCATCTGTGAGTAACTTAAACTACACCACAAAACCGGACGCCCTGAAACAGTCTCTGCTTCTGTAGTTCTATTTGTACAATGGGAGCTGGGAAAGAAATGAAGGACTGTTTTCAGTGTAAATGAAGAAAACAATACAGAGAACCCTAGCATAATCAGCTCAGGAGAAATAAATACATAAATAAATCAACTGTACCATAGTTTATTTCAATGCACAGTTAATTTAAACTTACCTTAACTATTTTAAGTGCCTTAATTTTTCCAGTGTGTCTCACGTGTGGGCCCCTGCAGAGATCAATCAGCGGACCACACCTATGTGTCAAAAGAAAAAACTGTTTATTTTCAAACACTCCAATGTTTTTCTATAGTCACTAAAGGCAAACAAATTTGTGCTTGACACATTTTCAACATGGTAGTAAAAACAAATATGCAACATGCAGCAAATCGAGCGCCTGTTATATGTTATTGCGCCTTCTACCTGAAGTGGAATATTCCCTCAGAAAATGCTCAGCACAGTCGATCCATTATCAAGAGCATCACAACACCTTCACCAATTCATACAGTTCCATATGTGAACTTCACTAAAGTGGGCCAGGAAATTTCATATTATGCACATCAAACAGAAAAATGGGTTTGCCATTTTCCAACTGATTGGAACAAGCAACTGAATAAGGAGGTTCCTCATCCCACAGTGAGCTGAGTTAGTGTTACCCACTATGCAGCAATCCAGTGTCAGAGGTGGTAACTTTTTTCCATCAGTTTACTGAAACCAGAGGGAATGAGTGAAAACTGGATTTGCCACTTGTCCACAAATTTATATCTACTCTCTCCCAGAAGAGAAAAGATCTCATTTTACATAAGTAGCAATAGTAATTGTAAACTTAAGTCCCAATCACACAAGAATTTGGAAGTTAGAATAAAAAAACCCCAAAAAACAAAACCCCAATTTATTCTCCTCTCAATTTAAATAATCTAACTATAAAAATATTCCATAATACCTTTGAAATACTTTTCTTTACCTGTATATTGTGGTAGTTGGGGTCTTCACCTTCTCATTAAGGATACGACACTTAAATTTGTTATACTGTGTGTGGAAACATGAAAGGTCAGAAACATCAATAAAATGCATAACAAAATTCTCTTTTAAAATTATGCATTAATAATGTGAGTGCATCAGTAACAGATACTCGTAACTAGAAAAAAAAGCTTGTATTCAACAGTTCCAAATCCCTTCAGAAGAGTTGTAGAAAAGAGACAGAGAGCTGTTAATCCTCTGAGGGTGTGCTGAGGATGGTGAGTACCACCTGAACACCTCAAAGCACGGGTGAAAGGCAACTACAGAGTATAGTCAGACTGGCAATATTCAATGTATAGAACAGGGGGCTGAAGCAAAAGTCTTTTTTGACCTATCTCTGCAAGTGAGCCAGGAGGAATGTATGCCTTTTGTGTACTTATCCGTCATCTCATTGAGCCTGAGGTGTTTCTGTGCAACACAGAATTGTTTTTATTAGTGCCTGAAAACATTCTGAACACCTGAGAGGAATCAGAGGTGGAAAAGGATGGTATTCTTTTCTTTGTTTTACTAGACATGTCCAATTCTGTTGAGGTAGTCATATGCAGAACTTTATAAAAGTTATATTTTAAAAGATAACTGCACCAGAACCACAGCTACTCAAAAGATTTACCTTAAACATGTCTAACAGGGTCTCCTTTTTGACTTCCAGCCTTTCAAATGCCTGTTTCTCTTTTATTATATTTTTACAGCGGTTCTCTAGTAGTGGGAATTCAGTACTAGATACTCCTCTAAACAAAAAGACAAAGGGAAAAGAAATAAAAAGTAATTATTTGGATATTCCCATTTTTTTTCAAATAACCACTTTCTAGTGGTCTAATTTGAAACCATAAAATGTGCTGGTGTGATTTATCACAGGATTTTCTTATGTTCTTCCAATCAGCTGGATTTTCAGACACTAAACTCAGAAACAGAAATAATACCATCCCAAATAAACCCACCACAATCATTCCTGGAACAGTCTTTGACATGATTAAATGCCTGGAAGACCTACAGGTCAAAGCACACATATGATTTAAGAAAAAAAATACGGGGAGGGAAAAAGGCTCAACCCAGCTGCAGGAGTCTGATTATCAGCTGATGCAGATTCAGTATTCTCCCTGACTACAGCAAGATAAACAAGGAAAAAACAGAATTGTAAAGCTGTGCACAAGGATTAGAAATGCAGTAAACAACTATACAAGCTATGAGCATATGCGCCCTCTCTACAAGTGACTACGGCACATGGAAACCAAACTCCCACGATTCTTCAAGGAAACTATCTCCTTTGTCTCCCCACAAATTCACCAACTTTTACCCAAACACTCTACATTTTTTCCACAGAACACTGAACAGCTGATAGTCTTATAGAGCAGGTGTCTGAACACTGCTCCTGAATTTAAATATACATACACGCTCAATTTATGTGCTTACATAGAAGACTGACCTGTCAGGTTCAAATCATATTAGTGTCAGCTTCAAAGCATATTAGAAACACAATTTTACTTTTAATATGCAGAAACTTGACAGAACAAAATAATTCTAGCACTGGGCTTCAATATAGAGTATAAAAGGTCTAAGACACTGAAATTTTACCTGTCTTCCATATACATGTCATAATAAAATCCATTCTCAATTGGAGGTCCGTAGCACAAGCAGCCCCCAAAATATCCTTCCATGGCCTCTCCAAGAATGTGAGCACTTGAATGCCAATAAACCTGCAAATAAAGTCAGGGGAGCAAGCTGTGGGGTCAATGGCATTGTGTAACTAAAAAGAAAAAAACCCAAACCATAAGTACACTTTCTGATGGGAGACAGACTGGAACCAATGTTGTTTAAATTTTGAGAGAAGTAAAACAATTTTCTGTTCTCATTTCGAAGTACTCTAAACGACTGATATAACGGCAGATGTAGCACTAAAGGCCCACCACGCTTCAGTCTGAAAGATGATGATTATCCCTGTGTGCTTTCCATCAAATTAGTACTTACTGTACCTTGCTAATTTATAAGCTACTTTCCAGTCAGTCAAAACTCTATGCAACATTAAACAAATCTAAAACAAGGTAGCCAATTAAGTTTCCACTGTTCACATTCAGTACATTTATTAATAGGTCTGTCAAGTACATTACCTGAAATGTCAGAGGGGAGCCAACAACCCAGTAGATCAATACCAGTTTTATGTTCTAAGTTCCTATTAATTTGGACTAATTCAGAGCCACTGCTACAAGACAAAGCCTTTCCATGAAATGCCTCAATCACATGGATAATTCAAATTGAAGTCTAATTCTAGTGCATAAACATATGCTTTAGACTGAATCCCATTAAAAAAATAATCTTGGGCGTGTTGCTAATTATATTCATAGTTTGATTAAGATATGACACCTTGAGTTTCTAATAAACAGTGCCAGTATAAGGAGGTGTAGATTTTGTTCATGACTCAAATCTAATTTTGGACAATTTTTAGAAAATGGTAAGACAGCCTGACTTTGCTTTCACTGTCTGATCCTCAAATACACTCAAGTCAAACCACAAAACATGTCTTAGAAGACATGAAACAGCTTCAAGTTAGCATACAAATCAAGATGTTCTTTGACCCCATTTGAGAAATTACCTGTTTATGTAAAAGAGAAGGATGAAAAGAACACTAAGATTTTATTCCCTCTCAGATTACAGGCCCTTAGTCTCTCATCTTCTTTGCTGAATCACGAGAAATACATTACTTTAATAGTTTTATGGGTTTTTTTGTAAGATTTTAAAAGCCTAACTCTACAGTCGATTTTACATCATTAGTTCCTCTAATCAAGCAGAAACCAGAGGGTGTTTACTCACAGCTTTTGCTTCTTCATGATCAAAGGTCAGCAGCTCGAGCGTACAATCTCCCTCCAGTGGACGATCCAGGTCCCACAGCTCACCATTCACTTTGGCTATGACTGCATTCGAAGCCAATACTTGACTAAAAAACCAGAAAAGATGACAAGAAACCTGGATATTTAGGTCCAGATTTGTAAAAGACCTTAGATTTCTAAACCCTATGAGACCACACCCACATCTCATAGCACCTGAAGGCCTTAAGTTTTTTGTTTCTGTGGTGGTCTTAAATACTTACCCACTTTTAAAGTAAAGAGCCTTAAGGTCTTGAGAAGTTTCACTGAACAGCTTTCAGTGCTGGGGATCTGAAGGAAAGACTGCTTCTTACAACAGGTTCTACTGTGTCTGGGAACTCACAAAACTTCAGCTGTCTCTATTAATTCCTAGCAGTCTCACTGATTTACTTTTCGACTGGAAGCAAGCATTCTGATGCCAGCACAGAACCTCAAGCGTCAGTCAGAACAGTTACTTCAACCAGCTGTTTATTCCGCATTAGGCTGAAGTTTCAATGCTTTCCAAATAAATCAATTCAAGAGAGTCTCCATACACTGACCATGACATATATTTTACACAACAAGGTAAGAGACAAATGATAGTAACAGTTTTATCACTGTAAAAGCACAACTCCTTGAATCTGCAAGTTACCTGATTCCTACAGCTAATTGATATGGTGTGGTTTTCCAAGATTCTCCTTCAGCTACTTTTCCATCTGTCAGAGTAATTTTGATAGATTTGCTCTGGTTGGCTGCTCTGTCAGCTAGCAAAGCATCATGTTCTTTTTTCAGTGCTTCATAAAGCTTCAGTCTGTCTTCTATGAAGCTTGGTGTGCACTGTACCTGTAACAAATAAATTAGACTATACACATATTTGTGAGAGAAATAGAATAAAAGGATTCACAGTGTTGGTGCATCTCCAGAGGTCCCAACTTGGACCAGATTTCTCTGTACTAGAATTCAGACTCAAATGCAGCAAAGCATTTGTAAGTAATTATACACAGGATAGTCACATCCAACTTTCTGACTATTTTATGGTGGCTTTCTAATTTTCCATGCACTTTCATCTATCCATGCCTTGAGTCTGACCTCAGAAAGCAGCTTATATTTCTGCCCCAGAATTTGCATTTGGAAGATGTCCTAGAGACATTTGGATCGCTTCAACAAGCCCTCACTTCTGCCAGCCCATTCAAAGCATCAGATTCAAGCAGGACAGTTCACATGAAGGTTACTCTAGTTCAGCATGAGGTGAGTTACTGAGCTCTACTGTACTACAGCTACTGCTGCCAACATCCTTTCAGCCATCCCACTGTTTAACTGCCCATGAACCCTCACTCTCTTTAGGCACCACAGAATTATGACATTTATTTCCTAGTAATTCCAAACCTTTTCTTACATAAAAACCAAATATCTAAGAATGTGTAACCCTACTAATGCAAGATGAAACTCCTGAATAATGTTTTTTTCTCTCTATGCTACAACAAGCCTTTTCCCCAAAAGCTGGGATTTCAAAATTCTGCAAAGTATTTCAGATTTGAACACCCTTTCTGAACCTGGTCAAACAACAATCCTTCTTCTATTCTTATGTAGTATAAATGAATCACTTACATCATTCTGATGTTGGTGCCCAGCTTTATTTTCTTTTTTCTTTTCCTCTTTTTTCTGATTCACTGCATCAGTTGGACTTGCACTGGAGACTTTCTGAAAACAGCGATAATACAAAGTATACCCCTACCAAGCCATTAGGACTTTTCCCAGCAATCATTGAAACAACCGGACCAATATAATATTGGGCTGAAAAGGCAATTACAGGGGAATAAGTCATGTCCTTAACCCAAAGACTTCTCATGACACATCTGAACCTCATCTGGTTGATGTTCTGCAAAACTGCTTGCCAAGTGGAGTCTTCTCATCACGATTTCCCCAGTGTTACTCCTACAGCTACCACCGGGAAGGTCTCCGCGGTGGGACCGTGGCAGATCCACTTCCCGCGGTGTCACACCTGGCACAGGGTGGCCAGAGGAGCTGTGGCTGCCCCACCCCTGGAACTGCTCAAGGCCAGGCTGTCTGGGGCTCCGAGCCTGGCGCAAGGTGTCCCTGCCCTGGGCCGAGGGGGGGGACGGGATGACCCCGAGGGCCATTTCCAGCCCGTTCCCTGTCACACACACGCAGAGGCAGGGCCGAGCTCAGCGCTGCGGGCACACCCCGGGCAGGCAGCGCGGCCCTCCCGCGGGATGGGGGCGGCCCCGGGGTGCCCCTGCCCCGTTCTGTCCCATTCTGGCGCGTTCTGTCCCATTCTGGCCCCGTTCTGCCCCCATTCTGGCCCATCCTGTCCCTCCGCCCCACTGCCCCCATTCTGTCCCTCTGCCCCGTTCTGTCCCATTCTGCCCCGCCGCCCCCCTGTCCCCGTTCTGTCCCGTTCTGTCCCCCCGCCCCGCAGTCCCAGGCCGCACCTCCGCCGCCCAGCCCAGCTCCGCCGCCAGGCTGCGCCGCAGGTGCACCAGGCGGTACCGCAGCTTCTCGTTCTCGGCCCGCAGCCGCTGCAGCTCGGGGCTGGCACTGCCGCTGCCGGCAAGGGGCGGCTCCTTCAGCCGCCCGACCTCCGCCGCCAGCCAGCGCAGCTCCCGCTCCTGCCGCGACACCCGCAGCGCCGCCGCCTCAGCCCCAGCCCCGGCCCCGGGTCCGGCCGCCTCAGCCGCCTCCGCGTCAGCGGCCGCCGCCATGTTACCTCCGCTCCGCCCCGCCCGCCGCTCCGCCCCACGCTGCGCTCCGCCCGCGGGACCCGGGACGGCAGCGGGACGGCACCGGGATATCACCAGGACAGCACCGGGACATCACCGGGACACCCCTGGGACGCCCCTAGGACGTCACCGGGTGTCTTAGTTTGAAGGGAAAACTAAGATATCTTATTGGCCAAGAAATAAAATAATCCCTCTCCTTAAATTTAGAA
>JAWWEW010000017.1:15477919-15500217 GCA_035583185.1 Anabacerthia variegaticeps
TGACCTCTTACCCTATGTGCACTGTCTCACCAGAAATAGAACACCTCTAAAACAACATCGACTTCTGTCCTGCATTCAACGCTCACTTTTTTCACCAGGCTCACCTACCCTCTAATGCCTATAAACAACTCTTTCACATCCTCAAAAACCCCCAGAACAATAACAAAGGAACCAACCAAACAACAAATCCCAGAAGAACAACAAAGGAACCAACCAAACAAAAAAACCCAATCAACCAATGAAATTTTAAAAAAAAAAAACACCAATAAACCACAAGATTAACATTCACAGACAGAACTATACAACTAGAAAAATGCAAGTATACAATATGGAGCATTCCAAAGCTTTTAGAAAGCCTGCAAAATAAAATGAGGCGCCGCAAAGCCTTCTGGGATACACCAAGGCTGCCGAACCTATTTCCTTTTTTCATGGAGTTGTCGTCGTAATGTTAAGGATTTTTTCGGTTTTGTTTTTGTTTTTATTCTGTTACTGTTACCTTTAAAGGTTTTTTGGTCTTATTCTGTTGTTGTTGCCGTTAAAGGCCGTGCAGGGCGGCCCCAGCACCCCACGCCGGGTGGTCAGGGCCCTCCCGGGAGCGGCCCCTCACACCCCGACAGCACCGACTGGCACAGAGAAAGCTTTCACGGCGCTGCACAACTCAGCAATATGTGCCTGCCTTGCCTGGCATCTCTCGGGGCTCCGCAACAGCTGCAGGGTTATTTCCTTTATTCATGTCGGTTTTGTAGTGTCTTCTTTGTGATTTTATTTTCTTTAACTGTTTCTATTCTATTACTACTCTCGTTAAAGGCCGAGCAGGGCGAACACAGGCGCCGCTCGCCCCCCGCCTGGGACCGGCCCGTCCTTTGGCCCCGCCGGTTCGAATCCCCCCCCCCCGCCCGCCTCAGCCCCGCCGCTCCTGCGCTCGGTGCCGCCGGACACCCGTCCGCGGCCCCGCCTGCCGAGGCTTCTCCGCTGCGGCGCCGCGCTCGGTAGGGCGTAGCTCGGGACAGTCCCCGCGCCCGGGCCGGGCTGCCCTTGCTGCGCGCGG
Organism: Anabacerthia variegaticeps; assembly: GCA_035583185.1. Classification (NCBI taxonomy): domain Eukaryota; kingdom Metazoa; phylum Chordata; class Aves; order Passeriformes; family Furnariidae; genus Anabacerthia; species Anabacerthia variegaticeps. Next base: position 15,478,968 of record JAWWEW010000017.1, read on the forward strand.
CGCAACGAGCTTCAGGCGATCGAACACGCATGTGCACTCTGCCGCCATGTTTCCCTTTCTTACCACGTGCTATCAAGGCTTCGTTTCCGTTGCTGCGCGTGCGTTAATTTCGCCACCATCTTGCCAGTACGCATCACGTGACCTGTGGTTTCGGTCGAGCGACTGCGCATGCGTGGATTTCTCGCTCGCGGTACTGCGCTTCAGTCAGCAGGTGTCACCCGCGAGTCATCGCGCACGCGCAGTACCTCATGGTCACCACCGGGCGGCAGCAGCGGCGCTTCCAGCCCCAGCCGAGAGAGGCTGAATCGGGCCCTAAACAATATTCCGATTTGGTTTTCTTAATTTTTATTTTCTATAAATTTTTTATTATTTTTTCTTGTTTATTTTCTTTTTACTGTATAGTTTTTAAGGTTCTTTAATTCTGTGGTTTTAATTTATAGCCTTTATTTTTTTAGTTTTTATTGTTTTTCATTATTTTCATTATTTTTCATTTCAGTTTTTAAGTTTTCTTGTATTTACTTTTTATTTAATGGGGTTTTAATCTGGTTTATATTCTACTTTCACATTTTTTATTTTCTCTTTTTTTCTATTTTACTTTTTAATTTTTTTTTTATTTTTCATTTTATTTTATTTCTTTTTTCCCCCTATTTATCATTTCTTATTATTCCCAAGAGGGAAACACTGCAGCTCCTCGGGGCAGGGGAAAGGCTCCCCTGCTCTTCCTTTAAACAGAACGCCTGGAATTAGTGCCCTGGGAACCTAGTCTGGCCATGCCAGTCACTGGGGGTCACCAAGAGGATCTGTGCCAGCATCAAATGTAAATTACATCGTGGTCAAAGTCATTTCCAGCATCATTGGATGCTCCTGGCCAAGGTGACCACTCCATGGAAGTCAGAGCAGTGACGATCCAGGGGGGATTTTCAGCGCATTACTCACAGGTTTTATTCTCCAGAAACTTCAGTTCCTTTTGGCACCTCTCACTTAAATGTTTCCCTCTTGAAAGAGCTCAAGTAGTCTTTTTGGTGACCAGATTGCCAAAGTTAGGGAAATACATCCGGCATTCCCTCAGAACCTCCACCACCTCCACACCCACCTGCAATCAGAGGCTGATGGGTAGCAGCCTGTCCTGCACAGGCTGCAGGGGTGGTCAGTCCATTATTCCCCAGGATGGAATGATTCCAGCATTATCCCATGGCCACGAGTGGGACAGAAACCCCTGAGCCAAGAGAAATTCCAGCCAGCTGCAGGCAGATGTTACTCCTTCACAGCTTTCTGGGAAAGGGGGAAGGTCCCCTTCCCCATCTGACAGTGGGAGTTTTATCTTCTGCAGAGCCTGCACTGATCCTCAGGCTTCTTGGACCCAATTCTTCTGTCACAGCCCACTTCCTGCAGAAAAACAGGATAGAGTGGATATTAGGAGAGAATTCTTCCCTGTGAGGGTGGGCAGGCCCTGACACAGGTTGCCCAGAGGAGCTGTGGCTGCCCCATCTCTGGAAGAGTCCAAGGCCAGGTTGGATGGGGCTTGGAGCAACTTGGGCTAGTGTGGGCTGACTGTGGCAGGGGGTGGAACTGGATGATACTTAACGTCCCTTCCAACCCAAACCACTCCCAGAGTTTGTTCTTGGCAGTTCAAGTCCTGAACAACCCAGGCCCAACACTGTGGCTCCCACAGGAAAGGGACAGAAAGCGCAGAATAAAGTTCAATCCTACCCTAGCAATTCCAGAGGAGCTGATGACACTCCAGTGAAATCCTGGCCTGGGACAAGGCTGTCCTGTCTGGCCACTGATCAAGACAAGCGCAGGTGCTCTGGGCTGGGAGTGACAGTGCCTGCCTTGCTCCCTGCCCCACATCAGAGTCCAAGGAACTGGGATCAGGGAGCTGGGGTGGCTGCAGCCCCCTCTTACTCTGGAAGGGAAGCCAAGATGATCCTGATTCCCTGGGCCTGTGCATGGGGTCCCTGTGGAACAGCAGTTCAGTGTGTTATTCCACTTTTCTCACTTCCCTCAGGAAGATGATGATCCATACGTTGGTCTCTCCCTTATTTTTCAGATACTCACACACCCAGGTCCTGCTACTTCTGCCCCACTTCAGGTGCTGCATTTTGCCAGCGGGATTTTCCCACTTTTCAGCAGATCAGGGATTATTTTCCAAGGTCCCCAAGAAATTTCTGGAGCTAACCCATTACTGAGTACAGAACACATCACAAGGGAAGAATAAGTTTTTAGCGCTTACCATATTACATTGTCTTTTCCCATGACAACTCATTCCAGGTCTTCCCATCTCAGAAGATTCCTTGTCTTTGTTCAGCCTCCAAGGATTCTGTGAAGAGATTTCACACCCACAAATCAAGATCCCAGACCCAGAGGATTGTCCATGGAGGTGGAGCAGTGTTGGCTGCTTCAGTGAATTTGCTCCATTTGCCCGACCTAAAAATAATGGCATCGCTTCACAATCATCTTGAGCTGGTACTGTAAATAATGGAAAGCTCCTTTTCTATGCCTAGAGACAGGAGACTGTCCTGGTCAGGCTGTGAGACCTTTAACTGCACATTTGTCTGGGGGGCTGTGAGTGTGATTTCAGCAGGGAATGAGCCTTGTTACAAAAAAAACTATTCCAGAGACCAGCACTGAAAAGGTTGGAAGCTGCTGCTTCACCCCACAGTGTCATAAAAAGAGAGAAAACACAGAATGTGTATCCAAAAAGAATGATAAAATGACTCCTCCTGCTTTTAGTGCAATCAGGGATAATTCTGCCATGGAATGACAAAGAACTTCTCCCTCAGACCACCAGACAACCCTGGAAAAGCCAACCTGCAGCAGGTCAGGATGGCAGGGCACCTCTGCCTGACCTATTGGGGACAGGTCCTTCTGGTCCCTGTGACTGGGAATGTAGTGGGAGCCAAAAGCACCTTCCCCAGGCCAGAGGGTCTTTCCTAAAGTATCACCTCTGGGAAGCAAAGGGTTACTGAAGAAATGGAGTGATAATTTACAACAACAATAATAGCAGTAACAATAATATTGGGAAAGAGCAGCAAAGGGAGCAAGAATAAGTCCAAGGGAGCAGGGGGGATGCTGAGCTTTAAATGGAGTTTGGCTGAGGCAGCATCTCCCAGGACCTATAAAAGCACAGCTCCAGGTCTGTGATTATAGGATCAGTTCAAACTTCTCCTGTCCAGTCTCAGCATTTGCCTTCTGCCAGCACTCAGCACATCAGGCATGTTGGGTGCAAGTGCTCCAGTGCTGCTGCCTGAGGGACTAGGAAAATGGGCATTCAACCCCTTCCCACAAGGCTGACACTGAGCCCTCTCTTAGGAAAGCATTTGGCACCTTGGATTTCACAGTAAAACCAGTTTCCGTCATTGTGAAAATACACTGAATAAACCCAGTACAGAAAAATAACCTTTCTCCAGAAGGACAAACCTACACAACTACTCCTACACCTGGTCAAACACACCAGCAGCCAGTTTTTAGGGAGAGATTCCAGACTCTTGACTCCCTCCCTGGCTGTAAAACACTTGCAGAGGCTTTGAAGTTCAAACAAGCACAACAGGATTTAGATACTCTGACCTTAATTTAAATTCCATTGATACTAAGGTGTGGGAAACTGCACCAGGCCTGTGGATTTCTTGACAGAGCAAGAAGAATTTGACCTTGACCAGATTGTTGTGTACCCGTGAAAACAAACAACTTGCACAGATTTAGAGAACTCAGGAGAAGCAGAAGATAAGAAACTTGGACGAGTTTATACAGAGACAGTAGTTTGTGGCAAATAGGTGATTGTTTGTGTGTAATGAGCACCAATAATGTTAGTGCACATACACTTAGGAAATATAAAAAGTAGTTGTGTGAAAAAATAAAAGAGAAGTTTCACTTTTATCTATTCAGGATCTTCACGTGCTTTTTATTGAGTCCGTCCCAACGACGACACTAAGGAACTGGAATTGTCCTAAAGGCACCTCATACTTTCATTTTAAGCCTTCTGCCATGCACAAATTTTGCTTCTTTTGTCAGGAACACTCCAACCCTGCTTCATTAGGCATCTCCACCTGGGAGATAAAATAGATGTGGAAAAAGTTTGGAATACTGCTTCTGAGTCAAGTTCCCTGCTAGGAAATGACTTCACCTCTCTTGTACCTCAGCAGGTTTTAAACACAGCATGGCTCTTCCTGACTGCAGACTCTGAGCTGCACAACTTGGGAGCTGGGAAGTAAATCGGCTGTGGTCTAGTCCTAGCTGCACACAGAAAGATGGATTTGGGGCTGGATTTGGACACATGCAGGCAGAAGGTCTATGCCACTTCAGAAAGCTTCAATCCCTGTTTTTCAATGATTCAGTCGGGGATTTTTCAGTGATTGCTGCTCAATTTAACCCTAACCCTAACCCTGTGCCAGATCTCTCTGGCTGGAGAGTAAATTGATTTCTCAAGAATTCTCTTTTTTTTTTCTCAAAAACAACTGCTTAGGTTGTCGGTTTGTTTCCTTGACACAGGGCCAGAGGCTGGTTTACATCCTGCCAGTTTTCCCCTTCCTTGGGAAAAGAAGAACTTAATTTCTAGAGCTTGAAGAAGGAGGACACAAGGAGGCCCAATCCCTGTACTGTTCAAATGAGCCGTGGAGAGATGAGCACATAAGAGCTGTGCAGGTATTTCAGCCCACATGGGTCATAATCATTCAGTCCAAGTGCAAACACACTAAAATGACCTTTGACAAATATATTTTAAAGTAAGAAGGAAGAAAACGTACTCAAAACTTTTGTTTGATTGGCCTCACACACCAAATGATAGCGGGACAGACAAGTACCTCTCCTTGGAAGGCAACATCTCCCATGTGGAATTCTGCCTTCATCACCCCGTCCCTCCTGGGCATGGTTGGCTTCATCACCCTGCAGAGCAAACACAGGGACAGGCGCCAACCTGGTCACCCTGAACCTGGACATCAGGCACTGACGGGTGGGACCTTCTGGATGAGAATGACACATCTGGGCACTATCCCTTCCCTGGGGCCCATTCCTGTCCTGGGCTTGGCATCTCCTTGGAATGGGATCTTGAACCACGAACATTTGCTTTGCTGGTTTATGGAACACCATAGACTCCCCCAGGGCAGTTGATCAATACCAGTCTTATGTTCTACGTTTCTATTAATTTGGTCTATTTCAGAGCCACTGCCACAAGATAAGGCCTTTACAGGTCCTGAAATACCTCAAGCAAGCTTGATCACGTGAATAATTCCTTGACAAAACTGAAGTCTAATTCTAGTACATAAACATAAGCTTCAGACTGAATCCATTAAAAATCTTGTGTGTGTTGCTAAGTTTATTCATAGTTTAATTGACTAAGATATGACTACTTAAGGTTCTAATAAACAGTGCCAGTACAAGGAGCTGTAGATTTTATGGCTCAAATGCAATATTGGACAATTTTTAGAAAATGGTAAGACAGCCTTACTCTGCTTTTACTGTCTGATCTTCAAATGCACTGAGTCAAATCACAGAAAGCATCTTAGAAGACATGAAACTATTTCAAGTTAACATACAAATCAAGACATTCTGTATGATCTCCTTTGAGAACCTGTTCATGTAAAAAAAGAAGGATGAAAAGATCACTAAAATTTTATTCACTCTCAGATTATAGGCACTTAGTATCTCATCTTATTTGCTTAATCATGGGAAATACTTGAATAGTTTTGTGGGGGTTTTTTATTTCAAGATTTTAAAAGCTTAATGCCGCAATCAATTTTATGTCATTAGTTCATCTAATCAAGCAGAAACCAGAGTGTGTACTCACAGCTTTTGCTTCTTCACTATCAAAGGTCAGCAGCTCTATAGTACAGTCTCTCTCCAGTGGACAATCCAGGTCGTGCAGTTCATCACCCACTTTGGCTATGACTACATTCGAAGCCAACATGTGACTAAAAAAACAGAAAGGATGACAAGAGACTGAATATTTGGGTTCGGATTTGTAAAAGACCTTAGTTTCCCTAAACCCTGCGAGATCACACCCACATCTAGTAGCACCTGAAGACCTTAAATTTTTGTTTCTGTGGTGGTCTTAAACACTTTTCCACTTTAAAGGTAAAAGACTCTAAGGTCTTGAGAAGTTTCAGTGGTGGGGATCTGGAGGAAAGACTCCTTCTTACAACAGGTTCTACTGTATCTGGTAACTCACAAAACTTCAGATGTCTCTATTAATTCCTAGCAGTCTCACTGACTTACTTTTTAATTGGAAACAAGCATTATGAAGCCAGCACAGAGCCTCAAGCATCACTCAGAACAGTAACTTCAACCAGCTGTTTATTCTGCATTAAGCTGAAGTTGCAATGCTTTCCAAATAAACCAATTTAAGAAAGTCACTATCCACTGACCATGACATGTATTTCACACAAGGTTAAGAGACAAATGATAGTAAGTTTTATCACTGCAAAAGTACAATTCCTTGAATCTGCAGTTTACCTACATCCTACAGCTAACTGATACTGTGTAGTTTTCCAAGATTCCCCTTCAGCCATCCTCCCACCTCTCAGAGTAATTTTGATAGATTTGCTCTAGTTGGCTGCTCTGTAAGCTAGCAAAGCATCACATTCGTTTTTCAGTGCTTCATAAAGCTTCAGTCTGTCTTCTGTGAAACTTTGCATACACTGTAGCTGTAACAAATAAATTAGATTACACATATTTGTGAGTGAAACAGAATAAAAGGATTCACGCTGTTGGTGCATCCCTAAAGGTCCCACCTTGGACTACATTTCACTGTACTAGAATTTATACTAAAATGCAGTAAAGCATTTGTAAATAATTATACACAGGATAGTCCCATCCAACTTTCTGACTATTTTATAGAGGCCTTCCTATTTTCCATGCACTGTCATCAACCTGGGCCTAAATGCCTTTGTGAATTTGAGCTCAGAAAGCAGCCCATATTCCTGCTCCAGAATTTGCATTTGGCCAATGTCCTAGAGAAATTCAGATCACTTCAACCAGCCCTCAGTTCTGCCAGTCCATTCAAAGCATCAGATTCAAACAAGATAGTTCACATGAAGGTTAGTCTAGTTTAGCATAAGGTGAGTTACTAAGCTCTATTGTACTACAGCTACTGCTGCAAACATCCTTTAAGCCATCATGCTGTTTAGCTGCTCATGAACCTTCACTCTCTTTAGGCACTACAGAATTACGACCTCAATTTCCCAATAATCCCAATCCTTTTCTTACATAAAAAGTAGAGGTCTAAGAACATGTAAGTAACCCTATGTTCTGATCTGCTTAGATGCAGAGAGGAACCAGGTTCTAGAACATTCCCATAAGCAAGATTAAGGCACAAATGAGGCCAAATGCTGGATTCCAAAACGATAATTCAACTTGTTCTTGTAACACAAAAGAGCAGAGGAAATGAACATCAAAAAGTAGGAAAAAGCTAAGGGTAACCATTAAAAGCACAGGACAGAAGTTATCACCACCATGAAGTGCTGGTGAGTTGCAAGCTAGTAGAACGCCATGGGGCTTCTTCCCTAGCTGTTTCGCAGCCTCTAAGGAGCAAACTCGCAGGCAGAGTAACAGAGTGGCAGCAGGTCCTGTGCCAATCCCCTCACCAGTCCTCTTGTGGCACCCTGGGCACCACTTTAAATACCCTCGCTGTGGTAGACCCTGAATGCCCATTGGCCAGTTCAGCAGTATACAAGCAAAGTTAGCCTGGTACCAAAGTGGGCTCTGACTGTCCACTGGCTGGTTCCCCAGTAACCAAGCAAGATCTGCCTGGCATACTTTATTTAGGAGAGTAAGTGTTCGGCATGTTCTTGATTGTAACAACTTTTTGTGAAAGGACCTTCTTTTTTTGCTAAAATGGCTTGCTAAGCACCTCCTGGAGCCTTTGCAAGTGGCTCAGCTCCTGCAGCAGCCGAGCTGTTGCATCAAGACTTTTTAGCTCCACGCTTGAGGCAATGGCAAAGCAGATTCCATCTTTTAATCGGTCCTTCACACCCTACCAACACAAGATGAAGCTCTTAAATAATGTTTTATTTTCTTCTATGCTATAACAAGCCTTTTCCCTAAAAGCTGCGATTTCAAAATACAGCAAAGTATTTCAGATTTGAGCACCTTTTCTGAACCTGGTCACACAACACTCCGTCTTCTATTATTATGCAGTATAAAATAACCACTTATATAATTCTGGTGTTGGTTCACATCTTTATTTTCTTTTTTCTTTTTGTCTTTATTTTTATTTACTGTATTAGCTGGACTTGCACTGGAGACTTTCTGAAGCAGTGATAATACAAAGTATAGGTCTGTTATGCCTTTAAGACTTTTCCCAGCAATCATTGAAACAAACCAAATGAGTACAATATTGGGCTAAAAACTTGATTACAGGGGATTAAGTTACTTCCTTAGCATAAAGACTTCTCATGACACACCTAAACTGCATCTTTTTGATGTTCTGCAGACACAGCAAAACTGCTCACCAAGAAAAGTCTTCTCAACACGTTTTCCCAATGTTACTACTGCAGCTATCACCGGCAAATTCTCTCCAGCGAGACCGTGGGAGATCACACCGGCGCAATGGACGCTGACAACTTTCAGTGGTGTCATAGCTGGCACAAGTTGCCAAGAGAATCTGTGGATGCCACATCCCTGGCCGCGTTCAAGGCTGGGACGAATGGGGCTCTGAGCAACCTAGTCTAGTGGCAGGTGTCCCTGCCCACGGCAGGGCGTTGGAACGACATGATCTTTAAGGGTCTTTCCCAAATCAACCCTTTTTCCGATTCTGTGCTACACTCGCAAGGGCAGGCCCACTGCCCAGTGCTGCGGGCACACACCGCCACAGGCTCCCCCGCCGGGAGCACGGCCGGTCCTGCGGGCCGGGCCCGGCCGGTCCTGCGCCGTGAGCTCCGCGGCCCGGCCGGGCCCGGCCCTTCCCTCCCCGCCCGGGGCTGGGGCTGCTGGGGCTGCCGGGGCCGGGGCTGGGGCTGCCGGGGCTCCTGCAGCTCCTTCACCCCCCGGCCTGCCGGGCCCGCAGCCGGCGCCGCCCGCCTCCCGCCGCTGCCGCCCTGCCCGGCCCGGCCCGGCCCGGCCCGCCCGGGGTGGTGCGCGGGGGGAGCTGCTCTCACCGCTCCTTTTTCCACTTGAGTAAATGCTTCCTTGTAGCTCTCGCAGCTGTGGTGTTGATTAACAAGCGTACCCGCCCGCCTGGCTCCGAAGCCGGTGAGCAATTGGTACATGTCGATATTCACGGAATCAATCAGGTTGGAAAAGGCCTTAGAGATCGCCGAGTCCGACCTATGCCCGAACACCGCCTTGTCAGCCATAGCAGACCGTGGCACCGAATGCCACGTCCAGTGTTTCCGTAACCAGTTCCAGGGATGATGACTCCACCAGCTCTCTGCGCAGCCCATTCCAATGTCTAATCACCCTTTCTGTGAAGAAATTCTTCCTAATGTTCAACCTAAATCTCCCCTGTCACAGCTTAAGACTGCCCTGTTGGCCCTGTCCCTGTTCCCTGGAGCAGAGCCCGACCCGCCCGGCTCCCCCCTCCTGGCAGGCACCGGCAGAGCCAGAAGGTCCCCCCCCCGAGCCTCCTTTTCCCAGGCTGAGCCCCCCCCAGCTCCCTCAGCCCCTCCTCATCAGACCTGTGCTCCAGACACTTCACCCGCTTCATTGCCCTTCTCTGGATCGGTCGTGTTGAAATCCCACTTCAGTTTATCTAAAAATGCTTTTTGAAAAGCTTTTCTCTGTAACACTCATAAATATGAAGCTAAATATTCTGAGGCTGCAGTGAAGAATCACCTCAGTAATTATCAAAATCCTGATTGTGTCATTTTGTGGAGCACATGGCAAGCACAAGCAGTTTGTAATAGGAGGAAAAAACACGAGCTGCATCCCCGTTCACTATTCTCATTATGAAACAACATCAATGTCAAAAAGCGTGGGTCAGATTGCATCCTTATTTGACCTCAATGTTAAATAAACACTGCCAGATCTTACTTGTAGTGGATGCTTCCTGGTTGACGCTATTTCTGATGAAATTAGGCTGACCAAAACTAAGAAGCATCTTTGCGCAAATTGCAGAACTTGGCACCAAGGTAAATAATTTGAAGAGGTTTGAGTTGCCACAGATTGGGACTGGGAGCTTGGGAGCATTGTACAACTCCTATTGCACAATCCAACAGTCTGCACTGAATCATCTACAGGTCATTACACTTAAATACCAGTTCCCTGACCTTGGGAAAAGAATAGTTCTCCATCGCAAATCCTTTATTTCCACCATGCATTTCCATGTATCCTTTTGTCTCAAATATTTCTTTGGTGTCTTGAATTTCTATAGTTTCCTTCCTTGATTGTATGTACTTTACACTCATTTCTCTGTATTCAGTTTCTCAACACACTTTCAATTTTTTTGCCTTTAACCAATAATTAGATTTTGAAAGGTATAGATTTTTATTAGAACTCTGGCAATTACCATATCAGAATTTTAGCATTTTATTCTCCTGTTTGCATTAGTGGAAATAACTAGGTGGTATGTGAGAAGGTAGAGACGCAAATTTTGTAATTGTCCAGAGTTTGATACATTTCCTATGATACCATGCATTCTTCATGATTTTAAGATTTTATAAGAATATATTTGAGGTTAAAAGGATATCTTGTTTTACCAACAAAACTAATGGGGACATTTGTGGCTGCAAACACTTTACTCCTTTAGGAAAAAGAAAAAAAAAAAAAGTAAGTTATTCAGTGCATGATGTCCTATACTATATACTCACAAATTTCAAGCTGTCATTTGCGTCTCCCATTACCCGGATGACTGCTGTGTGTAGTACTATTCCTACTCTATATTAACCAGCTCATATTAAACCAACCTTTATTTGCATTTTCAGTGGAGAGTACTTGTTTTTCTCCTATTTTCTAACAGCTCTGTAGTCAATTCTGCTAGTCATTCTACCACAGCTAAACTTTTTAATGATATTTTTAAATTAGTTTTGTTACTTAAGGTATATTGAGAATATACCTCAGCAAACGTATGCCTACATACATTTTTCATTTGCACCAATTCTTCCTTCCTTTTCTGAAGTGATGCAACTTGCCAACACTTATGTCCATCACTCACTGTAATGAGGTCATGCATCTTCAAGGATGGATTGTCATTGTCAGAACTGCCATGAACATACATAAAAATAGGACATAATCTATAACTTTCATTAGAAATTAATTTCATTGTTAATTTGACAGGTTATCTGGTTTTTTTGACTTCCAAATTCACTACTGTGCAGAATTTATTACTCTACTGATAAGAACCAGTGTTTTCAGCAAAATAAAATAAACATAGGATTGTTTTTTAAATTAAACTCTGAGAACTATATCCAGGTTACATACTCTTTATCTCATCACTGGGCACTGCTTTCAGAATCCCAAACCTGTAACTTTGCGCTTGCTCTAGCTTTAGCGAAGTAATAGAAAAACTTCCCATCAGAAGTTGTAGAATCTGAGAGGGCTGATTCATAGGATGCTGCCTAACGTGGGGAGTGCCAGGCATTATCAGGATCTTTTACCTTGTGAGATATAGTTGTATTATTATTAGTAGAGCTTCTGAGAGAGAAACAATTTGAAGAGAAAAAAAATTGTACTATGTCTACTAAGGTTGAAACGCTAGAGGGAATTTTAAGAATTAGTCTTATCAAGGAGCCCTTACTTTCAAAGGCCACCTAGAAGATGTGTCGGATAAGTTGGCTACTTCCTCTGCCTACTGCAATTGTTCTTGTTTTGCTGTACTGCCTGGCTCACGGTTGGGATAGAAAGTACCTTGTACCACCTCTCTTCCCCCTATAGGTCATCTTTGGCATGGTGTGTGATGCCATGGAATGCACAGGTAGCATCTGAATGTACGTGAGTAGATCCAAGATGATTACAGAAGCATGAGAATCTCACTGCCATGGTTAATAAGCCATAGCACTCTAAACTAGGACCATTAATAGGACTTCAAATAACACGTAATTCCATTTGTCCTTACTCCAGATGATGTGTCACGTGCAAGGCTTGTTGTATCTGCAAACAACCACAAGGTGACAGGCAATGCTGCCAAATAATTCTGTGAAGCCTGGCTAGTTAATTGTTTGGATGGTCATAGTATTAATTAATAAAATTCCTGAATTATTACACGGTCACTGGTCAGCTTTAATGCTGAGTGCTGAATAATTGAAATTTCAGAAAGAGAAGACGCCTGACAGGAGGATACAGTGGATGCATCTTAAGATCATAAGGACAGAAAATATTATAAAACTTGTTTACCTAAAACCTTGGCAAAATATTTTTGTTTGCTGTACAAGTGGTAAACTATCTGTAAGAAAAGTGCAGGTAAGGCCACACAGGCGAGGCCATGGATGTACTATCATGATGTTGGAAGTAATGGAACTAGAAAAAATAGACTGAAAAACACAGAAGGAGGAGGCAGGAAGTACTCATAGCATTTCTGTACAGGGAATTTATGTTGACAGTAAGTATGAAAACAAGACTGAGAAGTCCACGTATTAAGGAGCATTTGCATAAGGGAAGTTATGTAATGTGTGATCCCCAATGAATGATTATTAGTGGCAGAACACCTCCACTGGGATTGCAGTAATCTCCACTGTCAACCTGGCTCATGAAATGGACACTACACGGTTTATTTTGCTTGGAAATGACATAAAGATGTAAACATGCAGAAATCTTACTCTTAGCAGTTATGTATTTATCTTCACAAAAAAGGGTCTTATTCTGTAACCTTTTGCATAAAGGTTTACAAAATATTTATAGAAATATGCTTTCTAAATGTGTGATTCCGTTGCATATCAAAGCTAATATTTTATGAAAGAACAAGAAGTGGAGAGCGTTTGTACTGTGGTTTGAGCATGGTCTCTGAGGAATATAAAATTAAAGTGCACAAAAGATGCTTTATTTTATGTCCTGTACCAGCTTGTATGGATTATTTCAGTTTGATCAGCTGTCTTCTAGAATGAATTATTTTTTGCAAAAGGATATCTTTGAAGATCAGTTACAGAATTAAAAAGTAACAGTAACTAAGCAATTCTCAGTCTCATCATTACGGTTCAGAAGCTGTTAACAGTTGTAAAGGGCTAATTAGTGTAATGTAATCCTCTTAGGAGGCTGCAGGCATTGAGCTAGATTTCTTTATAATTTGTATGTAGGCCTTCTTTATTCCATTGGAATTACAATAATTACAGACACCAGTATGTATTTGCATTCTAGCCATCCACATTATGTTTATTTTGCATACTGAATACTGCATAATAAATGCAGAAGTAGAATTCTCTATTTTCCATTTAAATATCAAAATGTTTGGAAGAACAGCCAAATCTTGGTTTTATAACTACGCAAAATCTACCAGAAGAGAAAATGAAAACAGGAATAAGTGGCTTTCTGAAATCCCAAGCAACCAGAGAGAGAAAATACTGGAAGAGCTGGATGTGAACAAAGTGCTGTCATATTTGGTTTACAAGAGAGTCTTTTCCTTGGAGGAATACAAAGACGTTTGGTCCCAGGAGAGCTACAGGAAGAGAACTGAATATTTTTTAGATAAACTCTCTTCAAAAGGCCCAGGTGCTTTCTCTGCCTTTTATTCCATTTTGGAGGAGGTCAGTCCTAACTTGATGACATGCTTTCTCCCTGGCTATGAAGGTAAGGTTACTGCTCTGAAATGCTTAAGTGTATATTGGTAATGTCTTGGAATCCTTTGACACTAATAGTTATTTGCTATAATTAGTGTTTACTTTCTCTCTCGCACTACACCAGAGAGAGTATTTGCTGTCTTTATGGTCCTTTGTTATTAAGAGAAAATTATTAAATGTATTTTATTGTTATACTTTGAGTACTTAAACTGCTAACAAAATGCTGCATATTCAAATTGCTGCTACTAATAAATAAAAGACAAGATGGGAAAGGATTTCTAAGTATCACTGATAACCCTTAGCTCAGAAAGGTAACACTGATCATTTAGTTCCCTTTCCATTTCCAAAATATTTAAAAATAGATTGAGAAGTAGGTATAGTGCCTGAGTAAGTGATCCCTTTCACATTTTTCTTTTAAGTCACATTATTTACTATATCTATCTGTAAACAACTGCATGGTAAAGGATTCTATTAGTAAATATTAACAATACAATTGAAGCTAACCAAAATGTTATTTGGAAATCAGGCACTATTCGTACTTATTTGCAGAACAACATTTTCCTAGATATTAACAAAGATCATGCAAAAAAATATATGCAGAGTGTTTACAATTATATCTTACTGACCTATTTTTATTTTTTATGTCTGTTATATTCTAAATTTCAGTCTATCAAGTCAGCTAGAGTTTTTCTCAGCAATGACTCCAGGGTTGTGCTCAAAGGTTATATACAGAATGTCCTTTTAGAATTTAATTAAAATAGTCATGTCTTTCACCGATCCATTCAGAACCGGGTTTAAACACCTTAATGTTACAATTATTTATAAATGAAAAAGTAAGTTTGAGTACTGTAAGAATTTTGATACACTAAATACGGAAAATTGAAATCTAAAACCATTTTGACCTTTAAAATAGCTGTAGATTGTATTCTCTCTTGACAACCTGATTACTTTTAAAATTGATAGTTAGAGATCTAATTACTTGAGAAGGCAACAGATATACTACCCTAATTTAATTAAGAAAAGATGCCCATTTAATGTATCTTTTTGAGATCAATTTGCAGTAAGGTTTTATGGCAGTTACAAGAAAATAAAGGGAGATTCACAAATATTGTTGGGGATTTTAATACATGTAAAATGTACTTCATGGACAACCATGTTATGAAAAGGCTACCCAGGGCCTGTCTATGCCATCATTTCTTTAAAAATACCATACAAATATAAATACCATGGATTATAAATACATTATAAAGCCAGGTCTTTTGGAATATGCATTTTGGAATTAAGTTTGGGCTTCCTCTGAGTTAACTGAAGAGAGAGAGAGCAGGGAGATTTTTATTCTATACCACCTAAACATACCATGCAGGGGCCTGTCACTGGACAGATTTAAATCTTCCAGTGGGTACAAGGTTTGGAGCATAGTTATAAAGGGTGATGGCCTCAGCAGCTGGGTGTAAGTCAAGGGCTCTGTCTCCCTGACAACATCGTAGTAGATAGAGAGAAAAAAGGAGAAAGCCAGTGCCGCACATTTCAGAAAGAGTAAAGGATACTGTTGGAACAGTGTCCCCACTCCATTCTGTCTATCTGTGCCTTGTGTAGGCAGAAAAATGCCTCAGGCTGCCTTAGCTCAGCCACTGTTACAGTTTTTTCTCCTTCCCCTCCCCCAGTGGCATTTATCAAATGTGCAAAGCTAGTTTTAGAATCTGTTATTGCTAATAATAATACACTGGATAGCAGGCAAAGAAAAACACATGCTGCATATTGACATTAATTCATGCAAATAATATGTTTAAATTCACGCGTGCATATGTTGCAGATTCAATTAAAATGCAGTATGTGTTCTGGCATTGTGGATTTTTATGGATTGATTTTGATAAACTGTGTTACAAAGTACACAGAAAGATATGATGAAAAAGAGCATTGTTCATTATTTCAATTAAAATAATTTTCTCCTCCACCCTATAATAGTTGACTGATAGGACAAAGCAAACAAATGGAAGGAATGCAGTCTAGATGAATGATGAGAAGTTGCTATGGCTCTGCTATGTGGCATCAACACCCCAGCTAACCGAGCAGTTGTGCCATCCTGTCCAATGTACTTGTTAAAGACACTGTGGCAGGCTGACTGAGCACACAGAATAGAGTCAATCCCCATTATTGATCAGTTGCATGTACAGTGGGGGCGAATTTCTATTCTCTGGACCTGCCCCTGTTGGCAGATGTGGTTATTTTAATGCGTTTCCACTGTCTGTATGCCCTACAGGAAGAACCATTTGACAGGTGCTGGAAATGTGGCATGATTCCAAGAGGTCTCTTAGGCTCTGGACTAATGTAGTTCACTGCAAAAACTGTGAGCTGTACTAGTGAAATATGATCAGTGAAGGAGGCACTGTTGCTTGCACATAATTGTTTTAACACCACTTTGAACTCTTTCATCTCATTATTTAAAAGAATTACACCCACAGTAATTTAAGGGATGTTATAGCTGCATTTATGCCTCAAGTCACTAATGACTTGATTCTTCTACCTACAATTCTCATTAGAGTATAAAGCAAAGCTCCTAATGATTTCATGGGGACAAACATTTGGTTACTACTTGTTCATATGATTCAGTAGGAAATCAATTCTTTATCAGTCAGGCAGAATTTCATATGGAATAAGAATTTCAGGTTATTTCCAAAATACCTATAAATTGTCTGACCTGTATATCTCAGGTCTATTGGAAACAGGAGTAGGGAAACAATCTTATATATAGCAAGTCAAAAGAGATTATGTTTACATAAAACAGCCACTTATCCAAATGCAACATCATAGGCAGAATTACATCAAACTGTAGATGTTAGTTTGAATTATGCATCAGCCATCAGAGAAATTTCTTTATTATTATCCAGACCGTATGAATTTCCCAGTGTTATCAGAGCAAACAAAATTGAGAGCTGTTGCTGGGATGGAGCTTCATGAAACCTGTCAGATGAGCGACCAAGAAGAAAGCCTTTCTGCTGAGGAACAACTGAATCAATCATTCAACAAATACAGGTTAAAATTATCACTGTCATGATGTCTTTTATCATCACAATATTTCCCGTGATTTAGTTTCTATGTAAGTGAAGTACACCATTGATGCTTTAAAAAAGTGTTTCACTTGCTTCTGATTTGACTTGGCACTTGTAAACTATAATTCTATTTTGTATAACAAATACATTTTGATGTTGATTTTTTTGATGCTGATGAATGCTGGGGATCACCTCTGGTCTTTACTACAGATACTCATTAATGATGTAATGCATTGATGACACTGCTAGTTTTCAGTGTTCAAGGACTAGGTACATATGTAGAAGGACATTTTACTCCTAAATTTTCCTGGAGTGTGAGAGAGAACCTAAATTAATATCACAGTTCCTGTTATTTTCATTTATTTTAAGTGGAATAGAAACTGACGAAGACCTATGTGAGAACAGCATGTAACCTCATACATGCTGGGAAATTGGGATTTAAGTCCCTGCTTCAGAGACTTGAACCTAAAGAGAGGACAAACAAAACATTGGAAAGTCATAAAATGCTGCATTTTATGTTGATAGTATTCAGTTCAGGCATTTGCAGTTGTGTGGTTGAAGTCATGCTTTGCCTAATTCAATAAGGAATCTAGCTGAGAATGGACTACAGTTCTCAGTAGCTCATTAGCTATTAGAAATACTGTAGGCAATTTACACATGTCCAGCTAAGACATTCTGAGAAAAATGCTTGAAAAGAAGTTAAAAGCTGTCCTGCTGTGTCAGTAGCATATAAAGAGTAAATTCTCAAGGCTTTAGTACCTTTGCATGTCTAAGATAGTTTTGTTAAGTTTCAGATATGATCTGGAATACACTCGTTTTTAGAAATATAGTAAAAATTCATGATTGAAAAAACTGTGGTTGTAAGATGTTCAGTTCAGCTTGAGTAGCAGTGACACATGAAATGGTAATAAAGTATGAAGACACTTGATACAATACAGTATGGGCTGAGCTATACCCACAAATAATGAAATTCCAGTCAGAACGCCTTTCTCCATAGACACTCACAGGAGTTTCAGGAGACCTGTAGTCATTCATAATATGAATTTGTGCCATTTGGATTTAAAAAGATTCATTTAGCATTGGTCCTCTAACACTGCAAGGCAATTCACTTACAAAACCAAACCAATTAAGAAGTGCCTGCAGCTAAAGAATCACATTAGGGAAGTAGTAGCCAAATAGGAAAGCTTTCCTGAAGTTATCTTATGCTGGAAATACTTTATAGCTCAAAAAACCTCAACCAGATATAAAAGATGTCACTATCAGTATTTGCAGGGCCACGTGATCTCACTATAAGATCGTTATATGCATTCCACCCTGGAAGAAGGAAAGAAAAGATGCTGAATCTATTCTCTCTCTGTAGTGTATCAGTGTGAAGTGTGGAAGTTCATGTAGCCCCAGAACTCACACAGCAAGAAGGGAATAGTCACCTGTATTGGAAACAGAGAACTCAATGGCAAGACTGGTGTGCAATAGCACACAATTTACTTCCACACCAGTGTCCTGGAAGAAAAAATATACCTTGACACCAGGTTAAAAAAGCACCAGTCTTTCCACACCTTCAGTTGTATGCTGACACTTGAGAAAAATGTGGTGTGCAACTGACCTACGTTAGCTTTTTCTTAAGTTCCACACCTGTGTCAAACACCAGAATCAACATAGCCTTTGCGTAGATGAGACTCTCGAGTGCTTGAAACAATGCATGAAAAAAACAACCCCACTTTGGAAGAAAACAATAAAGCTGGCAGCAAAACAAATGTGCCACCCATATATATCCCACAGACATTCACACATTACAAAACAGTTTCAGGGCCCCTATCAACAAGGCAGCCTATCAGACACTTAAAGTATCAAACATAAATACAACAGTGCATGACTCAAGGAGGCATAAAGGCAACCAGAAATACATACTAGTAATTAGAAGAGATGAGTATAAGGAGAAAATGGAAGATGGCTTCACTGCCCTTTCCTAAATATTTGTAAATATTCTCAATTCTTTGGTGTTTTTTTTCTCAATGATAGAAAAATATCAGACACACAGACACTTTGAGGACAAGAACTTCCTGTGTCTGAAGTAAATGGCAAAATTCCAGATGATGCTAGTGGGAGCATCATGGTAAGTTAGAGCACTCTGACAATACATATAATAATAGAGGTTCCACAGTTATATAGCAATTGTAAAATCATGTTTTTATATTTATGTGTAGACAGGTTATCAAAATCTTATCATTGCAGAATAGATGGTCTGGGAAGAGTAAAATCCGCTCGGTCCTAAACACTAAGATGACTCTGTTAGCTAAGAATCAACCAACTATAGCCATTGCATTGTTCAGACAGTACCTCAGGCAAAAAGAAAAATAAAACTAAAGAAGCAAAACGTGCGTGGATTCACACCCAATTTTTCATTTAAAGGTGAAAGTCCTAATGTGGATACCCCACTTTATTTTCATAATTTCCCCTCCTGAGACAGCTCCAGCATTTCTGATTACTACAATAAAAATATGGTCTTTAACACAACTGAAATTGAGTAAGTTTGAGGTTTGCATATTGTGATTTGGCCTAGGACTTCCCAGGGCAAGCAGCTAATCTACAAATACACTCAGAAAAATACCAGACAGAAGTACCATATCATATGACTTCTGTAAGTCAATGCTAAGGATATGGTCTAGTTTTGGACCAGAAAACATTGTCCGTGATTCTGTTCATTGTCCTCTCTGTACTTTCTTTCTCAGAATACCCTCCCCAAAACAGGACATCTGTATCAGACAAGTGAATGGGATTATAGATTGAGTCAGTAATTGCCTAAATAAGACCTCAAATTTATAATGCTTTCAACATTCCTTTTTTGGTTTGGGGGTTTTGGTTTTGATTTTGGCCGTTTGTTTGGATTTTTTTCCTGGGTGTTTTTTTTGCTACTTTATCTCTCAAGCATCCCTGGGCATTTGGTGCTGGCCCCATGAAAATCATGCAGATAACATAAAAGAAAATAGTTAATTATTTTCCTTGGACTTTCTATTTTCTCCTCCAACAACAGTTTTTATTCTCTTACTGATTGAGAACTAAAATGCTGAAGCAGACAACTCTCAGTAGCATTAATAGTACATATATATTGCTCTCCCATGCATTAAGAAAATATTGTGTTACAATGGCTGTCAAATAAATTATCAGAATAAGTAACATCCAAACTGTGAAAATCAGACGCTATTTTTGCAGTTGTTATAAAACAAGCCATCTACTTTCACACTGTGAGCAACAAGAGATTTTTGCACACCATTTTTCCATTTTCATGTAAATGGTTTATGATTGTGTGGCACATGCTTTATAGTGCATGTAATTAATTCATATTTGAAGTCTGATTGATGGATTTCCCACTTATGTTTAAATTTTGGAATAGTTCTTTTCCATTGAAGAACCTTTCTGAATCTATTGGAATTCTATTTTACAGCTCTCAAATCAGTTTTCAACATTTGAAATTCAACACTTTAGACAGGATAAAAAGCTAAAGTGTGGCAAAACTTCACTGATTATAAGTTCTGTGGTAAAGGAGACAGTCTCTTTTGCTTTAGATAACAAAAAATAATGTGTACAAGTCATGTAAACAGTATCTATTCAGAAAGAAGTGCAGAACTAAGCCACAGGACCAGATTTTTATGCTTTATTTGAGAAGCCATATATTGGCATCTGACACCTCTAAACATCATTCATCATTAGTAATTTAGATAGTAGAATGCTTATGTCATTTTTTGCATGTTTTTTTGTGTTCTTTCAGAAACTTGGGAAGAACACAGGGACTACAATCCAAAAAAATTAAATTCATGCCCTTACCTCAGCACTGCTGAGTACGAGACCCCGTTACTGGGGAAGACATTATAGTTTAGCAGTCACAAAATAACTACTTGTATTGTTTCTGTAAGATGGCAATCTGATGCTTATAAATGTAAGGTTCTATTTAACTTCTTACTATTTCTTCATATAAACATCAGATTATCTCTACTGAGATCGACTGTATCTTAGGCTGACAAGCTTATGGTCTGGCTAAGTAACTACAACATTTTGTTTTCTAATAAAAATACTGAGTTACAAAAAGTGAATTCACACTAAAAAGGACAAATGAGAAGATTTTACAGCATCAAGCTTATTGAATGAACGTAGTAAATTTGCCTTTTCTCATGTTCCATACCATTTGTAAAGTAATGGCTTAGAACTCTATTAGACTTTTTGCTTTAGAGATAGAACTTACTTTTAGTTGCAATGAATACTCAGTGAAATAGTAATTGGCAAAAAAAAATCCCCAAAAAAAGCCATGTTGGATTTAAAACTCAAAAGACATTTTTTGAGAATCACAATCACAGGGTTCAAAAAGCGGTGTCTGAGAAGCTGGATGCACTAAGCCAGGGCACTAAAGTCTTTTGTTATATTTAGATTTTCAAGGTTTCCCAGTAAGTTACATATCTATTAAAAGTAGAAATATGCTTTCTGAATGATGATGATGATGATGATGATGATGATGATGATGATGATGATGAGAAGGAGGAGGAGGAGGAGGAGGAGCAGGAGGAGGAAAAT
>JAWWEW010000017.1:15500317-15525632 GCA_035583185.1 Anabacerthia variegaticeps
TAAGTTACATATCTATTAAAAGTAGAAATATGCTTTCTGAATGATGATGATGATGATGATGATGATGATGATGATGAGAAGGAGGAGGAGGAGGAGGAGGAGCAGGAGGAGGAAAATACCATGATGATGAAGCATCAACAATGCAGCATTTTGCAGTTAATACTGAGCATTATGGTACCAGTCTCCAACCACGCCCTGTTCCATTGGACCACTAGATGGTACTATACCACAGTGCAATTCCTTGGTTGCCTATTTGACATTATAGCTGTGGATGATTATTTAGAATTTGCCCAGTTTTCCTGCACACAATACACACACATACACAAATATAGAAAATACATGTAAGGTGTTTAGGAGCATTTCCTTGTTTGATTCGCTAACATTCCTAATGACTGTATGTTACTTACCAACTCATACAAATGTAACTATCACGTTTCAAAGGCACAGTGACAAACACTTTCATTTCTTCATTGCGTGCACAAAACAAAATACTCTTTCAGAGTCTGTGCTCCCCAGACAGGAACAAACAGCACCCAAACACAAACCAGTGAAGAGTATGAGCCCAAATTCAGCGACATGTTAATTTTCACAATCTGGATTCCTTGCGGACTTGGAAACGTTCATACCCACTTTCCACATGCAAAACAGCAAAATTAAGTGCACTGTACTGATAAATCAAGCCCATGAAATCCAAACAAAATAAAAAACCCAATAGCTATTTAAAAGTTCAAGTTTTATCTGTTTTATCTGTTTTGCTGCTGGAATACTCACTCTCTTCCAACAGATACATGATTCTTTTTTTTCCATGCATGTATCAAACCAAGTAATATTTCCACAGACTTTCTACTTATCATCTACATAGTTTCCTTTTTTAACTGCAGTATTGGGTCCTATCTTACTAGGTCACAAGACTATATACTCTTAAACTTCCTTTGCTCTAAAACAGTTTTTCTATGCCCCGATGCATGCCTTTGGCAAAGACTATTAGTGTCCCACCTTCTAGGCAGAGTTAGGCTTCTGAAGTTTATTCTTTCTGACATGTGAAACTTCATGTATCTGATCACATGAAGGGGGATGTGTAACATAGGGGTCAAATCACATGATAGGCAAAGGCCATAAGTCTGGACTGCATATAGAAAAAAGTCCCTTTCAAGAAGACCACAGTTAATGCAGAATCTTGGCAGAAATCACAGTCCTTCATTGATGGGAAATGCCAGATAATCCCCTCACCTGACCAGTGTGTCAGGCACCAGTGAAGTTCAGGCTGATTAGCTCTCACTGGTGTGCAGGACTCCAGTGCAAGAGACAGAGCATAGTACAGCACTGACAATGGTTCTTATGAATGAAGTCCAAGGTAAGGGACCACAGAGCTCTCCAGCACCCTTACAGATCCATGCTGAATGCCACATTCCCCAGCACCACAATCATGCCCCCTCCCAAACCTTCAACCATGTGAGCATAATGACAATACAAAGAGAAGTCACCAGTAGAATTCTGCAGGGGATAGATTCTTCTTAACAAACTCAAAATTTGACTGGAAAACAATCTTAGGAGTGAGGTGGAAGAGTTTGCTGAGCATACACATTACTCAGTGTTGGATGTGTGAAAGCTGAATGCACAGAACTGTAAATGGGCCTTAACATTAAGTAACTGGTTAATAAAATGGCAGAGGAAATTTAGTGTAGATAAATGTGAAATTATGTACGTGGGCTAAAGTGTTCTTGGCGTACTGAATAAAGTGATGAGCTTTCAGTTGCTTGTTACCACTCAGAAGTGAAAGTTTGGGATTGTGACAGATAGATGTTTTCACAAAAGCATCAACTCAGTGCATAGCACCAATCCAAAAATGCAAATGTTAGGAAAGGAAAAAAGAGCAAACTAGGAAATATAATTATGACAGTCTATAATGCCACAATTTTCTCACATCTGGAATACTGTGTGGTGTTCTGGTGCTTGCATCCTGAAAATGTTAGATTAGATCTGAAAAAAGTTCAGTGAAAGGTAATGATGAACAGACATGTGGGACAGAATGGCTGGAACTCTTTTTTCTGGAAAAGAAATTGCTTATGGAAGGAGATAAAAAATGAAAAAATAAGCAAGTGAGAATTAAAGGATCAAATATGCAAGTATGGGAAACTAAGCCGATGTAGGGAACACTGAAGGTGACAGCACCCACTGCTTCTAAAAGGTGTCCAAGGAGCTGTTAGGTCCTGCCTGACTGTGCTCTGTTCAGCAAAATAACAAGAGAAGGAAAGAGAAAATGGCTCCATAGTGAGTTGGATCCCCCTTGTCAAGATTCCTTCTCTTCTTGGTGAGGCGAAATGCCAGACCAGGCTGACAATGGCATTAAGACACTGACAAAGAGTTCCTCCAAATTAGAAGGTTCTTAGATGTGCCATTGTTCATTCATCTTTTTTTAGTGAGTAATTTGTAAGGTGAGTGAAATCAACCAACCAGTGAGCAGGCAGTTCAGAATAATCAGAGGCTCCCTCCAAAGGCGGAACTGATGGCTGTTGTAGTTTGAGAACATGTATGAGAATTCACCAGTGAGCATTTTACAGAAACCACACCTTTAAACCCTAGTAAATGCAGTAAGCCCATGCTGCATCAGACATGATCACCATGTTGCTGTCATTCATTAAATTTTTAATACTTAAACAAATGTTTAGGAAAATTGAAATATACCCATTTCTAATGAGATGCTTTGAACTATGAACAGGAAATATTATCACTGCAATACACACATGACAGTCTTCAAATATAATTTTAATTTCTTACCATCTTTACTGATGTGGTAACTCTCATGTGAAAACATAAGGCAGCATTCTAGTCAACCCTCAGTGCTGCCAGTGCCATGCAGTGTTTTTAAAAAGCAGGATTGATTGTACCCCATATTCTGGGCAGAGCAATTTTGTATGTGCAAATTAATCTCCTTTGTTCTGAATGTTAGGCCCATAGGCTTCCTTCGCCTCCCAAAAGCCTATGTTTTCTCTCAGGAAAGAGGTTAGAAGGATAGGTGTTCCTACCTCACATTTTTCTGCTTCCAATGATTACTTAGAGAAATAGTTCTCAAAAGAGCTTTTAGGATGTGCTTGGAGTACGAAACTCCTTCATCAATGGCCATGTTTTTCTCCACATCTGAATGATTTGGAGTGGCATTGGAAATAGAAAAAAAAATTCCACTCTCCTGATGAAATTTAGGTGGGAAGAATCTATAAGAGAAAATTCTCGTGGATTATGCATCTCCTCATAGAGGAAGCATTGAGCCAATGCAATCAAGGATCCAGAAAAACAGGAACAGCCATTTCTTGCCAGAAATTATTGAGACAAAACCTTGACTAGCACCCTCCAAACACCTGCTACTTGGCATGGCCAAATTATTGCCAGTATTACTGCTGTGAAGGTGTCATCCCTAATTTTGCATGTATTTTCAGTTCAAATATGTTTTGTAAACTGGGAGCTAATACCACAGGTCATATGCATACAGAAAAGGTTTTAGCCAAATTATGTCTGATCCCAAACGTTTATTGAGGCTCAAGTGGATTAGATTTTGATAAACCAACAGACTGCACTCTTGTGTGTCTTTACCACCTGATATTTTTATGACATGCATCAACAATAAAAATTAGCACTGACATACCTAACAATTGTTAGCAGTGAGCTTGTGGCTTTTGGCATCACAGCAGTCATGTCAAGGTCAATTCATCCAGCAGCATTGGCTTACTTGACAGGAAGCTGCTTATCTCAGTTTGGAACCTGGAACAGATAAGCCATAGCTGTAGTCAGCAGTAGAAAGAGGCGTAAAAGAGAAGTGAAGGATGTGAAGAGAAAAGCAAATAAAGATGTCAGAACAAGTGTCTTTCCCAAGTAATTTTGGATATTTCCACTTTAGAAATACCATTAAAAGTACCTTACAGTCTTATTGTATTTTCTTGTAAGTGTTGACACATTAGCACTTATCAGACAATGTAGTTAATTGTACTGTTAGTATAGTACATCATAATAAAGAACAGAATCTTTCTTTAGTAGCCTGCTCAGCTCAGGGTAATCTGCATTTTCATCTATATAAATTCTCACTTCTGTAAACTACTGTCTTTGCTACACAAAATGTAAAATACAACAAATTCTAAGATATTATAGATAACTAGAAGGCTCTTGTGACTGAAGTAGCAGTTGCTTATGTAACTACACTTTTACAGAATCTAATTATTTTTTTCCATAAAAGATACCAACTGTCACAACTATTACCATAGCAATGCATTATACATGCTTCCTCACACAATATCACATTTCAAAATATCCAGAACCCAGTTATCTGTTCTCCCTGAATCCTGCTTTCAAAAAAAAACAGAAAAAGGATGAAGGTAGCATTTGGCCTTGAAAACATTTTTTCTGATCTTTGAATTTCCATGATTTCTGGCTTCTACAGTTAATTACTGCAGCCTCTAGCTTATTTTTGCTATTCTTGGTTAGGAATGCCCAGAAGATTGTTCTTTGCATCAGAAAACGTCAGAGTACAGCAGTAATTCAGCTAAATCCTATACTCTGAAGCTGTGATGGCTGCATATGAAGCCACCTTCCCTTCCCTAGCCAGGAAACTGTTTTCCATTATGCATGCTTTCCAGGCACACTTGGCATTGTTATAGCAGAGCAGATACAGACAAGGGGCTCAGGCCTTACAGCTGCCTGTCCAACCAGCACCCAATAGTCTCGTCTTGAGATTACTCTTCCCTTCTGTAATGGTTTTCTCTTACAAAAGTGAGGAGGTTTTGATACAGATTAATAAAATGGAAGTATGTTCGAGAAGGGGTATGTGAGAAACAAGGTTAGTAGTATTTACACCCACTGTTACCATGCTGATGGGTCACTTGGAGGATGCATATATTCTAGCTGTAATTTCATTTACATTTAAACAATCTTTGAGTAAGAGATCATAACAAAGTGACTGTATCTTAGTAAAACCTTCTCACAGAAGCATTCTGTCTTAAGACTTGGCTGTACTTACAAAGATTACCTTTCTGCAAATGTACATATTCTTTCCTATGGCCCAACCCCAACAGCAATGTATCATAAAATTACCATAAAAATATTCCTTCTACAAGTGCTGTTGGCATATCCTCTGCCAACAAAAAATGTATTAAACTATTTGTAATAACATAATTTTGACCTTTTTGTCATAACAACACTGTCATAAAGACATACTTAGATTGTAAAAACTTCTAGGCTGGAATACATGTGTATCAGTCTCACTTGGGAGCTCCAGGCTCTGAAGTCCTACAAGTAACACTACTGACAATATTTCCAAGAAACAGATACTCAGTTTATGAGGGGCAAAATATGATTGTTGGTGTTGGTATCATTTACAATATATATTCTGTACAGTGTTTGGCAAACTGTTGTGTTGGATATGGCATGAATAGACTTGCCAATCTCAGCACAAAGTTCTTTCAGAGTTCTTGTAGTTACAGTGTATATATATACACACACACATATAGCTGTTTGCTGTGCAAACTGATGATTTCTCAAGAGGCAGAGAGCTATATACACAGTCACTTAAAGCAGCATTTCAATTAATCAAATTACTTTTCTTTTTCCCTGTCTTTTAAGACTGAGTCATAAAAAAGAAATAGTACTGTCTGTAAATTTGGGAACGAAGCAAAGCATTAAACACAGAACACATTTTATACAACACGTTGACCCTAATGTCCATTCTTCACTACTATTTTAAATCCAAGTGGAATGTTGAACACACATACACAAAGTTGCAGTAGGCACTGCAATCTTCAGGATGTTTTACAAAGCCAGAAAAAAATTACAAATGCAGACACAGGATTATCAATTGATTTTAGAAGGGATAATAATAATTTGTAACCAATTTCAAGATTCATTTAATGATTTTTGAGACAGCTATACATTAGCCTACATTGGCAATGCAATACTTGTAACAGACATGTCCAAATAAATTTTCATTAATAGATCAAAGATATTATTATCTTCTTACTTACACATTCTGATTTATGGTGTATGTCACAGCCTTATAAATGATCTTGACTGCTTAGATTCAAGATGGTTTCTTTTCACAATAAGGTTTGCATCGGAGCTTAAGCTTGAATGGTATATATTGATGAAGATTTTCAGCTCATGTTTAACCTTGTTTATTCCCATAAGTAAGGATTTTGGAAAAAATCCATTCAAGTTTTGGTGGGTTTTTTTAAGGAGTTTAGCATCAAAAGTACTGCTTGAATTTTAGAAGTCCTACTTTACTGGAGTAATAACCATTATGGTTTTATTCATTAGTTTGTCTGTTCATTTATGGACATGGTTATAAATGAATAAATGAATGGAATTGCCTGCAAGTTAATTTGGCCTATTATCTTTATTTCTAAATTTATAGGTACATTGGGAGGAAAAAGAAGAAAAGTACTTGCCAGCAGTATAGAAAGCTCAGTAAGAACTGATGGGTGGTGGTCTAGAGCAGCTGAAGTATTAAGGTGCAGAAAGAATCTATTGGAAAACTCTCAAATAATGTTTACTGTTCTTTATACTCTACCCCAGAAAGGAAGAAATTTTAAAATATCAATAAGAAAAAAATAAAATCATTAGGCAATATGTATTATTCATTTAATAAGAAAGGATATATTTTAATCTGAATTTGAAAAACAGGATTGTTTGATTTTGACTAGAGATTAGGAAAAGGCAAGATGTAGGTAATAAAGGATATGAACTGAATTTTTAGAGAGGTTATATCAAGAATATTTTTTACTTTTTGTCCTGAGACAAGAAAAATGGAGCTTAAAAGGGCAGAGGAGAACAGAGTAATTAAGTATTTATTCTCTTATCAGAATCATAAGTAATTTGTAGAATTAATTTCTATCACATATGATCAATATCATTATTTAATGGGATTCAGAACTGTATTGTATTTTTGCATGGGTAACAGACATTTCTATAATCTCACCAACAGCTCATTTCCCTGCCATGTTGTAAACCCACATCTATCAGAAATGTGTTTAGAAGAAAGATCTTCTCAAAGGAGTTTACTTTTACTAAAATCCAAAGCTAAGACAGCTGTGCTAAGGCAGGTAGTACACCCCACTGATTGTATAGGGAAAATAAAATCTAGGCTAGTCTGCAGCATCTGCATTGCTTTATGAGAAGACTAAAACCAAAAAAGCAGATAAAAAGGGACAAGATGTGAATGACCACAGCCTACACCATATTTGCCAAAATAACCCTGTAGCATTGCCTGAAGAATTTCAGAATTCAGTGAATCCTCATCTGCTGGTTTTGCCTTCTATCAAGATTTATGTTCCACTGGGCCAACTAGTCCCATGGTTTTATTAAGACACAATCAATCAGCTGCTCTAGGAACCATCTGGTCCTTTATGTGCACTAGTTCTTATTTCTTCTTTTCTTCTCAAGGCTACTTTCTCAACTCTAAATAAAAGGAATAAAATAAAAGTACTGATTGGAAGTTTCAGTGTGTTTCTTAAATTTCTAGTGTCCCTAGAAATCACTGATGTGATTTTGCATAGAAAATAAAAATACTTCAACTTTTTAGCACATTATATTTAAAAACAATATAGTAAGGTTTAAATTAGTTATTCAGTATTAAAAATTAAACACTTTTTGTCCTAGCATTACTGAATAAGATCTTTTTTATGATTTAAATACCACAGAATATCTTAAATATGTTTTCTGATAGATCTGGGGCACCAAAGCCCTTCTGGACATTTATCTCTGAAATTACATTGAGAGGAATAAACAGCTGTCGGGAATATAAATGCTAACTCATCAGAATGCTGACTCAGTGCTGTAGAAATCAAAGTATGTTCATATACTGCAGAGATAACATGTCATACACCAACTAGTCATATTTTATACTGGACAACCATAAAACCAGTTGAACAAAAATGCTGGAACGGGAGAGAAGAATTCAAATTATGAATAAGGAACATTTTAAGGTCCTTGTAAAGACCTGCTATATGACTGTACAAATAGAATCATAGAGTGGTAGAATAGTTTGGGTTGGAAGGGACCTTTTAAAGGTCATCTAGTCCAAACTTCCCTGCATGTCCCCCCTGGGACATATTTAACTAGATCATGTTGCTCAGAGCCCTGTCCTATCTGTTCTTGAATGTTTCCAGGGATGGGGCATCTACCACTTCACTGGACAACCTGTTCCAGTGTTTCGCCACCCTCACTGTAAAAAAACTTCTTTCTTCTGTCTAACCTAAATTTACCTCCTTCAGTTTAAAACTATTACGCCTTGTCCTACAGCAACAGGCCCTGCTAAAAACTTTGTCCCCATCTAGTAACCCCAACAGATACCCCACTCACAGTCAGGATTTGTTAATTGATCACCTTCAGTGGTAACAAACCTCTTCTACTAGGGTTATCTTTTGAATCATGATGTGATTAAAGATCCACTTCTGCTCTCCTTGCAATGAAAACAATTAATTTACTTTGTTGAAGCAGGATTTAGCAACAAATGACCTGAACAATCCTTCTGCAATGCCATATTAATGTTTAATGTCCCATTAGATACATTGGTTCAATTTCGTCACCAAGTTTGAGTTGAATGCTAGTGACTTCTTGTACTAAGATTCATTAACGGTGGAAGTCTGTCACAGGAGAAAATAACTGCATTTTACTAAATATCTGCTGTTTTGCCAAAAGATGTGAGAAGGTGTTTTGTTTTTTTTTCAAGTAAATTTTGTTCTGGTAATAAATTCTACTGATATATTGATACTTTGGGTCAACTTTTTTGACTTCAATTGAAGTTCTCTGCACCCTGTGGTGAAAATTTTGGCTCAGTCTGAAGTTTTGTCCAAGCTAGTAATGACTTGTACTAATAGCTTGCAGTATGCTTTCTGGTGGAACAAGTTACCTTACATTCAATGCATTTCTTGCTCAATATTTAAAAATTGTATATATACATACATACATACATACATACATATATATATATATATATATATATATATATATATATGTGAATGCATGTGTATATATTCTTAAAACCATTCCTGCAGTTGCTGATATTCCCTTTCATATTTCTTCAGTGATCTGCATCTGGCACTCTTGTGCCAGATAGCAAGGTTGATGTCTTATAAAAGGATACGCACCTAGTTTTCTGGATATGTGCTCTGCCATAGGTCCTGCAGCAATGCTGAAAAGGAAGAATTTGCTTTTCAAAAGTATGACCCTGGGCATTACTCAGCAATGATGGCTGTCAAAGGGAAAGCAAAAGACAGCAAGAAAACTTCTTTTGAAATATGACATTAAAGCTGAAGAGTCTTTCCATTGAAAAAACCCATCCCTTTGCCATAAGAAAATATAAAAGCAGAAAATCTTAAGAACTTCATGCAATGAAATCTTTCTAAATATAAAAGATGGCAGAGTACAGCTCTATTTCTTAAAGAAATCAAAATATTCATAAAGATGTACTACAGCACAGAAGTATAGATTTTGGTTTTTAATTTTGTAACCCCAAGCTTAATTCCTTTATTCATTTCAATCTTCAAGCAATCAGGACTTTTCAAGTCAGAATCTTTCCAGGCAGCTGAATTCCTCTGTTGGGCTCCCTGATCCTGTGACATCTTTGTCATGCCTAAGTTACCATGCCGTTTCACAAGGGAGCCCCAGGTTCTGCAAAATCCAATCTAGAGGCATTGCTTTATTGCCCTAGGTAAAGTAGTCTTGTTTCGTAAACTGAGTGAAATTTGCCCTGTACTGGCATGTTAGGCCTTCTGGTTCCAAATCATCCAGCTGTTACTAATTTGTTATGTAGCTACTATCTCTTTGTGCTGTATGACCTATGAACAGCCAACACTTCTGCATATTTTTATACATCAACATGCTTAATAACCTGTAACATTATAAAATACACATGCAAATATTATAGAACAAGACTGCAACTTGGACCTACTTAAGATTTATAATAGTATATTTACTTTCAGTTTGAGAAATTATTTACTAGAGTAAGTACTAAAGTACTCACTTTAGTCCTTGGACATATTTTGTTAAAAATATATGAAACAATTTTTAGTTACTTTAGAATAACTACCATAATTTAAACATTTGACTTGTGCTTAATATCTTTTGCCTCCTCATTAAAAAAATCCAAATGTACCTTCCTTCATTTACTTTTTTTTTCATTTTTTTATTGCAATAATCTTACATGAGAAGAATAAAAGGAAGTTCTTGTTATTACACTCCTATATACAATATCTGTGATCTTGCCTCCTAAACTTCCTGGCTTAGGAAAGATTTGGTGGTTGCAAAGATGGTTATCTCACCCAGGCTTTCACATCTGGCACCAGTATCAGCACAGATAGAAATAATCTGAAGCAATTTAACCTCTCATTTTAATTCCAGCTTCTGTTGAACAGCCTTTCTTCAGCTGTTCTATTTCCAAATTAGCTTAGGATTTCCTATGTCATGGTAGTTCTAATCCTTCTAGTTAGGGACATGTTATCCAGTGGCAGCCCCAGGACAAGACTTGCACCTTATCTGCTTACATTCTTTCTGCAGAATTCAGGAAATATGATGTGTTAGTGTTTATTTTGTATTAGCAACTTCATTTTCATTGCTGTTGTAACCGTAGATGGGATAGCGGATTATTTCTGAAGTGGGATTTTTACCTTGAGCAAGTTCTGCAAAATACAACTTCAATTATGCAGAGTTGGCTCATGGCTTCTGATTCTGTGGTTTAGATTTATTGTTTGTATTTAGCAGTAAGCTTTGGATTTGCTATCAATCTCAGTGAGACAAGGCTCCTCTTCTCAGATCTCTGCCTGGATTTTACAATTCTCTTCCATCTTTCCTCTTGACTTTCTCCTGCTGCTTTAATTTACCTCTTGCAGGCATGAAAATATGGCAGTTTCATAAATTTTCCAGGTTTCCTATACCTTTTATTGTGAACTTTCTGTTCTGAATTTCACATTCTCTGTATCAAGTTTATTCTCTATCCCTTTGGCAAGGTAGTCTCACCTGGGAACATAGACCTTGGGAAATTTCACCCTGCACAAGAGCAGTTAGTGGCAGTGTCCAGTCTCAGCTCTGGCACTTCCATCTGGGGCTCTGGAGTACACAGTAATGAAAGCTGACTAAGTATGGTTGGAGCTACATGATATCTCTGTATGATTAAAATAAAGATTGAACATCATTATTTGGAATCAACTCCTGAAAAAAATCTGTTGCCTTAGATTTTTCCTTTTTTAAAAGTGACTTTTGTTTAAATCCAATGAGTCTTTTGAATAGAAAATAGGGTTGATACTCACCTAAGGTCTGGCTCTAAATTTTTTTGTGATAGCTGTCTTTATATCCAACAAACAAAACTCCATTTTAAATCAATGTAAACTCTTTGAGTACTGGGAATTTTAAGAGTGCCAGTGCCGCAGGATAATAAAAACCTGGCGCAAAGATGTTGCTGTCATAGAGAAACATTTGGTTGTTG
Source organism: Anabacerthia variegaticeps (assembly GCA_035583185.1). Classification (NCBI taxonomy): domain Eukaryota; kingdom Metazoa; phylum Chordata; class Aves; order Passeriformes; family Furnariidae; genus Anabacerthia; species Anabacerthia variegaticeps. The sequence goes on from JAWWEW010000017.1 coordinate 15,511,779, forward strand.
CATTAACTAATAACAATAGATGAATTAATCAGTTTGCTCGCTTTTCTTTGCTGCCAACCTGGTAGACTGTGATTAAGTTCTCTATTGCTGGCTAGGTTGAGGGTTTTATTTTTGTCTTATTTGCTTATATATCTATTTTTCTTTTGCCAATACAATCCCCATTCTATTCTTAGCTCTTCATAGACATCTCCCTATAAGTGTTAAACTTGTTATAAAGGACTGTGTCAGAACAGCCACAGTCTCCCTTGGGAGGCATTTGATCATTCTTTTTATCTAGATCACTTAAAATCTTAAAAGACCAGCTGTACCTGGGTGTTAATGCTCTTTCAGAACCATATATTTCTGTTCTGCACAAAACCCATGTAAGGGGAACACTTACATAAAAATCTTGCTGCAAATTATTGCTATGTGCTCCTTCTGTAGGGGATAAAGGATAAGGGACAAGCATGAACACATGATTTTAATCAACCCATGAAAGACGAAAGAAATCCTATAGGACATTTAAACATGGTTAGATTTTTTCCTTGCCTTCCTCAAACCCTTCCCCTTAGTAAGGGTAAATACTGCTTGCAAATAACCCCTGTCTATTCAGCTAAGTAGAAATACAGGCAGTACTTTTAGAACCAGGCACAGTTGTTTTTTGCTTGATATGCTCCTCAGTTACAGTATTCAGGATGTTATATATTATGCTGTCTTGTTGCTACACACAGCGTACAGACACGTGATGGCTACCTGATAAAGGAAAATTAGATTACACATCTATCACACTCTGCAGCATTTTGAAACATATTCTACATATGACTTTGGCCCATCAGCTTCCCCTACTTGACACGAACAAATACAAATCATTATTACTGGAAGGTCAGCAAAAATAAAGGCAATATACAACAGGCAGGCACAAGAGGATAATTTAAAGTAAATTTCAAAGTTGTCTGATTTCCTGAGTTTGTTCATCCCTTGAGTATCATTTTCCTACTATGTAAACTTCCTTAGAATTTTACCAAGTTATTACAAAAATATATGTGAGAGGATATGTATTCCATCTACAAACAAATGAGAAAAAAGGAACAATCTTTATAAACTACCCATCAACCTTGTTCATACAAACAGAACTCAATTATAACTGTTCTATTAATTATTCGTAACATTACAGAAAACTGGCGTGTACAAATCAGGTGATGGTGCTCCTTTTTTCTCTGGGTTGACAAGGGCATGTAAGAATAATTATATGTACTACAGTAACTAGCAGTGTCTGGTAAATACAACAAAGTTATAGAATTAAGAACAGTATCTCGGGAGGGGTGAGTTTGCTTCTCCTGGTGGTTGGCTATATGTCAAATACACAGCACAATTTATGAGTAACTTCAGCACTGCTGCTGCAAAAAAATGGAAGACAGCATTGTTACCCTGTGTAGGTGACAGAAGATGAATTTGTTCTTCCTAAAACACTTGCAACAGACTGCAAAGAAAAAATTAGCTTATGATATTGGAGAGGGAAGCAGTTAAAAAAAAAGCACGTCACAAGCTAGCAACAAAGTCTCTGAAAATACTCAAGATGTTTTGATATTGGGCCTGCAGAAGAAGTTAAGATGAAACCTGCAGGGCTTTTATATGGGTTGTTTTACTTACTAGTCTCCTTCTATTTAATGTTAGCCAGAAAACATGTGAAGAACAAAAATGTGTCTTCAAGGCGTCTTGATTGAAAATAGCAGAAAATACTCCTCTCTTGTTCTGTCTAGTGAAGGCCAATTGGGTTCAAAGGGCAAGCAGGTGGTTGCTAAAGCATGCCAATGAGATTTGGAGAAACACAAACTGAGAGAAGAGGTGATGAGAGTATGTACTAGTAGGTTAGAAGAGGAAGTGGAATAATTTTAAAATAATGCTATATACCGAAGCAGAAATGTTTGTCACTGGTATATGTTAGGAGTGTGAACAAATAAACATTATTTGTAAAGTAGAATGACAATGAACTGTGAACAGAAAAGCAGTGTCCCTTATTTTGATGTTCTTTGCACTGTAAAAGACCTATGGCAAAGAAAATGCAAATTCAATCTGAAGATTATATGAAAGATTCTTATAACTTCTGTAATCAGCTCCCCCAGAAATTCATCAATCTCGAGATTGGTGTTATTCACCATTATACTCCTTCAGAGATGCTCGCGTAAGAGATAAAATAAATGCAAATAAGATTCTATGTATTATATTTAATTTTAGCATATTCTTTTAGATTCTTAGCTATGACCTTGAATTTGGTCGTATTTTAATACAATTCGCAAGAGACAAGTTGAGCTTCTAGAGCATCAGATTTGTCATGAGATGTCAGATGTCTGCATCAAGTAGGATGACAAGTAACTGAGAAATGACATTGGTGCTATCCTAATTTTAAATCCATCAAAAGAATAAAATTCCTTGCAATCAGGATAGCATCAGGATACTTATATAGAATTTTTCTTCCTTGCTGCTGGACAACTCTATTCTACTGCTATGGTGAATGAATTTTCTTAGCATGTTTTCCACCCATGAGAAATTGTTAATCAGTTGAAAGTTTTAGCCTGGTGGAATAGCACTATGTTGTCAAAATTTACAGAAGTCAGTGGGAACTAAATAGATAAATACCTTTGATCAGGTGATCAGGTAAAAAGTGCACCACAATGCTAACACAGCGATGCATTCAGAAGTTGCAGTAGAAGATATAATTTTAAAATAACATAGTTTACTTAGAGAGGTGTTCATATGAAAATACAGGAAGGCAAGAGCAGACTCTATTTCTGTTTTGTTCACAGTGTAGATACTACAGTAATAACATTTCATAAGTGCCCAAGACAGATGGTATGTCTGTTCTTTGCATAATAAGGTAACCAGAAACTTATCTATTGAATGGAGTGAGTCCAATACAATGAAATCTACCTTAATCTTTGGCTTCAAGTTCATAGGAAACCTTTCCTCTGAACAGTTGCAGAGCTTGTGATTTATTGCTGCTGTCACAATGATGTGCGCAGATCACCAGACTGAGTGTTTTGTAGTGACTACTTGCAAGTGTTGGTATTTTTGCTTTGTTCCTACAAACATTATGCCTTCTGTCTTCTACCAAGATCTGTGTGTATTCTTTTAGTGTCAGTGTGCTCCAGTACACATTCAAACTGTCAGCACTGCAAAGCCACTGCAAGGTCGCTCATAAGTAAGAGGATCATCATGACTTTTGGCTACATGAGCAGATTTGGAGCTTGATTTCATTAATTCCATTTGAATATTCACTGCTATTTATTTGTTTTGGTGTCTAGTCACTGCTTTATTCATTCCATTTGTTTGTCACTGAGGTCCAGGGAGATTTGGAGGATAAATATCAGACTAGATTTGTGTGAGAAATCAGCTCATTTTCTTCAGAGAAATTCTCTGAGCTTCTGTAGCATTTGTATCTTATGCTTGGGAGTGAGACCAATGAATAGGTGCTCCAGCTGCTTGGACAGTTGGCTTGAAGATAAGTGCAGTGGGATTGAGAATGTCCTTGACCATAATTCATTAAGCAATGGTCTTTTTAATGTGTTACGGTTTTCAAATCTCAGTAGTGGTGCAGATGGTTCCAAGGAAGAGTTTGCACTACTGCAAAAAAATGAACGTATCTGCAGAGTTGTTTAGTATGCCAGGAGAGATCCCTACTAATGGCTCTTATACTTACTCTTCAAAATTTATCCTGTGTACTTTATTAGGAAATTTTCTCAGAAATAAAAAGTAGCATTCTTTAACTAAAACAAAAATAATAAACACCAAGCTTTATTTTCATTTTTGTTGAATTCTCTCTTGCTTTTCCAAAGTCTGGAGAGCCAGTGAATGGCTCCCAAGAAACCACAGCACTGAGTAAGAACCATCTTCATAACTGCTTGGGTGCTTTTTACATGCAGATGGTAAGTAAATTGCTTGGTTGGCAAGAAAGCAAGTGAGATCTCAAACCTGCTAGTGTGTAACAAGAAAAAAACCAAACCAAAGTAGTAGGTTATACCAAGCTGAGTAATTACCCTGTAACTGTTAACATGGTGCATGCTGCCACTGCGCCACTGCAGATAACAGCATGACAGATCTCAGGACAGGTGCTATCCAGGTCACCTTCAGGGAAACACTCATTAGAAATCGTGTGTCCAACACTCATCGAATGCACAGACTAGACAACACTACCAGACCCTGGCATGTTATAAAATGGTGACTTCAGTGCGGCCCTATTACTTTACGCCAGATGACTACACCTGATCCTAACATGGTCTTGCTTTTTCTTTCAAAGCTCCAAGCAAACATGCTAAGTAATAAGAGGCAAGCGAAGGGAAAGGACAGCAAGTATATTAAAATATAACTTTATTTCATATCTTTTGCCGATTTATTTTTGAAACATGACAGGAAATAGAAATATTTTGGTATTAGAGAGTACTAATGCAATGACCAACTTTAAATTGGACAAATGAAATCCTGTACAACAGTATTGTACATGCTTCTGTTACTTTAATGTCTAAAAACAATCAAGAGAAATATTACATAAACCAGAAAAATGTTATGTAAACTGCCATAACAGCAAAAGGTGATTTAAGTCTATTTACTTTACCAGACAAAATCCTTAGCAGTGCATTATTTATGTTATTCTTTTGCTTAAAACAGGAGACTGACCCACACCATGCCACACAACTCAGACCCAAAACTTTGTGCTCTCCGTTAATGGAAGAATGACAAGTTGTTTAGTCCTCCTCATTTTCTCTTTTGCTATTCATGCTTCCTTCAGAATGGAAGGCCTTATGCAATTTGATAGTGTAACATCAGGAATGCCATGAAGGCAGTTTTATTTTTATACTGGGGCAACTGAAAAAAAAAATGTGGTCTACTCACAGCAAATTTGGAGCCAGATCATCTATGCCAAAAGTAGCAATGACTGCAGTGTAAAAAAGAAGCTAGGATTGATTGTGTCTTCTCTGAAGCAGAGGACAGAAAATTGCTTATTTGATATAAAAATCTGGTTTGTAGCAGGATCATTGACCTGCATGTGAATTTTTATTGTTTATAAAAAACTGACTAGATTCTAAAAAAGTCTTGAGTTAGTAAAAGAAGATAGATAATTGTAAATCCTTTATGTAGTCAATGCAGTAAAAAAATACATGCTTGATATTCAAAACTACTTTTATCTAGAATGGATAGATCTGTTCTTTATTTTGTATTAGATGATCTTGAAAGAAACTAAGAAGTGTTTTATATGTTTGTTTTCATATACCTGAAAGAATGGCATATTTGAAATTTTTATCACATTGAAAATATTGGTCCAAATTATACAAACCATTTTAAATAAAACAAAGTTGAACAAGAATTTGGGATGCCCAGTCAGACATATATTGTCTGAAGTCAGGCATTCAGAAGTGAAAAGATCTTTAAAATTTTGGCTCAAGAGTTCCTTTAAGCTGATTTTTATATCTCTCACATACTTCTTTTTCTTATATATATCCCACTCCACACACACACGCTTAATGGGAAGGCTCCATCTCACTGGAGTGTTACAAGTGGGACCTCTGCTGTTTTCTCAAAATCAAAAATTCAGTGTCTAGAAGATCAGATCGTGCAGACTTTTAACAGCATGAAGAGCTTTTGTTCCTGATTTCTTAGTATTCATACTGGATTTTTGGAAATTTGGTAGATGCACACTATAACCCAGTACCATATTTTGACTCTACCCCAAGGTCTGCAGTAGGATAGGATACCAATGGCACCAGGGTATTCCATGAGCTAATTACTGATGACAGCAAAAGTGACAATGTAGGAACCAGTCCTTCAACCTGCTGAGTTCAAGCTGGTTCTTTCACCAAGTGTAGTTCCAGACACTCACTAAAAAAGTTTCCTGCAGCACCAAAGGTTTTGCTATTACGTTTAGCTATAATTTTTGGTTAGCTTTTCATTTCTTAATACCCACCTGCTAGGCTTCATGTGTGTATCTTAAGTTTTATGATCTAACAGAATGTTACAAGAGAGAGGTATATAACAACAGTGTAATCATCTGGGAAACAGATCTGCAATCTGCACCAAAATTTCATGTAGGTTTCCCTCCACTAGAATTACAGGAACATTTGGGATGTATTAGTATTGATAAATGTTGAGCACTTAGAGGCTTAAAACAATAAATTCAAATTTGATTCTTTCACCTATGCTGCAAAAGTCTTGTTTATCACTATTTTATAATTTTTACTCTTTGTTTTCGTTTTATCTTTTATTTGGACAGGACAATGAAATTAATAGCTTTTAGTCCTTCATTTCTTTTTGTTGTTTGTATTTAGTTCCACTCCTCTGTGGCCCAGACAAGAGTAACACTTGAACAGTACTAACACTTCTGGGTTAAGTTGTATTATTAAAGTTTTGTCAAAAAAATATAAAAATCTGATTAAAATCAGACTTTGTGTGATTTTTAAAAAATTGAATAATTAGCATCAACAATATCCCTGTAATGAGCTCCATTGACATTTTTTGTATTCTTTTCATAGTAGATTACTGTATACTTGCCTTTAATTATAGTAAATCCTCTTACATTAATTTTCATTGTACTGGTAATTGGATTAAAATAGTATAGCCTTAAGAGTCATACACATTGTAATTAGAACAGCTTTATATATTCTAATATATAATTCTAAGAACAACTTTCTTCCTGAAAATGAAAAATGAGTTTTATATTTGTAATAAGTGTGCAAATACACAAATAGAGATATAAAACAGTCTTGAACTAAGATTCTAACCAAGTTCAATACACTCATGAAACAGCCAGCTAGCCTTCAGAACTAAGAATGTGGACACATTCCTATCAGCATTTAATGAAAGATATTAATGATGCTAAATAATGCTCTGACTTTATAAATTTCATATTCATAATGTATTATAAATAAATTATAAGTAGAAACTTATAAAACTAAATTATAAAATTAGGCATGGATTTTTGGCAGGAGAAACTCCTTAAATTTTAGTAATGCTCTCTGTCATTTTGATCTACTTATCCTGATATCTACAACTACCATGCACAAAACTCACTATTCAAATGAAAAAATGTGAAGGTAATGTAAGGAAGTGGACTTTCTAGACAACTGAGTACAGCTGTATGAATTGGTCCTCATTCCAAATTTTTTCACAGTGGTTCTATAACACATATACCACAACAGTTCAAAATTTTTTGTTTTTCAGAATTCCACACCCTTCCTCCAGGGAACCATCATTATGCCCTGCTTTTCACAATCAGCCATTTTCTTTTAACTGTTGTGTGCTTGAAGGCTTCCCCATCAGGCATAACATCTAAAAATGAAAGCTATTAACAAATCTACATCCAAAAATCACAGCAAAGTCTTATTACACTTCACCTCAGAGTACATAGTTTCACTGATCTAAGAGTACACAGCTGGACTAAGATCTTTGTGTACTAAGATTGTGTTGTGTTGCAGATGGCAATGTATTTTTTACAATCTTTTCTGGAAAGCGATGTTACTTATGCTTCCTTTTCTTCTGCATCTCACATTGAAATTGTATGCTTGGTGATTTCTTCCCTCCAGTAGTTTTCTACATGAATAAGCCATATCAGAGAGCACTAATGGAATTCATGCATATGCTTATTTTTTTCTACATTAAGCTTATTTTATCCTATGAGAAGGTATGCTTGCCAGGCATAATGTGATATTTGGATCATTTTGACTTAGGGTGGTTTTCTTTTTTTTTTTTTTTTTCCTTTTTTTTAAGGAGTAAAATCTTAACATTACAAGTTTGCAAAAAATGGCTAAACATCAAAGCACTGGACAGTGGCTGTACAAATCCACTTTGGTTTAGGCTGAATTCTTCATTTTAATAGTATTCTTATTTTTACAGTAACTTAAAATTTGGTTATAACAGTATAAAGCTGCTCCACATCAGACCTGGTAGAACTATAAGTACAGAAAATCATTTCCAAATAGCCTTGACTGTGGTCAAACAGGGATACTTGATTGCAAGTTTCCTGTAAATTGCTTAATCTAGAAAACCATTCCTTCCTGACAATCCATAGTAAAATACAAGTTATTTATTCTGTGACTAAATTCTCTTAAGATATTCTATGTCATCTGAGAAAACAGGGTGAACATTCTTTCCTTCCAAAAGCAAAATTATTTACCTCTTTATTTTGGCAGCTCAAATAAATGACCAGGATGAATGGTTTCAGAAAATGCAAGTTAATTCTAAATGACTGTGTCAGTTCATTATCATACCTACTTAGACACATAGTTCTTTGCACCATTCAAGTCAGCCTGTCATGAAGACACTTCAAAGAAATATGAAAACTTCCTTTTCTGTAGATGGTCAATTATGCAGTACAGTGTGATAAGAAAATTCCTTCAAGTGTTTTTGTTTATTTTTTTATGATGGTACTGCATTTATCTCTCTTGCTATATCTATAATTTTCAATTTAACATGAAGTTTATGGAAAAGCATTATATAAATACATTAATGCAAGTACAGAGAAGCCCTAGTAGATCAGAAAAAGTAATAGAATTATGCCTTTTAAATGCAGATAGGAAACACACAAATATACTATTTTTTTTGCTTACTTTTGAGGCGGGAGAAAACAGCTCCCAGAGTCACTGCATCTGACAAACTTGTGGATTCTAAGGAACTCTTTTGCCTTTGGCAGATATGATACCTCTCTTTTTTCTGGAAGGAAAATGGGAGATGTATGAAGCATACAAATGACAGAGTAAAATGGCAAGAAAGTCTGTTACAGTAGCTTTAAAATAAATCTTTATTAATATTAATACAATTTAAAAAGTCATGTTGCTAACAAGTACTGCAGAAAAATAAAACCTTCCTTAGTAAACAGGAACATTTAGGTTAAATTAGAGATGGAGATTAGTTATCTAATGTCATGTTTTAATGTCACTACTGTATTGTATCAGCCTCTGAAACTGAACTGCACAATAAAAAATTCTCAAATCATATGAAATACCACAGAGGCATAGAATATGACATGTGTATCAAGATTTTTTTATCAATCAGTCAGCAAGGGGAACAGGTTTAGCCTGGGAATAAACAAAATATTAATTCTTCAGCGTACACAGTAGCACAGTGTTGAGACCTCCATGGAATGGACAGTATAAGGTTATGAAAAATCTCTGTTATATGCAGAGTAAAGCTAAAATTAAGACTATCCTAAAATGCAAATAGAAGATACTATTTAATATGCCATAATACCAGCAACAGGATTATTTAATGTTTGATTTACTTCTAATAAATTTTGAAAATCTAAAAATCAATGCAATTGAATGCTTGAACTGTGCCATTAAGGTCTAATCTGCCCTCAAAAGTTGCTGACACAATCATTACATTACTGATAAGGATACCAATTATTCTGGTAAGATTATTTTTTTCTTTTTGCCAAACAGTGTTAGCTTATACAGGTTTGTTGAACTAAATAAGCTACATCAGCAAATAAAGAGTAATTTTGCTTGTTCACCAGCACAGCTATGACAGTTAGGAGTGTAATTTCTTTTTCCACACATTATTGCAGAAAAACTAAGTTGTTTGAAGTAACTTAAGCACAGACAAGACTTTTAAAAGTGCGCTTCTGTAGTGTCTCTAAAGAGACTTTTGAGTCAGACTTAAATTTCCCTTCCTCCTGTAAGCACAGTTAAGACTGAATTGACACAGGTGAGAGTTTGAAAAGGATGTCACCTAGTGAAAAGTGGCACTACAGGTTTGTGTGATGGCCTAATGATAAGGGAAAGAAAGATAAGGTTCAGAAATCCCTGTTCCAGTGACAGGCTTACTGAAATCAAATCTAAAACCAGAAGGGGTAGATAATGCTGCAAAATCTTGCTTCGCACTCCCTGGACTCTCATATATATTCTATCAACTTAAGATGGAAAAAATGAGAGGCACAATTTAGGATGAAAATAGCTTTACACCAGAATTACACTCCCTTATTCTCAGAGGCTGATGGGAGCTCCCAATGTACAGCTGCCTCAGTGGCATCCTCGAAGTCAGAGTCAGTCAGTCTGCTGCTGTGACAACAGCCTGAAAATGTACACACTGCTATTAAACTCCACCTTGTTGGGGTCCATTTATCTGTCTTCTAGATACACCACCGTCCTACTAAAAACACAGTCATGAGTGGAGTTTTGTGACAAGCACGCATCCATTCAAGTTCAGCAGTCATACATAATATTGTAACTTGTAGCTGTCTGAAAGAGCAGTCTGTTCCTCTGAGCCAAGAAATGTATTGGAAGATCATTCTAGCAACAGGCTTCAGGAGAGGTCAGGGCATGGCAGTCTGTAAGCAATAGGTAGATTATACAGTTCTGAGGTGAAGTTTGCAGTTAAGTTACTTAAGCAAATAAAAGTAAGGCAGTAGTATGGTTCTGCTTGGTTTTGTACTGAAAAAAAACCCATGGAACAACTGCATTAACCTGGAGTAATCTAACAGAAATTAAATAGTTTTTAAGACACATGCTAGATTCAAAAAAACATAAGCAGCTTTCTGCAGTGAAGGAGAGTGTATACTTTTAGACAGAATGGGTTTGCATTGAGAACAGTAAGTATCAGACTGCCTCTCTTGCAAGGATATCTACAATATAAATTTTGGTCTTAGCTCGGCAAATGCAGGTCTCAGTGCTAACAGTGGGATATCTGGATGCTTATCCTAATCTGGAAGTTGCTGATTGACTCCTATTAAAAATAGGCTGTTCATCTGAAAGGCAAGAAAGACAGGATCTTTTTAGTCTTTTAGCACATATATAAAAAATATTGGTGCTTAAAGCAAGATGTTCTGAAAGGCAACATACAATAGAGCCATTGGTGCTTAAAGCTAAGAAGGAACAGACACAAGAGAAACAGAAATAATGCCAATTAAAAGTAGAGAATAAAATGCCTTCATTAATATCTGATTTTTGTCTCTGTAATGCACATCAAGAAGTACAGATGATACATAAAATGTACAAAACAAGTTAATTTGTTAGTACAAGACTGAGTATAATCATTGAAAACTAAAGAGCTAAATTTGGAATAACTGTAGTTATTTAGTAAATTTAAATAGATTTAGGAATTCCTAGTGAATTAAGACTAGATTTTTCTTTCAAGAATTTCTATATGAGATGTATTTTTCTAACTGACAGGTGTAACATTCAAACGTGATATTCAAACAAATACAGTCTCATTCTTTTTGTCAGCATTACCTACCATATCAAGGTGTATATTATTTTCTTAATAGTATTGCATGAATGTAAATGACTATTTCAATTACAATAGCATTCATCAGTAGCTAGCATTCTGATGTCAAGAATAAAATTCAGCCCATACTTACTCTCTTATAACATTTGCGGGCAACAAGAGTTTTTCAGACAGCTAATGATAACTAGATACACAGAAGGAAAAAGCAGAGTGTTTGTTTTACAGGTTTTGATTTTAAGGTGAAGTAAGATCCTTACAGGTTTCCAAACTGATTTGATGTTCTGTCTATAAAAGATACAGACTTTCCAGTTAGTATACTACTAGCATTTTTTAAGTTCAAAAATTAATGCCTCCTTCCTTAACATTTGTAATCATTTCAAGTTAGCCATCCCTTATTGCTTTTAATGCTTGAGCACTGCAAAGTCAAAAAACCCATTAACTGTATTGTGAGAACTTGGGAGGTACAGGCTCTCGCTGGACATCAAGCTGCCATTTGAATTTTTTAAATCGTTTGTGACACCAAATTTCAGGACATTTGTGTACATCAGATTCCTTGGCTGAAAATGCAAAGCCATCAAACTCGTTAACTATGGTAATACAGCTATTGCATTCCTAATTGTGCCAGTTGGTACTGTATTTATCTTCTCTGCTTCCTGTGTAATGAACAGGCCTAACTGGAATGCAGCCTACTACAGTCTTGAAGTATATGTTACACGCACATGCAAAGAAAAATAATCACCAAAATGCTCATCTCTAAGCCATAAAGTGACAATGCTGTGTGCATTATTTCTTCCTAGCTGACAGTGCCACCTTATGATCTCAACTCCGGTTTAAGGATTACAATTCATACTATTACATTATGGAAACTTACTGAAAAGTTGTTAGTTTAGCATGGATTTGTTAATATCTGCAGTCTGCAAAACATCTATGTGCTGAAACAGAGTATCTCTAGCCAAAATATTTCCCACCGCTATTGATCAGGATGTCAGCTAAGTGCTACACTTCAGGGATGTTAGTGCTGAAGATCGTACAGTACCATGCGTTAGAACTTAGCCCAAAAGCACTTCTCAAACACCATGGTCTTCTGCTGCTGTTGGTGCTGAGCTTGAGGAGGAAGGCACATAACAGATTAAAGCCTAATGACAACTGTGTTACACCTAAGGCCATGACACAGTTACGTGTTCAACTATTTGTGCTTAAATACCCAGAAGCTGGTCACCCCTCTTAAAACATGTAACACTTTTAGTTTGACTTAATCACCACCTGATTGTCGAACACATTTCAGTTGCTTTCCTCACGTGGAAATAAAAAGCCAAAAAATGGGTTGTCTTCTTGTTCCCAATGGCCTCACCGGGCTCTTCAGAGCCGACTCTCCGTTGTGGTGCTCGGGGCGCAGCAAGGGGTCCTGCGGCTGGAGCTGTTCTCCAGCCGCCCTTCGTGAGGGAGACTTGGTGCGATGCCCAGTCCCACCGCCCTCCCGACCTCACCTGCACCTCACCACTGCTCTTGCCCTCATCCTCACCCTCCTGTGAGGCGGCCCCGGCAGGCGGCGAGGCGTTTGCCCCGGTGCTCGGTTATTGCTAACCCCAACCGACACCGTTAGCCGGGAGAACGATTACAATAACATGGGGCTCCTGCAGGCGCTAATGGGATTAGAAACGAGGCGCGGGCAGCGCTCGGCCATGGCGCGCCTCTGATGGCGGGCGGGCAGCGCGGCGGCTGCGCCTCATGGGCGGGGGCGGGATACCCCCGGTGATGGGCGAGATACCCCCGGTGATGGGCGAGGGCGGGATACCTCCGGTGATGGGCGAGATACCCCCGGTGATGGGCGAGGGCGGGATACCCCCGGTGATGGGCGGGGGCAGCGCGGCGGGAGCGCCCCGGCCGCGGGCAGGCATGGCCGTGGGGAGGGCTTGCTCACCCTGGGGGCGAGGGGAGGAGGCGGCGGCCGAGAGATAGCCCAGGTAAGGAGGCGGCGAAACAGGGGGCCTGGTCGGGAGCGGGGAGCGCGGCGGGGGAAGGCGAGGCGCGGCGGGGGTCGGGGTGAAGCGCGGGGGGCTGCGAGGAAGGGAATAGGACAGCGTGAGGAGGAGAGGAGCGCGGGCCCGGGGGAGGGGAGGGCAGGGCAGAGCAGAGCAGAGCGCGGCGGGAGGCGGAGGAGGAGGAGGAGAGCGTCAGCTGGAGCGGGGATAGCGGGAGCGCGGCGGGAGGCGGAGGAGGAGAGCGTCAGCTGGGGGCAGAGATAGAGGGAGTGCGGCAGGAGGAGGAGGAGGAGGAGGAGAGCGTGAGCCGGGGGGGCAGAGAGAGAGGGAGCGCGGCAGGAGGAGGAGGAGGGGAAGAAACGCGACGCAAGGACGGCAGATGCCTGGAAATAAAAATTTGATGATTGCATGCAGCGGCTGGAGAGACTCTGTCGGTGGCGGCGGCGGGGACGAGGCAGGGACAGGGTGGGCGACGGCAAAATGAAGTATCAGAAATACCTGACTGTCTTGCAGATGGCCATAGGGGTGACCGCCTCCAACAGGGGCAGTCTGATGCCCTTAAAGAGGAAGCTGTGGTGAGTAGGCACAAACGGGGCCACGGGCACTGCGGGCCGGGCCGAGCGCGGGCCGCGGCGGGACGGGCGGGCGCGGCGGGGGCTCCCCGCGGACTTGGGGGCGCCGTGCC
>JAWWEW010000017.1:15525736-15576826 GCA_035583185.1 Anabacerthia variegaticeps
CCGTGCCCGGGCCCGGCCTGCGGCTCCGGGCGGGCATCGCCGGGGCACGGCGCGCCCGGCGGGTTCGCCCCCAGCCGTGTGGGAGCGGCGGGAGCGCTGGCGGTGCCGGCGGAGCTGTCCGGGGCCGGACCCGCCGCAGCGGTAATGGCAGCGAGCGCGGAGGCGCCGCTGGCGGGAGAGCCCCGGCGCTGCCGGCGGGGCTGAGCACACAGCCCGGTCCGGACCGCCGGCCCTGCTGGCAGGTGCACGCAGGAAACGGGAAAAGAGGAACTCGGATCTGATAGATTAGTGAGTGACGGAGGTAGTCCTGGTCAAATAGAATCATTTTTCCTTAAACCCTGCTTTTCCGCTGACTGATTCCCACTCCTTTTGTGCGTGCTGATTGTGTGCTGAACTGATTTTTCTGGATGAATCAACAACGTGTTATGAAAAATGTATTAAAGTATAGTGGTGTAATGTGGGTGAGTAGGGCACCGACAGGCATATGGCACTGCAATACCCAGTCACTCATGGGCGTGCAAGAGCCCACTGTCAGCTTGATGGGAGCAGTAGGATGTGTGTCATCATCAGGACAAATCATAAGGAGAAAATACATGAACTTGTGAAGTCAGATTTTCTGTGTGGAAGATGTCAATAACAAATTTATAGTTTCTTCTCTAGTAAAAAAAACCCCAAAGTGATATTTAGCTGGTAATGGTTGTACAGTTTTCTTTCACTGTACTTACATGTTTCGAGTGAAGGAAATTGTCACAGTGTCATTTTATTTAAACATAGTTCACAAATAAAAATATTTTCATGCCAGCAGTTGTAGGCCATACATGAATTGTAGAATGTGGTTTTTTACTTTGTTTTTCCCCCGCACTGTCACCTAGCATAGGCATCAAGAAAATGTACCTCTTGAAGAAACATAATGTGAAACTGGTAAGCTTTCTGTCATTAATTCCAGGTCTTGCTGTTCCTTTTAGACGGAACACAATTTGGCAAATGTGTTCATCCTGACTGTAATGAAAAAAATCAAATGAAGCCTTAGACAAAAATATGTTGCCACACAGCTGAGTTTTATTACATTAATCCAAGATTTTTACAATGTATTCAGTGGTTTGACTCTGATTATGTAAGCTACATAAAGTGTAGCATACCTATTTTGTTCTCCCCAAGTGCCACTCCTGTCTGTGTGCAGTAGTGTGAATAGTTGTGTGTTACATATTTTAAGAAGTTTAATTATTGGTAATGTAATGGTAGCAGTTGTCCAGTTTTATATTTCCTGTATCTTATTGGAAATGTTTTATTTGCTGGTATGTGAAAAGCAAGCTATCTATATTTGTGTACTTACTTTCAGAAAGTCTGAAAGGACCCGATTCAACTCCTACTTTGTCTTCATTGGAGTTAGATCAGCTCTATATTGTCTTGTTTCATAGTGAGATTCTGTGCTTTTTGAGATATAGCAAAACATTATAGTAAATCCTCACTAATATTTATCATAAGCATTGCATTTCATAACATTTCTAACTTCTTATCATGTTGCTGCAATGCAATGCTGTATGAAGATTTAGTTGACTAAAAGTGCTGAAGGAAAATAAGGTCAACTTTTTTTAATTTTGGGAAGATGTATGCATTGTTTGAGCATTTGAAAGTATGTCTCTGGGATACTCTTATTAATAGGTGACATATTAGGTATTCACATTTTCTTTGAGAACTTTAATAGCATTAGGCATTATCAATATGGATAGAATTTATGCTTAAGGATGAAATACTATTTTCTGATGCATTTGGAGGGTTGCTTAAAAAAAACTTGACCACATTAATTTTTTTCTTGTGCATAGTCTGTATCAAATAATACATTAAAAAATCTGAATATTAGAGAGAAGGATTTATTGCTAAAATCAGTGTTACTAAAATCAGTGCAATTTTAGTGTATATTTCCAACACTTAAACTGAAAGTGTATTTCAGTACTGGATCACTGGAAATTTCAAAAACACCTGAAAAAAATGTGGAAGTCAAGTTAGTCTATAATCAGAGGATGCTTTTTACTCTATTTTTGTCTGCTTATTTTGAAAAAATTACAACTTTACTGTGTTTAACCAATCATATTTGTAAGCTCTTTGATGTGTTAATGCATATAACTGGAAGCGAAGATGTACTTTAATAAAAAAGGGTTAAAATACTCATCTTTTTGTTGGTGGAGATAATCCACCTGAATCCTCCTAAAAGAAAATGAAAAAGGTAACAGCAATATTTTGTTTCTTTATAGAGCATCTGTCACTCCAATTTTCTCCCACTTTTCCCTCCTAAAATGTAAGTCCTATTCTGCATGAAAGGAGAGCTACAAGTGAAAATACACTGGTGTCTCATGATGGGTTAAGAATAAATACTTGTTAACTAGCAGAGAATAAATCAGGCAATTGAGCAAAGAGAAGGAAGCTATGCACAGACTTGCAGGGGGAAGTGGAGGAGACAGAAACTTGGTTTGTGTGGAGCTTGTAATTTTATGATGAGATTTACTTGGGGCAATAGAGTGTTGGACTCGGGGAGAAAGCTGGGCGAGTCCCAAACTGCTGATTCAGACCCTTCCCTGTGTGTGTGCAGTGTTGTAATCTGATATGTAGGAACCTAAATGAGATGAGTAGGATGTTTTTAATCCTCTTGCTGGAGGGATGGTATTTGGATACAAAACCTACCATCATAATGCTGCTAGTAGAGGTAGAGTGCAACAGGGACTAATATCTGCAAAGATGATCAAGACAACCTGACAACTGACCTGAGAGCACCTTAAAATAGTAAATTGTCATAAATATTTACTGAAATCCCAATATGTGCAGCATGAGTCCTTTTATAACAGAGAAATGCTAAATCACATTATTAAGGGGAGCTACCCAAGCAGATCATAATTTCTTGTCACACTAAATACTGTTTCTGTGCTGCAAGGAGAAGGCATGCAGGCAAATAAACAAACAAATGAAAAAGGAAAGCCAACAACAAAACCCCCAACAGGATATCTTTACAACTCTAATAGTTCTTCTCACTAATAATAATTCTATTTCTTGCAGCATTTGCCTTTACTTTGAAAGACTTCCTCTGCTTTGGCTTACACCTCTACTGCTCCCTTTGGTGCAGGGAAGTGCAGAATCATGAAATAAGGCAAAAAACTTGGTTAGTGATAAGTTTTCATTGTGGAGATTATGGAAATGGCTGGAACTATTCCGTATTTACATTCTGAAACTATTCCATATTTACATTCTTTTAAGAATGATTGTTAGTTGTCTGAGGCAATGTGGGTTACAGAAAGAATGCAGATGCAGTGCACTACAGAATTTGAATTTTGACAGATCCAGTTCCTGTTTGGTGCTATTGTAAAAAGAATGTGTGATATAGAAGTCTGGATGTTAAATGATAGGTGCTTCTTGTAAGATATTGCACAGTCACAATTATTTTCAAGTGTAGGAGTAAACGTACTTGAAATCAGCAAGAAGTAACCAGCATGTCTGGAATTAAGCACTGATCTGAAAGCTTTGTTGTCTCAGTCTTTGTATTCAGGCTGAGGCTTGACTGTAGAAGCCCAGTCTAATAGTGAAGGATGTCTGTTTTATCACTAGGATCATCCCTAGGGAGAAAAGTGCCATTGTTTGTTTATGTTCTAAGTAGTGTCATATTTAGTAGAATCAAATAAGGAAAAATGTCACCTTAGTGTAGGAGGTAGAAAACATAAAAGATTGATCTTCTTGGTGTCCCTACAGAGCTTTGTGGAAAAATAGAGCCTCAGAATGGATATTTGGCATTCTTGGATACTGGGTCCAGTTAATATTAATTTGAAATAGGTGTAAAAATTTCAGTTTATCCCATTGTAAGGATTTATTCATGTTGCAAGTTAATTAACTACTTTTTCTGATGGAGGCAGGGTGATACTGTGCTTAGGACCAACAGAGGGCCACAACAATTCAGCATAGCAGCTGACTGCTCAGTGTTGCCAGCCATTGTTTCAAATTTGCCATTTGTTTTGCCAAACAAATATTAATATTGAGTATGTATAATTGTTAGAATCTCCAGTCTGATAAGTAGGAGTAAATTTCAGCTTTTCCAGCCTTGTATTTGAGCCGGAAGCCATACTGATCACCCTGAGATGAGCCCAGCCCTTGTCCTTACTTTCTGTAGTACTGAGGAAAGACTGGCTTCTAGTGGGAGGACATGTAATTGTGGGCATTTTATACATCTCTCAGCTGATACCTGTGTAACTACTGGACTTAGAAGTTTGTTTCTAAGTTACACTTTGATATTGCTACAAGTATCTAATGCTTTTTTTTATAGGATAGGCAGATGACTTGAAGTATATGAAAGTGTAACAATTATGTCATCTTTAGAAATCTTGTGGAGGCCACAGAGTTGTCAAAACCTTGTCCACTCTGCATTAACTCAAACATTAATATTACACTTGGAAAAGAAATACAGAAAATGGGTCATTTCAAGACTTGTTTTTTTGTTTGTTTTTTTTTTTTTTACTTTCTGATGCTGTCTTTTATAAAATTGTTCAGAACTCTGAACAAGAAGGGACTTTTTTAAGCTCTTGAAAGATTTTTCAATCTAACTGATCTCTCTGGAAAATACGATGACACTAGTCATTTCAGACATAACTACAAAAACATGTTAGATAATATTGAAAGTTGTTGTGAATCGTAATCATGTGCAAGTAGAAGATAAATACAGTTTTATTAATAAACCCCTGTTATATACAGACCATCTAATTATGTTGTAATGTGTATTAAGTCATTAGCCCTTGGTGTTGTGCTGCACCTCGAAGTCACTGTTGCACAATATTTTGTTAGCCTAGGGCATTTGTCAGTGGAATACAGATACTGAAAGTTTAAGGTTTTTGCTTATTTTACAAACTAGAGAAATAGTTTAGAGTCATGGTTATGTAATGTGATATATGATCATGAACCAGTCAAGGTCAATGAAACTGTTGTAAAAAGTGTGGATAATAAATAAGGGCCTCAGACTCTGTGTGGGATATACAAAATTGTTCAATTCTACTTGACTAAAATTTCCAAAAGTTAATGAATTGTGGTGCCTGATTTTAGGATTCCCATAATGAGCTCCATTAAAAAGGTGTTATATTTCCGGAATATTAAACACATTATTTGAACAGAAACAGCACATTTGAAGCAAGGCATCAGAACCTGTTCATTCCTTTCAAAGATGTTGATGCTATATTCTACTTTTCAAAGCCCTAGGCTGCCTTGAGCATGTCATTCCTAGGCTTAAGTTGAGAAGTAATTGATATGCTGTGGATATTTTAAAGGGGCTTTTGCAAATTTTTCTGCTTTAGTCTGTGATAATTCCTCTGTACTCCTCATGCATGTAATACAGTCAGTGACTGAGCAATTCACTTCTTAATTTGCTAATAATATTGTATTAATTTGTATTAAGCAACACAAATAAAAGTTTGAAAGAAGGAGGTAATCAGATATAGTAAATTTCACTGTAATTTCTTAAACCTAAGGTTCAGATGCCAGAACCATGGAGTATTGCACTATAGTTTAAGTATTCATTTAAAAAGAATAAACTTTGTTTCTCTGATTACAGTGAACACTTTGAGAACACAAAACGTGATTCAAAAGCGAGAAGGATTGTAAAATGCTGTTTTCCAGATTTCTGAATAATTTAATTCCAAGTCAATCTCAAAGCACTTTGGACTTTGTCTCATGTATTTGGACTCACTCAAGCTGATGCTTGGGTTTATCTTGCAACCCTATAGTCTTAACTTTTGAGGTGGAAATCTCCAGTCTTTGCCAGAGTTCCTGTTGCAGTACTGCACAAGGGTTGCTGGCAGGGGATTCCTGAGAGTTTCGCTGCTGCGCCTGGTGTTCTGTGAAGACTGCCGGAAACTGATCCCAGTCTGTCTCAGGGCTGTTGTTGCTTTGCTTTGCTAAAACTGGAGGAGTAGCAGAGGTACCAAAGCAGCTACTTCATTTGTTTGTACTTGTCCCAAAGTTTCCTCATCAACCGTAGAGTCAAAATCCCATGATATGTCAATATGGTTATCTTACCCAAGACCTTTCTTCTGCAAAGCTTCCCAATTGATTGAATTTTTCATTGGTTGGTAAATAATACTTTATTTACTTGTAATATATCTAGGAATATCCTGTAATATTCTTGTAATATCTAGGAACTAATGATTGTATAGAGGATTGAATTGTGATATTTCTTCTCACAAAATTATATTTTGAAAGTTAAATGCAACTTTAAAAACATTTTTATGTATCTCAGAAGCTAACAAGTAACAGCCATGATTTAGTCTCCAGCAGAATGAAATGATGGCTGGATTCCAGAGGCAGCAAGTTAATTTTTTCAAGTGACTTTAAAGAGTGAATGTTATAAGCAGAAATGCCCTCAAAACATACCCATAGTGTAGTTCTTTGTTAAAACTGTAGAACTTTGTTTTGCCTGTTATTTTTACTTGTTTGTTGGTTTTTTTTTCTTTTCATAAAGTCTTAAGCATCAGAAAACATTAAAAGACCTGCAACTTAAAGTAATGTACATTTGTAGGTAAGGCCCTAGAATAAGTGGTTTGAAATGCAGTTCAAAATAAGGAAAAGCCAAGTGCAGCTTACAGCTGTTAAACTCTTCTGCTAAGGGAGAAGTCTAATGTCCCAAACATTTAATTCATCAGAGGTGCATGTGAAGATTAATTAACCGAATTATAAGTAATGGAATAGGCAGCCCTCAAAGATTTTCTGTGGAGATAATGAATACAGACCTCTCAGTGCATGGGAACAATGGATCTCTCTGAGGACTCCAGCATCTGCATTTGACATGGACACAGGGCACAGAATATATACAGTTAGGTACATTTGCATTGACTTCATCAGAGATGTTTGGAGAGCTCTGTAGCAGAAGATAGAGTCTGTCACTGTGGAACAAGATTGAGACTGAGTTGTCGTTTTTTGGACATTTGTCTGGTAATACTTTAAGGCATTTAGCAGGGAAACTGTGGCATTTTTGACATTTCTGATGTGTGAGCAAATATGTTACTGTAGGGCCAGGGCATGTTTCTGAGAATTTAATCCAGATATGATTATATCAAAAAAATCTGGCGTAGTTTCAGCACGAGGTTTATAATATAATTAAAATTTCTGAGTATTATAGTTATGTTTTCAGGTAGAAATTTTTATTTATTCTTGCAGTTTAAAGTTGGCATTAAAATAACCCAAGGGGAAAAAACCATCTAAACAAAATTACTGTGCTATCAAGAGGACTTACAGCAAGCAGTTCATGTGTATGTCAGTGTGCATGTGTAAAAACCCCCAAAAATCAGGCATCTGAAAATGAAATAGTGATTTGGTAGTCACAGTAATTCAACAACAACAACAGCATCAACAACAACAAAAGAAGGACTTTGCCATTATAAATTGAATAAGAGATTTGAAAATATTTGTTTTAATTTTCAGCTTTGCATATTGCAACTTCTCCCTAACAACCTATGGACCTGCTATCCTGACCATGGCACTGTGTAGACCCAGGACCCTCACTAATCAAACAAGTGTATTCAGCATGTGGTTATTATATCTTGTGCTTGGAATTTTGTATTTCAAGTGTTAATGTGGCCCACTATGCAGTGGCCTGTTTTGGTGATGCATACGTATGAGACATGTCCACCTTTCTTTCTTTTTTTGCACAAACATGCACACTAAAGCTGTTAATTCTAAGTAAAAGAACCTAAAACACGTCCTCAAATATTTCTCTGTTGGGGGGAAATCTTTATGGTTTTAGACAGAAAGACTGAACTGCTGTCTGAAGACTTGTGAAATGCAAAAAATATTAGTATTCTTTCTAATTTAGATGGTTTTGGAAGTCTTTTATGACTACAGTTGGAAAATTATATGAAATGAGTGTAAATTTGGACCTAAGAATTTAATGTTTGTAGGTAATTCTTAGTGAGTATAGTTGCTGGAATACAGTTTCTCTAATGTGGTGTCAGTCTGACTAGAGGCTATTTTGCATTTCAGATATTGACCTCACAAACTCTGATACACTTGGTAGATGTTAACCCCACTTAATTCCACTCATTAGCAACTTCCAACAAGCTCCTTGAAATATGGATTGCTTACTCCAAATATTTTAGTTATGGACTCCATGTGTAGATTACAATGGGTTGAAATGCCTTATAAAGTATAGTTCCTTAATATATTGCTCCTGTAATTTTAAAAAATACTATTAATTTCATTATTGTTTATTATTATTCATTCCTAGAATAGCTGAAGTACCATTAGCACTTGAACTGGAAAAGGTCAAAAGCCAAACACTGCTGGACTCATAGTAATTGAACTGACAGCCATCAACATATATCACAGGAATCAAGTTTCCACTGAAGTAGTTGAGAAAAATATTCCTTTTAATTGTTCAGAAGTTAAATATATTATTCTGTAATCTCTCTTTTTTTCTGATTCTACTCACTTTTGTACAAAAAAGATAACTACAGTATGTTTTTGACAAAATCTGAAAGCACTGTGGACTTGATGGGATCTAGACTTCTGCATACTTTTGTGGTCTTATTTTGGTACTTAGCGATTGAAAAATGAAGTATGGAATAGCATTCCTTTTGTGTGTAGCATGGCAATGTGTTTTCCTCTGCAAATATTTTGCTTTAAGCAAATGTGTTCAATAAAAATTTATATTCTTTGTCTGATATATGGCTCTTTTTGTTTCACAGGGTAACTCCATCATCCGAAAATCCCAATGGTGCTACCTGTAGTGTAAGTCAGGGGAAGCCCTCTTTAAGAAGAATAAAAGGGAGAATACACAGAAGCAAAAGTCTTGATAGCATTGATTTCTGTGAATTCACTGTAAGTACCTTATCTTTTACCTTTATCCTATATGAAGTTATGAGAATCTTGCTAATAAAGCAGTTTCCTGCTTGCATTAGGTTTACCTATTTGTCAGATTAGAAAAGGTATTGTACTTAATATTTTAATTGTTTCTACACTGCCAAATGCTAAGAGCGGTGATGTCGCTTGTATAATTAGTAACACATAACTACGTTCTTCTTCAGCAACCATGAGATATAAATTTTTATGTCAGATTTTAATATTTCTGCCTGCGTGAGATGAAGAAAGTGACTGGAAATGGAGTAAATATGAAAAATTAAGTAAGTTTTCAAAATTGATTTTTATATTTAGATTTTGGAAGTTGCATTTAAGATAAAACACTGTTTTTTACAAAACCTACAAAGTTGTTTTAGTTGTGTATGGCTATATAAAAGTAATAGAAACATAAATAAATGTTTCTAAAATATGTGTATGCTGATAGCACTTGAAAGCTGGTATCACAGGCAATATGTTACTACAGTTAGGCAGTACTGGTATATAATTCTTTTGGGCTAGTGTGTAGATGTGTTTGTGTTACAGTTTCAGAAACTTCAGTGTGATTGTGGTTTCAAAGAATTTGTATAGGTGATGCTTTAGAGATGTTGCTGAATTAAGAGAGAAAAATAAAATACATTTTTATCCAACTTTTAATTCAGGAGGATCTGTTTACATCCAAATAATGGAAGAAAATATATTGTTAGTGATCAAAGAGTATGATATATGGGGGTAGATGTCCTGCTATTTATACTGTTTACAAAATATTAGTATTAGTCCTAAACACAGTATGTTTTCAAAAACTGTTCACTGAAAACCCACTTAAAGCAACACCTCCCTCCTAACTGAGGGGAATCTGCTCAAGATAAATTATATTCTGATAGAAAAGGTATTTTAAAATACTTAAATAATGACAAAGAATATGTTCAATTATAAACTAGTCATTAAATATGAGGATGAAAGAGCTAGAAAATATGTGCTGTCTTTAAAATGTAGAAATCAATAGGGATGTGGAGATACTGTCTGGCATTACATGGTGGTAAAAACAATATCACTAAAATGTTCGGATGGGGCTTTGGGGAAACATCTTTGTCTAAGGCAAAACGGTGGTTTGAGTGTGTTGTGTCTTTCAGTGGGATGTTTTTTACAGATGATGCCAGTAGCATAATTGGGATTTTTTTTCTCAGGATGGTTTTGTTTCTTAATTACGAAGTCTTGTAGCACTATCTTTGGGACAAAGAGCTTGTTGTTTGCTGCTCAAGGAAGGAATGAAATCACTTGCAAGGGTTTGTGGTTTTATGTGGTGTCCAGATACTGCTCTGCAGTGCCAGGTACCATAGCTGGGGCAGTGTGTGCAGAGAGCTCAACTCCTACTGTCAGGAGCTCACACTGCCTCATTTAGAGCTGAGTCTGGTGTGTCGGTGCTAGCTGTTGTCACAGCACTGATGCTGGTGTAATCACTACTGTACTGAAGGTTAGAAATTCCCAGAGGGAACAAAATTTGCTTGCACTACATGTGTCTTCATCTGTGTGGTCCTATTAAGGAGTTTTATCTAAATCCATCTCTACTCTTCGGGCCTTCAAAGGAAAAGATATTATAGCCAACGGTAAAAAGAATTTCTTGCATGCCATAGAACCTTTGCAAAGAGATTTGAGACAGATAATAATGAGCAAGTCTGTACCTATAGCATACAAATGTGTAGAGTATGTACATATATAAATTCATACATTAATAGCTAAGTATTGATAATTAAGATCAGGAAGGGAAGCTCACTTTTTATTTGAAGTCTCATGTTAAAGGATGGTACAATTTTAAATAGCTACGCGCACAAATCAGAGTAATAAATATAGATTTTCTTGCTGATACATCATTTAGAATCACACTGAAATATTTCTTGATACGGTATAATGGTAGTTTTATTGTTCTATAATTGTGATTAAAAATAGATCTAAAGAAATAACTGAGGAAATTAGTAGGCCTAAGTCTTTCAAGAGTGCTCTCAGAACTGAGTGTTTTTCATGTTGCACATCTTTTTCCGTTAAGAAAGCTCAGGCACTGGCAGACAGAACAAAATTAAAAATAAAAATTAAAAAGAAAATGGCCTTTTTAAAACTTTCCCTTTGCTACTGCTTTATGCTGTAGTATATTCATTTTAGGCACAATAAAGATGAAAAGCTTCATATTTATGTATGTGTATAACATGCTGACAAACTCAAAGTAATTTGAGCATCTAAGGGAACTGTTGGTTTCATTCATCATGTAATGAGATTGAGATCCGTTAATGACTCTGATTGTTGCAGGATTTCTATTTTTACTGGGGACAAATACTAGCAGCAGAAAGACACAAAAAATAACTTACGCTTTCTTTTTTCCAAGTGTGAATAAATGTGTCTTCAGTGGGAAAGTTCTGTATTTCCATGCAATATGCACGTACGAAAATTCAATACAGGAAAATGCTGAATTTACTACTTTACTGCGACTTCATTTGAAGCAGGCAACAAATTGTGGGAGCCACATTAAACTGAGAGGCTCATTGAAAAATAGGGTTATTCTTTGCAAGGGAGGGGATAACCAGTGAAAAGAGCCTTTTACATGTGTAAAATTTCAGCAGAGGCCAGGGAGGGACTGCCATGGTGCTGCCAGACGGTTGTCTGAGGCAATGTGGTCCTGCCAGGTTTCTTCTTCACCACAGTTACTGACATATGAAGTTTGTGATGTTAATGGCTTTTTGTTATGCCTGTGGCTCTTAATACGGATGATACACCTAAGAATGCTAGAGGCTGTTGCCTATAAAACCTCATTTATTGGATGGCCTGCTGCTGCAGTGACTATTATTAATTATGATTATTAATGGATGTCAATCTCTTTATATGATGAATGGAACCAAGAATTCACTGGATGCTCAAATGACTTTGTCAGCATGTATGTTATTCATGTATTTAAATATGAAACTTCATCTTTGTTGTGTGGGCCTCAGGTATTTGGATGCCCCTGGAAGTGGGGCAAGACCACGTTGGATGGGGCCCTAGGCAACCTGATCTAGCAGGTGGCATCCCTGCTCATGGTGGGGGGTTGGAACTAGATATTCTCAAGGTCCCTTCCACACCAAGCCATTCTATGATTTGTATGATACTGTCAAAGCACACAACTCCTTGTAGGTCTGTTTCATGTCTGTGTTAACATCCCATAGCTGGCTCACACATATTAAGCTCTCAACGTCCTTTTAGAAGGTATAAGTTCTTCCTGATTACAAGTGGTGGGAGTCTGCAGGACTGCTGACAAAATCTGAGTTTTATTTCTTAGTGATACCTCTGCTGTCTTAAGTGGATGATACTGGGGTTTTCAAGAGTGATGCCTCTTGTCACCATTTTGCTAAGGCAGCAAGTGAGATGATAAAGTGAAATTATGTTAAGCCACAGAGTGATAGCACAGCAATTCCCTTAAAATGTGTGTCCATTTTAAACTTTTTGCACTCCTTTTCTTTTCTTTATCCTCTCCGTATTAGTAGTACCACTTAGTCAGATTAGGACCTGTTTGCACAAACTAAGTAAAATCTCTTTTATTGCCCTTCAGTTCTTCTTTAAGGAGTATCATCATGCTATGCTATCCCAGATATTAGCCCTTGAAAAACTCATCTTTAGTGGCATATATATATATATAAAAAACCCTAGTGTTTTCTGTTGAATATTGGTAAATGGTTATTTGCAACCCAGAAACATTGCACAACTCCTAATCTACATTGCAGAAAAAGGGAGAAAAGATAAATAGGATTATCAGCTCTTGGAGAAATATGTGAAATAGATACCACTACCTTGTAGATTGAGCTTGTTGTACTAATGTTCCATTACATTCATATTTTAATCTTTATTACACTGAAACAAACCTTGGCTTTGCACAAACTACCCCATACTGCAGTAGCACTTCAGTAGCAATTCATTGACAGGGATTTTGTCGTATTAGGCATTGTGGAAACACGAAGTGTTTACTCTCAAGGACCTTACAATCTATTTCTAATAATAGGTAAGATGTGACTAACCTTTGATTCTTTAGCTGCATATGGCTCTCAAGCTGTTCAAGTGCTGCACTGATGCTAGGGCTTCTGAAGGTCACGTTGGGATGCAGGTGCATTGTGGGACTGCTCTGCATGATAGAGCACTAGGCAGTTATCGTCCTCATTTGTGTGTAAACTACCTTGGGAGTCTATGTGACAAGTCAGAGATGTATGAATGGATCTTGTGGTTACTGACCGTGTGACAGATTTTGTATGTGTCTGGTAGCATTACAAACACTGACCACCCCTACAATGTATAGATGTGGAGAAACTGTTTCCTTCTTCTCCTGTGAGACAGTGCAGATGTTTTGTGGGAATGACAGAAAGTAGACTTTGAATAATTTTGTGAGGAACTCATGTTTTGAATCTTAGTAGAGGTTGTATGTCTAAGATATCTTCTTTGTTTTTAGTTTTGTGACTCTTTGATTCGACTTGAAACATTAGTAAAATCAGCACATTGAAAAGTATATATTGAAAGTAATATAGATTTAAGACTTTCCTGCTAAAACCAGCCCTTGTGGACTAAGGAGCTCTCCTTGGAAATCAGAGCACTGCAGTTACTTCCAATATGAACAAGTTCAGTGCTGGAGGCAGCCGGTGCCAGCCTGCTCTCACTAAGCATGCACACAGCACAGGTTCAAGTTAACGTGCAGCCATAGCAAAGCAGATAATCTCAGAGTACTTCCACTTGCATTGGGGTGAAATTCCAAGGGATAATTTTGCAAAATGTTATA
The DNA here is from genome assembly GCA_035583185.1 of Anabacerthia variegaticeps. NCBI lineage: Eukaryota > Metazoa > Chordata > Aves > Passeriformes > Furnariidae > Anabacerthia > Anabacerthia variegaticeps. Next base: position 15,539,376 of record JAWWEW010000017.1, read on the forward strand.
GAAATGCTGAATCTTTTTTTAAATTTTTTGAGGTGTTTTTTTTTTTCGCTCTTCCATTCCTTTCTAGTCTTACCTTTTTTTCAGGTGCATTGTTTTGTCTCTTCTTGCCAATGAAATGAATTTGGATAAAATCACTGTGCACTAAGGCTTTAGCGGTCTGTCATGTCAGCTTGCAAAGTACACAGGTAACACAGTAGGGTAGGGTATTACCAAAAGAAGAGAAAAGAGATAATGAAGTACAAAGGCAGCCTGAATAAAGTGCTGTGGAATGCACGACAAGATGAAAGAGGCAACAAAGGAAGAGATAATCAGAAAGTGAGAGCTTGCACGTGATTGTCTTCTTTAGAAAGGGAATGCACACACTCACCTAGAACATTAATTTTTAGTTCACTGTAGTAAGTATTGTGGCATTGGATGGGTATAATATCTTGTATGATTTCTTGCAGAGGAGAGGTAGAAACTGGGTATTTCTCTGTGTGCTTGCCTGCTCTCATTAGCAGGATGGACTGATTGAGCTTGCCTGCTCTCTGGAGGGGTGTGTGTGCCCAGCATATTGTGTGCAAGGAGGTACGTGTGCTTGGAGTGCTCTGGGAGCAGCTGGGACTGAGTGTCTGTGTTATTTTGCAACTACTGTTGTTATGAGGAGTTTCACATGCTTTATAATTTCTAATGAAATTTCGAGGATGTTTAGAGTCTTTGGTGATTAACTTTAATGGGTGTTTGTGATGACATCCTTATTTCTCTTCCCCAGCCTCTTTGATAGATTTTTATAGGATACAGTAGGCTGAAGAATCAATTTGTTGTTGGAGATGTATGTCCTTACAAGTATGTTGGGTAACTGTTGCTGTGAGTAGCCCCACTCCCCCAGTGAACGAATTTTAGTGATCAAAACAGAATAGTGCATTATAATGCTTAACTAGTTCTTAGAGCATATTGCTGAGCAAGGCAGTCTAGTCTGTACTGAAGAGCACGGATTTATTGCAGTTTCTGTTTAATTTCATCTAGCCCAAACTCATTTGGCCTTTGAATCACCTTATAAATGTCTTTTGAGGTGGTAGATATTATTATTTCATTTAATTTTATTTTTTAATAAAATTGTTCTGGTTTTATACGTTCATTTGTCTTGAGTTTTCCTGCTGATATTTTAATTTGTGTCTGTAAAACTAGTGTAATGATAAATGGACAATAACACAAATGATACGTGTCAGACTCAATTTCTTAGGACAAAGACATAAGAAGGCTGATGTTCTTTAAAAAGTCCTGAGGTATTTTGATCATCTCTGTAGATGTGGAAGGAAGAATTCATTAGCACAGCTGGAGTCTTGTGGATGCCCTTAATTTGTTACTGTTCAGAGAAGTGTGGTTGTTTTGCTGCTGTTTCTGAGAATTAAATCCTCTCTAGCAGGTTAGACTTGCTTCACAATATTGTTGAACTGAAACACATTTATTATAATAATTTCATCTATTGATCATTATCTGAACAAGCACTGACCTTATACAGTAGTGCCAGTTTTGGCCAGTTTATTTAACCTAAAATAATTTAAATAATAATAAAAAAAAGAATATTTAAGCAGTTAACACATTTTACAGTAATGAAATGGATGTGCTTTACAACTTTCTTTTGTATTTTTATTGGTTGAGTATACAGGAAAAAAAGACAGAAAAATACGTATTACTGGTTTTAATATAGAGAGTTAATGGTTTTAAATAGAAAAAAAAAGAGTTTTATTGGAACAACTTTGGAAATATAATACTGATGGAAAGAGAAAAGTACTGCAGGCTTTTGATCCAAGATTACAACTCCTCTGGGAAAGAGTAGTATGTTTTCAGCATTGTTTATTCTGTCATCTTGCTTTTTATTTAAAAACAAATCCAAAGTTTTATGTAAGAGCTATTCTAAATGTCAAGGCAAATTACTAATTCTCAAGCATAATACTAGGTGAAGCTTATGCAGCCCTAAGATTAACCTAAGGATGTTAACCTTAAATGGACAAGTAATTTAATTTGCTAAATTCTGAATTTTGATTGACCTTGATTTGTGTTTCTGAATTGATTGAGACTGATTGATTTATGTTTCTCAACAAATTCAGTGCTCCCGTTTAAGTCTACGAAGGCTCTTAACTCCATAATAGACATTATACTGGTGACTGTGTTTACATTTAACTAGAAATACATTTTTGAGTGAGTGTGTGTTTTAGGTTATTTTTGTTTCTTCTCAGAATGGCATTATGAATTGGGGCAGATGGAGATGTACTGAAATACTCTTTGGCATTTGTTAGAGTAATACCTGGTTGATTACTCCACCACCATTGTACTTGGCATACGACTGTGACTTGTCAGGTCCATCATTTCTTAAAATGTCAAATGATATGTAGGCCGTTGTGTAGTTTGTCTTTCAAATACATAATATCAGATCCTCTTTGTGTGGTCATATAGGATGCAAATATCATTTATTTAGTCTCAATATTATAGTGCTTGTGGAGTTACCTTCCAGTGAACTGAGCCCTAGGCAGGATGATGGTCCAATTATTTGTCCTTCAAGTAGCCCAGAGATCCAGGGAAGCAGAGAGATAATTGAGAATGACCACTATCTTTGCTTTTAAGATGCCTCTGAGCTCCCTTGAATATCTTAATTTCTGAACTGGACTGTGCATCCACATGGTGATCAGTGTTGTATTAAAGTAAATTGATGGGATGACTCAGGGAAAAGAGTAACAGTCATATAAATATAAGCTTCTTTAGGTCAATGCTAATGTGATTTTTGATTTTTCTATAAAATCAAGTTTTCTTATTGTAAATTAGATACTTTAATGTTTTGTTAAGCATTGCATATTTATGTAGTAAATAATTGCTTTTGTCCAAAAGAAGTTTATGTGAGTGAATTTAAACTGATTTTGAGTCTAAGAGCATTTATCTTTCATGCCGAAAATCCTTCACAGATTTATTTCTAGAGTAGAAGTTAGGATTATATTGCTCAATCTATTTTCTTGTTATTGATAGATTTTATTTGTTTGACCTCTCTCTGCTGTTGTGCTCAAAGAGAGGCAGACTTGTTATATATAAAGCTAAGACTGCAACAATTTCTATTGCAGTCTCTCAACCTCTTGCTTAAAATAGCAAATAATAGGAGTGTCAGTATGAGCGGTTTTTCAAATGTATTACTGGAATGTATATGCTAGTAGCAAATCTGTTTTAATATTTTTATTAGGTTGTTGAGGGTTTTTTTTTGTTTAGGTTTGTTGGGTGTTCAGTTTTTTTCTGGCCTTTGCCAATTTTTTCACCTTACCAGGACTGTTTCCTCTTGGAAACTAGAATTTATGAGTGATTAATTCTAAAGGCCTTTAAAATTTTATTTTTGTTATTAAGCAAAATATCTTGGTTTTGTTTGCAAAAGCTGCTTGGAATTTTCTGTCATGGAATAGTTGTCTAAGCGTGGGCACCATTGGCAAGTCTGCAAAGATATAATAATTTCGTGGAAATAATAATGATCCTATAATGCAAGTACAGTCAGCCTCAGCATGCAGTCTTTGGTAGGGACAGAAATTTTTCATGCTACTTTTTCTAGCAAAAGAAATTGAAATGTGTCCTGTGACCTTCAGGCACTTAGTTTCTGTTACTGTCTCAGAAAGTGGATCCCTTGATCCATGCCTGGCAATACTGCAAAACTTTAAAGGATGGAGTATTAGTATTCCACTTGCACTTAAAACTTGTTTGTGCACTGAAATGAACAGAAAAATATTTTCTTCCTGAAATAAGGGAATTGACCTACATGAAAAATCAGACTATCTTCGTAACTAATGCACAAAGACAACAGCCACAGTTATCATTAAGGTCTTCAGATTTTCTAGAGATTTTAAGCCACAATTTTAAGTCACCAAGTCGGATTCTCCTAAAGGGCCTATCTGTTGGTATTCACACCAAGTCAGACAGCACAGCTTGGTATGGAGGTACTTTTGGAGTATTCCAGAGGTACAAGTACTGATATATTGGTAAATTATGCAGACAGAAAATCTGCAAATGTTGTAGTAATACTCAGCTTTATTTTGATAAGCCCAAAGAGGCACTTAGCCAAACACTAAAGGAGAAACTGAGAGGCAAGCTGGGCAAGATCTTGAAATACATTTGGCCTCCGTAGAAGGTCTTTTGAATTTTATTTATTAATATTTTTTTTTAAGTTACAATAGACAAAATATTAATCAAAGTATTCCATAGGTGTTACTTAGATACTCCAGTCAGACTTGCTACCAGAACACTCCAAATTAGGATTTCACAGAACTGAGTTATATGTCTTTCCTTACACTTTTGAAGAAGATCTTCTTTAGTTATACAAAGAGATGAGAAGATAGTGTGAGTTCCAAAATAGCTGCAGAGTTCCTCTTTTTAAAGTCAACCATGGTCAAGTTTATCTGTCGCTATCCAGATGCTGTTGTGTGTATCTGTTTATATAAATTATATAAAAATACCTGTATATATACACATGCATGCACTTTACATTTAATATACAAAATTTTACTGGTTAAGGTCACTTCTTGTCAGTATGAGCTCTACATAAATTTTTAGAGTTTTGTTCACTAAATTCAGCCTGTCACACTATACTGTCTGTGCCAGTAGCAAATATCTCCAAGGGCAGGGCCTGACCCTACACAGTCCTTCAACAACAGTTGTAAAATGTCATCGTCACCCTTTCAAGGTATGCTTTTACCAACTTTTTCCTTTGCTCTCTAGAAGTCCCAGTGGATGCTCAGGAAAATGCCATTTATCACTAACATAAAATACTGCTTCTTAAAATATTCTTCACCATTTTAAAGAATTCTCTATCTAGCTATTTTCCCATCTTTCTTGTCCAAGTGGCTGAGGAGTATGTCCAGGCAGGGAACAAAGGAATTTGCCTTTAGCAGATGGTTTATTTTAAGAGGATGCGCCAGTACTAATGTAGAGGAACTGACAGGATACTCTCAGCAGTAGAAAAAAATTATTGAAGTGTGGGCTGTAGCATAAGGTTTTGCTGCAGTCACTGGAAAAATATTAAATGAAAATGTTGTCAAAATAATGGAAATATAATTGTATGCATTAAAAGTTGAAAATGAGGTACATTGCACCCAACACCCAAGTCTTTTACCTTAACGCAAAATAAAATAAAAAAGATTGATTGTAAGCACCTTGGAATTCAGACTGCATGAATTTGCAAAAATGTCATAGCAAACTTCTCAGAGAACTTTGGGATTTTTTAGTCCAAAGAAACTTATTTTTGAAGTCTGGGACTGTGAATGGAAAGCAAACTGTTTATAAGCTATGCTTAGACTGAAAAAAAAAAGAGAGTTAGACTGCGTTAATGGAATGGGGCAGTTAGTGTGGGCTGGCTCATCATTCTTGCAGAAATGGAGACACTTTTAGTTTGCAGAGATTCTGGTTTCATTTGGCACAGATGTCCTTTTTGTCCTCTGGCACAGTTTTTCTTGATTTTTCAAAGAAATATTGGATGTTTGTTACTTGACTATATCTAAGAAGAGCAGCTTGCTTCTCCCACTGGTATAATATGCCTTTGCTTATTGCTCTGCAGTATTCTGTGAGGGAGAATACAGGACTGAATAACCTCTAAAGATCAGCTGCCTTTGGATATTTGGCACTGTTATTAGCAATATACTATTGGGATCACAGGCTCCTGTAATAAATTTAGCAATCTTGGCTGCGCTATCATTATACTTATCTAGCACCCCTTAGAGCTAGAGAATTTGAAAAGTACATATCCTATTCTCACTGTAGTGAATGCCACTGCATGAATAGGAAGGAAGCAAATAATAGTGTTTGTATTTTTATGAAGACTTGACATTTAACTTGATATCCACTGACTTCTCTAGCTGTGTACTGTGTTGCCTTTCATTGCCCTTGAGGACATCCCAAGGGAAGGGGGCTGAAAGGCTGGTAATGACAAAGGGCAGAAATCAGCAAGAGGATATGCTCCTGGAGCTGCCCAAATGTTGAGAAACCAGAAAGTGCTTTCTCAATCTGCCTGGAAAGTAAGTTAGGAACAGACAATATTCAAGTGTGAGCAATATGCTTTTCAGTGAGGTTTCTTGCAGTTCTTCACATAAAGGGAAAATAAGGAGGCCACAGTGTAATGTGGAAATGATACAACATCACCCAACTACAAACACAACTCATGTTTTCTCCTTCTTAGGAAGTCAGCATGTCTTATAATATTACAATTATTGACCTGACTCTGATAATGTAAAATAATATGATTGTCAATCAAAGCTTCACATCAAAGTTGGATGCTGCTCAGGCAGCACTTCAGCTGGCCTTTTTTAGGCATGTTTTTTATGTGTGGACTGTAAAATGCAGCTTTGTGAAACCATGATTCATTTACTCTAACAAGACAGGGCTGTGAGCTCCCAAATGAACAATTCCTCAACAGCTGCTTGAAAGCTTTACGCAATTTATAAAGGGACATGCAGTTTATATTATTTCATTCTTAAACATGAGATCCCTGTGAAACTTGGTTGGCCAAATTAATGAAGTTTGACTTTCTTGGTTGTCTACCAGTGTTTGCATAACCAGAGAACAAAATGGCTTTTCCTTTCTCTACCTGCAAGGTAAGGTAGGGATGGCCTAAATCCAGCTTTTTCATATTCACCACCTAACTAAAAGATCTTTCCAGCAACTGGATGCAGTATTTCCTCTCCCTTCACTTGCAACAGTTTGGGCAGTATAACAAAATAGCTTTGGATGCCTGGATCATTACTACAGAATCAAGTGCTTGCTAAGCAGTAGTAATCCAGGGATGCAGCACCCAGGGCTGACGTGCCTTCATTTCTCCACTTTATAGCTGTTCTTCTGAATGTTCACAGGCCAATTAGAATGAGTTCAGACACGTGTCCATAAATATGATGTGGTAATCCCGAAGTTTTGCAGCCAATACTTTGTAATCTTGTATTTACATTATTAATCTTTGAAGTATCTGTTTCATGGATTCAAATCTGCTGCTGTGCATTCTGTGAAGGCATTTTGGGGCTTCAAGACGGGTCCATGAAGAAATGCAATTTAGGATGGAAAACAGACAATTTTTAAGAACAAGTGCAAACTCAGGAAGGTAATGGATGAGTCAGGAGGATTTGTTGGACTTGATCCCAACCACCTAAAATTCCCTGATAGGAGCTTTATTTTTTCCTTCTATCACTGCAAACTTTTCCACTTAAGATGGTACCTAGAATGGTGCCTGCACTCTATGGAGTGCTCACATGAGTGGTAAAGCACAATTTGTAGTGTTATGCATCTTCTGCTGCTACTGATACTATCTTGTGGAGATGTAACTCTGTGGAGAGGAATTGCAAGTGTAAAGTGTCAGCAAGGCGTTATAAGTAAGTCACTGCCAGCAGAAATCTTTCGTATAAACTTTCTGCTTCTGATGATAATCTGGGATATTCAATATGGGATTGTGTTCTTTTCACACCATACCTTTAAAAGACATCTTTAATAAATTGATGGGGCCAACAGACTGTGGGTTTGGGATTAGGCAGTAGGTGTCCTTGTCTAGGTCGTGCTTCATGACTTCCAACAAGACCAGCTGAAGATCTGTAGTTATATTTTATCCATTAGTGGTCTTCCCTAGAGGTTACAGTGACTTTGCACTGTTTGTCTTCTCTTTCTTGTTTTCATCTTCAGCTTTTATGGTCATTATTTTTCATATTACAGTAGTACTTAGAGCACCTTGTTAGCATTAGAGTCCCACTGTACTAGATGATCTACAAACGCAGAAGAAGATTGAGTTCTCTAAGCATCAAATATGTTCAACTGTGTTAAAAACCCACTAATACAGATACATCAATTGGAATTAATAAGGTATAAAGGGCTTATCACCATGGTGGTAGTTTAAGTTCCCCTAAGTTAGCCTCAGGGCACTGCGTGGAACTCTTAAATATTTGCTCTTCTATCTCTTCACTGTGGTATAAACATCCTTAAACACTAAATATTCAGCATATTGAGTATAATTTGTCCTGAAATCACTTTATCTTTGTCAGGATCTGTAGTTACTCTTTTGTTAAAACACACACACTCACACACACACTGCCTTTTCTGTGGCTGCTCTAATTAAAAGTAGAAGTAGATCCTCAGCATCTCAACAATGGGGAAGACCATGTATAATGATATTGGAATGAAATTCACTGAAATGAGATATTGTTGGCAGACCAGAGTCAATGAGCAGAATAAATATGGGACTGAACAAAACAAATGTGCTGTAGGGGAACAAGTGGAAGAAAATTCAACCAGTGTGTTTTCATCCAAAGGACATAGTCTGGAATGTTTGTTTAAAGGTCAAATGTTCTTAGTAGAAATATCAATGAGTAAATACTGCTAGTGAAATAAACCACATTTGAGAGGAAGAGGATTAAGTAGTGGCTCTTTTTACAAATATTTGTCATTTGAATGGAAAAATTCAGGGAATATTAGTTGTCATAATTGTGTTTATGGTTCATAAGGTAATATTAGAGGAGAAAGCAATATATTTTAAGGCTACTGTAGAAATCATAAGTGTCAGATTAACACTGTGTTCACTTGTAATGGTGCAGGGAAAGCAGACAAATTTCAGTAGAACATCTGAAAATAGAAATAACTGCCTCCTATGCAGTTGCCCCTGTTTTCTGCAGTGTAGAGAAATGTTCTTAGACCGTTCCTTGCTGAAGAGGAACAAGATGACCAAGGGAAGAATGAGTACTATTAACTGTTAGTTTTTAAGGTCCCTGACTAATGAATGAGCCTGATTTTGGCAGTGTTTTAGAGTGCCACCTAATTAAAGATGATCATTGCGTCTAAATATTAGTTGTGAAGATGCTCAATATTAATAAAAATTGCCATCTTAGCAACTGCTGTTATTAGGTATACTTAGGAGGCTGGGGGTGTGGTAAATCATTCTACTACCAGAAAGGTCTCTGAGACCTTCCTGATTGAAGAGTTGCTAAGTAACATAGAGAAAAATACCAATATGTATGTTGGAATTCTACCACGGTTTGCCTGGCATGGAGAGAAACATGCTATGTAAACTAGCTTGTAGACTAAAGTCAGAGGTGGACAGTAATTACGGTAATGCTTACACATAGAAGCCTGAAGAAGTGCAAGAATTCCAGAGCCTCTGGTCTAGTCAAGGTTTCTCTGTCTGCCACCTTTCCTTTAGGTGAACGAGATAATTTCTAATTGTACTTACACAATATATAAAAATGATAAATGAATGCAGAGATGTATGCCTAATTGAAGGGACTTTTAACCAAACAGGATGGAATATAACAAAATCGTCCTTACTGTTAACACGGTGCATTTTCATAGTCATTTTGGAAAAACACCAGTAGGGTGCATAGTTGGGCTGCACAGTGATGTGGTGTTGCCATTTACTGTAGTTTTAGTCCAGCCTTTTTGATGTATGTGGTGAGGGGTTTTTAAGTTGTTCTTCCTGGGAAAGATTTTCATTGATCTTCCCTCCCTTGTAGCTGTGGGAACAGCTTTAGAACTTGGTCATAGTATATACCAAAAGCTCAAATGGGAAAGGACAAAGAAAGTGTCAGACCTGAAAAAAATGTTAAAGAAACTCAAACACTTAGCCCCTATGCCTTTTAAGTCACTTATGACTCACAGTTTTGACTGACTGAACTTGGCAGCATTTGTGGTATTTTGGGTATATTTGTGGAAGCTCACAATAGTGGGTTTTGTCATCCTTTGTATTCAATAATTCAACACAGATTTTAGTCTTTTCAATCGTTGGAGTCCTTTGAGATCTTTTCAGGAGTGAGAATTAGCTTTGAATTACTTGAAAAGTGTTATTAAATAGATTATGTAAAGAAAGTGTGATCTCCTTTGGAGGTTTTCTGTTCTTTAATAAGGGGCAGAAAGCCTGGGAGCAGGGCCAGAAGTAAGGAGTTGGCAGGAACTGTGCCTCCTATAGAAAAGGGGAGGGAATTTGGAGTCTAAACCTGAGCAGAGAAGGAGGTGGAGGAGGATAAGCCAAAAGCAGGGTATGCAGCTTTGAGAAGAAGGGGCAGAAGCAGTGGGAAGCAAGGCACATTGTCAGCAGCCGTTTGACCAGACCAGACTGTACCATCCCTGTCACAGCTGGAGTCAACCTGCATGTGGTCTCAAAGTTGCAGTCACCTTCCCTTGTCCTGTCCTTAGGGACAGCACTCTGCAGAGCTGTGTCCCACATCATCACCTTGCTCCTGCCCCCTCCCTCCAGTCCCTTGGTACAGGGTGGTGACCACACAACCCCACAGCTGTCACCCTCAGTGCTGGCAAGAGCCTTTTGCAAGCCTCTGACAGACCTTCTGCACTATTCGGGGTCCCTTACATAACAGAGGGCTGGAAGAAATGGAGGATTTCAGCCTTGTTTTCAGTGAAATCTAATCTAGCTGCTAGGACATATCACCAGAAATAACTCTGTATATTCAACATTTGAAGTGTTTAGTATGAGGGTGCACCAGCTGCAAAGCTTGGCAGGGTTCAAGTACGGAACCCCACTAGACTGTTGTTATTAAAATTGAGTAAATTACAGAAATTAAAGGTTTGACAAAGATTTTGGAGAAATTATTCTGACACTCAACTGATGGACCTCTATCTAAGCTTGCTTTCTACTCTTTGATTAAACAACTTAAAATGCATTTGAGTATAAGGTAAACAAGTCTTTATAGAAGGTCTTGAAGTATTATGCAGTAATATTGTCTTATGTCAAAGATTCTTTATGAAATCAAATTATGTCAAATAAAAAACTTCGAATAGTTATTTCTTAGAGTATCAGGAGTCAAATGGTTCAGATAGTTCACAATTTAAAGAACAGTGTTGAAAGGATGTTAAAGTAATATTAAAGTCCTGTTCACTGCTTCTCAGAATTGTGTATGTTTTCTTCAGAAACCAGGCACTGACATTTAGTTAAAGTTGTGGGTTATTGAGAGAACACTACCATAAGCAATAGAGTTGCAGTAATTTCAAGTGCAGAGGGAGATCTGTTCTGGACCAGTCTCTTGATACGAAGGTAAATACTTTAAACACAATGCACAATTTTTGCCTTTTTGTTTGTTTGTTTTTGTTTGGTTGGTTTTTTGTTGTTTTGTTTTGTTGTGTTTGTTTGTTTTTTTTAATTTACTCCATAAATATGCTGATCAATTTTCAATGAACAATTACTTCATGACACATTGGGACAGTTTCTCTGACTTTCTCATTCACACGTTGCTTAGCTATGATTTTCAGTATATGTAATTAATCAAATTAGTGAACTTACAAAATAAGCAAGTAATATTGTGTTGTAATTCAGCCCTCCTGACTTTGTTTTTTGACTTTTTTTGATGTTTGAGTATTTTTTTTTCTTCAAAAGACATGTAAGAAAATCCTATAACTGCTTTTGGAGAGCCACCCCAAACTTACTGTCCTTCTAAGAACCACTAGTCCCACAGAAGCTCACAGTCTCCGAGGGACCATGTCAGGTAGGCTACAAAACATACCACATTAATTGCGATGCTGTGGAAGCGAAACTGAAAGCTGTTGAGCCATTCCTTATGTTAATACAGTAGTGGTGCATAGTCGTTTATACACTAGACTACACTTATTATTTCCTTCCTTTTTTTTTAACCATTCCACATATGCTTATTAATCTTGCTACACTTTTAGTGACAAGAGAAACTTCACAACTTGTGACATTTACTTCATTGTGCAGCTTCACTACTGGAATTAAGTGTCTAAATTAGCCTAGCCCTCTTTTCACAGCTATTGCTATGTCAGTTTGAATGCAAGGAAGAAATAAAGTTTTAAGACAGAAAAGCAACTAGAATTGATGAGACAAACTGTATCTTAGCTGATACCACTTGTAACTTTGCAGACGTGTTTATGTAAGTCATTGAACAAGGTATACAGACCTCACAAACATGGCTTAATGATGAACCCTATTACAAAGTTTCTGAAGACAATGCTGTACCACAAATGAATGTGCATGATAGGAAATTTATTGTATATCACAAATGATCTACTCACAGAAGATCAGTAGGATCTGAGAAACAAATAGAAGTTGCAGGAAATTTATTGTATCACAAATGATCTACTCACAGAAGATAAGTAGGATCTGAGAAACAAATAGAATTTGTTTGTATATAGACAGGCATTTAAGAAAAAAAATATTTCCATGCAGAAGGCTGCTGAAGTCTTCTTAGTAAGGGCCACTTGCTTTTCTTCTCTCATATTGCTGCATTTTCTCCCATTCTCCAAGTCTTGTGCTAATTAGCCTCCTACCTGCTTTTTCCCCAATGCCAGTTCTGACTGTCTCACACCATGTTCAGTGCTTGAATCCCCTTCGTTCTGTCTTGTGCTGGCTGAAATCCATCTCTCTGCATGCTAAATATGTTAATTAATTTTCTCATACACTAGACTAATACATAAACTTGTTTTATTTACTCACACGTATTGATTGCATAGTTTCTTACGGAACACATGTACTTTCATATATGTTCTGCAGCAACATGGGAAAATTAACCTAAGAGGTCATATCTCCAAATATATACTTTTCCATCATCCCTGGAATCTGCAGGTATCAGTCAACCAGAAATGCACCATGTAGCAGTCCATCTCTCATTGCATCTCTCCTTCCCCTGTCTGTTTTCAATGCAGTCATAATCTTCACTTTGAAAAAAGGAGAGAAAGTTGTAACAGTAGTGAGCAGTGGGATTATACTCTAAGGTAGAACTGCTCTGCTGCAAAGTACATTGCAGAACAGTAGGAGGAATTTGTACGGAATACTACAGTGCATTTTAGTTTACATTGTCTAGGGCAAGGGATCATTAGCAAATAACCACTTTGTCCTAAGGAAAGGTATGACCTCTCCTAAGGATTAAATGCTCTATTTTGAAAGAAGTTAGGTCAGGCCTTAATCCACAGTTTTAGTATCTTTTTCAAAACTGTTGACAATGGTTGTATATTCTTGAAATGCAAGTCATACCTCTGGTGTATACACACCAAAGAGCTGAAGTTTTCTGCCCTGAAAACTTCCTCTGGCAATGAGTTTTGTAGTTTAACAAATTTAAATAATGTTGTTGTCTTTTTTTATCATATTTTTTTAACTGGCTTTAGAACGTTCAAATATTAATTTGTTAAATCTTCTTTCTGGTAATCTGAGACAAAAATCTGATCTGATCATGGGTACATACCAATTTGTCCAGTTGCAGTCCTTTTTCTTGGTTAAAAGAGATTTTTCTATACAATTTTGTATCCTCTAGACCTGCAGTTCCCTTTTTAGAAGGAATGACTCATAAACACAGAGTTGAGGTGAAGACACATTATTTATTCCTTGAGGAAATTAGAGTGTTTTGGTGCTATTCTTCATTCAGTTTCCTGTGTATCTTAACACTTTGTTACCTTGTTTTGGCCCAATGATCAGATGTTTCTGCTGAGCTTTCTGTGGTTAAATCAATGGTCACAAAATATATTTGGTTTGGTACAACTAATTTTCAACTGTCACACTAGAACTTTGCTTTACTTGGTATTTTTGAACATTAAGCTGTATTTATCTTTATGTTGCCTATTCAGCTTGATTGTTTTCGATTTCTGAATCTTTCATAGCATTTTTGGTTATGACTTGACAATTGTTTTATGTCACATGCATATATTTTTTATTTTTCTACACCTTACTATTCCTAGGAGATTCAGTCAGAAGTATGGAGGAATTTATTGCCATAATAAAAATAAACGGTTTGTTTTTCATTCTTCACTTTATATCCAGATTTTTACTTAATATGATAATTCCTTATTGGGCCAAAATATGCCTTCCCCATTAAGGGTGAGGCAAGAGATCTAAAACATTCCTATGCTCCCATAGCACAAGAGGATAATTCTGTAAAAAGCAGAGGTTTTAAAAATTGTAATTATCCTGGCTAGCCTCAAGTTTTTCCGTATTTTAAAGGATTCCATTGTATATTCATTCAATGTGCTAAGGAACAATATATTACAGTATTTTTTGCAACCAGCAAACCTGTAACCCTGTGCGTGCTCTTTATAAACACAGGGACATCCAGAACAGGCATCTTGCTCAATACGGACCTTTCACTATCCCACTGGTTTTACTTCTGCTGCTCTACCACTTACCTCCTTGCTTCAACAGAAAGAAAGCTGCTAATAATAACATAAATGTGGAGTGAAATACAAAAATTCCAAACATGAATTGAGTGGAAATCCTTTAGTTCAATTTTGTCAATGCCTGCTTTGAATCTTTGCTATTTTTGTCTTCTTATTGCCATATAGTGTTCAGACCTCATTAGTGCTATCTTGCTTCACTTTTAATAGTTTTTGTTTAAATCCATTAGTACTCTGAGATTGCTCTTTTCTGATGTCCAGGAGTCAGGTGGGAATGCTCAGAAGTGGATTGTTGCAATTTAAAAATTGGACTATTGCTTCCACTAATACAAATCTAAAATGCTTGGTAATCACACCTTCCTGACAGATGTGAGCAAAGTTGTATGTTGAAAAGATCTGACATGGAGGTTAGAGAGAAGAGAATTAAGCTTTCATGCATCCTTCTTTTTTTGTTGTGGTCCTTTGGAATGTGCTCTTGTGGAGGTGTGTTCAGCAAAACAGAATGCAGTAGAGTACCTGTATGGGTAACTGACTTTTCCTGGATTTCAGGGTATGCCACATCTGCAGGCACAGTTCAGCACACGAGGTGCAGAGCAGTACCGTTTAGGTTGGTAGGAGGTCTGGTACAGGAGCCAAAGTACAGATTCTCTCACCCTGACCAGGTTCACAGGTTTACTGATGCTTTCAAGTAGATCCAGCTTGAAACCTCCATTTATTCTGAATATATCTTTGATGCAATTATGAAAACAATAAAAAGATGATCAGTTATTCTTTTAAAAGGCTGGATTACAGGAAGTCATTGAAACACTACATTTTTAAAGACTCATGTTTTAATTGAGCCAGTTGGCTTTGCTTTCACTAGCTTTTTCCAATGTGACAGGCAGCAGATAGTAGGACTGAAAAGACCAGGGAATTTTGAATCACAAAGCTGCTGACTTGCAGTTGCCATTTACCAGCAGAAAGGGGCTTATCTTATTACTTTTCCCTTAAGACCTAAGCCCAGCCCATGCACATACCAGAATATTTAAATATGTGTACAAACTATTTTCAAACCCATTTGAATCAAGTTTTCTCTTGCCTCAGCTGGCTTCATTTCTGTGTCTTGGCCAGTGGTTCCTGTGCTGAACTTGTAATTTTTTCATTAATGCTTCTTTAAGGAAAACTCAAAAATCTGCAGACACAAAGAATTTTTTGCCAGTTTTATGAGTGTATTGTCTTTAAATATCAAATTATGCTCCAGTCAAATCATTCCTAGTATCAGTTCAAGGCCTAAGTTCATATTGTATTCTGGAATGCATCAGAATGGTGTATAACATGAGTCATGAAGAAAGCTGCAGACTATATTTGAAAAAAGTATTTATACCCTATCTCTTATTTGGGTCTGTAGGTCTGAGAGTGCTTTAAACAGGATCTAAAACTGTTAATGAAAAAACCCCCAGGGACTTAGAACTAGAAGCTGAGTAAATTCTGGGCCAAAATAATTCAGAGGAACTTCTGAATATTCTCTGGAGAATTTCTATCATTTGTCTTTTATCTCCACAGAGTCTAAGATTCCTAAAATCACTAGTGATGTCACCAAGTAAACGTACTCATCTTGGCTTTTGAGCCAAGTCTGCTGCTTCTAGATTGAGAGTTATGCAGTGGACTAGTGAAGTTAATTTGACTAATTCCTTCTTATAAAGAGTGGAAGGGAATAATTCAGTTTGGAAAAGGATGCTCAGGTAGTTCATTAAAGGATCAGGTGTCATCACAGAAAAGTACCAGCTCATTTGCAGTCTTCTGTGTCAGAAGACAAAGCATTTTCTTTTCTCATGTTAATTCTCTTTGATATTTAGTAGATCTCTGTGATGTTTTGTGGAGAAGACAGAATGTGTAATATCATATGGTAATGGGAATATAATAGTTACATAATTAATCTACACTGATACATA
Source organism: Anabacerthia variegaticeps (assembly GCA_035583185.1). Classification (NCBI taxonomy): domain Eukaryota; kingdom Metazoa; phylum Chordata; class Aves; order Passeriformes; family Furnariidae; genus Anabacerthia; species Anabacerthia variegaticeps. The sequence goes on from JAWWEW010000017.1 coordinate 15,555,398, forward strand.
TTGCTAAAATTTTTAACATTAAAATTTAAATATTTGAGTTTGTTCTTCATGTTTGCACAACGCTCCATGGACACTGCAGGGGTATCTTGCTGGTACATTTAGACAACAGAAATACTAGGGTAGGAGCACAGCTGGGTTGGATGGTGACCAAGCATCTCAGAAGCTGTTTAGTGACTCACTGTCACAGCTGTCTCTGCACTCCAATTCTGGAGCAGCCACTCTCCAGGACAGCCACACTGCTGATCCTATGATGTATCAGAACTGACTTGAACTGCTTGAGAACTATATGTAGCTCAAGAGTCACATTTTGGTCCCTCTGGCATAAACTGTTCAAGTTCGTTATGTCATCTTGTTGTTGGATATGCTGTATGGTGTGTTATCTTAGGCTGTTAGGTAGGTATTATGAGCATTTACCTATGACAGTCCCTGTGAAAGAATGCAAGTGAGAATGAAATAAAGATACTTCACATTTTTCTGAAATCTCTTTGTCCCTTTGATTCTACAGCAAAACTTGATTTCTGAAGTTCAACTTCCATTCTTAATAGGAGCTTTCAATGGTGAATTAACATGACTGACTTTCTCTGCTATTTGTTTCCAGGCTCATTTTTAAAATTGGAATTTATTTTTTGTGCTTCTGCTATGTGTAAGGTATTAGAGCTTTGCTATTTTTATTCTACATTATATTACACCTTTCTTCTTTCACTATAACAGGGAAACCAGTGTGAAAGCATGAATCTCTTCTTTCTTGTTCCTCCATTTAGTACTTTGATGGCATCATAGATTTTAGCATGTACAGAAGACACAAGCACTGTATACTTTCCTGACTGTGACTGTCTTTTTGCCTACTGCAGTCACAATTGCCTCATGTGCACTTTCTTAGTTGATGCTGATTCTTACTGACCTTAATCCCTCTTCTGAAAAGAAATGCCTGTCGAACCTTGTAGTACTGTCAAAAAGCATGAAGTTCAGAGAATCGTATTAGTGATGGAAAAGTCCTGTTAGGTCACCCATTCTATCTCTTGCCAGCACAAGGTTGTCCATAGAGATACTTTCTGATTCTCTGCCTACTTGAGAATGGTCTGTAGTTCTTCATCTAGAAACCCTGAGATTCCATTGTACACACAGTATCCCGTTGCAACATTTCTCCTCCGTATTTGTTTAAACTTTGACCTGGAAACCAGCCAGGTAATAAATGACTGTTGATGCGGGGCATCTACATGTGTGTGTGGCTGTGGTGTATCATCTCCAAAAGGCATGAATGAATACTGGCAAAATGACAAAATATTACCAATGTCTAAAGGGACACGTGACTGAGCAGACTCGTATCCTATTTCTGCACTGTCAGGCCGTTCTTGCCAAGAAGCTAAGTATCGGTGGCTATGTTTTTTAGTTTAATAATATGGCAGCTGTCTTCTCAAGTATCTCACTATTATATTGGGTGAAATTTGGAGCTTAGCAAGGTGTTATATTTCTTTCAGGTTACTTGATCTATAGAATAGTATGTAAAGTTGTGCGTCTTATGAGTTGTGATACTGGAGGATTTTAAGTAAATTATTATGGATTGATATTGATGAAAAGTTGTCTTGCTGACATTAGTCTCAAGTGAACTCTCTCTATAAATCTCAGAGTCTGTTTATTTAAAATAAATGAAATATTATCTATTAAAAGTTGAGAGATTCCTAGGGGGAAAACTGGTGATTCACTTACATGGTCCTGGGGCACAAGGCTTTGTATCTGCCACTGACCATGTTGAGCAGGGATTGGGCTTTGGGGGTTTTAATTTTTTGGAGACTTCAATGTATATTTGTAATGGTTTTATTTAAACTAAAAAAGTGTTTCCTAAGGAATAGACCATAACTCTGATAGAGGATTTGGAGTTTGGAATGTTCTTTGGAGCAGTGTGTTGGACATCTCTCTAGGGAAAAGCTCTAAAGAGATAGCTACACTATATATTTTTGTTGGTTTTTTTTTTCTTTAATGATTTAATTTGATTACTTGGTACAATAGAGAAAAAATAATGCTTTAAAAGCTTAGAATTTATGTTAGAAGATGTAATGTGCCTTCTTTTTATCATGTTTGGTCTCAAGGTGTACATTTTCCTGTTAAAAAAGTTGCAAAATCTTAATATTTTTGTATTATATATTCTAAAAGTGAAAATAAAAAGTTCATGAACTTAAAATTTAGTTTAATTGTGCCAAAGGGAGAAATAGACAGCTTTAAAACATTTTTCTTCTCTCCAATTATCATCTGAGAAGACCATGTCTACTTCATATTATCCAACTAATCTTTTCATGGAAACTGCCTCTTATTAGGCCCTTCAGGACTGAATTCTTAGAGTTGCTGGATACTGATCAGCACAGCTAGTGAACAGATTGTAAAGAAGTGATTCATACTGAAGGTAAATTTTAAACTTGTAAGGAAGTGCTGGAGTAGAAACAACTGTTGAAAATACCTCTTTTTATAGATAGATGGTAAAATATGTGTGTGCAGTCCTCTTGTGACTCGTGCTATGTGAAATACCAGTTCTATGATTCTATCAATATGACAGGTTGTACTCACAAAATCCTTAATAAAATTGATATTTTGAAATTGAAATATAAAATTTCATATGGTCTAAAGTATCCTGACATGCAGAGCAAAGATTGGAATTGAGGCTGAGAAACAGCCTTGTAAATATAAGCTACTATATCATAGCAAATATGGAAAGGTGTGTAGATGCAGAAGTCTGGATTTTAATGAAATATTAACTTGATCTGTATCAGTCTGATCAGCACAAGAAAAAGAAAGAGAAGGTGAAAAACTACGCTTTGGTTTGAGCAGTTGCTATTGTTACAGAAAATTTTCCTTTTCTTCTTCCAGCTAGGATGTGAAAAAATGGTAAAAGTGGATTGGGTTTTGAAAACACAGGTCCTTAGTTTATTACGTACTCTTAAAACTTGAGAGCAAAGTAGTTATTTGAAAATGTCATGTCATTTATGAAGTTAATGGAAGGTAAAACTTTTGGCATTCCTTAAATTTTAATCCCTCTGTAGTGCATGTGATTTCATGTGATCTCTCACCCTCTGAGAAACTGCTTCATTGTTTTGCGTAACAGTTTGGCAGATCTCCATCTTTGGTCTGCTGAATAAAGGAGTAGTGTTTCCACAGAAACAAGTTTGAGAACTCACAAGATGGAGGAGCTCCAGGTTTAAAATCCAGTTCCTAAATAACCACTTGATAAAAGACAAGTTATTTTACTGCAGTGATTTTGCTATTAATATTACAATAGAGTTACTTTTGTAGGAGCTGATTTTTACAAAAATTTTTTGCAAAATATTTAGAAGCTGTTTTCATTCCTGAAAGAACAAGCATGTACTATTTGTCTCTGTCTATAAAATCAACACCATTAATAATGATTTAACTATATTTTGTAAATTTCAAATGGTACCTTCATTTTGGTCTCTTTTATAACTTGTGCCAATATAAGCAGGATCAGAAGTAGATACCCAAGACCATAACAATTTTATTCTGTTGTAGAATTGCAGTTTTCTTTTTTACCAAAATAAAGATACTTTTCATATTTTGTTATGTAACTTCTGCTTTTGCGGGTTTGTTTTTATTTTCCTGCACACAGTTAAAGTTAGGACATGGCATTTTTCGTGGGAAAAAAAAAATCTGTATTTAAGAGACAAAATATAGAGACCCATAAATTTCACTTCAAAATACGTCTTTCAAATATCAAGAATTCCTGGAAAGTGTGTGAACTTCTGTGGTTTCTCTTTGTAGGAGTGGAAGGCTGCACAAACTGCCTGTGTCTGTGCTGTGGGGATGAGCTGAGCCCAGGGCCAGGCTGAGATGCAGCTGCAGAGGTTCACTGCCTGCACGTTCCGTGAGGGAGCTTGCACTGGGCCTCTTGTCACACTGAGGGATCCAACCACATATATTGGAAAAATTGTGTGCAAGGGCCTGAAGCATCCCATAGCATCAAAATTTAGAAAGACCCTGTGAAAAACCATGTCTTTCAGTTGCTGATGGAATATGTAGACAGCACTCTATACATTGCTTACTGTCTGGTTTTTTTCTTCTAGAGGGACAGACTTGGCCAAATACAGTTCAGAAGTTAAAATACTAATGTCCTGCTATTGATAGTTGTAATTCTGAAATGCCGGATTTTGAAAGAAGTGTGTCCAGTTTGTGTAGCAACTCAAAACCTGTGCTGTCACTTCTGTCACTGTTGGGATCCGGCTGTAACATGGGTAAAAAGAACCTACACATTCTTTTGGTCTGACAAAACTCTAAGGCATTTGGCTAAAGATTGTTATGTAAGGGAGTATGCATCCATTCCTGTGTGTGTGCATGTACGGAAACTGGAAGTCACATGGATTGGCTCAAAATGCCAATTTGAAAATAGTTATTTTACTGGTAAACAAATCAATAACAATCAGTAAAGGCTTCATTAGATTAATAATTTACGCTCACATAATGCAATTGATTTAGTTTTTGTGGATGCACATGAAATTGTTTCAGCTGCACTTATATAGTTTTAATTTGACTTAATGAATTAATAGATGAATCTAACTCCTCAGTGTTATTGAAATTGATTTAAATATCTCTACACTAAGTGGATATGAAAGTAGTCTAGTTAATTTAGAACACTATAGCAAAGTAATTCAGATGTACACAGAAATAGCAGCTAGAGTAGTACTTTGCCTCTGAAGTCATGTGGTATCAATTGCAGTCACAGTACTTTTTGTAACTTAGTGCATGAGTGAAGTTTCTTTCATTCCGCAGACACCTTACCCAAAACATTATCAAAGATATTTAAAAAAATAATCAGAAACATTCCTACTTTGATTTGTTGTGTTCTGGTGTAGAAATTGTGTCCAAGATTGAATGCTGCACTGATGACAGTAACCTTTCACTGAGGAGTCAATCCATTAATCTGGCATGTCTGTATTCACTATTGATCCAGTAAGTCTAGCTGCCCACATAGGCTCTTTGCTATCTGTGAAGTAATCAACACACAGAACATTCCTTAATTATTGCTGCATTAGCTTCTGCACTGGAAATTTCACCTGTCTTTTGGGAACAGAAATTTAAATCTTGAGAGAAATTAGATCTGTACTCCTAATTTAACACTTGATTCCTTTGTTCTGCTAGACTACCTCAGTAAGTGAGTTGTTCCTGCTATGAAACGGAGTAGAAATAAAAGCCAGTGAACTATATAGCACAAGAGGATAGGGAGGAGACTTGGCTCTGTCATGGGAAGTGTAGAAACAAGCCCCCTAAATGTGTACATGAGGAGTGTATTTCCTTGCTCCAGCAGGGAGATGAGCTTGCTTACTGCTAATGAAGTGGCGGTGTCCTTAGGACACCAAGGAATTTTCTATTAAGTAATGATATCTAAACTTGGCAACATACAAGTGAAGTACTGATACCAAGACTGGTCTTTTAAACCAAAATAACTTGCCATTGGCTAAAAATAAAGTTTCTAGATATGACAGAATGAGCCCTGGTGGAAAAACATGCCATGGGGACCCACAAAGGCTGTAAACATTTTGTGATACATGCCAGCTCCATTTAGATTTTCTTTTTAAAAAAAGAGAGACAAGTGGATGGAGCAGACTGATGCAATATTTGATTTACATTTCATGTAAAATCAGGGATTTTTTGAGGGTTGTGTTTAAGCGTGTATACTGCCCCCTTTAAACAAATAGTTCTGACTACAGTCACATTTCAAAGATAAGCCAGATTTGTACTCTGAGAAGAGGTACATGGCTCTTAACAGTGGAACTAAAATTTAGCTTTTACCTGTGTTACATATCTTAGTACAACTATAAAACCACTGAATGGAAATTTTAAAAGTTTCAAAAATTTTACATTTATTTTATTTTGTGTCTCTTGAGTCCAAATGTGTTGTTCCACTACAATATTTTTTGCCAACTAAATTCACTAGGTGACAAGGTGCAGATAGTTCTGAAATGCACTCTATTTAGATGAGTTTGGGGGAGGTGTAAAGCATGTAAAGCTAGTCAAGGAAGTAAACATACTCTATTATTGTTTATTTTCAGCACTGAAATATACCCTACAGAAGAGATTCTTTCTGAGGTTCCTGGGAGCAGTTAGACTAGTGCTTAGAGAGGTTTTCTACTTTTGTTTTTACTTTTGATCTACTTTTAATCATCCCACTTATTATATTTATCTCTAATGTACATGGAGTGAAAAATTATAACTCTTGCCAAAAGGCAACATGCCACTCTTAAAAGTACTTTCTCTTGGATCTGTCAGCTGATAACTAAGTAATGCATGATTTTTTCTAGGTCATTTGAGCATATGAAGCAAAGATCTTGCTGATGGTGCAGCTGGTATCTTTTGTCCTATGATATTCTATCAACTAAAGTATTTCCTTAATTTCACTGAGGTTAAGTATTCTGAAACTATAAGGCATGATATGTGTATATGGCATACTGAGGAAAAAGATTTTTCCAAAAGACAATAATCAAGGGCTAAGAAAATATTTTTTGAAATGAAAGGATATGGGGAAGCAGACTCTAAAATTAGATAGATAATAAAATAATGCTCACAGCAATAACACTGACACATTGAGAAGTGATTAAATGGACTGAAAAAAATGGTAAGACACATTTTTCAAGAAGCGACCCTCATCATAACTGCATGGAGAAAAGACAAGGGCTAACTTAAAAGAAAGCACGAAAGAACAAAATGATCTTTGTCTATTCTGATTCTGACTTTAGCTGAGCAGTGCAAAGTGTCTCTTGAAAAAACGCTAGAAAGTGCTTGCTTGCAGCAAGCCTTTATCCATTTTAAAGATAGAAAAATGACAGAAATCCCATTTAAAAACAATTATATTGAAGTCTGTCTTTAAGTAGAACCATTATGCAAACTATGAAATACCACAGATTCCTGGCATTCTCATTCTGGTAGTGCTACAGTTGGTCATTCCGAGCTTTGTTAAGTAACAGAGAAGCTGGGCAGGCCTGTGTTCCAATCTCCGATGGACGTGCAAGACTTTTCATGTAAAGAAAGCTGCATGTCAAAGAGTTTATCCACCAGGAGTTGCTCTTAGGATGGTGACATTGTTATTACCAGCCTGACAAAGCAAATCCTGGTAAGGAAAACTAAACAAAACAAGCAAAAGTAGGTAGGTGTCTTTTTTGCTTTCCTTTTATTATTCCCACAGGGAAGGGTGGAGTCACAGAGAGTAATGGTACATGTTTCCTTTAACATTTAGCAACAAGTTGATTCCACTAGCAGAGTAAATATCCTGTGTTCCATTAATGTCTTGTAGTTTGTATTTCAGAGTGATTTCAGAATTGAATTTTAAGTCATTCCATATGACTTTATGGTCTTTGTATAAGAGAATAAAGAGCAGGAAATTCAGTTACAGAACTTATTTTATATTCTTTAGAATTTGATTGAGATTTTTAATTTTGTTTGAAGTTTTAAAGCAAATTACTAAAGTGGCTGAATTTAATCTCATTTATGGTCTCTAGATACCTTTGTAGAAGTAAATAAGCTTATCTGACATCTTTGACGTATAAAGGACCTTCCCACTAATTTCTACAGCTGACACCTAAGACCAGTTTCCAGGATTAGCAGTTTCACCTAACTCTGCCAATTTTGTATTTTGGTTTTCATTGCAATTGGCTGTAGACAGTTTAGTACCACCATGTCTACTGGCTTATGCCCAATTCCCTCTGGCTATCAATGAGATTGTGTGGGTATTGTGGACCCAGAGATTTGAATCTTTAGTGTATAAATCCATTTCAAAGATATGAAAATGCAAAGGGCCAAATTAAATTTCCATAAATGTTGATAGAACTTGAGAATTCTTACAATAGAATTTGTTCAGTATCTGTAAAAATGACCTGGCAATAGAGTCATGATTCCACAGACAACTGGGAAAAAAAACATTATGCACAAAATGGTATCTAAGTTAGAAGAGGTCAAGCAAAATATTTTACAGTGTGTTTTGGGTTTTTTTCCCCCCTCATTATATTAATGTCTTCTGTTGAAGCACTTTATTCAGTTTGCAGATACCTCCTCACTGTTCTATATTCACACAGAAAAACAGAGCGTTTTGCAGATGTATTTGCTATTCCTACCATGATGGTCTATGATGAAGGATTATGCTTTCCAGTCTTATATAGAATACATAAGGTACATTCCTGTTGTATAAAAAAATGGGTGTTTATATATGTTAGGTTACCCTTTTTAACAATTTCTAGAATTATATGCCTTTCTTTCAGCATGCTTATTTTTAAATGTAAAATGTATGAGACAGGGTTTCTGTGCTCCTTATTTGATTTTTAGGAACCACTTTTTATGTTTCTTTCAGAGAAGGTTTCAAAGTACCATATCAGAACAGTCCTACCTTGCACTGCAGTTGTCTGAAAGAAAAATTAACTAAAATATGCAGCATTCTCTCAAAGCATTTTTCCTATGCTTTATCATTCAATTGATTGCCCCTTTTGTGTAATTATTCTATGGTTTTAATTCAGGAAGAGTAATAACTAGAACTGCTGTGTTCCTATAGTGGCTTGCTGGCAATGTTTGCAGCCTTGCCAATTGGTTTGCCACTGGAAGAAAAAATTATGATCTAGACTGCAGAATACTTTCTGAAAGTGACTTCTTTACCTAGCAGTCAGTCATCTTTATCTTGAATAAAGATACCGACAGATGAGGAATATGTCATCTGCTCCTTCAGCCCACCTATCAATAGCTCAAGAAAAATTATGTCAAAATCTCTGTTAGAGAGAGAAATCGAGAAGGCAAGCTCTCTTGATGCTTGTATGAATCCAGTTTGTTGTGTCCATAGTGAAGCCTTTCTTCAGAGACTGAAAATGAGCTGTATGTCAAGGAAAAACACTGCTGAAATCAAGTTGTCAGAGTCATGCAGCAATTTCCAGCTTAGTGGTGTTTACTGTTATTTACAGTGACGGCATTGAGAGACCTCAGCTGGTGACCCCCTCTGGTTGTGCTGAGAGCTGTGAGTGTATGGCTGGAGAGTAGGAGGCAATTCCTGCCCTGGAGAGTCTATGGAGTTAAATATAAATGAAGAGCAAAGCAAAGGGAGGAAACATGCAAATAGTTGTCCACCAGGACAACAAGAGAACCATCCAGGATGCTGCTGGACCTCCAGGCCAGTGGTCTGTACACTAAATGACAGTGCCTTAGGAAAAAAGGAAAAAAAAAATGAAGTAGAAGCAGTAAACCTGTCCCTTTGTTTTGAGAGAGTCAGTATTCTGGACTTACTAATGCACCCCCTAGATTTAATTCTTGATTATTTATATCTGTCCTGTGGAATATTTATTAATATATATTGGAAAAGCACTGTCCAGAGCGGACTGTGTTTGGATTGAGATTTTCTGGAACATTAGAAAAATCCTCCAGATGGCAGAATAACTGCTTCAATGTAGGGTACAGTACAGTAGGTGGGGATATAGTTTTATCCCTCACTACAAAACATTCCTGTTTTTGAATTGGTATCTTACTGAGCAAATGGCTTTTTGAAAATTTTGATCAGAGACTGTGGGACATTACACAGTTAAAGTAATATTTGCTTGTTTTGTTCAGGGTGATGTCTGAGTATGTCTGTTCTATTCTTAAATAACTAGAAGTCAGAATTGAACTTATTTATATGTGGACTGGCTTAAAGGATTTCATTGACAGTACAAAGAAGATGGATATAATGGGAGTATGTCAGATGTTTCTAGCTCACGCTGTGTGTTCCATTTATTACTGCTCAGCACAGCAGCAGTGGTAGGAAAGCTTTAAAATTAAATAGAACATGAAGCACTTTGTGCACTGTAATTGCTAAGGAAAATTAAGTCTCCACTCTGTTTAGAAGTCTCCATTGCTTAATGTCTCTCAAGGAAGTTCTGTGGAAACACAAATTTGATACAGAATTTGTCATGTATCCCTTCTTCATATGCTTTGGCTCTTCTCATGGCTATCATTTCAGATTCTTCAAGAGACATCTCTAGATAATGCATAATTGCTTTATATTTTCTGGATTTCTCATTCGTTAGTCAGTAACATGGACTTAAACTTCAAAGGACAAGGTCATACCATGAAATTATTAAATACATTTCAAATTTCTTCTAATTAAATTTTGTTCTGGAAGCAGCAGGAGAAAAGAAGATCATTTTGTAACTCTTGAAGTCCTTACACATCATCAGCATTTATGCTGCAGGTAAGTGATAGTCCATCTCCCACAGGATGAGAGTATCAATGCCATTGCAGCATCTTTGTTTTGGCTTCTTCATTTGTGGAAAGGCAGCAGATAGATGGATACATCACTCCACTCTGGCTTCTGAGTCCTGCATGATGGGAAATGATTTCTAAAGCAGCACACTGATAAATAAAACATGAAATATTCCTGAAAGATGCTTGTCCCAAGCTCTCCCTCATTTACGTCCAGGCTCTGCTTTGAGAGACGTTTTGACACATCTGGCTGCACAGCATGTTGGCTGAAGGCAAACAGGCTCTGCAGGGATGAGGAACAGCTGGGTCCTGCTGGCTCAGCACACGGTGGGCTGGCACCAAGATGCTGACACTGCACCCTGGCCACAGCTCCCAGGTGATCACTCCACTGCCTGTGACATTAGAAATCAGCAGAAAGTTGCCTCAGAAGTCATTCATGCAAACTCAGGGAATGAGAAAGCAAAAGAGAAATCACAGCTGCCTCTCTGAAGAAGAGGCACAGTGGTGAACTTCTCCATTACAGAATTCTGGGCCAGTTGACTCCATTCCTCTAATGAAGTTAGAGTAACTCAGGTTCAGGTTCGTGCATTCTGGTAGTTCCTATGCCTGGATGTCAAGAAATATGAAAAAGCACACAATTTGATTTGAATTCTCATAGCCTTTATAAATCCATAGAGCTTTTTTCATATTAGCTTTCATTCTTTCTATCCATTTGTATCTTCTTTGCTGAATCCAGGGGGATCAAAAAAGGAGAAAAAGGAATACATGAACGTGTTTTACAGCCATTGTTTATCATCTCAATATGCAAATGCACTGCGTGGTTTTTTCCCATTGGTAAAAAAAATAATAAATTTGGAACACTTGAGCAACTCAAGTGTTAAATAATTTATTTTTTTTTGCTTCACCATGGATTTTATAGTTTGACTAGTAAAATTTGAAATAAGCACAGAAAGGAAGAAAAGTTTATAAATGTTTCTTAGGTTAATGGCATATTACATTTACTTAGAGCACTAAAACAATTCCAGAGGTTTTTTATTTGGTCAGAATTCTAAGCAAAGAGATAGACCCTGGGACCTCACATTTGTAAATAGTTTGCAAACCAACAGTAAATATGATCAGAAAGCATGAATTCCTGCATTAATTTCAAAAGGGCATGTATAGTTGCTCAAAATATAAACAAAAATGCCATTAAAATGAGAAATTCCATTTGATGCAAACTACTTTTCTGTGTTATATATCTGGACCAAAATAGGCAAAGTGTGTATAAATTAAAGTTTGCCTTTAGTATTTTCTGTGTTTAACTTAGGTACCTTATCTGCCAAAGTACTGCTTTAACAATTCAAAATGAAAAGCTGTAAAGCATGGTTCTCTTTTGAAAAAATGAAGACATTGCCAGAGGAAGACTGTTAGTGTGTGCTGCAGGCTGCAGAGAGGGACTACAATGGGGCAGGGGGAAAGTGAGAAATCACTGTACACACCAACTTGGCAAAATATTTAAAAAGCTTTAGCTAGATATATCTACAGTATGTAATACCTCAAAATTAAAATTGCACCTCATTAAATTGTACATAGTTAAATTAAACAACAGTGACAGTATGCTGTTTGTCTTGTGATTCGTTTGTAGAAAGGACATTGAATGGTGAACATGCTGTATTAATAAGTATATATCACTATGTAAATGCGGTGATTTAACTGTAGTTTAACCTCCATATCTCTCAATATCTGGAAGTTATAAACAGAGATACTTTGAAAGAAAGCAGGAAAAACTTTTTAAATTATTTTGAAATGTATTTGCTTAGAAAATATTTTTGTTCACGCAGAATAGTAGAGTTAATTATTCTACTTGGAATTATTGAATATTTATTTTAAGGCTTAAATTTAAAATGTAACAGACATTTCAATTATTGTTACACATATTTTCACTTAACTTTATTCACCACCACGAGCACAGATGACAGACACAGAGAGGGCTGTAGGATTTTAGCAAAGGGTAAAAGGCAGTTTAGAACAGGAGGGGAATGAATTAAATTGTGTTTAGATAAGTTGGATATATTCAAGTTGGCAGTTCCTGATGGAATTCATCCTAGACTACTTACAGAGGTAGCTGAAGCAATTTCTGAAGCATTAGCAATTATTTTTGAAAACCCATGGAGGATGAGGGGGAGAGGTCCCAGTACCCTAGTGCTTTGGAGATGCACATAATACAGCATGTCTTTTTAGACAGGAATAAAAAAAGAGCTAAGGAATTTTAGACAAAGGAGAGTTTCACTAGTATCAGCGATATGCCTGACCAAACTGTTGAACAACCATCTTGAGAATAGTAAGGTGGTAAAAATACTGAATGTACCTTTGTGATGTACAAATTATATCAAGCCAAATTCCTTACTTTTTTCAATAGTTAAGTAGCCTGGTAGATGAGAGAAAGTCCAAGTGCTGTTATGTATCTGACTTTGAACACCACTCTACATTACATGAGATAAAAAAAGAAATCCACTGTAAAACTGTTCAAAACAACACGTTCAGCGTACAGCTGTCAGTGGTTTGCTGTCAGAAGGGGGACCCAGTTCATATGGGGTTCAGCAAGTCCTTCCATCCCTGTGAAGACAGTTTTCATGCACAGTTTAAGGGAGCAGAGAGTATGCTTATGAAACATCTGAATGATAACAACCTGAAACTGTTTCTAAATCCTTTGAGAGGTTGGAATTTGGAATGATCTTGATTAATTGAGGAAATAATCTGGAATCAATAAGATATAATTCAGTAAATGCAAAAGCAGACAAAGAATAAATCAGATGCAAAGCATAAAATGAAGAATAACTGGTGGGCAGCAATAACGCAAAGGATGAACGGGGAATTGTGGAGGGCTGTAAACTGAGTGTGTCAACACTGTGATGCTGTTTCAAGAAAAAGCAAACACTGTTCTGTAATATATTCATAGCCTTTTCAATATCAGATGTATTAATGAGACCTCCTCTGAGGTCAGTAGTAATGTACTTGCTTTTTGGCTCTGCCCTTAGGGAGAAAACAGATAACTTAGCGTACAGCAAATATGGTACATTTAGAAAAAAATGCCAAATGGGTTTGCTAAACCTAGAAAAGGGAACAGAAGAATAAGCATCAGTTTTGAATAGGTAAAATGCTACTGAAACATAAAGAGCACCCATTGTTCCTGAGGACCACTGGCTGTAGGGTCAGAGATATAAAGTGCTTTGTTTGCAGCAAAAGTGACAGACACAAATCAGCGCAAAATCCATCATGTTGCCTTCAATACCTCTATCACATTTAAGCAAAGTCATGAACTGTGGTTTTTGCTGAGATATACATGCTCAGACTGTGTTTTGGAGATTTTTTGAAAACAAGTCTGAAAAACACCTATGGGGGATTTAGCTGTGTTTGTCTGGACACACTGGGAGAGAAAGAATGGGCTAAAGCATACAGAAGCTTGTAATGAAATAAAGGCTGGATTTTGCTCTACAGCCTCACCTGGTTCTTACCATACAGTCTTGCCAGCTGATTTGCTGTGATCTGATAAGGGATGTGATTCCCCAGCAAAGATGGTAATGGGCAGAGCGACACCTCTGAAACAATTCCTGTGACTCACAGCTTGCTCCTAATGGCTCCTTGGGAAAAAGGAATGGACTTTGGCCTGGGTGAATTGTCCTTCAGGCTGTCAGTCAAACCTTGATGGGCTAGATGGTCTCTTGAGGTCTCTTACAGTCTCTAATTGTGTAATTCTCTGGTTATTTAAATGTCATTCTCTGTGGTCAGACTTACAGGCTAAAACAGCAAGTTCTATTTAGACTTTTCACTTTATGGTTCATTGACTAGAAAAACCATTCTGGTCTGTTGATTTACCGTGGGTGATAAACATGTAGCTAGTTAGTACTTGATAGGGAAAAAGAGTATTCCTTCAGTATTCAGGTTAAAATAATTTTTCATTTGTGTGTTCATATGTTTCTCTAAAACAAAAAAATATATTTTTAAACTTGAAGATGTTAAGAATATTCAAAAAATTATGTTTAAATATTGCTACAGTTTGTGAGATAAAAATATGTGAAATCTGAAGTTGTATGGTAAGGTAACTAAATCTCTTGCATGCATCTTTTCCATATTATTAAAAAAATCCCAAATGTTGCATCTTAAGGCAAATTGTGACTGTAGCCAGTAATATTTAATGGTTGACTTACAATAATGTCTAAAATTAGTGTTTCACTAGAAATACTTAGCAGGCTGTTCCATACACAAAGGTGTCACTTAGAAGCTGGACTCTACAATCCTTCTGACTTTCCAGTTTCTGTCATCCTGGCTTGGTACTGGAAGGACCAGTCACTCAGCTGGTGTATCCTGGTGAGAGTCTCCCTGCATCAAAATAGATGCAGTGATTTAGGTTGTTTGAGAATCTGTACTGTGACTCACTAGAGGCACCTTGAGTCCTGCAGTAAGCTTTTAGTAACAGCTAAACACATTTTGCTTTCACGGGACCGACCTGCCTAGGTTAGCTGCATTCCTGTATGTTCAGAATCCAGGCAGGTGTGTGGATAAGATGTGTAGGGCAAGTCTGTATCTGATTGCTGGTTTTTTGAGTATACTGGACTGAAATATGTAAGTTGAACTCCCTCATGTGAATGTTGTGAGGAGCGTGAATGCCCTGTCTGGTTATATTACAAAAACATTCCTTGTTACTGTAGCAGCTAACAGGCTATTCAAGCACAGAATAGAAATCTTTCCTTAAAAGTTACATTAAAGCATTATCACCCGCTGTTTTAATTTAGCAGTAAACAAGATGATAGAATGATTGTATTCAGACTTCCAGCCTAGAATATTTTGAAGAGAGGGAGAACATCATTAGAGGTCACAGATTTGGAAACTGGGTGATGCTCTTAAAGAGTGCCTGCATTAAAGCACATGGAAATACTGCCTCTATCAGGGACAGTGTGCTTTCCTCAGTCATGGACTACTTAAAGTAGAAGGGCTTTTAGTTTAGAGTAGGCAGAACAATTAGGATTCCCCTAGCACGAGGTGTATAATTATTTTGGAAAACAAGAAGCATCATCAAGAAGTTTCTTAACATCTCTTCAAATTTTCTCACTGTTGACAGAATTTCCCAATTTTTGATGTGTTTTCTGTAATACCAGGTATTTCTGATTGCTATCTTCAGTTCCCTTCTAAGGGGCCAAAAATCCTACAGAAGCAGAGAAGATGTTGTACAAGGTAGTATTAAAAGCATGGGTAATATCAGCAAAGAAGCCACATAGCTGGTAGAATATAGTAGTAGAAATATTTTAATTTATGCATGTTGAGGTGTGAGGAAGCTCTTTCCCTTTCACTGACATCTAAAGATTTGATTCAAAGCTGAGTTCCAGCAGTGGGAGAAATGTGCTTTTAGTGAATTGTTGAAGTATTTATTCTGCTACTGTTGAAAAAAGATAGAAGTAAGCAAAAACACTTCCTGTAAAATGGTGTAATATAAAAATATAGAGGTTCAGTGGACTTTCTCAAATGACACACCTGAAGTGCCGGTGTAGAAGATAGTTGCCTGATAGTAATTGTTTCTGGAATATTACATATTTCTCAATTTAAATAGTAAGGGTGAAAAAGTGCCCAAGGATACAGAGTCTTGGAAACTGCAATACACAAGATCCCTGAGCTTAAATTAATCCTCATACTCAGGCCAGCGTGAGGTTTTGTCGTATGTCCCTGTGCCAGACATCTAGCCCACTGGTGAGGGAAGCTCCCTGAAGCCCTTCCCATCTCATCCCTGACCCCTGTGTCATGGCCTGTGGCTGTCCCTGCAGTGTGTCCCATTTCCCGCTCCCCTGTGGGTTGGGAGGAGCTGGACTGGGTCCTCAGCACAGCACGTCAGAGGTTTGTCATGGCCCTGTTCCTGTCCTCGCCTCCTGCCATTGTCCTGCCAGCTCCGTGAGAGAGCCTTACTGTCACTTCCAGTGGCACTTTGAAGTACAGGCTCCGTGGTGTTTCTGTGCCAGAAAACAGCACGTTTGTGCAAATTTTGAGCACATCCTATGCAGCTGAATCTAGTAAACTATAATCACATTCTGGATCACTCTAGAGAGCAGATTAATAGTCTTTGTTACTGTCTGTAGTCACAAAGGAAGCTGCCACATCAGCTGAGGAAGCGACTGTTTCCTGGGCTGGAGTCTGTTGCTCCTCATACTCATGTAATACTGTGTCACTGCCAGTGAATGCAGCAGTACTTCTGAACTATAAACTAACATGAACATGAATGTCCTAGAGGAAGAAAAGTACATATTTTGATGATTTCCCACTGCATTCACAGAGCCAGAAAGCAGTTGACAGTAATAAGACACAAGCTTCAAGAGAGACTGAAAAGATACATGTGTCATTAATAAAATCTGCATCACTGCTCCTGCTGATTGCACTGAGAGAAATCTCAGCGAGAACTACTGTGAGTAGCAGGATATTCCTGTGGTAAGGACTTGCTTAAATACATCTGCCTAATTCTACTTCATTTCACCTGGGCAGCTGTATCTGGTTACTTTGTCCCATGAGACGCTTTCCTTCATACCTTTGTACTTGCTTTCTGTTGTGACACTGCAGCTCGGTCTGTATTTGCCTATGTTAGCAGCAAACTTGGAATACATATTTTTGCAAAAATCAATTAAGCCAGCTCCTGTCCTCTGCAGTGGTTGTGTAACTTGAGATATCGCATTATCTGCTAGACAGGAATGCTGGGAGGGCATTCAGTGTGCTTGGGTGGGTCCTGGTAACAAAAAGGGAGGTTCTAGTGGGCAAGCTGGGAAAGAATATGACTGGCTAGAAATTAGGAAGGTTAGATTCTGTAGAAGAAATTTGGAAGATGACAAAACCAAATTTCTGGAATGCTGAAGTAGAGAAAAAAATCAAGTAGGCACCTTTCTAGTGACCACAAACAAGCTGTCAGAAGCATACTGCATACTCCCCCACTGCTTCCCCATGGTGACAGATGTCCTACTTTTGCAATTCAACACTCTGGTCTTGCTAACTTATGAATTATACAAGGGAAAAACACAAAAATCAGTTCACCCATCACTGAAAAGGAGCTACCTCTAGGCTGCCACATAGTCACTGTTTAATGGCGTGGGGCAACTGACTTCATGTATGACTTCAGGAAAATATTAAGCATAAGATAGTGATTCAATTTTTTGAGATTACCTGGCTAACATTGTATGCATGGGAGCACAAACACGTATGCATTGTTTTTCCATGGCCATGCATTTCCAAGACACTTTTTCCTTTATCTGATTGAAAGCAGAACCTTACTGCCCTATCCAGTATTGACCTGGGGGAAAAACTGCCTTGATGGATCATAACCATGAGCATTTCTAGTAATATCTGCACCTTCTACCTTCTGACCTTTTATGCAAATAGTCAAGCTAATCCTGGGTGGCTTAAAGGAGACAGTGAACTACTTTTCCAACAACTCTGATTGCAAAAATATATTTGCTCTGTTTTATGAAAATTTAAAATCTTTTGGGCATAGGGGATCAAACTTTATGCATACTTAGCTTTTTTTTTTTTGCATTATTTATATCTTCAACTGCAAACAATAGCAGTATTTGTACTTGAGAAATAAATTGTGCAGTTCAACATGGCCTGAGCTAGTTGTCTGCAGAATAAACTTTCACCAATCTGAAAGATGTAAAAATACATAACAAAAGATGTTCTGAGAAAATATTTGGACAGAGAAAAGTACATAGGAGTGGCAGACCAATCCAGGAAAATAGTGCAGTACTATTTTCTAGCAATACACAAAATAAAATTGGCAAACTTTCAGGTATGGGGGCTTGAATTTGGGTGGAAATGATATTTTAATGTAACTGCCTTTTCCACTTGCATAAGAAGTAGAAAATGCTCAAAAGTTGTGAAGGAAGAGATGGATTTAATTCTCCCAGTTAACTGAGCAAAGTGAAAAGCATTAGATCTCCTTTACTCATTTTTATTCAGGATAACGAATACCAATTCATATGTTTGGAAGTAGTTAATACATCCACTATTTTTGTCAGTCATGCACAAACATTTTTATTTTTAGTTTAAGTATCCCAGTACAAACATAAAAGAAAATTTAGATGGGCTCTTCTCCTGTTCCTTTCCTTCTCCTCTCATCCTCCCCCCATTCCCTTCATGGCATAATCCCGTGTTTACATAGCCACATCCCACAATGTTCAACAGACATTCTGGACAATAAAAATCTTAAGACTGTGGTGGCTTTGCCACAGGCCAATGTTTCTGGAAATGCTCGGCCACTATGCTTGCTTTTAATTTTCTGTGTAAATAGTGTAGGATTAGTGCTCTACCCTTTCCTTCATATTCTCTCGAGGTTAAATGCCATACATGGTTTCCTGCAATCCTAGTAGTAATTCCTTTGCACTGGGCCTGGTGGGAGAAGAAACAGTTTGCAGATGACATTTACAGAATGAGATGATGGCATATGTTTAGGACTAAATGGAGTTGTCAGACAGTAATTGATTTACTTGTAAACCTCTTGCTCTGCATGTGAAGCGGATATGGAGCATTATAGCTCGCAGCTTGTCTAGGGCAAGAGTTGTTTCCAGTGTTTGGGTATTCTTGCTAATTGTCTGTCTGCATTCTGTGAACTGCAATAGACTAAGAGACCAGAAAATACTTTTTTTCAGAGGTTTTAGTTTTGATACACATTTGAAGATCACAGAATTGTAGAATGGTTTGAGTTGGAAGGAACCTTAAAGACCATTCTAATTCCAACCCCCTGCCATGGGCAGGGACACTTTTCACTAGACCAGGTTGTTCAGAGCACCATTCAACTTGACCTTGAGCACTGCCAGGATGGGGCAGCCACAGCTTCTCTAGACAACCTCTGACATTCCCTCACCACCCTCACAGTAAACAATCTCTTCCCTATATCTAATCTAAACCTACCTTCCTTCAGTTTGAAGCCATTCCCCCTTGTCCTGTCACTACATGACCTTGTAAAGAGTCTCTCTCCATCTTTCTTGTAGGCTCCCTTCAGGTACTGGAAGGCCTCAGTTAGATCACCCTGAAGCCTTCTCTTCTCCAGGCTGAGCAATCCCAATCCTCTCAGCCTTTCATTGTAGGAGAGGTGCTCCATCCCTCTAATCATCCTGGGGGCCTCCTCTGGACTTGCTCCAACAGGTCAATGTCCTTCCTCTGCTGGGGACCCCAGAGCTAAATGCAGTGCTCCACGTGGGGTCTCACCAGAGCAGAACAGGGGGACAGAGTCCCCTCCCTAACCTGCTGCCCACACTGCTTTGGATGCAGCCCAGGATACAATTTGCTTTCTGGGCTCCAGGTGCACATTGCTGGGTCATATCCAACCTCTCATCCATCAGCACCCCAAGTCCTTCTCAGCGGGGCTACTCTTGATCTGTTCATTCCCCGGCATGGATTCATACTGAAGGTTGTCCAGACACAGGTGTGGGACCTTGCACTTCATGTTGCTGTTAAACTTCATGAGGTTCCCCTGGGCTCACTTCCCAAGTTTCTCCAGGTCCCTCTGGATGGCATCCCTTTGTCTATGTCATTAGCAAAGATATTAAATAACACTGGTCCCGATATAGACCCCTGAGGGACACCATTTGTCAATGATGTGCATTGGGACTCTGAGCCATTGACCACTCAGATGAATAGAAATCTTGGCTGTTGCTTCTGTCAAAGTAAATATGTCCATATAATGCAGTGGGATATATAACTTTTAAGTGCTGTCATTGCAAGCTGTCTTTTGGAATTTCTGATAAAGTTTTGATTAGGACAGCCAGAGTCGAGATTCCTTTCTGGATAGATGCTGTGCTTAAATGACCTTAGTGGAGAAAAAAAAGTTCTGTCTTGAAATGTTCTAAATGTATGAACAGGAAATGCATACTTTTCACTCTAATTCATTCAATGAACTTACTACAAAAATAACCTGCCACTGCTGGAAGGTTAATGGTGCAGAGAATTTTCACTGGAGTTGGGCTGACTTTGACAGTTCTTTCATTCTTTTTCTCCCAGGCCGTGTGGTGTTTCCCATAGCAGAGTGGACTCAGGCTGTGTTGAGAAATGCAGAGCTGTGTGGATGCACATGTGCATGTGAAAGCAGGAGTTATTACTTTCCAAGTAATTGAAATGTGTGAGAGAATAAATATGCTTTTTTTTTTTCGTGTATAGTTGCATCTGCTATAGCAAGTTGATTCTTAGTACTTAAATAACAAATATGGTCCTTGGAAAAATGAGAAGCATAACTATCCTACTCTTCTTGAGCCCCTGTCTTTGTTCAAAACCTTACTGATGCTCTCTCCAGCTTCCTCCAGAGTGCTCCCAACTTCCTTAGTTATTGCTGCAATATCACACAGTAACTGGGAAGTGACGAAGAAGCTGTTCAAGTCACTCTCACAAAGACTTCAAATCCAGCCTCTTGAATATATTACAGCCAGCAAATTAAAAACAAAACAAAACAAAACAGAAACAAAAAAACCCAAAAAAACAATTATTTCTATCCACTTAAAGCCCTACATATCTTCTAATTCTTGTAAGGAATAACACATGTAGCAAATATTTCCACCATGATGCCTAGCTAGCTTCATCTTTCATCATATTTTTTCAAGGGACCGATATTTGTATACAATCATATAATTACAGAATATACTGAACTGGAAGAGACACATCAGGATCACTGAGTCCAACTCCTGGCCCCGTGCAGAGCACCTGAAGAGTTACACCATGTGCCTCAGAGCATTGTCCAAAAGCCTCTGAACTCAGACAGGCTTGGTGCTGTGAACACTTCCCTAGGGAGCCTGTGCCAGTGTTTAGTCACCCTCGGGGTGAAAAACTTCTCCCTGATATCCAACCTAAACCTCCCCTGACTGAGATTCATGTTGTTTCCTTGAGTCCTGTCACTGGTCATGAGTGAAGAAACTGGTATTTGCCCCTCCACGTTGAAGACTGCAATGAGGTCTCCTCTCAGTCTCCTCTTCTCCAGGCTGAACAGACCAAGTGCCCTCAGCTGCTCCTTATAAAGGTTCACCTCAAGGCCCTTCACCATCTTTGTTGCTCTCCCTTGGACATTCTCTAAGAGCTTAATATCTTTCTTATATTGCAGTGCCCAGAACTGCCTACAATACCCAAGGTGAGGCTGCCCCAGTGCAGAGCAGAACAGGACAATCCCCTCCCTCACCCAGCTGGTGATGCTTTGCCTGATGCCCCCCAGGACAGGGTTGGCCCTCCTGGCTG
>JAWWEW010000017.1:15576926-15616180 GCA_035583185.1 Anabacerthia variegaticeps
CAACCAAACCCGGTCGGCGGCCCCCCCCCCCCCCCCGAAAAAATCAGATTCCACTTTATTATCAATTACATATTTACAAAATGCTTTCCTACTGCTTCGGCATGTATGGCATGAAGAAAGATGAGCCCTTGCACTTTTTCTTTCCTGAGCATTTCTTTATGCAGATTTCTCCTTCTATAGGATTATAAGCTAGCAGAATAATGCCTGGCAGGAATTGGTGAAGAATTGCAACATGAATCCCTGCAGGGCACATTGGGGCAAGTTTGTTATAGGAACAGTCTTCCTCTGTTTACATGAACAAAAGCTGGGTTTGACAGTTTCACTGATCAGCAGCTTTGGGAGTTTGTGAACTCACTGTTACTCTGTGCGGCTTTTCTACGATTTTCTCTTTGGTAGCAACAATCTCTCTTTTCAAACTGTTCCCTTTCAGAGTGTTGTCAGCCTGGATTGGACCAGATGGTCCCTGAGGTACCCTTCCAACCCAGTATTCTGTGATTCTCACTGCTCTGAAGTACTTTCCAACACAGAGCTTATAGAGAGAGTATCACTTTGCCTTGTACATTGATTTATAAATGAGAGCAAGTGAAGAATGTGAATATTGGGGAAAAATGTGTGGTGACGGTGGCTTAGTTGTCATATACTTTAAGATTTATTTCCATTATTATTAGTGAACAATCTATTTAAAATGAATCTGTGCTTTGAAAGCAGGTCACACCCATGTTAGTGCTGATACAGATAACAATTCCATTGGGAACTTCTGTTAGGTCTAAATTTCAGCCACACTTTTCCTCATTCTTGTGTAGGGAAAGTGATCTACTTCAGTCATATAGCTCCTCTAGATTCAGTCAGACTGATGTATCTGTACACACTACTTTGTGTTGAAAGAATGCATTTTATTTTCCAGAGACTTTAGTTCAGGATTCTGCAGAGACACAATGTAGAACCTCTACTTAAAAATGGTTTGCACTTGCTGTGTTCATGGTATTCATGGGAGTCACATGCAAACAAGAGAAGAGTCATTCTTTTGCTTTTGGACAGTGCTTTTCTTCTGCTGAGCCCACCAGAAAAGTCCTGTTCTTTTGCAGTTCTCGGTGAAGCTCCTGCACCTCCAGGAGCACAGCATCAGCTCAGCTTGGGTCTGCTGGGCACTCTCTGGCCTGTGGCAGAATTCACAGGATGGTTCCCAATCCAGAGTAGGAGGAAGCGTTTGCTCTCTGCGAGTTAAATAGTAAGCATACAAATTAATTTGTGATTACTGTTGTGCAGTCTTGCTATGTTGACTTCTGACACAAGAATATAGCAATGGAAGATCTCATGATAATTTTACACTGGTTTAATTCCACTGGCATCAACAGAGTTGCTTTTATGTATGCCAACATGAACATATCTTGACTAAGGCCCAGTGAGAAGGTGGACCAAGCAGTGAATTTTGCATTGCCAGTTACAAGCTAAGAAAGATTCTAGTTCTTGATCCATTTTGCAGGTTTACACAAATCATCCTGACTTGCCTAACCTCAAGAGTAGAAACACCTTTTGACTCACAAGTGACTGTGTATTAAGAAAGAGAGAGCAGGGTTTTTCCTTTGAATATTTTGATTTCAAAAACATCTGAAAGGTTCTTTAAGGTACTCTTTCGTTGCATATTTTCTGTTAGGATTTTATAGTTGTGCTTTACCCCTGGACCTAAAGAAATCTAGTAGCAGTTGTAGGTGATTTTTCTTCTCTTTCCCTTTTTTTTTCCTTTTTGTTCCTTTTCATTTCTTGCTCCTCAGTTTAGGGTATGACTGTGCAGAAAATTATCCTTTCTGACAGATGGAAAACAGAATTCCATCACAACAAAAAATTGCAAGGCTGCCGTAGCTATCTGTGATTGTTATGCTAAAAATAATACTTTTTCTATTCATATGCTGGGAAAATTTTCATCAAAATTATTGGGAATGCAACAGCCTTTTCCAAGGTAGTATGGTTAAACTTTAAGTCCAAATTAAAAAGGACTTTAATCTGTCATTCAGCTTCTTGTTATTTGCTTTTCCTGCTACACCCACTTCCGACACTTGGAATTATGATTAAACAAAGAAGTAGGAGAATCAGTTGCAGCCAGAGATTCTTGTGTGCCCCTTCTTTTGCTTTGACTTCCTCTAATTTATTGCTGACGCTCTTTGTGAGAACAATTGTTATGGAAGTGGCTTCAGATTACTGCTTCTATGAAAAATTTCTGCTGCTTCTAAAACTCTTGTTTGCAAGAGCAAAAGATATGAGGTAAGTCCAGCTTCTGTTCTGCAAGTGCTGTGATTTTGAAAAGCTCAGTTATGCTGAGATGGAGGAGGTGCAGCCAGGCAATTTCTAGCTCAGCTGACAAGATTAACTTTGCAAGCTTCATCTCCCAAAGATGGGTGATCAGTGGGTCCAAGTGCATGTTTAGACTGTTTCCTTTCATGTCTGTTACACACTCATCTACAACACAAACATCATCTTTCATAGTAAAGTTATAAATTCAGTTCTTCAACAGGTCTTTGTGGAAGAAGAGTTTTACTCTTTCCCCAGTACCTGTTTGTAAAGCTGGTTTGACCAGGTAGTACTGTCATAAATGATACAGTAATTTCCAGGGAGCTTCCACAGGGCTGTGAAGTATATGTAACTTGTTTTCTCCATCTATCTACTGCAGTCACTGTTTACTCTCCAGGCTGCAGAACTGGAGAGAGAGACTAAGGAGATGGCAGAGTACTGTGTTCCTTTCAGCCAGTGTTGTCCTTGGACCTACAAGCACAATCCAACCCAAAATGGTTTTCAGACTTGAAAGCAATTTCTTAAAAAGGACAGGAGATTTCACACCTCAGGAGAGATGAAAACACAGAAATACATTTTGTAAAATGGTAGAGGGTGCAAACAGCAGACACTATTATAAAAGAGCAGTCCCTAGACAAAGTTTTCATTAACAAACATGAATTACTGCCTTATGAAGGTTCACTTAACTTCATTGTGTTAGAAATAGCTTTGATGGGTGTTGAAAAGCCATTTAAATACAGTATCACAGCATTGTGACGGTTGTAACCTCCAAGGATTAAATGGCCAGAAGCCTAAAAATGAGAACCTTATTCATGGTGGTTTTGAGACTGATATGCATTTACTACATTACCAGGTGACCAAGCCCTTCGATATGGAATTAGCCTTTTTGTGTACAGAAACAGATGAATTTGCAAAAGCTAGTTTAGGAAGCTATTTTAAAAATGAGATTGAAATGCAAAGAGGAAATCATACCCCTTTATGAACATTCTGCTTTGACAGTTTCATATCTCTAAAGCCTTTCTACTTTTCTGCTGAGCTAATTGGGATTTCATATAACCTAGTGTCATCATTTAACTTATAGGATATTCATTCTCTTTAGAGAATTATGCTATCGAAGCATGTTCTAATCAGCTGGTATTAGTCCTATTGTGTTGAGTATTAGCAGTAGAATGTATTTGGGGTTTGGGGTGAGCGAAAAGGAGTCAAACTTTAAATGCCAAACCAGACCAAGAGCTATTCTTCTGGTACACACAACCAGGGATTTATCAACACTGCTGTTTTTTCAGATTGTTCATATGACTCTTTTATACTTAACTATAAATAGAAAAGACACGCAAGCAGTGGTGTAACCTTAGTATGTTTTCAATACATATTAAAATTAACATTCATTTGCTTAGGGACTTCAGTTCCACATTACAAATGCAAAGAAAACAAACAAATAAAGTCACAGAAATTATAGAATTAAGTTCAAAATCGGGTTTTAAGGTATTCTGACTCAATTATAAATCATATAAGTCCTCACAAAACTATGAGAAAAGAACTGTGGGGATATAGTTTTTAAAAAGTTCTGACAATATTCTTTAATTTATGACTTTTAAAATTTGATAATATAAGCCTCATTTAGCATTGCTTAGTTGCAGATAAAAGTGTTTATGTGTGCAGGTGACTGTGGACCTGGTTAAAGCTGCATTAGATAGATCTCAACTTTATATTACTTTCTAAACCTATCCATTTGGGCTGAATTATTCCATTCATTTTGTTGCCTAAAATTTATATTTTGGAAAGACTAAGACTTTGGGGATTTGTTGACTTACTTGGCTTGAGTGGATTATGCATTCTCTTATTTGAACAACACTTAAACCGTAAACTGAAATCTCACCTATAAAGAATCATTTCCAAATGAGAGTGCATAAGAAATTGGCTTTGACCTGCCTGGTCTGTGAGCACATGGACTCTGCCTTCTGAGTGTTTGCACCAGCGTTGTTTTCTTTGTTTTGCTGAGCTCATTACTGTGCACCTAGGAAAGGATGTCCTTTATACGCACACACCCTCATTAACTCTGCAGTGAGCTGGCCAGACAAGGTCAAGGTTAAGGTGGGGAGCTTTTACAGCTGTGCAAGATCATTCATCCAGACTTCAGAGCAAGCAGAATAGAGAATCCTTTCCTGTAGCTTGGTTGTAATTGTAACACATGCAGTTAAATTAATTGTCAGTTAAGAATAATGGTATTTTTACAGTAAGCTCTTGCAATGAAATCCCTAGTGATATAGCAGAATTGAAAGGAAGACTGTACTTAATTCTAAATAGCTGCTAGAGGCAGTAGGATTTTGACTGTGCCATGATTTAGACAGATGTTATTACTGTACAGGGCTCCATGGATGCAGCCCGGTAAGTTGGTTTCTGCTCAGAGGCCAGGGCCTTCAGGAAAGGACAAGAGGCAGGTGATGGCCCAGAAGGGTCAGCACGGGGAAACAAGGAGACAAGGAATGTTGGTCAGTGGGAGAGGAAAGCTCTCAACACACCTTCTGTCTAATGCCTGTCAAGCTTTTGTGGGCAAAGAAGTTAACAAGAGTTTTTTTTATTCTGGGGTGCTCGTTTCAAGAATGAAGGAAGTACAAAAATGCTGATGTGAAAACTTAACAAACCTTAAGAGAGGCTTGCATTTTAGCCATAGTAGAGGTGAAAGCTGCCATTTAAGTGTTTAAAGAGATGTGATTGATAAGTGGGCTGAGGAAGTGTCCATGTAAGTGAAAGATGTGAAGACCATGGAAATAAAGGCAAACTTTTTACTATTCCTTTACTGAGATCAAATTGCACATTTTTCATACACTGCTATGACAGTTTCTAGTTGTCAGTCATCTATAAAGTTTATCTTTCTATACATATATGTTTAAATTCATTGGAAAAATAAGTATATTTTATATTTTTTGACAATGCTTTACAGTACTTTTAATTGAATAGGAAAACCCTTGAATAGCTAAAACCCAAATTATATCAGTTCAGGGTTTGGTTAAACCTGACATGTATAAAGCATGCTCACTTTACAAAGACTACTTTGAGTAGCTTATAATAGCAGAGCTACTCAGCTCATAGCATGGATGAAAGACATTATTCCATTTGGAGTCTTAAATTTAAACTAGTCATCTCTGGTTTGGCTTTTGAAATATGACAAGAGAATCAGTGAGCACTGCTGTTAAATGTCTGAGGAAGTCTTTGGCTTACCAACAGTCTAGATATTAACAATTTTGAAGTCTCTTCATACCAAAGGACTATTAAGATGAAACAGTAGCTTTAAATTAAGTACATAATTCCCTCAGTTTATCCTGAAGGAGAGAAGTAATTAGGCTTGTTTATCTGAGAGAAATGAAAGCTCAAATTATAGGGAGTGCCCCTAAACTGACCCTGTGATTAAGTTGAGTTTACCAGAGACTTCATATTTTTAGCATTTTAGCTCCCATTCTTTTAACCATATTCCCTCTTGGTGTTTAAACTGAAAAATGCCAAACCATGAACTAAAGTTATATATTTTCCTGTTAGCAAAGTCAATGATCCCATGCTTCAGAAATCATACGTCCTCTTTGTCTTCTATAAAGTTACTTACAATATTGTAGCAAAGATTTTGAACTGTGTGGTATAGAATAAAGGCAGCGATCTGTTTTTTTGTTGTAGGGTGATACTCATTTGACTCTTTAATTTCACCACATTCTTATTCTTCTCTTGCATTACTCCAGGTGAAAGTAGGACTTTGCTCTGATGACCAAATCCATGAAGCTGCAAAAAATGATGATTTTTTAAGACTATAATGAATCAATTACCAAATAGTAGAGTGTCAATATAGTTGTCTTTTTGTCCCATTGCTACCCGTTACTTTGCCACAGGTGATGCACTGTAAATGAAGGATTTTAATTGCGTTGTGTGTGGGCCTTGCTGTAGCACCTTAGGATCTGTATCAGTTCTTAGCAATATGATTTAGGGGCAACTCTGCTGCAGTTAGTGGTAATGAGCATCAATGAGAAGAAAAGCAGAAGAAATTCTGAGGTCTTGGAAGTCATTAATACTGAAAAAAACTTGTAAAATTATTTTTTTTTAAAAAGACCATTTCTGATTTCTCTACTGGCTAATTTTATACCCGTTGTTAAGTTTACTAAGTAATTTCATTGATCTTTAAGAATAAAATTCACAAAGCCATTTAAAGAAACTGCTATGATAGCTTTTCCACATTTCCCTGATGAATAGTTCACACTTCTAGTAGATTTCTTCTGCTTCTATTTCTAGTGAGGGCATGCAACTCATTCCATATTTAAAGAGCATTCAGCAGCATAGCTTCGAGCCAAGCAGTGGCCCTGTTTGAGCCCACGTAGCTTTGTTGAAAGCTCACTCTGTCTTTACTGGATGGTACCAGGGCTTTAGAGGAAGGCCATCTGCATGTGAGGAAGCAGAACCTGAGTGAAGGCAATAAATGACCCTTTTTTTTTTTTCCTGAATTTGTCACCTTCTGTGCCACTTGTCCAAATGGTTGGATCTCCCTCTAATTTTTTTTTTGTTTTTCTTCCTGTTTAGATGGTAGGCTGTTGGAGACAAGGCTCACTGTGTTAAGGTGTTTCAGTGGTATAAACACAAAGAGCTTTATTGGTTCAATGTCACATGAGGGGGAGGTGTGTTTGAGTAGATGAAGCGATGGTGCTCCCTTGTGATGGCATAATAAGGTGGTAATTGTAAAATGTGTTGTGTTTTACATGCCATCTGCAGTTATTTACACCTGCATGTATGGGGACAAAATGGATTTGCTTTTTCATTTATATGAGGAAGAGCACAGGGGAGGAGGATCTGAATATCAGTTTGTAGAGGAGAAAATACTATTTCACTACATATTAGTGTGGTAAGTCCAGCTTCTGCAGATTCCTCTCTCTTACCTGTTTGTCAGGCAGCCCCTGAAAAACGGCACTCTCTTTTTTTCTCTGACCAGAGGGGTTTTCTGCTTCTCTTTGTATTAATGCTTCCCAGCTGGCAAATTAAGACACTGAAGGATCCTCCAAGATAATAGTCTTCTGGATATGTATGAAATATTCCTGCTGGGGCTTCTGCTTGTTCTTTCAGCCATTTGTGTCAAATGGTCATGGTATGGTATTAATGCCTAGCTATTCTGATTAAGGTAGGCAGACTTCAATTAAATTATATTTCCATGTTCTGATGTTATTATACAGTGACATCTCACCCAACACAGTTTTTTTACACTACTGATGAATTAATCAGTCACGAACACTTAAGCAGGTTTCTTTGTAGCATCACAAGAGAATTTAAGGATTTGTAACTTTATTGCATCTTCTTTGTAAATTCTTGTATTGTTTCCTATTGGACTGTGGAGCTGCTGGAAGTCAAAACTAATATTGAATACTGTACATGGGCCTGTCTAACATTCCTTTGAAGCCTGCTCAGGTAACATCTGCAGTGATTCTTCAGGCGTCCATGCAAGGCGTATGGAGATATTTTAGTATCTGCATGGGAAGTGCTAATAATCTGTGAGGATTCAGTCCAACCCCATGGAATTAAGAAACTGCTTGATTACTAAAAAGAAAGTTCCAACTTATGTAAACATATTTTATGCAGTGTGACTGCAAGTCTCACACATTTCTTTTTTGTTAAATGTTGGCATTTGGAATTAAACAGTCGTAGAGGGAGAGAACATTTTCAGCATATAAGGAGCTGTTGCCTTAGTGTGTTTCAGGCCCTTCTATTTAACGTACTTTTCAGTTTCTACAGAGGGTTTTGTCATTTTCTTTAATTAGTATATTTTCACAAACACTGTAATTTAACATCTTAATGTTTTTCAAGTGCTTTTAAAATATAAATTGTCATATCAATGTCAAATTATTACTAAGAGTAATGAAATCAACATTATATGATGATTACTATTTAGTGTAGAAATGCTGTTTTGCCAGCAATAGAATATAAAGGAGAAAATAATGTGGAACTGAAGAGAGCCGAAGAGCTCTGGTCCTTCTCAGAACGTGGGTTGTGCAGGCAGTGCTGTAGTTAGTTTTTGAAGCTTACATAACCACATAATGAAACTGTCACTCACCAGCAGTCCCTGGAGAACTTCTCCCAGGCCAACCTTTGTAACTTTATTAGCAGTGTGCCTCTCATGGAAGTTTATGACATTCATAGTAAAAAGTAATGCTGACTTCCTTCAATACTGATATTAAAAATTTATTTAGCCTAGAGATATCAAGTGGAAATTGAAGATGCTCAGAAAGAGGTATGGCTTCACATCAGACAGATTTAGTTTAAGGTAAAAGTAACTTCACATCTGTACAGGAAGATATTGTAACAGGCTATTTAGAACTTTTTTTAGGATCTTGGATCAAGATCCTGTAAAGATATATCATATTTAGTACTCAATAGCAAAAGCCACAGATTTACTTTTAGCATAATTACACACAAAAATTCATTGTCCTTAGAACAGGACATTTACTATGCACAGAAAACCTTGGAAAAAGCAGACTTTTGAGGAAGTGAAGGTGAAATCAGCAGGAAGTGCTGAGGGGAGTGTTTGATGCATGTTTGGTATCAGTGGGCCACGGTTCTCCTTGGCAGGTATTCTCATGAAAAATACTTACCTCTTTTCTGTTCCTTGAGCAGAGTAAACACAGATAAACAAAAATGAGCTCTTGGACACATTAAGGACATGTCTTAAGAACTGTTGGAAAACAAATTCTCTGCGTCTGAAAGCTTTCTAATTTGTTGCAGAAAATGACTGTATGGAAGAGTTAACTGTTTCTAAAACAGTCAATTATTTTTATGATGCTTCCTGTTTATTTTTTTAGCAGGAGAAGCGGCTAACACACAGTCCTAGAAAGCAGAGAACTTTATGTATTTGTAAGCCTGCGTTCTGTCTTGGGGCTGCATAGTGAGTAAGAAAGTTATATTATTACCACAGAAAAAAAGTTTATTCACAAACTAAAAAGAAAGTGTGAAAAACATGGAAATCAAGGGAAAATGACAGTAAAAACTACAAACTAGATGTTTACTTGTGCTTCAGTAGTGAAAGAGAGTCACACATGGTACTACAACCTGTATTGCATCCTGTGGCTGCTGCTTCCCATGTTTGCTAAGCCGTGGTGTGGTGGCTTGGAGCCAAATATGTCAATTTTTCACCACCTCAGTGTTTCTCAATCAGGGAATCCCCTGTTTACTTACTATGAAAGATCTCACCTTCCTTTTCAATTAATGCCAAAGGGGTGGAGTTGGAGCTGAACAGATTATGATGTTCTTTAACATTTTATGTCCTTAGGGCTTTCATTGTATACATAGATGTTAACTGATTTAATGTTTCTGAGAATGCTACCCAGAATGAATGTTTCATTTAGTGGCAGTAATTACATAATGTTATAAAAATCCATCATTTAAACTCTAAGCTGTCAACGCCATGATTTTCATACTAATTCAGAAGTTAGTTTGTTATGTGGTGTACAAAGACGGTTTTGTTTTAGACACAGTATGTCCTCTTAGCTGGAGAGGATGGTCTGCCAAGAAATGAAATAAAGGGAAAGATGCATGTGGTGCTGAGGAGGTGAGTAGGAGTCCTATAAAATGTGTAACTTTATTATGCTTAAGATTTTTTAACACAATCGAAAATAACCCTTCACTCTCTGTGTAAGACAAGAACAGAGTATGCATTTCATTATTGCAAACTTGGATGCTGTGGCAAGCTAAGATTCAGGCACATCAAAACTTGCAAAGATGTCTGTCCTGGTGTTCCTTAAAGCCAGCCAAAAAAGTGTTTTTCATGGAAGTCAGGGTGTGGCATTTCAGCAGAAGTTCAAGGGTCAGATCCATCCCACAGTTTTGTGCACAAACACCTTGATCTTTTCAAGGCAATAGTGCGTCTAGATCCACACAGCACTGCACTGTGCTCTGAGCAGCTCTGGTCTCTGCTGGAGACAAGATGCATGAGGCCAGCTGATAATTAGAATGCAAATTGTTTTTAACAGTGACTTGATCCCTGTGAATGTAAGTCCACAATCTAACAACAATTTGTCTAAATGTTTGCATACAGTTCAAAACTAAGGGTATTATGCAGCATAAAAACATAGCTTTATTTTGGAGACTGTATGTCCTTTAGTTAGAGAGCACCATCTGCCAGGAATTAGCATGTCAAAATAGAGAAAAATTCTTTGCTTTTAGTCACAGAATCACAGAATATTCTGAGCTAGAAGGGACCCACAAGGATCATTGTGTCCAACTTATAAGTGAGTGGCCTCTACAGGGATAAAACCCACAACACTGACATAACTAGCACTGTGCTCTAACCAACTGAGCTAATTTTCTAGAATGTCACTGTCTTTACTGCTAAAGCCACTCCTCAGGAATCCCTGACCCTGGAGGCAAGAGAGAAAGTCTGGAGAAAAGAGGACTTAACCTTGGTCATCGAAGGTTGGATTAGAGATCATTTAGGCAAGCTTGACACACACCCTGATGGGATGCACCCATGAGTGGTGAGGGAGCTGGCAAATGTTATTGCGAAGACATTCTACATCACCTTTGAAATGTCATAGAGAACAGCAGAGCCTGAGGACTGGAGGGAAGCAGATGCCATTCCAGTCTTCTAAAAGGGCAAGAAGGAGGACCTAGGAAACTGCAAGCCAGTCCACCCCACCTCCATCCCTGGAAAGGTGATGGAACAACTCATCCTGGATGTCATCTCTAAGCATGTGGAGGTAGAAAAGGCTATCAGGAGTAGTCACCATACATTCACCAAGGGGAAGTCATGTTTGACCAATCTAATAGCATATTATGATGATGACAAGACTGGCTGGGTAGATGAAGAAAGAGCAGTGGGTGTTGTCTACCTTGACTTCAGCAAGGCATTTGAAATTCTCTCCCATAACATCCTCATGGCTCAGGAAGTGTGGGTTAGATGAGTGGGCAGTGAGGGGAATTGGGAACTGGCTGAATGGAGGAGCTTGTAGGGTTGTGAACAGTGGCACAGGGTCTAGTTGGAGGCCTGTAGCCAGCAGTGTCCCCAGGCATCAGTGCTGCCTCCAGTCCTGTGCAGCTCACTGACCAGTGACCTGGCTTGAAGGACAGCGTGTACTCTCAGCACGTTGGCTGATGCAGCATGGTGCTGTGCTGCCATTTAGCAAGACCTGGAGAGGCTGGAGAGTTGGGCAGAGAGGAGCCTAATCCCAGGCACAAGCACAGACTGGGACTGACCTGCTGGAAAACAGCTCTGGGGAGAAGGACTTGGGGGCCATGGTGAGCAGCAAGCTCATGAGCTAGCAGTGTGCCTTGGCGACAGGAAGGCCAGTGGTGTGCTGGGGTGCACTAGGGAGAGCATTACCAGCAGAGCAAGGGAGGTGATCCTGCCCCTCTATTGAGCCCTAGTGAGGCACACATGGAGCACTCTGTCAAGTTCTAGGCGCTGCAGTACAGAGACACAGCGCTCCTGAAGTGAGCCCAGTGGAGGGCAACAAAGGTGATCAAGGGACTGTAGTGTCTCTCTTACAGGAAGGGCTGAGGGAGCTGGCGCTGTTCAGCCCTGAGAAGCGATATCTGAGAGGGAATGTCATCAATGCATGCAAATATCTGAAGGGAGGGTGTCACCAAATGAGGCCAGACTCCTTTCAGCAGTGCCCAGTAAGGGGACAGGGGACAACAGGCACAAAATGAAAAAACAGGAAGTTCCATATGAATATGAGGAAAACATCCTTTACTTTGAGAGTGACCGAGCACTGAACAGGCTGCCCAGAGAGGTTGTGGAGTTATCTTCTCTGGAGACACTCAAAACCCACGCAGATGTGATCCTGTGCAAAGTGCTCTGGTTAAACCTGCTTTAGCAGTGGTTTTGGACTGGATGATCTCCAGAGGTCCCTTCCAATTTCAACTGTTCTATGACTGACTGTGATTCTGTGGTAAAGTTTACCAGGAGAAACTGCAAAATGGTGATAGAATATTACCTTCCGTCTAAACCTGTTTAATATGCTGTGTCACAACCAAGTGACAGTAATGATTTTGAGCTAATTTAGAAACTGCTTTCTTCTAAACCTATGTGGTAGGCTGGAACCAGAAGGAAGTGAACATTTCAAGAGGAATTTCTGTGCATGTGTTTATCTGTAGATATGATTTTTAAAAGATCACTTTAGTGAGTAGATTTCTAGAACTGTGTTAGAAAATAGTTGCATTGATGGAAACTTTGATGAGAATAAAAGTTAAAATCTGATTAGTGAATTGATTCTTTAATTTGCCTGAATGTAATTTACTTCACTGCTGTAGAAAACTTGGGTTAAGGCCAAACTGCAAATGGAATTGGTGTTGATAAGTCTCATTACCATCAATAGCATCATCTCCAGTTGGAGACTGATAGTTACAGCACTAATATAAACAGTAAAACTGATCACACCACAACTTTGGATCCTGTCCTTGCTCTTCCTGAATTCTAGGGCAACTCTTCTATTGGCATCGGAGCAGTAGGAACAGGTCCAACTGAATTACTTGATGAGAGGCTTCTTTTTTACTTCTGTACTGACTGAGCTATGTAAACAAATTGTTAAAAACTCTTATATATAATCCATATACCTTCACAGCAGCTCTGATTTATGCACTGTCTGCTGGTGGCAGCAATTTATTAGCAAGGGGATAAGCGCTTCAGCTCTATCGTGGGAAATTTTTTTATGCAAGATTTTGTCCTCAATTTTCTATTTTCTTAATAGCTTTTGAAATTTGTAACCTTAAGACTACACCTAATTGTTGAATTAATCTGTTATTTATTCAAATAATAGAGATGTTAAATTAACTTGTTTTTACAGTCTATTTATAGTTTTTTTCAGAAGAGTACTTAGCAGGGCTGTGTGGGCTGTACCTCCCTGGCTGGTGCTGTGGAGAGGTATTTAAGGGTGTGGGTCACAAGTGTTTGGCTCTTGCTTCCAGGCCCAGCAAAGAACTTGGGCGCGTAATGGGGCTGAAATGATTTCTGGCTCTAGTTAGAACAGCTTGCATTCAGGGACCTATTTTGGCCAGCATACAAATAAACTTACTGTGGACTTTCCAAAGTATGCAGGCTCCTACTTGAAGCTGGATTTTACTTTTAAATTTAAAGGTAGTAATGTCAGACTTTTGAGGAGGAACTGCTTTGTCTGTCATTTGAGGCTATACAGTACAAAATTGATTCCACATTATCTGTATACAGATGAAGTAATTTTTTGCTGATACCAGTCAAAATAGCAGTTCTCATTCTACATCTATCATTATTTCCTAGCACTGGAATATATCCTTCACAGCAGTAACAAGTGAAACCTGTGGCAGGCTTCCTGAACAGGAAAATTCCTCTCTCCTTCACTTTACTTTGCATTCATGTATGTGTGTATAGGTTTTCAATTCAGTTTGTCTCAGTTTTGGAAAAGAGATGAAAAATATCATTATCTTTTATTGACTCTAGAAGAGTGAATAAAACCAAAACATTCTCCAAAGTTTGACTGCTGGAAAAAAGCTTCTTCTTGAGCAGCAGAAATACTGACACATCATTTTCTGTGAGTTAGTGCCCTACTGCCATACACCTCTTACTACCATATCTTTCCTCATAAAGATAGCCTCTAAATTGTTCACTGTTCACAGCGTCCTGTCCTCAATATTCTTCAGTGTTTCAATCTACTATTAGTTGGGTAGAGGTAGCAGGTAGACAAGATGATAAAACAAATTTGTTTTCCTAGGAATCTTAGAAAAATGATGAACAGACACTTTCTTGTTTTGAGCAAGAAGACTGATTAATCAGCATTGCCAATCCCATTTGGCAATAGCAATTGCTTAAATATCATCCACAAAATGTATCGTAAACGAGCTTGTAAAAGGAAGCAATGGAGTCATGTCATCACTTCACTGGAGGCTGTTAGTCAAGAGCTACCTACATTTGTCAGATCTTGCTCTTACTTCATCTGGAAAGATCAGTTTGGTGTAATGATCAATTAACATTGCGTATTTCCAGTGTCCTTCCAGGTTGCAGTTTTGCTCTCTTTGTCATTAAAACACATGAATGACTTTTTAATTTAAGTTTTAAAGATTTGTGTGTACATTTTCCTTAGTAAACTGAGAGTTTATAGAGGCAGTCAAAAGTGTATTTTAAGGTGAAATTAAAAATGGTCAACTGGACTTCGATAACAGAAGAAATAGCCCTTTAGTACTGTTTATCTGTTAAAATTTCCATTACTTTTCTTTGTACAACTTGCTGCTACTAAGCACAAGATCATTTTAATATTAAAAATAGTTTTTGGATGAAAGTAAAGAATGTGATGTAAACTATTAATAGGTTTAAGGAATTAGAAAAACAAAATTCCACTTTGAGCTGTTTAGCAGAATTAAAATATATTTGTGGTGCTGTTGATATCTGGTATTTATTCGGCTCAAGCTAGAACAACAGTGTAAGCTTTTTGCTAGAGGGTGTTTCTTAAACATTACTGTTTCCATGGATAATGCAAGTTGACAGGATCTATAGTTGAGGGGCAAGTCATATGGAGTCTGCTTTCAAGGGTTATATTTTGGCAGGCAGAGGACAAGTTGAAAACACATCAACAGAATGATAAAGTTTTACTGCTTTCAGATATAGGTTTGTGCCAGGCCTGTACACAAACCATTAACATATCCTGACCAAATGGGTGTCACTGAAGTATCATGTGAGAAAAAAGGTAATTATAAAGGCAAGCTGTATTCAAAATTAATTATTTTAATCTTCAAAAGAAATTATTTTGAATACAGATGTTAGAGCAAAAGGTTCTCCAGAAGCATCCTTTGAGGAGTGTGTGTGTGTGTGTGTGTGTGTGTGAATGGAGGAAAATTCTGCATGGCAAAGGTGACTCATGGCAGTGTTTAATTAGAAGACCATACACAAATGATTTCTAGGCTCTGTGAATCATTCTTGAAGTCTGATAAAGCAGAATAATATTCATACATGGCTTAACTACATTTCCAGTCCAACAAATCTCTGTTAGAAATATTTTTGTTAGAAATTTTTTTGTTGGTCTGTATCTGAACACTGTTCTGCAGCTGTTCTTGAACTTTGTATGGGTGGAACGCTGAGCTGTACAAGGACACCTGGTTTTCCCTTAGCTCCAGTGTGATGAATTAAAAACAGTAGCCTCCAGTGAAGGCTCCTGTGCATTGTATTACTAGCTATTAAAGGTAGAAGCTGTTTGCTGCTTTGCTCAGTTGAAAGCAGGGATTTGGTCTACAGGGACTGCAGCGTCAGTCTGTTCAGAGCACACGAGCAAGATGCCACCGTTATCACACCCCCTAGTCCAAGTCATTTAGAGACATAGGAACTGCATTTTCTGCTCCCGATTTCCAAACTGTCTTTCCTAAAACAGCATGGGCCTACTTCACCCTGCTTCTCATCCTGAGTTCAGTTCATTGCTTAAAATTGCCCTTTGTTCTGCTTAAGTGATCTTAAAAGAATATGTAAACACAACAAGGCAAGCTAAGTCCTAAAATTAGTTAATGGTAACTGGGAAGAGAAGTTCAGAATAGGAGAGCATAACACAAGCAGAGGTTGACTATCGAGTATAATAAGGAAGGGAAAAGAAAGGGGAAAACAACTAGGAGGATGTTGATTTAGGGGAGAAAGTGCAAAGAAGAAAGACAAAACTGACAGTGGAGCATTTTGCCAAGGTTTTTCTGCTCTTGAAGCCAGCCCCCAAACAACATGGAGCCAATTATTATTCAGCTGCTAAGTGGGGGTAAAGTCCATTTTTAGAAAGCTGAAGGAGAGAGCTCTACCTTCAAAACAATTTGGAAGCAATGCTGCAAGTAGTGTACCATTTAGGGTAAAATGGCTAAAAAATATATCATAGATCATAGTATCAGCATATCTAGAAAATAGAGATTTCCATTTGGATGGACTGGGAACGTGAGTGGATTTCTTAGCTAGTTTACACAAGTGAAAAATACCCCAACATGTGATACTGGCACAGCATCATAGTTTGCAAGGAGTATTATATTCTCCTAATTGTCGTGAATGTGACATGGACTCATTGAGAGAGATTGTAAATACAAGCATAGCTTTGTGGACTGCAATTTTTTGGAGTACATTGTGGTGATGATACTGATGTTATTTTTTTTTTACTGCTTTCTTTTATTTTCTTGAGTGAGGAGACCCTGTGCTTGTGAAGTTTTTCCTGTCTGACTGATTTTAAGAACTGAAGTAGACGGTGTGGCATTCCTGCATTTAAATAAACATCAGCTCAGTTTTTGTGCAGTCTCACTGGGGAGAGGTTGGGGAAAGATTGCTGATTATTGGCTAATACATTAATAAAACCTTCTGGCATAACTGTGGCTTCTAGTTTCACTCAATTAAGTGCACAAATCCTGAGCATGCACAAA
Organism: Anabacerthia variegaticeps; assembly: GCA_035583185.1. Taxonomy (NCBI): domain Eukaryota; kingdom Metazoa; phylum Chordata; class Aves; order Passeriformes; family Furnariidae; genus Anabacerthia; species Anabacerthia variegaticeps. The sequence continues at coordinate 15,593,577 of JAWWEW010000017.1, forward strand.
GACCTGCATTAAACATGCAGATAGACCTGAGGAGAAATTAAAGACAGTGAATTGAGACTAGTTACTGCAAACAAGAAATTAAAACTGAAGCATTATAAACCCCACAACCTGTCAGATTTTCTTTTTAATCAGTCATCTTAAAAGGAGTAGTATCTGCACCTTTTATTTTTCTTCCTCTCCTACCTCTTCTTGCAGTATTTTGGCAGCGTACTTTGTATAGATCACATGACAGGTAGCTCTTGTGCCTTCTGCATTTTCTCCAATTCCCCAGTCTCCTGGGGAACATGAGCAGTTGGTCCTGAATGGCTGGAGGTGGTGGTGGCTGGGAGCTGGGAGGAGCAGGCTGGGGCTGGCAGAATTCCCTCGGGCAGGAGGGAGCTGTTGTCTCTGCACATTCCTGTCTGCTGGTCAAGGCCTGACTTGGCAGATGTTCATCCAGCCTGTAAGGTGCCCCTGTGAAATGACCAGTCCTGTGCAGATTCTGACCCATCACAAATGCCTGCAGAGATTTGCTGATGCTCAACGTTATGTGTGATCTGTAGAAATTGTTTTCAATTTTCCATCATTTCAAGAGCATCAAGTCTCGCAGTTCTTTTCTTCTTACACCTGTGGGAAGAATTTGAATTTGGTGCCCCACTTTCACATTTCTTTAAGTAATGCTACTGACTGCTCACTTCTGTTTTCTCCTGCAGCTCACACTCCTGGGCACAATGGGTGGCCCTTCAAGTGTTGAAGTGCCTGCAAAGAATAAAATAATTATCCATTAATATTATTGTCTCCATTTCCTCCAGGGATGTAGACAATGGAGACAATGAATTCCTGCTGTGCTATTTCTGTACTTCAGTGCTTGCAGGGTTTATAATTTCTGATCTGCAGTCTCACCCATCTCTGAGGTTATCTATCTGGAAGTAGCAGGTGACAGACAGAAAGTTTCGAGCTGAGAACACCCGAGCAAGTTTTCTTAATTAGTAAAATGTAATAACTTTCAATGGATACAGACTTTTATATAGCCCTAGCCTAGTGAGACTGGAGAAGGGCAAGGTGATTCCTAACAGACCAGATGTTACTGTCTTGGGTTTCATGTTTGTTTCTGGGTTAGAGAGCGCATTAGAGAGAATTTTACTCTTCCTGAGTAAATGAGATGATATTCTGTGTCCAGAAGGCAGTTTCTTTAGCCTTTCCAAAGAAGATTTTAAGTACAGTGATGGCAGTATGGCAAAGTAAATGGCAGAAACAATGATGTGCAAGAACAGTGTTTCTCTTATCATCTGTCCTAATCAGTCAGTGAAAATTCAAGTTGTGTAACTAAATTTCAAGTGTTAAGTTGACAGGGAGACTTGTGAAAGTAGGAGGGCCTAGAGCAATATTGATAAGGGGTTGTTATGAGTGCTTGTTTGACTGCTAACTACAAAGCAATCTCTTTCAGTGGCAAGAAGTTCAGTCCCTCCCAGAATAACAAAAATTATCTGGTAAGAACTTTGTCATTGCAGATATCTGGATGAATTTTGTGTGCTGAAGGGGAGCTTAGTACAGCAGCCTAGAGATGCTTAAGACATTTCCCGGGGGAAAAGGATTAACGAGGACAACACTGACATCTGATAGCTTTTGACTGTTGGATGTTAATAAATGTTTATCATCAAAGAAGTTTCCATGACAAATCAAAGTTTTACTTTTATATAAAACTTATATGATGCAAATCTACATATATAGTATTTTTACAAGTTGTGTAATGCTTTATTATTCATCTAGCATATAACATAATACCATAGAGCATAATAACATATAGCATATGATAAATCCTAAAGGATTTTTTGATACTGTGACATTTTTGTTGTTTGTTTCATGCAAAAGTTTCTCTTCTTAGAGAAACTGTGAAAAATATAAAGGTGGAAGCAGAGGTGGTGCAGAGTATTCTGTAAAGGGCAGAAGGCTACAGAGCAAGTCCTTTTTTCACAGACAATACTGCATTGCCACAGTTCCTTAAATGCCAGAGTGCAGAGGAACGAGGATTCTTCCTAACTGTGAATTTAGCTACCTACAAGAAAATTACTGTCTCTTTATACTAAGACTTGCATCAGCAATAATAAATATAATAGGAAGTTCTAATTAGCTTCTCGTGTTTTGTCCTCCTTGTCTTTCATTTTTGAAGTATGTTTTGAACTGAGGAGAGGGAGCACAGGGCAATGCATCAAACTGGTGCTGACCAGGTCTTCAGAATATTTTCACTGAGTGTTCAGAGGGACAATTTGTCACTGAGGGTTTGCTTGGGATAGAAACACCACTGTTACTGTCGCATCACAGGAACTTTCCCAAAATCCTCTTTCTCCTGTTCCCCCAATAAAAAAGGCTTCTGATGAATGGCATCACTGAGGAAACTGGCTTCCATCCTCAGAGTGAACAAGTAACCAGGTGAAGGCATGGAGCCTCATGGAAGCATTGCTTCATCTTTTCCAGGCACACCTCTGCTACAACTCAGTGCTGCATAACTACAGTGTACAAGCTGCCCTGAGCTGGTATTGTAATAATTCCTTTGCTGCCATGGTCAAAATTGCAGTCTGAAGTATTCCTTCCAGATATTCATCACAATATGAGTGTGTTCTTGCCACTAGCAGCAAACCTGAGTCACACCCTCTGTGGCTGAGAAAGAGTCAGCAGTCTGGAGCCAGAAGGTCCATGCTGAAGCCTGGAGCAGCATGAGAAGGTGGCTGATGAGTAGGCAGGAGGCTCTGAAGTGCCATTCAGCATCTTGGCAGAGGGGTGTAGGATGTGGCTCATAGGGCAAAAGAACAGGGCAAAGCTCCCAGGCTGTGGCTCATAGGACAAAGCTGTGGGACTGCCCTGAATTGGGTGAGGCTGCTGTTCTCTGTGGCTGTGTGGCAGCTGCAGTGATGGGTCCAAGGGAGGCTGGCAGTGGGCACAGATGAGGACCTAGGAAACACAGGCTGCATTTGCCTTGTAAGATAAGGGATGGATAGAAAAGTAAAAAGTAAAAGTAAAAGTAAAAAGGGGAAGAAGTGAGTTGGAGACTGTGGTAACCTGGCCCTGTCAGCATGTCTCCATACTGAAAGCACTGCAGGGCAGGAACTTGGTTACCCATAAATCCACAAAGACTGACTCACACGTACGTGTCACAGATCCTGGTATTGTGATTTGGTAGAAGAAATGACCTTTCTTGGATTTCTTTCTGTTTTCTAGCAAACTGTTTTGCCAGTCCTTCCTCAGTCCACCAATTACACTGCCTTCCTTTATGTGATAGAGTCACTTTCTCACTTCTCTGTGACCTATTTTGGCTTTTACAAGAATTCAGTTCTTAATAATGACACATTTGGGGAGAAAACAGGAACAGTGTCTTGATCTTGAACTCCTGCTCACATATCTATATTAGTAAATCATGGATAAGTAGATATTGAGTCCTGCAATTAGGCATTCTTCCCTTTCCTACCACCCTCTGCTTGTCTTCAGGTTTTAATCTCTGTGGGTTAGAAAACACCAGTGGACTATAAGGATTGCCAAAAACTAATAATAATTAAAATTCCTTGCTATAAAAAGCAATGTACACTGCTTTTGAGCTGAAAGCATTAGAACACTTTACAAGAATTCCAGGATATTTAATTCTGCTGTAACATTTGACTTATAGCATGGTAATTTTTTTCCTGCTTCAGTGCAGTGTAATGACAGTAAGTCCCAGTTTTGTAAATAAGTTCCCACACAAATTCCTCATGACATCACATGTGGGAGTTCACATAATAAAAAAGGAATGTTCCCCTCTTGTTCATATTTCTTTATAAACCTGTCTCCGTCATTTAAACTGATGTCAAATTTTCTCTGAAAACATGGTGTCTACCTGACGGAGCTACTAGATCTGCACTTGGACACCTGTATTAGTGTTCAGAAGTACTGTGTTCTTAATTGACCTCATTGATAAGCAGATTAAAAAAAAAAACAACAAACACAAACCAAAGGAAAACATTTTGTTATATTCAACAGCATAATCCAGTTGCTATAGTCAATTGGACTGGCCAATTCAGGCTGCTTTGGTGACAAGTGAACCTCAGAACTGGCTTGACTGGTTCCATAGGGATTCCCCAACCAGAATGTTGCCATAAAAGCAGCACAGCTGCCTTCATCACCAGCCTCTGGCTGGGCTTCACATCACAGATGTGTGACAGAGAAAGCAAGACTTGAGCTCAGACCTGTTCCCTTCAATCTGTACTCTTTCGGATCCTGTGAAATTCCATTAAGGTCCTTACTGATACAGTTAATTTCAGTTGTACTGATCTGTTTCCAAGTTATGCTGGACACTAAACTGCAGGGGCAAAATGGATAATTTTAATTCACTTTCTCCATGATCACTGATGTGTCGGCACTAAACCTATACTGCAGCTATGAATTTATTTTTATGTGCCCAGGGCTTTATAAGGAAAATCTGCATCACTAGACCAATGTAAGAGCAGCTTTTTTTTTAACTTACTGTTCATGTACTGGACAAGAAGTCTATCCATTTTTAGTTATCCAAGTTTGCTTAGTAAGCACTTATTTTATATTTGTAAAAAATCGTTGATAGTTTGATATTGGCTTTATGAAAGGAGAGCTGTGTTCAAGCAAAAACATTACAACTCTTAAGGGATTCCCTTGCAGTCCTGCAGCCTCATCGGGCATTGTGTTCTACTCTGAAACTGCCCACCATTCCCAGAGCCCAGGTTCTGGCCAAACTGGAATTGTCTGGCGCTTGCAAATGAACGCATTTCCAGAACAAGATCAAATATTCTGATTTCTGACAGTTGCTCTTTCACAAGAGCACAGTGGATATGTATCAGTCTCGTTAAAGGGAACATATTGCCAATTTGGATTTGAATTATAATTTCAGGATAATTTACTGTCTTAGTGGTGTCAGATGCTCACATCCAGTTCCTGCATTGTAATAGTTCTGTCTGTCCCACCTTCGCTCTGAAACAGGTTTGTTATGGTGGCTCAGAAGAATGTTTTAATAAGTTTCTTTTGAGATAAAAGTACAGTACTACTGCTATTGAGGTTGATCTGGGCCACACACCCAGCGGTAGCTGGAAGGAGTGGGTGGGGGTGTGCCCTGCAGGTGTCTCTTGGTGTGCCCAGCATACCAACACCTGAAAAAATTGCACCTGAATTTCCTCATTGGGAGTCTGAAGAAAAAATTTAACTAGGAAGCTTCTCATTGAAATGAAATATGCTTAGAATCAAACAGAAAATGGTATTTGTGTGACCTGAATGGTTATTTGTGATACTAGCGGTAAACTTTTTTTTTTTTTGTGAGATTTCTATATAGCACTCTATATAACGTCGACTACTTTGTGGTTAAAAGCTGGGGGAACTCATTCTTCACTCTGTATTTTCTTAGCAACAAAAGCCATATAATTTATTTTGTATTCCTTGATATTTTTCAACCCATATCTCCTGTTACTAACTTTTTAGAAGTTATTTTATAACATCTTGTCATAAGAAAGAGCAAAAATAAAGTATGTATCTGTTTAGCCCAATGGAAGGAAAAAGAGGATGGAAAACAAAGGCTGAAGGGTCATTGTCAGCAATTAGATACCTCTTTCTCCAGTGACAAAGTAATTGCGAATTCTACAAGTGAATTCAGATCAATGGGAACAGTATTTTCAGAGGCTTGACCACACCACAAAGTATTTTTTCTCTGGGCATGCCCTTCATAATTCTCTTGCATTTTAGTTTATTGTATTTAATGGAAGTTCTGATATTTTTCTGATATTCACATGCTAGCTAACATAGCAGTATTTGTTCTGCTTCTCTGCTTTTCCTGGATGCATATATGCTCTGTGTAAAATTAAAACAAGGAGACATGCTATTGTTTCTTTTGTATAGTCTGTTCAGCTTTGAATACTGCACAGAGCACTATAAGGTGCTGGGACATATCAGTTACTTATAAATGACTTATGTAGTTCTGGTATTACAGTAGGAGTCATGTGGAAAATGCCATGACCATCTGCAGAGTGGAAATCTGGAAAAGCTGCAGTACCACATACAGCATCTATTAATTCCACAGGGCACTGAAATCCATCTGAAGAACAGCACTTTTTGGCTATAAAATGATTGAAGCTGGTATTACAAATAGATCTTAAGAGTGTCTTCTGTGTATGTCCAAAAGCAGCTGTACAGTACCAGATCAGTATTTTATATGAGCTGTTTCAGATGTAGAAACATTGAAAATAGTAGTATTTATTCTATGGAAAATCACAGGGTAGTCACAAACAAAGCAAAGCTGACAATGGTCTGGGCTGCAGCTGAATTTTTCCTAAGGCCATAGCAATGTCACAAGCAGCAGACATGCAGAAGGATGCGGAAACCTGGCATTCACCATAAGTGTCCGGTGATTGTCCTGGTCCTTCAATACTTTTCTAGTGCTTTGGCCTCCATGCAGCTTTAGCTTAGATAAAGTTTTACTTTTCAGGTTACTAGTGTAGTTTCTGTATCTCTTTTTATTTCTGACAATCAATCAAAGAAATACATTATCTTATTGAGGGGTAGATTCTATTTTTTACTTAGCTCATCTGGGAGTCTGGTTTCCTCCTGTGTGCTGCAGTGACATGGAGAATTTCAGAGGACTTGTGAGAGTCCAGGAGAGAATTCCCATGATATACTTGATGTGAGGAGGCCTGTGTTTTCTCCTCTCCAGCTCCCACCATAGGAGAGGCCATGATGAAGTGGGCTTGTAGCATTCTGCTGATTTACACAAGCAACTACTGGAGCCCCAGGCATGGACAGTGTTTAGGCAATACAGATATGACTTGCCTTCCCCTGGGTGGCACCTTCCAGAAGAAATGAAATGTTGTATCTGCCCAAAGAAACAGAGACAGATAAAAACTTATGCAGGGTCACCTGGTGAGCAGGGGACTAGAACAGAAGGACAAGTTTAAAATTCTTTGATTCTATTCCTGCACTCAGTGAACAAACTCCACTAGCTGTTCCACAGAGCTACTGTCGTGCTCTCTTCATTATTGCATTGCAGCTGCTGCATCTTACCTCTATTTCCAGCTCTTAACTCCTTTAAAAGACAACTGAAAGTGAGGTAGATAGAATCCTCAAATAATTTTCTTTTGGATGGTTACTGTGGTTACTGTGCTGCTGCAAGCTGGGAAGAGGGATGTTGGCAGCAGATGGAAGGCTTCACTCAGGGCAATGTGAGGAAGGATGTAGATGCGAGGCAGTGTTTTTACTCAATGACTCTTAACTCATTTCAGTGAGGACCTTACAGTGTGTAAGGTTCTAGTGCGTAAGGAATGACAGGACTCATTCCTCTGAAAAAGCACAGGACCCCTGGTTTAGAATAGAGTTTATTTTTAAATATAGGCCTTTCCAGAATATCTTTGTTTTGCTCTGGGATTATTGCCAAAAATATGTTTTTGTGACATTCTGTAAATGTACCTGCATCCTTAGATAACATTATTTTTGTTGTTGTTCAAAGCTGTTTACAAAAAGAACCAGAAAGAAAGAGGTATAAGCTCTATCAACGTAAGTGTAGGCAGTTTACCTAGCAAGATAAAAGGAAAATGACAGAGATGGTGAATGAAAAGCTGGGTTTGAAATGCAGCAAAAATTACTATCTTGCAAAATTCATTCTAGCTTGTGAGTTTGCTAGAGTGGAGAATTGTGATTGAAATGCTCATCTTCAGGTTCAGGTGAAGAGGAGTTTACAGGCGTCACATAAAGTCAGGAAGTGATTCAGTAGGTTAAAGGCAGTCAAGAGTTTGAGATTGCTGAAGCAGCACAAATGACAGAGCAACTTCTGTCAGGGGATCAGGAGAAAGATCAGAGAGAACAAGGCTAAAAGTAAGTTGAGCAGAGGACAACACCCATGTTTAAAATCCAAGTTGAAAAGTAAAGGGCGTCAATGAAGTGTTATCAAGATGTTTCAAATTCTGTTTGGAGCCAGATAAGAAAATTGTGAATATAGCAAAGAAATATTTACTGTAATAAATAACATTTATTTAATACATCCATCCCAAGATGGTTGACAAAAGTACTTAGATATTTTATTTTTACTTCATAGGTGATTAAACTGAACAAGTTGACTTGAGCAGTTACACAGAAAGTCAAAAGCACAGCCAAACTACTGATCAAGAGCCATTTATGTGTGGTAGTCTAAGTATGAAGATGCTAGAATATGCTCTTTCACATCAATGAGCTGTTAATCTCACAGTTTTTTCTGTCCAACTACACCACAACAGTGCTATACTGTGTAATATCGTCCTTGCACTACCTGAATTCAAAGCACCACAAAATTATTTCTAGGCTTTGGAAACCGATGTCAAATGTTTATCAACTTTGCTTGCAATCTCTTTTTGCATTTTGTCAGCATTTCACAGCATGTTACAAGTGGCATGTCAGTAAAAAATAGATTTGGTCTTGCCAGCAACAGAAAGCAGAAAAGGAAGCGGCAATAGTTGGCTCCCAGCAATGTTCTCTTGGGAGCAAGTCTGAACTGAGGCAGCTTCAGGGCTCTTTAGTTAAATTAGAGTTTTCCTTCAGTCCTCTGCATGATGAGGTTGTTCTTTTAAGGACACCACCATTTTGCGAACTTCTGAAAAACTGAAATACAGTCTTAGAAAACTGGCATCTTCTTGTACTGTTTAGGATATAGTAGATACTAGTGCATAATACACAGAGAAAATGCCTCTCAGTGCATTATGAAAGATAGCAGAAACATTCTGTAAAACCCTAGAGGAACTCACTCTGTCTCTGGCTGTCAGGTTTTTATCTTTGAGGCACAAAAGTCTTGGGAGATGTCACAAAGAGCTACAGATCTCTTACAAAGAACAACAGACAGTTGTGTCCAACCCTGTTACTGGGATTCCAAGGCAGAGCTGGAGTGCCACTGTACCTGTCTGTCCCCTCTACTGCCCACTGGTTCACAGCACTGCAGGTGGCTGAGTTTTAGAGACTGCTCAAGTGATCATTGTTTGAGGCTTTTTCCAAAAAATCTGTCTCATGTCCATGTTTTGTTTTGAGTTACTTGTCCCTTTTATTACTGCACTGGATTCGGTTTGATTTGTGGATTAGGTTTATATAGGTGAAAGTAGACCTGGGTACATTCCAGTCTCCCAAAACAACTGTTACCCACCTTCCAGCTCCTCACTGTAGCATCACCTTTTTGCTGATTTTCCTGTATTCCCTAGTCATTTGTGCAGCAGCTTCTTTGTAGTCATTACTGTGACCAAAGGTAACCAAAAAGTCTTAGCAGTGCTTCTTCCACCTGGCTTGCCACAACTGGAAAATGGTGCTGATTGTTCTGGATGAATTAGATAAGAGGAGGAACAGATAATCATAAAAATTATTAAATCTGGCACCGTGATTTAGTGCCTTCTAGTGGTGCTCAATTCAACAATCCTTGGTGCTACAATCTCAAACATGGTGTATGAAAGAGATCAACAGATCTCTGAACAGGAGAATGTGGACTTATTTGGAAAGGCTCCAGTTTGGAGTGACCACAGCAAAAGGAAGAAAAAGTGGTTTAATCATAGGATAATCATGCCATGGTGACTCACTGATCATGGGTAGATTTCTGGGCTTGAATATCCAGAATCCACCAGAAGCTTGAAGTGTGAACAGGCTTTGGCAAGAAACTGAAGAGTGCACAAGTGTTTGAGCAAACAGAGAGTCCTTTTTTCTGTAACTTCTCAAAGGAGTTGTCTCCTTGGATGCCTGGTCATGAGGATGGCAGTACTCTCACTGTTTTGCTCAAAGCTGTAAGCAACCTTCAGTAATGTGGATAGTCAGAGAATATGCCAGACTTATGTAGAGGCCCTTAAGGAAAATTACTCACTAGAGCCATTTATACCAGCTTGTATTTGCAAGGGAGGGGGGAAAAAAAGAAGATATTTTGGTCTACCATTACAGTTCTTAAATCCATAAAAGAAAATACTGAAAGTGATCATGTTTGCATATAGAACAGTGCTTAAAGAAGATAAAATAGCAATAATACTTTGATGAAAAATCTTAAGTATAGATAAGGTGGAAGTAAAAACAACTGTGTCTTTGTTGATAATTTTCTGGCTTCTTTCTTTCGGTTCCTGATTCCAGCAGTCATTTTAATAACTTTTGAATGCAAGTTATTTCGTTTTCACATTACCTTTTAAAGACAGGAAAAATTCTTCCATAGGTGCTTGCAGAGCTGACCTGCTTTTTATAACTCTTACAGAATCTCTTCAAGAAAGGAATAAGGAAAAAAAAAGTAAAAGAATACTGTTTGCCTAATGGCAGTAATGACTCCTGTCAGACAGTAGAAAGAGGAGAAAAGGTATAATAGAGCTCACTGCTATTACTTGAGAAGCTTGAAAATTGACCTCTACTGGAAGTGGAAGATACTTTAGAAAGCTAGTTGGGGATGTTGAAAATGTGCAGAACATAAAATTAATATTCTGTTGTAAACACAGGCTAATACAGAGGTGAAAACCAGAACAAATTCTAATTTTCACAAGGAAAAAGCTGATTCAGAACAGTGATTTTCACATGTAACTCAGTGTCCTTTTCAGGGCTTTAATGACTTAAAATGTTTACTGCAAGTTCATACACATCAGTTTCTGGAAACCAAAGAAGGCAATGGATCAGGCACACAGTGCAGTTTAAAATTTGAAACATACAGATATCAGCTGAATAGCAGAGATTACATAGAGGAACTGAAAAGTATAAATAACTTGGGGTTTTTTTCCTCCAGCTTCCTGAAAGTTCCAGAAGATTTGGCAAACCCAACATTTTAATCAAAACCAAATAACATGCAAGTTTGCCATAAGTACTGATTTTCCTGCAATTATACAGAATCTTTCATAAAAACAAACTTATTAAAGATTGGACATGTGAATTTTCTGCCGAGATAACGATCTCTGTATTAGAGTCCCCAGTCTGGTAGGGAAATCCTGAAAAACATCAGGAAGAAGGCAGAAAGAAACTGCCAGAAAAGGATTGTGAAATAATTCAGGTTAGAAGGGACCTAACAAGGACTCCAGCCTCCTCTCAAAGCAGGGCCAGCTCTGAGGCCAGATCGGGTTGCTCAGGGCTGTCACCAGTCAGATCTTAGAAACCTTCAAGGGTTGAGATTACACAACTGCAGTGCTGAAGGAGTAACTGAGGTGTTACTAATGCAGAAATTAAAAATCAGCTTGTATTTTGCAGTGTAATGTAGGTTTCTAAAAAGCCCAGACAATCTCACTGTATCTGAAAACACTTTTTACAGGTGGCCTTTTCTGTGAAGAGCAACCTGCCAAATTCACATGGTTTGTCAGTACTTAATGAACTGCAATAAGGTACCTTGCCCAGATAATAAGCCCTTTAAGATACTCAGTCAGGAGAGACGAACTGCAATGAAAATATTAATGATTGAATGTGCAAGTTGCATGAGTTCTTAAAAGGAGCTATCAATATTTAGCTTGATTTTCTTTTTTTCAATTACAATTTGACAGCAGTACTGGGCATTTGTGTACCACTGGTTACTTTCTGAAGCACATAAAAAGCTTCTTCATTGTATTTATTTGGCCATATAGCTCCCATTGATGTTTTACTGAAGTACAGAGAAGTTAGGTGATTAACCCAAGGTCACTGAGCATGCCAGTGGCATCTGGGTGGTAAAACCCAGGTGTTGGTGCTGTTTGTACCTCAGTGATCCTCCTTAGTGAGGAAGAGGCAACAATACTAAGGTCATACAAGAGAATTTTCTCCTAAAAAGGTCCCAGAAAATGCTTGAAAAAGGAATATTGAAAAAGAGTATGCTTCATGGTATGCATTTTGCACTGTTATTTCTTCACATATGTGATATAGCAAAGTTGAAGACCCTAGTAAATAATTTCAATATAAAGAAACCAAAAAACTAAAAAAGAAAAATGAAAAAGACTGTCTTTGAGACTTTTTCCAGAGCTAGAGGAGTGTGAGGCCAGTGCAGTCCAGAATTTAACATCTGTATCCTGCTGCTGCTAAAATATAGGTGTAGTCACAGTTGTTTGCACTTTCATTGCAAAGTGTAGGTTAATAAACATCCCTAACAATAGAAACAGGCATGATTTAATCACAGCTGTTACCACAGACAGGATTGTACCAGTGATCTTTGCAGTGCATTTATATTTACAGAAACAAGTTTGTTCAGAAGAAAATTGTCTGTCTGTGAATCTGTATTGACATCAAAGTTTATCTGTTAAATACTTCCTCCATATAGCAAAGAACGGAAATGGAAAGATAACATTACAAATTAAGTATTTGCTTAAAATATAGAAATGTTTAAAATTGATTAAAAAATGATAAATTTCTGGAATGTCTTATTATTATGTGTGTTTTCATAATCAGTACTGACTTCTCCAGAGAAGATAAAGGGCAGAGGATGCATCCACAATAACTATCAGATTGATTATGCAGGTTACTACAATATTTGCCTTGCCCTTTTGATACTTTGCTATGCAGTCAGGAACAGATTTCAGTGTTTTCAAGGGCAGTTCAAGCATAATTAGAAACTCAAAATCAGTTGAAATCTCAGCTGGAGGCTCAGTAATTTGTTTTCATGCTGCAAATCATTTAAGATTTATATACGCATAACTTTTTGATGGAGTTAGGGGATATCCTCAATCCAAGGATTCTGTTATACCTCACTTTAATGCAAGGTACAATGCACTCGGTGTCCAGCTGTGCAGCATCTTCTGCCCCTTCATGTGGCAGAAGCTCAGTAGCTGTGGTGCTGCTGTCTCTCTGAGGCAAAGACTGCAATATAATTGTAATAATGTTATGTAAGGGTGCATTTGTTTCATTGGTAATACACTGCAGCAACAGGCCCATTTCTAAAAATATTTGCAATGCAGGGAGTCAGGCTCCTCTGGAGTCTGAAGAAGGTTTCCATGGCAGAAGCTGTGCCTGGGGGAAGAGGCTGTGGCTGCAGATGGAGCACGGCTAAGTGAGCAGAGCAGGTCAGAGCGGGTGTGCTGGGAAGGTGCCTCCAGAGGCAGTGCCCTGACTCGCTGCAGCCTCAAACCGTCTCTTCTGGGAGGGTTCTGGTGGACTCCTTAGGCAGAGGTTGGAAGTTGCCTTTTCCCCAGTCAATGCAGAGTGTGGTGACCACCAGAACTGTCTTTCAGGTGACTCCCCTGCTCAGTGCAGGAAGACTGTGTTTAAGGAGATGCAGCCCTAAGCTGACTGCACACACTGAATAAACAAGAAATTACTTCCAAACAGCTTCAGATGCATGACTTCTTACAGTATCTCTGTTTCCTTAGGTTCAAAGAGCTCTTTAATAAAGAGCTGCATATGCTGGCTGAATTAATTTCAGTTTCAAATACAAGAACCATGTCCTTAAAAAGAAGAAACATGCTGGTGGTGCGGCACAATTCTATTTTTCCTGCTGCCTAGAGAGTAATAGAATACTGGTAAAGCAGATGTGTTCTTCTCACTGAGGCCATTCCTTCCTCTGTCTGTGACTGCCACACAATAGTGTAGCAGTGGGATACTGGCCATCTTCACTGGTGACACGGTTTTTGAAAGGGGAGTTGGAGGAGCGTCATATAGGGGTGCAGGCAGGAAGATGGAAAGTAATCATTGTAATTAAAAAACAAGACAAAGTTTATCTGCATATATGGCATATATATTTGAGAAACCTCAGTCAACTTATCCTTAAGACCACTGAAATTATTTTTGCAGTGGCATAAAAAAAGGTTGTGATGTAGATATCTTCCAGTTACACAATCTGATCCGTTCACTTAGAAACAAAATACTAATCTTAAAATGAAATATGATACCTAATGAAATTTGAATTTGCATTCAAGTGGCAATGTTCCTGTGCTCACAATCCAGCTTGAGCCATGACATAAATCACATTTTGATATGATCTCATTACCTGAGTTGTAGTATTATGAAGTACTAAGACAATGATATGTTCTGAAGATTCATTCACCTTCATACTCCTCTGACCCTCAGGCTGTATGGGTTGTGCAAGATGGGGCTTGTATTGCTGCAGGGAGGCATCAGTGCTCACACCCTTTCTCTGGGCCATGCATGGGTAAAGCTGACCCTGCATACATATGAGCAAAGATTTTGCAAAGCTCAGATTTTACTTGTTTTTAATATAATGAGGGCAACATCTACTGTATTACCTTGTGTGTTTGCAGATATAATAAATGTTGTACATGATTTCTAATCCTTCTCAAATATGCTTATGTACATAGAGATTGTTTCACTGATTTTCCCAAATGGTCTAAGCATTCAGTGATTACCTCTCTAATTTATTTCTGTGCCAAGAATAATGAGTGGGTTAACTGCTCATGATACAGCTCTGGCTGGGGAACAGAGAGAGGAGGCTTCATCTGAATTATGGCAAATATTATGGTGTTCATTGGGAAGAAATGCCTCCACCTCACCTTCTTCCCTCTTCCTTGTAAATCTGTCAACCCTGACTGATGCCTCCAGATTACAGGGCTCTTAAAGAGAAATAATTAATTATCTTCATAATCAATTTGTCAAGGCTATTAAGGCCTATTAGTGCAGCCAGGGCCCTGATACAGTTATAGAAATGAACAGAAGTAGAGTGGAAAAAAAAAATCAATCTGTACTCTTAAGACAAGTGTACAAAAAAGGTGTTTCTTCTATCAAAGTGGTTTTGGATGCTTTCTGTGATGATTTAGGGTCTTGCTTGCTTTTTTTTTTGCTTTTTCTCTTTTTTATTTTTGCATGACCTTGGCATATAGTGTTCAGAAAGCAAAGATATGTCCAGTTGTGAAAATAGAATATGGGTACCCTGACAGAAACATTTAGAAGTAATATGAAATGTATTTGTTCACCAGTGCATGTCTAAAAAGCAGCAGTGCATGTATTTGATGTTCTGATAAATGTCAGTGTGACACAAAGCCAGGAAATAGTCACAGAGTTGATTTCAAGCTCTGTATTTGGGTCTTCAGGAGTCAAAAAACAGTCTGTTTTGAAGGCTGCCCCTTCTAATGAGGAGCTTTTGAAAAGTATGGGAAAATAAGTCTAAATGAAGTATCTGTGGAAGATCTTCTCCAAAACACTTGTTACATTTATCATGAGAAGCTGTATAAATCTCGTCAGCATCAAGCATTTTGTTGTCAATTATAATATTTACTCATTTTAAAATAATACAAGAAGTAAGAGTATTATGTGACTCATGAAATATCAAACACTTAGCAAAAATTGATTTCTCCATTTTGGAAAAAGTACTTGCTAACTAGGAAGCAAATTTTATTATGGGAAGCTGTATCTTCTATTAGACTAGAGCATAACATTGGAAATCAGCTATTCTCAGTGATCCTTGTGGGTCCCTTTCAACTCAGAATATTCTGTGCCTGTAGATACTGGACAAGCTTTGAAGCAAAGGGATCAAGGGACTGAAACCAGTCAAAGTGACTGGACTTCTCTGGTAAACTTGCTTTAATGCTTGTCCTTGCTTTACCTGCTCAGAAAACGAGAAGCAGTTCAGTCCCTAGGCTCTTGCTTTAGCACTTTTCACAAGTATTATAAACTCACACATTTAAAAAAGGATGTGACAGTTACAGTTTTTCAGTTTGCACACTGCATTGAACTGACAGATGTGTAAAGAAGAGATTTAGCTAATGAAATTGATATAATTCTGTGAAGCCTATGCTGCCTAAACCCTCAGATGAGAAATAGTCATCCAAGTGTGGGAAATACAGCATTTGCCCTTTTAGCTTTGAGCTTTGCACTGCAAATATTTTTGCTTTGAATCCTTCTGTTCAAACTCTATAGGTTTAGCTAGATTAAAGCACCATTCTGATTAGAGCCTCTTGGCTTCACTATAATATAGGTGGCATGTATGGCCCTATACAAAAGTGATGGTTTCTCTAATAATGCAGCAGGGTCAGGAAAATTTGACTGTAGATTTCTCACATTTAAAGTTGGAGTTTAAGATACACAGTTAGCTGTATATGTTTATCTTACCAATTACTAATGTTTCCTGGGTAAGTGCACAACCAGCAGCACTCAGCTGAGAGTTGAGTCCTGCCATTCCTGCACATACAACATGTGAGTTTCTCTGAAGAACTTCTGGTTTGGCAAATGTAAATCAGTTTACAGATCTACTTGCAGTATAAATGCCTAGAGAGCTGGACTGAATCTACTTAGCTGAGAGAAATAAGTGAAGTCTGGACTCCATCAGTATAAGCAGTGTGATGACTCATAAAAAATTTTTCATTTAGTACTTCACATCTGTTTGAATCTCTTGTTTACCATGTTAAACATATTCAGTATTACTCTGTGGTCAAAACTTGGTTATGTAAACCTTGAATGAAAATCTTACTTAGTTATTTCTAAAAAAATCTTGTTGAAAATGCAGGTTGCAGTGAAGGGGCCAAGTGTAAAATGCATGCATGCTTCTTGAGGGCTTTTGAGTGACTCAGTGATGACTGGTTTCACCATGTCTTTTTACAGCTAATGCTATATAAATCTCCGAACTAAAAAAATTTCTAAGAATTTCTTGCAGGTGCATTGTGAGTACTTGAAAAATGCCACGCAATTATCCAAGGAATGAAGCCAGCAATCCTGTGTCAGATGAGGTACCTCTGTAAGGCAGTAGACACCTTTAGTCCTTAGGTTCAGAAACCTGTAGCTGAGAGTTAAGTGCTTAAAGTGTAGGTAAATGCTGTGCAAGTGTAGATACATAGTCACGTTATCTTGACCAGTAAATTCAGCTTAAGTCCCCATCTGGCCACTTATTCCTGCCTCTGTGCTACATGGATAATTTCTTAATGAGTATCACTTCAGTTATCCCCATGGAGTTAGCAAGGTGCAGCTGGGAGTGACTGATGCAGTGCAAGAGCAGAAACGAGTGGCCAAGTAACAGGAGAAGCCTGTGGGGCTTTCATCGCAGTAGTGTATAATGCCCACTGATTTCATGTGCTGTGACATAGCAGAGCCTAAAAGCCAATCCATGACATGTGTTTTTCTTTCCTGACAACAACAGCTCAGGAAATAATGCGGTATCCTCCCACCCTAAGCACTTTCTGTTCTAATATTCTCTCATGTATATTGCCATCTTGAAACTGTTAGATACACTGAAAACTTTTGAACTGATTTTAAAAACTTGTAACTAGTTTTAAAAATATTACTGTTAACCACACTGTAACAGTTACAGATGAAATAGGGCATACTGCAAAACATGTTGTCCCTGAGAGCTAAATTTTGCTATTGATTGCAGATGGCTAAAATACAATATCACAGATAACCAGATGTATACTTAGTTGTTACAGACTAAAAGTAACCAAAAAGCACTGCTAACTTTAAAATGGAAAGTATGTCATGCTCAATGAATTTGTCTCGAATAGGACCTGTTGAGGGTGTAGGCTAAATTATTGAAATATGGAGGTAAAAGTCATAAAACTATGTTCTACTGTAGTGCTTTATAACATGTTTATAAATAGTGTTTTATGCAATCATGCCTCAGCCTTAATATATTTTGGAAGGATTTATAATTTGGAAGAATTTTCAAAGGGAGCCCCAATAAACCATTGCAGACCAGTGGTGACACCACTGTGCAATATAATAATCCAGTAATACATAGTTAAGAAAGCTGCAGGGGGTACAAATAAGATAAATTGAGTTTCTTACACTGACACAGAGATCTTTTTTAAGTGCTTTTTTCTTTTTTTTTTTTTTTTTTTTTGTTTTTTTTTTTTTTTTTTAGAACTGTTTTTAATATCTGGAGGTAGGAACAAGAGCAAATACTAAAATGGAAAGAGTTCATAGCCCCTTGGGCATGACCATCAGGAGCTTAATCACCTTACTTACCTCCTCTGAACCTTACTGAAGTTGCTCTTGTAAAGCAGGTGCTACTAGGACAGAGCTACCAACTAAGGTAAAGATTACACTGGAATTAAGTGGGTGTAATCTCATGTTCCCACTTCTAAGCACATAGTTAGACCCTTGACTTGATGGACTTGTGCACATGAATTTTAAAAGAATGGAGTCTTGTACCACTTGTAATAAGAAAGGTTAGAGGATAAAAATAAACTTGGCATTCTAAAAGACAAAATCTGAGTGGCAAAAAAAACCAGATTATAGTTTATAAAGTTCAGTAATTTAAGATTCTACATTTTTCCAATTATGCAATAGTCTTTCTTATATGAAGAATTAAGAAACAAATGAGCTCACGCTTTTGGAGCATTCTCTATAAATGTTTTTAGCAGTATGACAATTTTCAGTATATATTTTTGTGTTGAATGTAACAATTTTCAGTACGTATTTTCACGTTCTGTATGCAAGCAAGTAATGCGAGTAATCTCACCTTTCCAAACTACCTGGGTTGCAAAACCACACCTTTTCTCCCCCTCTTTGTTCCTCTTTATGTGTGGGGATTTTGGGGGGAGGTTTCAGAGAAAGTTTTGTCACTTTGCACCTTGTGCAAGGGTACCTGGAAAATTTCTGGGTTTGGATACAGAGTTGTTTGCCAACAAGGTAATTAAATGAATCAATTTTGTTAAGCTGTCCCTAGGCTGCCTTTCTGAAATACTTGTAAATAATGAAGCCTGTGTGTGTTCAATCTTCATTTTTATTTTCTAAAGTTTCCTGTGCAGTTAATCTTTGGTGTATGCTGCTTGTCATCTGGGCAAGCATTTTAAGAATGAACTACTAGTTGTGCTCTCTTAACAGCAAACTGTGACAATAAGAATTCTAGATCAGTGGAGCATGTGTTGGACTGTCTGCAGTATGACTGTTTATCCAGCTGGAACCACAGACTCACTGACTGTGCTCCTGCTGAAGTCTCACGGCTGTCTCTGATTATTTTAACAGTCCCCTCCCTACCAAATAAACCTGGAGAAAGTGTAACAGTTTGGAATATCTGACATTTGACACCCAGTAACAGTAACAGTGAAGCATTTTGTAAAATCAGGCTTGATTAGCTGCAGTGCATTTAAATATACAGTCCTGTTCACAAAACATCTGAGATGGGAAGTAGAATAGTTAGATAACATTTCTGTAATGAATTTCTGTAATAAGTTAGCTCTGCTACCATGAACCACAACTAAATCTCACAGATAACATTTTCTTCATCAGTGGTCTCAGATTTTGTCACTACACCTAGTTACAGATGACAATGATTCTCTTAAGACCTAGTCCAAACCAAGGAGATGAGTTTCTTTTAACCAAAGAGATTACTCTTCAGCTCTACAGTGATAAATTCTTTAGGTATTCTAAGGCTGAAAATAATATTGTGTTGCCACTGCAACTTACTTTAATTCTATTTGTACATTTCCCATTTGCTTAAAAGTTGAAGTGATATTCTGGCTGAACAGAAAAAAACTTGTGCTGTATTAAACCTAGTACTCTTTTTTAAGGTGTTAAAAAAGACATAACAATGGGTTTAAAAAGCAGGTGTTTAAGACCGGCTGAATCTCAGAATAGGTTTGGTTTATTCCCATTCTAGGCATAAGCAGCCTCTGGTGTGTACTTGAGGTGTATGCTTTAAGCTGTTAATGAGAGGTAAAGTACATGTGTTTGGGATTTTGCCTTTGTCTAACAGTTCTAATATGTGAGAGGCAAGGAGTTACTGGAAGACTATTCCCTGTATACTGATCAATTATCTGCAGTGTTTGTAGAAGAGGCACCTACAGTGATATACAGCTTTTTAAAGAGTAAGTCGATATAGGAAACAAGCTTTAACTGCGTGGAAGTGTGAGGAAGATAAGAATCATTACTAGACACCATTACTGCATTAATTTTTTCTCTAGGAACTCGATTAATCAAGACACTGAAGTTCTGTGTAATTTTAAGGACATGGATTTCCCACAGCTTTCTTTAAACCACTTTGTTATTTCTTGAGCTAGAAACAGATACTTTCTTCTCTTATGGTTTATACGGTGAATTCTGATTTTCTCTTCCCCTTTTTCCTTTGTTCCTGAAATGCTGAAGTCAGGTGGCAACAAATACAGAACATACAATATCAACTAAACTGCATGACATCACTGATAATATATAGCCATACTTGTAGCTAAGCATCCCAAAACGACCTCATAAGACAGCAAAACAGTCTGATATCTCTGAAAGATCTTATATGAATTGTTCTCTTTTTTGGAGCCACCAACACCACAGAAACCACAGGAAGCTGTCTCTGTAGTGGCTGTGGTTCTGCAGTTTCCTTCTTCCTTAACTTTAAGTAGTCAAAACATTTTTTAAAAAGTTATGTCAACACAAAGCAGAGAATAGACTTCCTGTTCTTGCAGTGTAATGTGCCCTCAGTTAGGAAGATGGATTCACACATCTGACTATCCTTCTGTATCCTTTGAATCAGTTTAGGGTTATGGTTTGAACTGTACTTGTTAAATAATAGTTTTATTTTTATGTTTTCTACCAAGAAAATATTACTGTTTTTAGACATTTCCCAGTGTTATTTAAAGAATGAGTCAAGCGCTTGCTTTTCTTCAGCATTTGACTTTTGAGACAATCTTCTCTCTAAAAATGGGGAAGCCATACTGTTTTCAGGACCTATAATGGTAGCATCAGGAATGTGTTTTAAAATTCAGATCCTTCAGCTAACAGATGGGACTTGGTATATATCTGTATCTGACTGAACACACTATATATATATAGGGCATATATATGCATAAACACTAACGGGTATCTCTCTTGCTATATATCTATATATATCAGACCCAGCCAGCATGGGTTTAGGAGGGGCAAGTCCTGTCTGACCAACCTGATCTCCTTTTATGATCAGGTGACCCACCTGGTGGATGAGGGGAAGGCTGTGGATGTAGCCTATCTAGACTTCAGCAAAGCCTTTGACACTGTCTCCAATAATATACTCCTGGAAAAGCTGGTAGCCCATGGCTTGGACAAGTGTTCTCTCTGCTGGGTTAAGAGCTGGCTGGATGGCTGGACCCAGAGAGTGCTGGTGAATGGGGCTGCATCCAGCTGGTGGCCGGTCACTAGTGGTGTCCCCCAAGGGTCAGTCTTGGGCCCAGTCCTGTTTAACATCTTTATTGATGATTTAGATGAGGGGAATGAGACCATCATCAGCAAATTTGCTGATGACACCAAGCTGGGAGGGAGTGTCCACCTGCTGGAAGGCAGGAGGGCTCTGCGGAGGGATCTGGATAGGCTGGAGAGATGGGCTGATTCCAACGGGATGAAGTTCAATAAGGCCAAGTGCGGGGTCCTGCCTTTTGTCCACAACAGCCCCATGCAGCGCCACAGACTGGGGACAGAGTGGCTGGAGACGGGCCAGGCACAAAGGGACCTGGGGGTACTGACTGATTGACAGGAAGCTCAACATGAGCCAACAGTGTGCCCAGGTGGCCAAGAAGGCCAATGGTATCCTGGCCTGTATCAAAAATAGTGTGACCAACAGGACAAGGGAAGTGATCCTTCCCCTGTACTCTGCATTGGTGAGGCCAAGCCTTGAGTATTGTGTTCAGTTCTGGGCCCCTCAGATCAGGAAAGATATTGAGGTGCTGGAGCAGGTCCAGAGAAGAGCAATGAGGCTGGTGAAGGGACTTAAGCACAGGTCCTATGGGGAGAGGCTGAGGGAGCTGGGGTTGTTTAGTCTGGAGAAGGGAAGGCTTAGAGGTGACCTCATCACCCTCTACAACTCCCTGAAAGGAGGTTATAGCCAGGTGGGGTTGCTCTCTTCTCCCAGCATCCAGCAATAGGACAAGGGGGCATGGGCTTAAGCTCTGCCAGGGGAAATTTAGGTTGGATATTAGAAAGAAATTCTTTACAGAGAGAGTAATCAGGCATTGGAATGGCCTGCCCAGAGAGGTGGTGGATTCACCATCCCTGGAGGTTTTTAAACTGTGATTGGACATGGTTACTAGATCAGTGCCATGATCTAGTAAACAGAATGGTGTTGGATCAAGGGTTGGACTCGATGATCTCAGAGGTCTTTTCCAATTCAATCGATTCTATGATTCTGTGAGTCTATGATTTTGTATATGTCTATATAGAGAGACAACTGCTGTTTCCTTAAAGCTTTTTAATGGGAATACATGAATACACTGGAATCCAAACAGTCTTAACAAAATACGATATGCTCTTTCAGATGTTTATTTTGTAATACTTTACCAAGACATTTCTAAAAAAATGTTAAATTGGAATATAATTCTAGGTTACTTTCACTTAAGATAATAATTTCATGTTGACTTGACTAACATTTGATTTGGCATTTTCAGTGCTGTTGATAGTAGGTTTGCTTGTTAGCAATTTATTAATGAAGAGATGAAAAAATTCTCCTGAAGGAAGAATTTCAAATAGGAACATGGTCCTGCTATTGCTGTGTATAAAAACAAGCAAAAACATTCATTAAAAATAATTTGCATCTACTAACAAATACATGCCTTTTACCAGTGTTATTAGAATAAGATTGCATTTCTAGGTCCTCTAATTTATATCAAGAGTAGAGCTGGATTTTAAAGAACCGTTGGAAGGAAAGAGAAGGGAGATGGGAAGGGAGGGAAGGAAAGGAAGGAACAAATAATAAAAAATAAAAGCAAAAAAAAGAAAAAAATTGAGAGCAAAGAAAGGAGGGGATGGCAGGGGAGGGCAGGGCAGGGGAGGGCAGGGGAGGGAAGGGAAGGGAAGGGACGGGAAGGGAAGGGAAGGGACGGGAAGGGAAG
>JAWWEW010000017.1:15618917-15706149 GCA_035583185.1 Anabacerthia variegaticeps
CGCACCGCGCCCTGCGGCCCGGCCCGGCCCGGCGCGCCCGGCACACCGCGCTTTTATCAAACTTGAGCCTCCGCTCCCCTTCCTCTGTCTTAATCTCTCCCTCCTCCCCCGTCCCCGCCCCTTCCTCGCTGCCCTCCTCTTCCTCCTCCCCCCCGCGCCCTGGGATGTTTATTCGGGCGGCTGCGTGAGGCGCGGGTGGCGGTGCCGAGTTTCTCTCCCCCGGCCTGAGGAGTTGCAGGCGCGCACACGCTCGCCCGGCTCCGGGGGAGAGGAGGAGACAAAATGTCTGCCAGGGCCGCGGCGGCTCCCTCGAAGGTAAGGCTCGGGCCCGGCGCTCGCCTCCCCTCCATCCCCGCGGTGCCCCCACCGCGGATTTCCCCTCGCCCCGCCGGCCGCGGCTCGTCGCCGAGTGGGCGGGCAGTGAGGGCGGCACACTGAGGGGCTGGCCGAGGCGGGCCGGAGCCCCCCGGCCGCTCCGCTGTCCCCGTCGGGCCGCCCTGCCGCGGGCCGGGCCGGGCCCGTGCCCACCTGTTGGCTGTGCGGGCTCGGGGGCCGCGGGCGGGAGGGCTCCGGAGCCCGGCCCTGCCCCGCGGAGAAGCCTCGCGCTCCCGCTGGGGCGCTGGCCATACCTTTTTGTTCCAGACTGGAGCTGGGTAGCAATTAAGGAAGGTTCAACCGGGAGAGTCCAGTACTACAGGATTTTTCTGTGGCTGCTGAATCAGTCGGGGAGGATTGTTGCTGACATACGGTAAACAGCTTTAGGGTGGCAGTAATCCGTCAGAAACTTGTGCGGGCCCTCCACCTGACCCGTAGGTGTTGGCGGTGCAGGTGCACCGTGCGGGGTGTGTACTCTGACCTGCCCCGGCACAGCCGTGAGTAATGCCCAGCGGCCCCGAGGGGAGGGGTGGAGTTTGAGCGCTCAACAGGTTATTTCTCCTGCGTGTAAAATTAAAGGCTTGCTTTGAAACTAGCTTGAATTTGAATTTCGAACTAATTTTTAGCTTGTGGCGCCTGAGTAGCTGCTGTGGCTTCAGTGCGACAAGTTGCCGTCGTGTGTTAGCGGTGTTGCCGGAGCTCGGCTTGGTGGTGTTTGCTTTCGGGTGAAACTATGCGGTTTCGGTCTGATGTCACTTCCCGGGATGCACGGATTCAGAAGCGGTGTTCTCCAGGCTGAAGCAAAACGCGCAGCTTACCGCATTGCTACTGAAAAACTTAAGTAATTGAGGCACTAAGTAACAAGAGAATTTACTATAGTTGTAAGATACTGTATTGCTGGCGATCTTACCAATCCTGAAGTCTTACTTTGGAGGCGTTTTCTAGGCAACCTCAGCTCCTAGAGTGGAATTTAAAAAATTTAAATGCTCGTGTGGACCTACTGAGTTTCATGCCTCTTCTAAGTATGCTTCCAGGGATACTTTATTAGGTTTTAACATATATGTGCACACACTTCAACAGTATATATGATGGCAGTAGTAGCTTAATTTGAGTAGTATTTCACACTAGTGGTATTGCCTAGCTACAGAGACAAAACTTACTTTTTAAACCATGTTCAAATGCATTTGTATTAACAACAAATAGGAGTTGGAGGTAAATGTTGTCTTGAATGGTATTGTGCTAGAGTTTTGGTATGCAAGGGATTGTGAGAAATGACATCAACTTAAATTTTGCAGATTTTTTAAATTTATTTTTTAAATTAAAGTGTAAAGTTCTCATTTCCAATTCAAAATGCTCTCCTAAAATACAGCTCTTTTGTGAGGCTGTGGACAAATACTGCCTTTTATGCATGCATGCACTGTCTTAAAAGTTTTTTTCTATTTTTAAATACAGAAGTAGTATCTGTTTTTATTGTAGACTGGTGTACGGGCTGGTGTAAATTCAGAGTTATTGGAAACTCTTCCTGCTCATGGTCATATCACATTGGCCCTTTGCCTACATGTATACAGTATCAGCCAAACTAATTATACTGCAAGGTGTGTTAATTTAAGAATGTTGCAAATATGGTCTCACTTTGATTTAACTCTTTGCTGGTATGCTTTCAGGTTTATAGAAGGCATGTATTTGAAACAGAATATCTGTCTCAGAAAAAAAAAATTAATTTTGTAAGTCTTGTAGCTTTGTCAGTGTAAATTCTTAGTATAACTGTAATACCTTTTTATCAAAATTATTTCTTTTTCATCTTGTTCACAGAAGTGGCTTTAGAGATTAGAATCTGATGCATATAGTTGATATGAATTTCCTTGTCAAAAAAGAAATGCTTTGAGTAGATGGATAGCGTTATTTGTACTTCAGGCCATTAGTTTAGGGTTAGGGTTAAAAGATGTCCATTAAAAGATGTAGATGGGAAGATTAAAAATATTCTTGAAATATTAGAGTATTGGAGGATGTCTGTGCTCAAGTTTCAGATCTTGCTTCTTTCAGTCAGCCCTTTGGATGTTGTATCTGGTTACTCATTTTTGGGGTTGTAATGCATTAAAAAAAGCCTCTGTGAATGATCTTCTCTTAATAGTTACTTAATATACTTTTGAGCCTCGAGTCCATGTGTACATTTATCTTGACACACTTGATCTGATGAAAAAAAAAGTATTAGCTGAATAATTTGTATTTGTACATGAGGGAATCTTGGCTGCTGTGATTGATTGTGTTGTGCCCTATTATCAACAGTCTTTAACAGTTTTTCACTGCCCTTCAGTTTTGATTACTTAGCTTTTTCCCAGCTATGCTGTAAAGAATGTGGTTTTATTACGGTGTTATGTGCCTGTTGTGGCTGTTGGTAGTATACAATAGAAAATGGTGAGAGAAATGAAGTCTTGCTTACAGTCTAATCTGGTCATGGCTGTTATTGCAAAATGTAAGGGGCCTAATCTCCTCTGATGTGTTTTTGAACAATGCTGATGGATGCTATGGGAATGACTGTGTCAGGGTCTTAGTAATGGCATGTGAAGCTTTCTACCTTTAAGCTGGGTGTCAAATATAGTCCACATTTGAGAAAAGAAAAAAAAAAAAACAAACAAACAAAAAAACTCCAAGCAAACCAAAACAGAAAGCTTTTAAATAGTAAACGTGGGGACAGGACTTAAGAATTTCTGAGCCCTTTTGAATGCAGAACCTGAGTTCTGGAGACTTCCTTCTAGTTTTAAATACATTCATGAAGAATATTTTCCCGTCTTTCACTTCAGTCCTGTAATTAATTGAATTTTGGTTATTCTAACTGGTTTTCTAGCTCCAGGAATGTATCTGTTAACTACACCTTGCATCAGAAGTTGAGAACATGATCATGTTAATGGTTCAAGACATGCTGATTGCGAGGACTCTTTGGTTTCCTGTTTTGGAGGGAATGACCTATGGTTTTCATAAATGGGGATTAGTATTCTACCCAAAATCTTACCTGGAGACAGGAATGTATTTATTTCTTGTAGAGGATGTATATGTGGGCTTTTAAAGTGTTTTTTAGTGTAATTGGTGAGATAACTGAGTTTGGAACAGGATTTTGTTTTTCGCATGTAAGTCTGTACATGAACATTGTAAAGTTAGATCAGTTCTCCAGTTGTTGGTGAGATTCTTCAACTGTAAAAACAAATAAATAGAAAATGCATATGGGAAAGTGACTGAGAATTTGGTTTAACTTAAGAATATACCTCCTATTTGGAAAAAAGATCCTTTCAAATGACTGCATTGAGTTTTGATAGTATTTCCATAAGTTTTATTTTTGCTTTAGGAAATACTAGTTTTAATATTTTGGGGGGTTTTGTTTTGTTTTTCAAAGAAGAAATTATATGGATAAATTGTATTTTGGGTTTGGATTTTCTTAAATTCATTGTTACAACTGTCAGCAACTTCAGCTACCAGATGATATGTTAGGTGCATTTTTCAGTATGAATTTGGTTGCAGTGTGAAAAGAGCCACAAGCTCCACGCTCTATGGGGTCATTATAAAGTGTGTTCTGTGAGTTTGCACATGGAGGTTCAACGTGCACCATAATGATTACTGTAACATAAACAGAGCTTGAAATCTGACTGTGCCTGGCAACTGGTTCCACCTTTATAGCGTGGAAAATCAGTCAGACCTTATCACTGACCAGGTAGATAACCTTAGTGTCAAGGAAAACATCTAGAAACAGGTTATTGTACATCATAGGTATTTAATGTGCACATTGCACTTCTACTTACATTCTATGAGAAGAGTTACTATGCAGAAAAAAGCTCAAAACGTGATATTTTAAATGAGTGCTTGAAGTCAAAAGTGGTCATTGTCTGTGTTGGCACTGCAATGTACCACTGTTGTCAAAACCTGGGTACTCATGAAAATACTTGTTATTAAGTCTTCAGCATAAGGTACTGAGTTTGGAACAGAGCTGTAACTAGGGAACTGCTCAAGCTCTGAATCATGCTAAATATTTTGGGTTTATTACTTGAAATGCTGTACAAAAGTATTGTCTATCTCAGGTCACAGCACTTGTCCAAAGGCATTGTATCCAGGCTGGTGGAGTTCTGACCAAGGACCTGAGTGTTCACCCATTTGGTAGGGGCCATACCAATAAATCTGCAGTGTGAAATAGGATCCTCTCTTCTGTTTTGTTCTTCTGTCCTCTATAGACGAAAGGCCATGTCTTGTCTACACCAGAGTGGCAGGAAAAATCTGATTACAGTCACAGTGTGGGGAGAGTAAAGCTATGTGCCTGTCCATGTCAAAATTAATGATTCCAATGTTTGGTTTAGAACACTGTGTTAAATTTCATGTGTCTGTTTGACTTTAAGGATAGTATTTGAAGCAAAGGGTTATTAACAAAGTTTTTGTTACAGGTTAAGAAAGATATTCGTCATTTGTATACCCCAAATTTTTTCATGTTATTATGGTATAAATACAATGAAAATTAATATCAAACTATGCTCAGTGTTTTCTCAGGCAAATATATCGCTAATGACTTCTTCACTGAATGTACTGATTAAGCAAACAGCCGCAGGGAAGTCTTAAAATGAATTCCATGATTCTGTGCAGTGTATTCATGCTGAGTCCAAAAAGTCCTGAAATGAAAACATTGTCTTGTCCTATAATTATGCTGTTTTAGGGACTGATTATTCAAATACGCACTCTACACTCATAAACAGTAGAGATGCTTGTGTTTCAAGTGGCTGTGACATATTCAGTGAAGGATCTGAGAAGATGGAGGGTCACGTTCAGCTGACTGCTGTAAGGTCCAGCGTGGGTCCCTCGGATCCTGCAGAGTTACAAGCGCTGCTGAGGCCACAAGTGTGGTGACTTGTCCAGGGACAGTGGTGTCTGCTTGCTTATCCATGAGATTTTCCTGCTATGTTATATCCTTAGATAACTCCTTAAGCCCCAAGCCTTGTGGACTGTTCAAGTTATGTAGATCGACTACTGCATGGTTGGAGGACTGCCCCAGTATGTGCAAGACTGGGTGCTTGGCTTATGTTTACTATTCCTAACTCTGTAGGATCTTCAGTAGCTCCTTAGGGTTCTTTTCTGCATACACTCATCAGGATTTACATGGACACTTGAAGAAAATAACTGTATTGTTGGTGCTAAAAATTTAAATATTGGCTGTACGTTAAAATAGTATTTATTTTCTCAAGAGTATTTGGTAATCTCTAATAGGATTCTTGTTTCCTAATCCATTATAAACAGATGTTCTTCCCTTTTGTGGTGGGGGAGGGCAACCTAAATTCAGTAAGATGATAACAGTAGGGAGTGTTGTGTTGGAGAAGTTCACGTTCTTCGGAGAAGTGGGCAAATCTACTGTGACTTTCTTTTGGTCTGTATAGCTCATCATAGGGTGTTTGGTTAATTTTCCGTAGCAGAGAAAGCAATAACAGAACTTGGTATGGCTCTTGATTGTCTTTTTGTCTCTCCACCCCCACATATGCAAAGTACTCATATGCTGAAAATAGAAATTGAGGAAAAGTAGGCAGTTTCTTTGATTTGTAGTTCCAAGGCTTTTCCCACTAAGTACTGCACTAAAGAACAGTCTTCTGTCTTCCTCACCACTGCCTTTTACATTTGAGTTCTTCTTAGGAACTTAATTATAAAATATTCCCCCCACCCCTCCTAAACAGTCAGTAATTAGTTTTCAACTCATGATCCTCTGGGATTGTATAAGCAGTTCCTTGCCTAGTTTGAATTGTGTCCAGTAACAGTGTCTTCCCCTCTGCCCCACTGGGTCAGCAATCGCTTTAACAGATGGCCCCCTTTTATGTATCCAGCTTAAAATTTTGCTTGTAAATACTAAATGGACCTCTTCCAGCTATTTACACTCTGGGCTGGTGTCTGTTTCTTAGGGTGTACCCAGATGGGACATAGAGTGAGTAAGATGTTTAGAGACTTGTTAGTACACTTCAGAGCTTATGGTCAAGTTTTTGAACAGTGCTCCTGAAGAAGAGTTGATGAGGCTGGAATAGCATCTATTGCCCTTTCCTACAAACCTTGCTGGTTGTTTTCTCTACACTACAGCCACTACAAGTGATGCTCCTGCTGCAGCATTAGTGACTCAGTTATATTAATCATGAAGTTCAATAACACAAAAATTACTAAGAAGTGACTGGAGGCTGAAGAGACGCTGCTCAGTTTTTTTAAGCACAGTTAATTAAAAAGAAGTAATAACCTTATATTATAACTAGAAGCAGTAGCTTAATGAAACAGGACAGATTGTGAAATTTGAACAATGATGTCAGTTTTTCTATTACTTAAATTACAGCAGTGGTGACATGAATTTGCAAAAAGATTGACCTGACACACATTGCTATAAATGTATAAAAACATTTAAAAGTCTTGAAGAAAAAAAAAAGTAAAAAACCCAAAGGGGAGTATATGAGCATAGTTGGCTTTCAGCTTTATTGAAAATTTAATAGGTGTAAATTATGTAATCTCAACATTCATTGGTTCTAGTAGAAAGTAACAGTGGGAATGGATGTAACTGTAAAACTCCAGAAGTAACTTTGAGGTGCTACTTGACAATGTGGTGTCAAATGATTAGTCAATTTTAAGTCATATGGGATCAGGATAGTACCTGGGACTAACTATGCCAAGTATTGTTTATCTGAACAAATTCCAAGACTCATAATAAATATGTAATTCATGTTCATTTTAGAAGACTGGCTTGCCCACAATGAAATCTAGAAGAAGGCCAGATCATGTTAACCCTCTTAGCACAGGATGCTTGTTTAAATATGTTTTAGTCTCACTTAACCCAGCATTTCTCTTACATGTTATTTGGAAAAAATTGTTCTTTTGCCCAAGAATGCCTCTGCATGAATTAGGTTTCCAGCATAATGTTAGGTGAAAAAGGTACGGGCTTTCCTTATAAACCCGGACTCCCTGAAATAGTTTTTCCAGTGGGTATTATGATCTTGAAGCCAAGCTTGAAGGCATGGCTTTCTTACAAAAGAACTTGTGTTTCCTTCAAAATTGAAATTATATTATGGAAAGTGATTGGCCATTGCATACAGGATAAACCTCTCTGTTAATAATCCAGCTATGCAGGAATGGAAATTCCTGGAGGGTAATCTCATCTGAGAGAACTAAATGGACGTGCATTTTGATTGGGTTTTGCACTCTGTGGGTCATGTAGGCTGGATTAATGCTCCTAAAACAGGGAGCCTTTAGCTAAGGAATACAAGAAAGGTATACAGGTTTATAAAAACCATGTTCATGGCTTGAACCAAGAACATGTTTCATCTGAATCAGATACAGTGCTGTAGTGTGGTTGCCTATTTTTTCCAATTCTCCTCATGTAGTTTATTGTAGTTTGTTTGTTGTTGATGGTTGGATGGTAAATCTGTCCTAGAACTGCCCAGGAAACTGCTGAGTTTCAAATTAGGGGATCTATTGAATACCTTGTCAGTATGCAACTCTGAATATTTAGCCCATTATATTTGTCTTAGAGCTGCTGAATATTGTATTTTAACATTACTTTGGTGCAGTAGTACCAGTTAGATTGAAAAACACCCATTTGTAGTTTGATTTCATAGCTGCCTAGCCTGCATGTTAAGATGAATTTTGGGGATGGAAATTGAAACATTAAGTATATGTTTGATTTTTGGTTTTGAAGAACTCTGTTAGTTTTTGAGGGTATACAAAGTCAGAGATGATTCATGTGAGATAACCCAATCCAGTGTAAAAAGGCTTTCTTACTTGTGTTTATCTTCAATCAGTAAATGTTTCTTTATCTTGGGAAAATACGTAAGCAACAGTAAGAAGCCAGTGTTAGAGAGTTGCTGACATCATTCCTCCTTTGGAATGACCAATGTTGTTGTGTTTTTTGGTTTTGTAGTTTTTTTTATTATGAGGGCACCTTTTAAGTGTATAGTTACTAATGGTAGGAATATCTTTTTGCCTGTAAACTTAGTTTGGTTTACAATGAGATTTGCGTTTCACAGTTCAAGTTGTACTAGCATCATAAACAGGCAGCAGATGCCTTTTAAACTTGAATGTGATGCTTCTGCAGTGTGCCTTTTGCTAGCCTGAACTTCTGACTGCATGTGCTATCTCCATTTAAAAAAATGATCAACCATGCCTTAAGTAGTTACTGAAATAAAAATACTTAAACTGAAAGCAAGCAGAGAAATATTGCATAGGCATTTTTTCCCTTTTCTGTGAGCGAAATAAAATTAAGAATTTTTACCATGTTCATTGTATTTGTCCTTGGTTTTACTCTGTCCTGTGTGAATGATGAATGCTTGAGTTCACTAGATTTAGTAGTGGTACAGCGGCAGGGGAAGCAAATAATCTTCGGAGCAGCAAGTGTTGCACAGGATAGGGTGAAGTAGACTGTGGTGAGTGCCATGCCTGTTCCCTGAGCCCTGGGGCCAGGGTGGGCTGTATGTGCTATGGGACAGCACAGAAGCATGTGAATCAGATAGTGGGTTGAAATAGTTCGGCTCTTCCTGATTAGGCTGTTGGCAACTGAACACTGTATTTTTAATCTGGTGAGGTAGATTGACTGAAGGATCCAATTTTTTCTTTTATATTTGTAGAAAAATCTGTTGATAAAGTCAATGACCAGCCTTGCTTTGCTGTGAGGAAATTGCTTAGGATGTTTATAGCTGGCAGTAATAATTTTTCTTTGATAGAAAGTACCATTTTTCAAAGCAAACTAAACCCTTAGTATGAAATTGCGTTATCCTTTGTCTACCTTTTAACTTCCAGAATAGGGCATTTGACTTTATTCAGGAGCAGTTGCAGTCTCATTGTATTTAAAAATCAGCTTTATAGAAAACAACTTGAAACATTTTGAAGCACCTATTAGAGAAATAGAAAACCCCTCAAAGATATTTATACTTGACAAACTACCATACAAAACTTATTAAGTAGTTTTCCCTGTATCAGAGCAGACATTTTCATGTTTTAATGTTCCCTTTTTTTTTGTTTTTTTTTTTAATTGTTACGTTAGTCTGTATTTTCTGGATATACTTACCGTGTACAGGTTAGCATGTAGCCTACCAAAACATAATACTTAAAATCTGTCTCTACTGTCCTAGCCCTTCAAGCAATGTAATTACGTTGCTTCCAAGCGATAAGCCGAGGCAATTTACAGATTACTGGAATGTTTGAAAACACTGACCTTTCAGGTCACTCGGAGCACTCCTATTATGCAGAGATTGCTGTGGCACTGTTGTAATGTGCTGGCCTGTCACATGCTGACTAACTTGCAGAAAGCTTTGATGCAGCTGTTTTAAAAATGCTTTTGCTGACTGATAGGCACTTAGGCTACTGCCTGTGGACAAGGCTAGCTCTCATTCTGTGCTTTTAGCCCCCATTTTCTATAACAACATTTCTTCCCTGCTGTCTGCACGTACAGTTCTTATCTGGGCCCAGATGTTGACTTGTCTCCATTTAAATTGTATTCGTGTTAATTTTCACTTCAAAAATAGTCGTGTGTGTGAAAGGTTTGGTTTGTATGATTTATTCTACTGCAAACTAGCAGCTTTAAACAGTTCCTGTGGTGGCTTTAAAGAATGGTTGGATTAGGGAGAAGAAAGCGTATGTGATTGGGCAGAGCAGGGGAGGGAAGGGATTAAAAAAACAATGGTCCTTTATTGATGATGACTGATAACAGTGAAAAGTAGTTTACTGCCATGTAGCATATATTGTATAGGTGTTTGAACTTTAATGTCTTTTCTTGAATTGGTGTGAAGAATGGGAAGAATTTCACAAGTAAATGTTTGTTTTTACTGCCTGATGCTTAATGGGTATCAAAGCTAGTAACTATGCCAGTACCACCTTCTACAGGACTAGAACATGAATAAAGATTAGACTGACTTGATTTTTTTGTTTACTGTCTTTACTTTTATTTAGTTTCATTAATAGTTGTTAGATCGGGTAGTACCTGAATTGCAGGGATCAGGGGAAGAGGAGAAATAAGTCCAAGTATAAAATCTTCAATTCCAGTAGTCTGAAAAGACTGTTGCAAGAATAAACTGTTTTTTTCTTTCCAAAGACACAGAAAATCCATATTCTCACTGAAAATAAGGTGCTGGATGTTTGGGGGAAATGAATGTCTAATCTACGGAAGTCTCTAAGTAAGAAGCACAATAGCCCATTACCTATGAAGGGCAAGTTTAGCAATTTACAATTTAGCCTTTGTTTTCAGGGAATGTGTTTATATTTAATCTATTCTATTGGTTGCCTGTACCTCAGATTCTCAGCCTGGCTGAGTTCAGTGTGTTTAGATCAGAAGCTAAGCATCTCTGTTCTGTTCTGCTGAGAGGTGGAAAACAAAGCAGTAATATCTGATTGTTTTTGTCTATATGTGTCATGTATAACATTTTTAATAAGTCTAACACTGAGCTTCTGTTGTGCAGCATGGCATCATTGTCTTCTTGTTTGGGGGGATTGTGACTACAGGTGTTCACCTGTTTACTGCAATTCCAGAAACTGCAAAATATGCACAACCTAAAATCTCTTGAACCAGTAGTGTATATTCAGGAATAAGCAGCTGGTGTACTTATAATTGCCTTTGCTGTTTGATTACATCGTATACAGTGACAGTGCACTAAAATATAAATTTCAAGTTGTAGAAGAATGTAGTATATTTTTCCCACTATAGCAATGCAGTGAAGAGAATAGAATGAGTGATAATTTTACAGCAGGAACCCAACTAACTAATTACATAGTGAGTATTTTCTTATTCTTCGGATATAAAGTCTGCAATACTTGTAGTGATTGTTAGGACAAAAAAATTTTATTTTCATTTATATTCAAATGATCTTTTTTGTAGTCGCACCTTAAATTCCATAGAAGAAAAAAATTGCCACAGCTCAATTCAAAATGTGTTAATCTAAATCAAATCAAATGGCACAGAGAGGTAAAAAAGATGCATTGCTTATACATGCTGATAATGTTGCAGTGTCTTTTAGAGGATTAAATTTCAGAAATTACTTCTGAAGGTGAATCTACAAAAATCAGTGGAAAAGATGCGACTAATCAATACATTGATACAAGTACACATTTAGATATTGTCACTGCACTTAAATTTCTAACAATTCATTAGAAATTACATGATTATGAAGGTGCTGTTATCAGTCAAGCTTTGAAAGCATTCTGACAGTAAGTTTTCTCTTGCTGTTCAATTCTGGCTTTACTGATAAAACTGTGCTAGAGTTGTCTTTGCTGGAACTACTCTTTCATGTCTCATCATCTTTCTGATCAGCTTTTTCACTGTTTTTATCCTCCCCTATTTAGTCTTCAGGACTTTTTTTTTCTTGAGAATATTCTGGATTGAATGGTTTGTGTGCAGACTGGCCTCTTGATAGGTTTTTCCTTTGAACTGACTCATCAAATAGGTTTGCCTGGTGTACTAAAGCTAAACTCTTGAGGTTTGTTACTCATTCCGGGAGGTGTTCCTCTGAAAGAACTAAGGCTTGCTGAATTTGCAGGTTTGTTGCTTTCTTCTCCTTCTACCACCCCCAGTATCTGGTTCTTGTTGACATGTAAGTTGATAGTTTTTCAGGGCAACAGTTGAATGAACTAGCTGTAACCTGGGATAAACAGGTCATTTGCCAAAATTATCAGGTATTTCAACTGGTAATCAAGAGTTTACCCAGTTTCTTCTCCAGCTAGTTGGATAAAGAGCTAGAATGTAATTTATACTTTTCCATTTCAAAAAATGTGCTGAGTAAAAGAGGCATCTGCCCATTAAGCACAGATGAGAGACACTTGCTAAGAGGTGGATTTGATGGCTAGCATCTTTCAGTAGGTATGTATAGACTTCTATTTTTAGTTCTCTGTTCAGAGTTCCTCTTCTGAAATACTCTACATGATTTGTCGTCTCCACCATAGCTTGGCTGGAAATCAAGGATTAATCCTGATGAAATGATTATGACTTAGGAAGAAAGAGCAGTTTCTCATAAGTCTGTCTCCTGAACATGTAGTGTCTCTGCTTTTATTGCTGCATAGTTGATTCTTACTTCAAAGTTGAATTGAAGTCATAATATCTACTATTTCACTATGGACACCTCTTGATGTAGTGATTAGTTTGGGATTCTTCACTCTGTCTTATCTTGCAAAATCAGAATGCTGTACTTAAACGCAGAAACAAAAAAATTAATTATGTTCATAAAAGGTGTCAAACTGACTGTGTCTGTGTTAGGTACTTAGGGCTGAGAATTACGGTAGCCAGACAGGCCTGTACAGACAGGGAGATCACCAGTATTTTAACTGTAATGACAATTCTAAAAATGCCTTGACATTCTTCTGCTATTCAACCTGCCAATAGAAAGCTTTTGGTGTTACTTACAGTGCAGATATGCCTACATTTTCATTGTCAGACATTCTTGATGTATTTACTTGGGTTTACTTGTAGCTTTCTTTAATATCTCAGTAATTTTTATTTTTCTTTGTGAGAGCATGTAGAGTGTACAAACTTTCTTCTTCCTCCTCTCAATTTTGAAAGGAAGTCTATGAAAGTAACTTAAGCTCATTTAAGTAAGAACATTCTTTTGGTAAGTGTTCTGACTTGGAATGGAGTAGAACTAATTTTTTTGGTGGTGGGGAGGAGAGCCCCTTAAATGTCTTATGGAACAAATGTAAAGTGAATGCGCTAAAAAATAAAAATGCTTAGCAATTCAGTCAACTTTACCATTCTGTCAGACTTGTTTAGGCTGAGTTCCAGTACAAACTACAGATACTACAATTGTGTGTGTTTTGAAGCTTATCATTTGCTTGTGTGAGAAACTCAGATCTCATCTTGGAAAATGCGTGTACCCAGAGCTAGTATCAGTAGCAAAAAGAAAGCCTAATAATATAGTTGTATTGTGCCCTAAAACTAAAGAAAACCTAAGTAAACCTAAAATACTGCTTTTGAAAATTATTTCACAGTAATACTGATGTTTTCATTTAATTGTACTGATGCAGTGATGTGTACTATGTAGGTTTGTGGGACTGTAGGTTATTGTAAATGATGATGATCTATCCTCTACCTGATGCTTTGCAACAGCATTTCCTCCAGTTTGGAGAAGCTGTTGCAGAAACTTCGCAATTCTGCAACGTATTGCCATTGGCTCAATATTTGTCTGTTAAATATCAATAATCTTTACTAGTGTTTTGATAAAGCTTGTGCTGTCTTTGATCTTTTGAGAATAAGCATGGCTTGGGAGCACTGACTCCTAAGTTGACAGGGCACTGTCAAGAAAAAATGTTACCACATGATAAGTGCAAGCTGGTTGTTGATACATGCTCATGGAACCGCAATGCGTTCAATTTATCATGTATTTGTCAGGATTGGGCAGCTAAAATACATCCTTAGTTTGGTGTGTAGTTGCAAGATGTAAAGCAGAGCTGGAATGGGAAAAGAGCTTTTAACTACTTTTATTCTTTTTTGTATCACCTTGAAATAATTTCAAGTTCCTTAAGAAAAGATCATGAAGCAATCCTAAAAATATGTTGCTGATTTATCCCAGGCCCAGAAAAACCATGTGTTGTCACAAGACTGGCCTTCTGCATCCTTTACTTGCAGGTACCGATACACGCCTGATGGTTGGGCTGCTGGTGGTGGGAACATCCAAGGGCAGGAGTGTGGTACAAGTGAAGTTCTGCTCTTGAAAGAACTGAAATTAATCAGTGACATTAAATTACATTATGTTTTGATGTGCACCTTACCATTCAAGGGTCAAGCTGTTGACTTAAGTAGGACAAGAGTGTGGAAGCCCTTCTGCTGTTGATCTCCTTTTTATTTTTTTTGTGGAACAGATTGGACCTAATATGCAGCAATGTGAAATACTTGCAGAGGGAGAAAATACAACCAAGTGGGATTTTTGTTACCTTTCTTCCTTTCTTCTTTTTGAACTTTGCACTCTTCAGGTGAATTTGTTCTCTTCTGTCAATTAAAGCCTTAACTTTCTTTAGAATGTGAAGCTTGAAGGGATAAGGTAACAGATGGGGCAAGACTTAAACTTCTACACTAGTTATTTCCCCTGGTATGTAACCTTTTTGTTATTTTCTTAGAATTTACTGCATTCAAATGTTGAAGTTCAATAGACCTGCTTTCTGTAGTGGAAGGAGTCCTGGAGTAATACAGGTGTGAGGTAAAGGTTGTATAACCTGAGTACATCTTCAGTTTGCCAACTGGGGCGTCAGGTTATAGTTTT
Source organism: Anabacerthia variegaticeps (assembly GCA_035583185.1). Lineage (NCBI taxonomy): Eukaryota > Metazoa > Chordata > Aves > Passeriformes > Furnariidae > Anabacerthia > Anabacerthia variegaticeps. The sequence goes on from JAWWEW010000017.1 coordinate 15,633,515, forward strand.
GCAGTTTTCAAGGGTGTTTTTAAGTTAAAGTGTAATCAGAACAACTTTCAAAACTGGAGAATTTTGCTCTTCAAGGGCTTTGGGTTTGCCAAGTCTCTGTTTTTAAATACAGTTCCAGGTAGGTAGAAGATGCAGTTCTCTAGAAACATGTTTTAAAATAGCCTTGATCATTTCTGCCTGCATAGTGTTCTCACTTGCTTGGGAATATGCATTCCAGAGTGGTGATGAATGGACATGGTGCAATTTTGATCAATAATATAATCCTGTATCATTGATATACTTGAAATTGTGGGAATAGAAGTTATGTGGTTAAAGCTGCTGGTGAGGCAATTTGTTCCACTGAAATGAGTTTATTTTTACTTGCTGATCTAAACACAAAAATAGGTTTGTGACTGTTTTTAAGGTTAACCTTTGGCTTTCTGTGTATGGCTTCTTTTTTTCTTCGTGGTTGTGTTTTTAGTTATACTTGAGCTTTTTTATCACCATAAAACTCAACTGGGGAAGTAGAAGGTCAAATGGAAACGGCAAAAGAAAGGCCTTGAAGCTATTTGGTCTGAAAGATTCTCAGTTTTGGTAATTAAAGCTTTTTAAACTTGCATTCTGAGTTTTATGTAAAATTCAGTGCTAGATCATCTGCTGTGGTGGGAATAATTGAAGGACTACCAAATGGATTTTCATGAGGAGAGGGCATTCCATTGCTTTTGAAGTCTGCTGCTTTGCTTTGTATGCTTTAGGAACGTGCTGCTAGGAGGTTCTGATCTGGTCAACAATCGCTGCTCTTGAGTCTGTTAGTGAGTTCTCATGTCCCTTCCCCTGCTTTGATGTGCAAACAGGAAAGAAAAAAAATCCTAGCTGTATGTCTCTAGGATAGCATGGGAAACAATGTGCTGGTTATGTAAATCTGAATACCTGCAGAGGTCATTTTGAAGCCTGTGTTACAGCCTCTTGTCCAGTAATTACTTTGTCGTTTTGTTCCAGTGGCTGTAGCCAATGTCTCTTCTGCCCTGGCTTCATGAGAGCAGGGAAGGAGACTGAGTGTTGGCTCCTGACTCAGTGAGTGAGGGATGGCTGGGGCAATTCAGTTCCTCAGACTGAGTTTCACTGGCATTCAGCAACTTGGAGTGGGGGTAGGGATGCAGTCTACAAACAGAAAATCCAGATCTTGGAGAGCCCAGAACATGCTGTCCTAAACTGTGCTTGCTTTTCTTGCCTTAAGTTTAATATATGGTGATTTGTATCCAGCTTTTCTGAAGAGGTCTGGATGTGAACCCCTGGTATAGTGAAAGACAGTGGTGGGATTGCTGCCAGTGGGAAGTCAAAGAGGAGGATTGTGACCAGGGCAGCTGACAGTGCTGGGCAGGATCTCAGGCCTGCTTTTAGTGCCTCTTGGCTCCCCAGGGGAGGTGATTTCATTGCTGCTTTTTAAGTAGATGGGGAGTTAAGATTGGAATAAAAAAGTGTTTTGGACTTGTTTTGGGTGGTGGTGTGGGCATCCCTGTTGCTACTGTGTGTCCTTTTAAGGGAAGGGAAAGAAAAGTGTGGAAGTACCTTGCTGATTGTTCTGGAGCTACTGTTATTTCTTGTGTGCTTGTTAGTGGCCTTGGCTCCTGCAGAGAAGGAGAGAGATCATTAGAAAAAAAAACCAAAACAGGAAAATATTAATAAATAGAAGGTAGAAAAATATGCACGTGTCTTCCATGAAACATGTTTGTAAGCTTCTGGTAAAAATGGGTTTTCTTTTGCCTTCTGAAAAGAAATGTCCATATTTTGCAAATATCTAATAGTATTGCCAGGATTAAGATGGAAAAAAAAATAGCCCATTCTGTAACTGGTTATTGTGTTACTCAGGAAAGCATTGAGGGTTATGAAAGTGTCTACAGGCTGTTGTTATATGGACGGTGTTTCTACACTCACAGTCAGTAACTCACTGGAGAAATTTTCTGCTTTTATTTTGCTATCTTCTCTTCTTGCCTACTCCTTTTTCACCTCAGGAAAACTATCATCAATGTCATACTAATTCCTTGATTCATTCAGTGTAGCTTTGCAAATGAAGGGGGGATCTCTGTGCAGGGAATGAAAGTAGCCTTAAGTTTAGCAATGTGCTGCTCCTTAACCCTTTGTATAGTCCAGCAGGTGCCTCAAGGAGCTGTTTTAACGATATACTCGTTCTGGCAGGGTCTCGGCAGTGTTGTTGGGCACCTGTTCAGTCAGTTCACGCAATGACTGAATTCCTCTTTCTTATATCCCATTCACCCTTTTGCACTATTCTTTTGGAACAGAATCTTCACAGTCACTTTGATTTTTCTTATCAGGAATGGATAATTTTAATTTATATTACATAGACATTAAACAGAAGGGTGTAAAGGACTGATGAAGATGTTAACAATCTGTAAGAAGATTCTCCTTGGGATGTGGGAGTCCATCTTTAGGTCTGTGGGCTGCTGAATGCAGTGGAACAACTTGGTATAAAAAGGCAAAGGACTTTTCTCTCCCCCCCTCTCTTCTCCTGCACTATATTATTCAGAATTTAAATACTGTTTTTACTGACTAACATAACTTAATGTTTCTTTTCTTTCTATGTCTTCAGCTTATTACCCAGTTTTGAGTTCTGCCAGTGCTGTGTCATTCATCTTTGTGATTGGATGCAAGGACAGTTGTAGATTGTTAATTTTTTTTTTTCTTCTGTATCACTTATTAATTGTTAATGTGTTAGCTTTAGAAAGTTTTTTTTCAGGAGGAAAATCCTGGAACAGACTGATGTGCATATAAACAGGGAGAGACAGGAACACAGTTGTGACGTAAAGTGTCAAAGTGTACTAAATTGTGCCTGCTTAAACTGTTAACTTTTTAAGGCAGGTGCTTTCAAAAAATAGGAAAATCCATTTAATGGTGAAGTAATATAAAGCCAGATGTTAGTAGGATGGGGATAGGCCTTTTTGCTGAAGAAAAATATGTGTTTTCTGCTTCCCACACTTGCCTGATAAGAAAGTTAGGAATGTTTACCTTGCTGATAGCTGAATAAGACTTTTGAACACTAATATTAATCACTACTTTAGTGTTTGTTACCTTGTCCTCCTATCCAAGTCTCATGTCCGTCTCTGGCTGGTGGGGTGTGGCAGTGCTGCTCTAGTTCTCCTTCCTTTTGCTCAGTGATTCCTTGGACTTCTTTCGCTTTCTCTCTCAACTCACAAGTACTGCACTTGAAAACAAAATAGAACCCTGTGTTTTGTAAACCAAACTATTTGTTACTGTTGTCTCCTTACTCCAAAGTCTGACCAAAGAAGTTACTCTTTTCCCAGGAGCTGTAGTCTTTAACATTGTTCACCATCTCTTCCTCTTTGAACTCCGGCGTTTCTGTCTCCTTGGCTTTGAACTTAATTTCTTTGAGTGTGTGAAGTTTAATGTGAGCTCAGAGTTGTACTGTGTTCTGTAGATGCTTTGGCAGCCATATGACTGCTAAAATTGTGTCGTCTTAATGGACAGTTACCCAAATTGAGGGTGGGAAGATGCCATCTGTGTATGTGGTTGTTCAAGGTAGGGAAGGACACTTAACCTGAAACCTCTTACTTAGAGTGGTTAGGGTTAGATTCAAAGGAAAAAAATTGTACCTCTAAACAAGAAGGAAAAAAAAAGTCTTACTGCACATTGACATATTTCTTCATACTGAGTTTCAAGGGGTAAAATATCAGGGAAACACCCCCCCTTTCCCCAAATCCTACAACTACAAAAGCAGTTGTCAACTGCTTCTAAGGCAAAAAGTAGTGAGTATTTGGAAGACCTGCATTTCAAATCCTAATTTTAGAAGAATTTGGTAAATTAACTATAAAATATATTGTTTGGCTGTGGCTATGTGGGCTTTAATAAACAAAACCAGAAAAAGCAAACACTACAACATCCTCCCCACCCCCCTCAAACATTTTAAAGAGAAATGAACTTATATGTGATGCTCTTTAATTGTGAAGCTGGAAGATGCCAAGGCCATAAATCTTCATCTGTAACTTGAGTTATAATGCAAGGCTTTTAAACCTGTGTTCAGTCTGATTGATACTTGAAAGCGGGGTAGTTTCTTGGGAAATCAACCCATCTCTGTCTTAGTGGGATACTGCTGCCTATCCTGAGGCTCTCATATGACAGATTTTCAAAGTATAATGATCTAAACTTTATATGTTGCAGTGATTGTTAACTGGGTTATGATTTTTTTTTTTATTAAAAACAAGGTAAGAAGAATTCTGGCTTAAAGTGAAGTGCTTGAATTCTTTTGATTGTTGCTCTGTTGTCTATATTCATGGTGGTAGTTTTTTGTGGCTGTATTCCTTTACTTGCGTATGTTTTGGCTTTGTATTTTTTAATTGAAAGCAATAGACAGATACATAAGCCTGCATTAGGTTTATATAAAGCTGATGTGGTATCTTTTTGTCTTCTTTGGTACTGATACTGTGCTCTCCTCCACCCAAGGGAAAAACCAAGCTGGACTGACTCCAACTAATGTTCTTAATGAATGATAAAACAGTAATGCCGAGCTGTGTGTAGGAGTAGAGATGGTGATTGTGTCTGCAGTTGGATGATAGGATTTGGTTTCAGAAATGTGTTGGAAATGTGATTTACGTAGAATCACAGAGTAATTAAGGTTGGAAGTTCAGCTAGTTCAATCCCATGCTCAAAGCAGTTCTCACAAAATCTGGTTTGTAGAATAATTGCAGAACAGTGAGGTCAGACAGAGCTCTGGAGATTGTCCAGTCTAACCTCATACTCAAAGCAGGATCTGATACAGCAGGTTGCCCAGGATCTTGTCCAGATGAGTTTTGAACACCTCCAAGGATAATATTCCATAGCCTTCCTGAGTAGTGTGCACCACCATTTGACCACCACTGTTGTTTTAAAGCAAAGGCATGTAGTATATGACTGGAATTTCTTATTCTGAACTGTGTCAGTTGCTGTGAAACTGTGGTTATAGCTGTGTAACATGTCATGGGAGGCTGCAGTTTGATCTTTTACAATCACATGACTGTCTTCCAAACCATGCCACAAGCAGTTGCTGTTGTTGGAGTGGAGATGAGCTAATGAGGGAATGGATACAGGTAGAAATGACCACATACATACCTGTAAAACTTGCACAAGAGTGATGTGAGGGAAGGGATATTTCTGACCATGGAAACTAATAGGAGGGCAGTGTGTGCTGCTGAAGCAGTTACTTGTGGTAAAAGGAGTGCTTTTCAAGTTGTATCCTGAGATTTAAAGAATTAAAATATTACATGAGTTTCTTGAAAGTCTTGGGTTTGAAATGATTAGGGATAAAAATCAAATCTGACATAAAGTTGATCTTTAAGTAAAGAGAAGATAAGTACTTTCAATCACGTGTTAAAATTTATACTTTAAATTTAGAATCTTTGGGTCCTAATAATGCTGACCTAGGTCAGTTTGTTAGAGAAATTACTTGAAGCAAAAGCAAAGTGCAAGCTATCTGTGCTTCTGTTTGGCAACATAACTTACTGGAGGGAGAAACATGGCTTGCCACTTTGCTTTTTTAGCCTCTCTGTCCTGTTGTAATTTTGGTATGTTTTATTGCACTGGCCTGGAGTAGTGATCTGTGAAATGCTCTTGCAGCTCTTTGGAGTTTGTGATCCTGTGTGGTTTCACTGCCAGCTGGAAAGCAAAATGGAAAGAAGCAAAACAGACAAGGATGCAAAACTCTAAAACACAGTTTTCCCACGCCTTAAAGATCAGGAAACCAGTAAGCTTTGCTTGGCTTCTGACTGATACTGTTACCAGGGTATTTGAGTGGTACTCTTCAGCTTAAGTAACTTGACCTGAGATCGTTTGAGATGGATCTACATTTGGGTCTAACATTCTGGTTTGTATTGCCTTATTCCTGAGCGTCAGCCTTCTGCCTTTCATGGATAATGTGATTCACTGGGCCTGTGTCATAAACACTTCTATAAATACTCAGATTTAACTGGGCCTGTAATCCAGTATTTAATTTATGCATACTGTCCTTGATTAGGAGTTTTTTTGGAAGGGGGATCTAACACTTTTGTATTGAGCAGCCACACCACCGCTAAAAAGGTTTTATGACCCTGGGAGATGAGAGAGCTGTCTGTGGTGTGTGAGGCTTGGACTTGAGAGGCTGGTCAGGAAAAGTGAGTCATGCTAAACAAGTTGAGTGTTACATGGATGCAGTGAGTTAAGTACTGAGATATTCTTTTTAGTTTGGAGAGAACGGTGCTCAGAAGTCAGAGCAAAAATACCTCTTGCAGAAAAATTCTTTGGGAAAACTAGAAGTTAGGGACAGTTTTAGATACATGCAGTATCTATGCGTTCAGAATGTAGCCACTAATCTTTAGAATTTTAGAGCAGGAAGCAGTGGAAATTGTATTTAATAAAGTAGTATTCTGTGGAGTGGCATGTGGTTGTGGAAGCACAGGAAGAATTGTGTGGAATGGTTAAATAGCCAAGCTATTATTAAAAAGTATATGTCTATATTTAGTCCTAGTTTTTCTGCGCAGTGTTGTTATTCGTGACATAAAGATGACTTCTGTTCAGACAGTCTGTATGTACTGATGTAGAGACTTTGTACTTCTAGAATGATCTAAATAAAATTAAGTTCATTTTATTAAAATGTAGTGTTGAAAATTCTGTTGTTTTTTTTGTTTTTAAACTTGGGATTGTACATTGTTACCTGAAGAGCAGCTTTAATAATGGTGGTTTTCCCAATACAGACTTTTCATGAGGTAGGCTGTTGAATATAGGCAGATGTTTGGGAGAAGTGGAACTCTTGCTCCCATGCAATATGTGAAATAAGTGGGGAAAAAATTGCAATGAGCACTGCTTTACTTTTAGATAGTACATCTGTTTGAGAATAAGGTTGTGATTTCTGTTTCATTAGATGGTTGATGTCACCTCTGTGGATGTACATTCACACAGAAGGTGAGACTGAAGACTGGCTTCTCAGCTTCAGTGATTCTGTGAAATTATTTTTAAACGCATCTCAGAAGAGAGTCCTTTAGTGGCTGCTTTCTCCTCTATTTAACACTGCCGTCTAAAAGAGATAATCAAATAGCATCAGGTGTGTGTTGTTTGTCTCTGTGGTGATCCCTGAGCTGCTCTGTCTGATCTCTTAAATACATTCAGGGAAACAGTCTTTCTCCTTGGAAGGAGTGATGATCAAGTGAAAAACTAAGATACAGGCTTTTTGCAAAGTAGGACAAGATACCACCGTGATGAGCGTGCAGAGTATGAGTAGCAGTGTGCCGTTTGCTGGGATCATCCTGCTTCAGTACCCTCCTGCCCAGCGCCTACACTTGCTCTAGGAGTTGGCTGCCAGTAATAGAAATAGCTCAAGTAACTCTAAGGTTCCCTGTGGAGTAGTTGTGGTGCATTGCCTATGTGTTAGAAAGACTGTGTCAGACAAAGCTCTCCTTTCAGTTGATAAAATCAGTCTGATAATGGGATTCTGGCCTCATTGCACTAATTGCAGAGGAACAACTGTTAAAAAATCGGTTCTCCCCTAGTCAGCTGGAGGCTTTTGTGATAGGGCAATTGGAGGGAATCTGATGGAATTTAAGGTGGCTGGAGTTTAACTAGGCAAGGACAAAGGTGAGTATCTGTAGGAGGTCATCTTGCTCAGTGTTGGAAACAACAGTGTGCTCCAGCGGAGTGCTGAAAGATGTTGTGTGTAGGGAACTGACCTCTTCAATCCTTGCTCTGGGCTGACTGAGAAAGATTCGGTTTTCTTTTCTGTACTTTCTCAGGAAGCTGTATGTTTTGCATATTTACTGGAATTATGTTGGTTTTTCCTAACTGAATGACAAATATCAGCCCCTGGATATCCAACGAACTGCAGAACTTGTCACAGTTGGAAATCCTAATTGTTTTGATAAGCCTTATAATTCTTGCTTCCACAAGTGCAATCAAAATGTATCAATTCTTTATTTAACTTTTAAAACTTTGAAGTTCAGTAGTGTCCTACTGCTGAAGTGGACTTCCCCAAGAATCATGGAAAATTAATTTTAGAAGCCAAATAGAAATGCAGTGAGATAGGTAAGGCATATGTATGTCTGGTGTGTCCTTCTGAACAGGGACTCTGACTAAATATAGTATGATAGATAATGCTGTGTATAATATAGTATTAAGCAGTATAGCATATAAACAGTAAATATAGTATCTTTTTTCTTTTGATGCAGTCTCTTACCAGTTCTTCCTTCTCCTGTTCTCTTGTGTCTTGAATAGGAAAACTATTTTTCACAGTTGTTATGATTTTATCAGGATAATTAGGCATGTTTTTAGACATGAGCTTTTATTGTAAGATGTACACAAAAGTGACAACATGAAACTGCAAGCTTGAATCAAAGCCGCTGTTCTTTTACATGGGTGAGTTTGTGATCTGATCATTCACTTCCTTGTGGTTTGCTTGCTGTGGTTGAGAGAGTTAGAGCAGGCACTGCCTCTGTCACAAATACCTTGCCTCTCTGCAGTGTTCTGAGGAGAATAGGAACAATATGCCCCCTGAGGTAGCAGAAGCAGTTGCTTCATTTTACTGTCTGCAGGACAGCTGTCAGTGCTCATTCACAAAACCAGGCATGTCAGGATGCGAAATGCAATTCATTGCTTCCCACAGTTACGTTACTTTTGTGTTGTCTAGGGGGAAATCTGATTGGTTTAGGTAGATACCTAGATATTATTTTCTCTGGAAATGTAATAATCTCATTGTTCTTAGTGAGAAATGTATGGAAATGGATAGCAACTGTAGATATTTAACACTTATTGTTTATTTATGGAAAATTACTGTTGAGCTTCACTAAGAAATAAGATGGTTGAAAACTCATTTGATCTGTCAAAATTTGATCACAATTGAGGAAAAAATTGCTTAAAATATAACTTCTTATGACAAGCAGTTCAGTTAAAACAGGAATAATAATCCTTCTAAAAGGTCCCCCTAGACTTGTAAACAAGCATTGGGAAACTAATATGACTTAGATTTCCAGATTGTGTAGGAGTTTTGGCCTTTGTCTGAGCTGTTCCTCTAGGTGTAGAAGTTTAAAGAAGGTTCCTCACCTCAGGAACCTTGCATTATTTTAAGTATAAAATATTCTTCTGTGGCTGTTGTTTAAAGCTTTCCAAATGAGAACTTAACTGTCTTCTCAAGCCTGTGTGTGACTCCAGTGCTCTGCTGGTAACAGCTTTCCCAGCTGCAGTAAACTGAGCAGTGCTGTTTGCAGCATAACTACATTGCTCAAACTGGAAGCCAGCAAGGTGTTGGGTTTTTTAGTTTTTTCCTTTAGGATACTTGAAGGAAAAATCCTGATGCATAATCACAGAATTAATCCTTTGGAGAAGTTTAGTCTTATATATGTGCACGCATACCCAGATACATAAGGTAAAAGTTGTGAGAGAGGGATGTTTTTTAGAAAGAAAAATGAAAAGCCCAGCCCTTGAGAAGCAGGAAAGAAATGTGTTGAGAAGAGGAGCAAAAAATGTTTGTTGTTGTTTGAAGGACCTAAGTCCTTAAAGGGGGCTTTGTGAAAAGATGTTTACTTCGCTATGTTTATTTCTCAGGGCAGTTCCAAAGATGAGAGAGTTGAACAAGATTTAATGCTTACGAGATTCTGAGCAAATCATAAGTTGCATTACTTCCTTACTGATGAATTGCAACATCATATATTACTTTATCCTTTAAATAATAATACAAAAACCCAACCCACAAACACATCCACTTGCCATATGCAGAGCTGGGAGTACTACTAACTGTCTGTATAAAGGTGTTTAAGATGAGCTTAAAGAAACTCTTCATTTTAATAAAATAAATACTTTTTTCCATCACTGAAGTCATGACACCATTAATCTTTCTTTTCTTTTTATTCTTAATGCATGTAGAGAACCATTGGTAATATAGACATAGTACCCTGGAGTTTGTAAAGTTCAAAGGCTGTCAGTTGTCCACTTGAATTTCAAAGATACTTAAGAGTCTCTGTTAAATTAATTCTAGACTATGGCATCTTAGTATTCTCCTATATTCTTAGTTTCTGGGATGTTAGGCTATGCATATTTCTCAGTTCTTTCTGAGTCACCTCAATTTCCACTCAATCAGTGGCTGATAGCGGACTTTGCACCAGCAATCAGTAGGGCTGGTACTGTCACTGCAGGCCTACACAGACTGCTCCCACCCTTTAGTTGCAAGCAGTGTTTGCCATTTTTGAAGACTTGGGAATTAGGTTCTTACAAGATTCCTGAAATTCAAATGTTTCATGAAAATAGAGCACTTTGGGTATGCTCTAGGTGCAGTATCACAACCTGGACCTCAACTGATGGTAGCACAGGCTAGTTCTTCTGCCTCAGTTGCCAGTGTTTAACGGTGTGTACCTTCACAGGTCTTTTTCAAACTTTTCTGGGTCTTCTGTGAGTGAATTCAGGTCTTTACAGGTCAGAAACTAACTCATGTAAGCAGTTTGTGTCAAAGCCAACACTTAGTCCGGACTGCCTTTGAACTGTTTCCACTCTTCTTAATTGGACTGTTTGGGCATGCAGAAAGAATGAAAATAACTTATTACTTGCTTTGCTGTCCAACTAATGGATATTTGATGTTTCTGAGTCTTGTGAATTTGAAATGAATGTATTAGTAAAAACTAGGGGAGGTGATAGCCATAGATGAATAGAGGAGATAGTGTGAGCAAGAAAATGGAGAAGAATAAAATGGAAAGACTAATCTGCTACAAAAAGGAGAAGGGCATTAAAAATGACAGCTCCAGTTGGACTGAGCAGTGGATACCCTGCCCAGGTTTAGAAAGGCTGGTGAGTTTGTGAGGTTGATTTTATTCCCCCTCCCCCCCCCCCCCAAGTTTTATCTTGGGGTTTTTTGTGAAGTAGGTCTTCTCACAGTTTTCAGAAGCACGTTACATAGGTTGTTTGTGTTTTTCAGTCATGGCCTAGCTGTTTTTTTTATCTCACCCTGCTCCAACTTTGAGTTTTCCAGTTCTCCCAGATCCAGTGGGAGCAGTGCTTAGCTGGTTAAACTGGGTTTTATCAGTCCAGCTGGTGTGTTTGCACTGTGTGCTGTGTACTGAGCTCCAGCAGTGAGGCACAGGAAAGCCATGGAAATCAGGTACCTTTTGAGCCAAGTTGCTCAGACTGCGCTCCTGGGGGGACACTGACTCTGACAGAGGTTTGTGCCTGCAGAGCACTGGCAGGACAAGTGCAGTGAATTAGCCAGGTGGGTTAACTGCTTTGCTGGGAATTTCAGATAGACAGAAGGCAGTCTATTTCAGTTATAACATGACTTACAACATTTGCAGTCCTTTTTTGGATTCCTGTTGCATCTTTTACTGAATGGGAGCTACTTAAAGCTTTTTGCTTTAGAAGTTTGCTTGCAGAGGTAATTCTTGTTGATGCGATGTTTAGCCTGAGCTCCTGCCAAAACTAAGACAGAATGAGAACATCAGAAATAAGGAAGAAAATCAGTATTCGTTGACTGTTTAGCAAGCAAAACATTGTTTTGTTTCAAAGATGGCTTTGTGTGTGTAAATGGTTACTGTTTTAATACCTATCCTGTCTGCTTTTATAAAGCTGAAGAGAAATAATCTAGTTCTGAGGTAGAGTTGAATCAATTTGTAATGCAAAGGAGTAAGATTTGGTACTGAATCGAGGGGAAATAAAGCTGTTTGAATGAAATCTATCCCAGTTGAGTCACACAGCACTTTTCAAGAGAAGTGAACACAGAAAGGGAAATGAGCAGTATTGTAGCACATCCTAGCTCTTGAAATTAGAGCACAGCATGGCGGGGGGAACCCACAGCTTTTCAGGGTCATGACGAAAACTTACTTTTTAAACCCATTTGTGAATTCTGATGTTCTGAAACTGGATGAAATTTTCAGAGGTATTGATTGTCAGAGTAAACACTCCCAACTGCTGATCCCTGTGACAGAGGACTGGATTAAAAGTTGGGAGTATTTTTTTGTCGTAGTGACAGAGTTACTGTAACTGAAACAAATTGAGAGCAAAGTAGATTTTCAAAAAACGAGCACTCCCATGTTGCAAGATGATTGTGTTCTGATTCTGTTCTTCAGTTAGCAAATGTGCTTATGAGAGAGAAGGCTGTGGAGTAAAACACTGGACACTCCTCTGGAAAGGTAGAACATGGAGCAGCAGGATGTTCACTGTGCATTTCCTGCTGCTTTCCTGCCTCTTTTCAGGCCTTTGGCTCTGCCAGGTTTTCCTCCCTCGTGCTATCTTTCCCTTTCCAAATGTTTGCTAGTCATGGCATGCTCTTTTAAGCAGAAATGCAGGTATGTAAATATTGCCATAATGTTACTGTTTAATCTAGTTACCTTAGAGAGAGGACCTTGTAATTTCTGCAGTGCTGCTGTTCACCAAAAAAATTAGCCTATGCTGAATGGTGCAGTCCATTAAATGTGACCTGTACTCATAATACAGTAGCACAAGTACTGTAATCTGTAGCTGGGTGCTCATGAATTAGTGGTAATCTGCATAGTCAGAACCAAAAAAAAGGAGAGTGTAAGTATATAAGTTAGAATATAAATACAACTGATGGGACTAGCTGCATTTGCTGTACACTTAAAGAGCAACCAAGAGAGCCCACATCAAAAATGCTTCTTGTAGTCCTTCCCCTTAAACTTCTTTATAGCTTCAAGTTCTGTAATCTGTGTTGCCTGTTCTTTCCCCTGCCCCCTTCCATAGAAACACAGGAAGTTCAGATGTGACATATAAAGACAGGAAATGTGTAATGAATGAGCCAGCCCTACTTCTTCTGTAGCTATTCTATATGAATATTAATGTTACTTTGGAGTGTAACTTTCTATTTGTGGTATTATACAGCTATTGACAGTGAAAACTAATCTTTGGGGTTTTTTTCTTTATCCTTAGAGCACAACAATGGAAGAAACAGCTATCTGGGAACAACACACAGTGACTCTTCACAGGGTAAGTTCATACAATTGGTTGTGTGTGCCTAACACAGGGTACTGGTAGTTTTTGAAAACAATAGGAAAAAGCCAGATGTCAGGAAGTAAAAGAAAAGGAAACTGTCATATTCCTTTGTTTAAATTTAGAAGTGTTGTAAAAGCTCCATGTGATTGTAGCTCTGTTTGTTTGTTGGGTTTCAGAGATAAGCCTGCCTACGAATAACCCTGCCAGGAACAAAGCTTTAGATTACATCTGTAGGTAACTGAAAGGAGGCAGAAATCTACATGCTCATTAATGATTGTGCTGTAACTGTGTTTAAAAGTTTTAAAACTTTGGGGACATAAAACAATGTAGCTGCATGGAAATACCTTCAGAACTGTCTTATTTTCTTTCCACTTCCTTAAATAAGTGAAACACAAAGGAATGTGCACTTGGGATTAGCAGCAGGACTGCTTTTGCATTTAGACTGACTATTCTCTTATTTGAGTTACTCTTAAATTGCATTCTGATGTAGCAATCTACAAGAGAGTCAATAAGGAATTAATTGCTTAGGGCAAGTCAGAAGAGAGTGGGATGCCATTTCTGGCAGCTGCTTGGTGTTAAAGCAGCCATGGAATCATGGTCCAAATAGATACATTCATTCCAAAAACAGGTAGATGTGAAAGTGTTTTCTCAAGGGAGCAAGTTATATCATATGCCTTCAATTCTTCTTAGAATCAAGGAATTTTCAAATTATAGCTTTGGTGGGATGAACAGACCTTGGAGGAAAAAATCCATATGTGTAGGTCAGTTTGTCAGATAAAATGTTAATTCTCTCTACAAACCTGTTAGCTGTTGATTTTAATGGGTTTAATGTTTTTGATTCAAAATAACTATTTGTGTACCTGTCCTTTTAAAAGAAGAGCAGTTACCCTCAGTTGGACCAGAAGGCTGTCTAACAAAGTACCCTGTCTCTTAACTGCAGCCACATGTTGAAAGAAAAGTATAAGTAAAAATAAAAACTTGTAGTGATATTTATCTAGGCAACTTTTCAAGCTTCCAACAATGTTTAGGTCAGCAAGTTCTTGAGCAAGAATTATTTCTATGTATAATTGCCCTTTAGGTTTTTTTCTTGAAGCTGTCCAGTCGTCCCTGGAACCTTTGTAAACTCTAAAATTTTTATTCGTATTACAATTAAATCAGTACTGTCTTACAGTCAAACACACACAGACCATAGCAATACAAAGTTGGCTGGTAGGCTTGGTGATAGCTTAGTTTCTCTTGAAGGGGGCATTTTCCTGGGTAATTGGAGCAATAACTTCTGTGAAACCTGAAATGATGAGTTTAGTCAGCGCACAAAGGAATTATGAAATGCCGCAATATGGTGTTACCCTGAACAAGTTTTAAAATAATTGGTAGGAATCAGAAATCTTGTGTTGGGCTGCACTTGGAGCACAGTCAGAAGGTCTTCTATGGTATTGATGTGAAAATGTGATTTGATTATAGTATTGGTTATGGTCTTTTACATGCCAAAGTTCTGCCAACTATAGTGGTGTAACTGTTTTGTTAGCTCAGTAAGTATATCTTATTTAGGTGTTGAAAGCTGATGATGTGTACTTTTAATAACTTTGAGAGCATTAATTTAGCAAGTGAAAAGCAAACAAAGAATGATTTCCATCTGCCAGGTGACAAAACCAAGACCTTTATGCCCGTATTAAATTGGTGCTTAGAGTTTATCCCTGGCACTGGGAAGAGGGTGTACTGGTTAATTCAGCACTACTGTCAAAAGACTCATTAGAAACGTTTCTTGGGGAGGAGAGGCTTGAATTTCTAACGGAGAGTTTTTTGTTCCCTTTCTCTACCACACTTACAAGTGCCTGGGCTCGATTGCTGCTTCACTCTTAAGGGATTAAGCCAGTCTCAGGTTCAGTTAAAGGTTATCAAAGAGTTACAGTTTCTTTCGTTGACAGATCTTCTGGTTTTATATCCTGAAATGTAGAATACGTGCACTTTGTGTGTTATGTGGGTTTGTTCAGACTTAGAACTCAGTTCTGTGTGTTAGATAGGTCTTTCAAAGAACAGAACCCAGGTGTATACTGGCCTCCTAACCTGTCTGCCTCTCCCGTGCTGCCTTCTTGTGGGAGAGCGAAATAGTGCCCTGCTTTTATGCATTACTTCTACAACATCTAACAGGAAAAGTTGTAATATGACAGATTTGGGTTTTTACATGCAGTTTTACTTAAGATACACATTGGTGTCTTGTATAATCTGTATACATCAGCGTCCTGCTGTTTCCAGACACATCTAGGAGCTGGGATTAGTTTTTCTGAGTGTAGTTCTGTTTATCATTTATCTCTCAAGATGATGGTAGGCAGCAGGATAAAATGAAAAGTAGGTAGGCTGATTTTTACTGAAAGAGTTCTTACGTGAGTTCTTAAATTTTAGGATTTAGGGTTTGATTTGAACTTTATAATTGGGAGTGTTTCTAAAGACTTTGTATCTTATTAGAAAACCTTGATCTGACTTGCAGCCTTTTTTGACTGCTGTCTGTATGTGAGACTGCCTTGTTTCGTGGCTTCTGTATAAGAAAATTAAAGTATGAAATCTTAATATTGGTGATGTGATTGGCAAATCTACTTTTAAAAAATAGTACGTCAAGCAGCAAAGATAAGGTGTACAGGGAGTTTCTCCTGACTTTAGCCTGATTGTATTTCTTACCATGAGTGGAGAACTAGGAAAATTTTTTTGTTTATGGTGTAAGGAAATATACGGAATATTTAAATGAAGATTGACATAAATGGCTTTATCATCTCTCTTTTGCCTTTCCTTCCCCACCCAAATACAGTGCAAGCTAAATCCTGTTTGTTAGAGTAATGGAAAACTGAAAGATGAAGCAGTGGCATGAGAAAGGAGCAACGCTACTGTTTTGAAAGGGCTTTTTGTAACATATTTTTTTAGGCTATTATATACTCTCTTTAACTAGTTAAAAAATAAAACTCAAAGAAAACCTCAGCTCTAGTCATAAGTGGTCATTAAGATCCTTTAGACTGTCCTCCTGCATGGCACCAGGTTTCACTTAATCCTTGAATTCCAGCCATGATTTCTGGTTGATGTAGCTGGAATGTATCTTTAAAAGATGTCTAGCCTTCCTCTAATGAATTAAAATGGATGTAAAAGAAGCAGTAAGGTGTACCCTTCCCCACACTTAGACTGACTTTCTTCTTGGCAACAGTATTTGGTAACTGCTCAAATCAGTTTTTGAACGGTGAATCTCCAAATCTGTTTCATTACTGTGTGTTTCTATTTTCTGCTTACAGGCAAAATCTGGAGCATCTTTTTATGACCTCTGTGTTAGGGGCAAATAGGAAACAGGGGTTTTTTTGAGCCGTACTTAATGTCCAAAAACTGAATGTCATGTGTCTTGCAGCCAGATAGACTGCCATGTTGCTTCTGCTGTCACTGTAAGGTTATGAAACTCCTTTTTAAAGCTGGGTCGTGTTTGTTGGAAAGTCTGAAAAAGAACAGAATAAGTCTGCCAGGATGAAGTGTATGCTCTGTGAAATGGAGGGGTGGGATAGACTGAAAGCTGCTGTTTTCCATCTAGTGACTGTGTTTTATGTAGTTGAAAATTTTAGAAGAAATTATTTAAGTGATAATATCATCAAAATGTTTTCTGGCCTATGATCAAAGAGCTAGATACTTTGCAGATCGGTTATATTTAGAAAGCTTATTTCCACCCTTGCTGCTTCCAGGCAGAAATGTAAGCATCACTGTTGTATCTTGAAATATCTAACAGGAGTAACTTTTCAGAGGCACTGACCTTGCTGTGGCAGCAGGTCACCCTAGAGGGAAAAGATTGAAGCAAATTACTTTTGTTAAGATGCAGATGATTTGCAAGTGCTGACAAGGTTTTGATGTATTTAATGGTACAAGTGATCTTGGTATTATTTGTAAGAACTGAGCCTGCAGTCATAGTCCTGTGTGCTGCAATCCTGTCAGTTCCTGAGCTAAGTGAGGTCAGGCTGGGTAAAGACCAGAATGTGAAACCTCAAAGAAAGTGTTGCAGGAACTGATAGGGGTTTGAGTCAGTAATGCAGCCCAGCAATGTTGTGCCTACAGAAGATGGAGGTCTTGCTGATGACCAGCTGAGGTGCAGGCCATAGAAGTGCAAGTGGGAAAACTCGAATGTTTTGGAAGAGAATGGTAGTTTGAAACTCTCTGCCTTCTAAAAGTGTTTGTTTATTTTTAATCTGTCTCCTGTTATTGAATTGCATAGCAGTGATTGGTTCACTGATCCTGCTTTCTTTCAAAAACTTGTATTCATCTCATAGGACCTTTCTGTGTTTGACATGGGAAGGCAAATTGTGACCATCAGATACTGGAAACTAAAAATATTTCTCTTGTTACATTATAGGCTCCTGGATTTGGATTTGGTATTGCAATATCTGGAGGAAGAGATAACCCTCACTTTCAGAGTGGAGAGACATCAATAGTTATTTCTGATGTGCTGAAAGGAGGCCCAGCAGAAGGACTGCTACAGTAAGTGCCAGACTCTACCTGGGTTCTGATTTGGGAGCATTTGTCTTTGTTGGTAGTAGCTTAACCTCCTCATTGTTTTACTCTCAAGATACCTGTCTGTCTGTGTAATGGATTTGTAATACAGGTAGTTTGTTCATGAAGACCTATTCTCCAATATTTTCTTCCTGGCATAAAGTATTTATGCTGTGCATTGTGATGTTTTTCATTTAGAGAAAATGACCGCGTTGCAATGGTTAATGGAGTTTCGATGGATAATGTTGAACATGCATTTGCTGTTCAGCAGCTGAGGAAAAGCGGGAAGAATGCCAAAATCGTAAGTGAATGACTTGAAGATTTAAAATTCCGTAGTTATAGAGCAAAAGTGAAATGGTATAATGTCTGCTAGGAAATGCAGGTATGATGGAACATACTTGAATAATACCTGTGTGATGCTTCAGGCTTAAATGATGATTGTGGCATGTTTATCAAGTGGGTCATTCAAAATGTGGTTTGGGTGTTTGGTGTGGGTTTTTTTTGTTTTGTTTTGCAGTTTTGTTGTTGTTGTTTTTGTTTTGTTTTGGTTTTTTTTTTTAGTTTTTGTGTGTTTTTTTGTCTTTTTTTTTGTTTTGTTTGTTTGGTTTGGTTTGGCAGGAGGGCTTCTGGGAGGGGCTTTGTGGTTTTTTGGGAGGGGTGGGATTTTTTTTGTTTGGTGGTTTGTTTTTTTATTAACTGTGAATGATGATGTTTGCATAGTGTGGCACTGGATACTTCAGGCTCACTTTCTTTGTGGTAAAGTTCTTCTCAGATTGCCAAATTGCGAATTGTGGGAAATCAGCTTTGTTTAATATTTGTTCACTTTCTTAGATGCGCTTTTACTGATATTTTCAAAGGGTGGTGTACGCTATAGGACTTTACAAGCTGTTCAGGCACTATCATGGTTCTTTTTATGCTCAGTAAACAGTTTGCCAAAATAAAGTATAATTACCTTAATTCCTATAATTTTGTAGGCTTATTCTAAGTGGTTGGTTTTTTGAACTTTGCAAAACAGAACAGGTCATCACCAAAGGGTAGTAATCCAGCTTTCTGTAGAAGTTTGGGGTTTAAGTTACAAAATATAGAACAAAAAATGCACGATGCTGATAAGTTTCTTAATTCATGAAAACAGACTTCAAGTGCTTGTAAAAAAGCTTTTTTGGTGACAGATTTTTAGTGCTCTTGTGAGCATTCATGCAGTTGCAGAAAATGTGTAATGTTGTACATTTGTGGACTGGCAGCAGTTCTTTAAACCTTACGGACGGTGATGTGTGGCAAGCTGTGCAGCGTTCTTGGTATCGTGTTCGGTGTGTAGGTTTACGTAAAGAAAAGTAATTAGTGGAAACTTCATGATAGAACTTGGTTTGGTTCTGTCATATATGGCAAATCACTAAACAGGGCTGGGTCATTTTCTGGAAACAGCTGTCTGTGTTAGTGCAGACCAACTTTGAACTTCTGCGGTGTCTTGCATAAACATTTCTTTGGAAGATTGAGAGCCTTCAAAGTTGAGGAGAATTACTGTCAGTGACACACTGAGGAGACATTAGATTAAATGTTAGCAAAAGAGGATTTCAGCAGTGCCTGTAACTGATATGTTGGTTTAAGCAGTGAGAAAGCATTGAAATATGCAGCTCTGAAGACAGATTGTGTTGTGCTACAATGTCTGTTGATTCTTATCCTTTTGCCACCTCTGCAAAAGTGGGGGAAAAAAGGAACTAAACCAACTGTAAAACCAGCTGCAATCTGTATAGATAAGTCTCTTGTATTAATTGGATATAATTTTATATTGAGGGTGCAACAATCAGAGCTCTCACAACTGCATCTGTGTGTTTTGAGTTTTTGGCTTAACTTGGCTTTTGACATTGAGTAACACCATTAGCATTTGCACAGCCAGAGTCTGACATCTGGCATTGGGTTATAGACTATCCGAAGGATGAAGAAAATTCAGATTCCAGTGACTCGACCAGACCCTGAACCAGTGTCTGAAAATGAAGATGACAGCTATGATGAAGAAATCCGTGATCCAAGGAGCAGCCGTAGTGGTCCAAGTGCCAGCAGAAGGCACGAGAAGAGCTGGGTGCGAGACCGGAGTGCCAGCAGGGAGAGAAGCTTATCTCCAAGGTCAGACAGAAGGTCTGTCACTTCCAGTCAGCCTACAAAACCCACCAAAGTAACACTGGTGAAATCGAGGAAAAATGAAGGTAACTTGTATGTTATTCTCCTGCTAAAACTTTGGCTGGTTTTTAAACGCCAACTGCTTCAGTCAGTGTTGTGTTAAGGGTTTCATGGGCTGTATGAACAGTGCTCTTGCCAGTTTGTTTGTCCGTTTTACCAGTAGCTAAGTGAAAACTTAAAAACTTCTGTTGTATTTCTGGTGGTATTTCTCGTGTTCCAAAATGCGTGTAGTTAGTTCAGGGTAAAGTATTACACAGTGTAGACAAATCCCGACTGTGCAGCTGACATAGGTATACAGCTGCTAACTACCAGATACTTTAGCTGAGTCTTCAGTGGCTGTCTTGTTTGAAAGAGGGAAAATTGTAAGGAGCATCTAAATTAAGCTATTGAACAACAGCTCTGGTTAGAAAAAGAGACTGATATAATGGTAAATCTATAACATAATTCCACGCCTTTTGTGTGCCCAGTTGACTCTCCTCTTCGTGTTCTCCTATGTTAATGTTGTAAAAAACAGTGTTACAAATCTCCAGATACCTCCTTCTTTCTTTTTTTTAATACTGTAACTTTATCTGTTTTCTTTTTTCTTTTATTGCTGTTGTGTAGAGTATGGTCTGCGTTTGGCAAGTCACATATTTGTGAAAGAAATATCGCAGGATAGCCTGGCAGCGAGAGATGGCAATATTCAGGAAGGAGATGTTGTACTGAAGGTACAGTATGTATGTGGTGTCTGTTCAAAGGCAAAACTCATTGATAAGACTGTTAAAATTGGCTATGTCAATATCATAATTATTATTAGTAGAAGATGTGTCGTCTTTTTAAATTAAATTATTTTGAAGTTCAATACATTTAAGCATAAATCAACCTCTCTTAGGAAAGGAAAATTATTAAGTCTTTTGGTATTGTTCCTTAGGCCTTATTAACATAAATAATGCCCACTGTAAATGCACAATAAAAAATACTTGGAAAAGCATGAGCCTTTGGCCCACCGTGCTTGGTTGTAGAGCATAATGGTGTGGAACCATGCTATTGCACAACACCAAGACTTGCCTTCAGGTCAATACACAGGGATTTTTCTTTTCACCACATCCCTGGCAGTGTCCAAGGCAAGTGGCTTTAAGCAACCTGGTCTCATGGAAGGTGTCCCTGCCCATGGCAGGGGGGGTTGTAACTAGATGGTCTTTAAGGTTCCTTCCAACACAGGCCATTCTGTGATTTTTAATTACTAAAAATTTTTATTTCAAGACATTGCTGTGAATGTGTTGGTGCATAAAAACATACTGTTCCTTACTCTGTTGAGTATAGCAGTGCTGGTTGAAAAAACTTACCTAATCCTTAAAAGTTTTGTATGAATGGTAGAAGCTTTGACTTTGAAAGATTAAAATAATTTTCTGTATAATATTTTGGGTGAGCCCAGTAGTCTTCCATTATTATGGTAATTTGATAAATATCTCCAACTATTTCTAAATACCAGACAGAACATCACTGTCTTTGCTGGAGATTCACTGAGGGTTTTTTCCAGTAAATTTATATCTGTTCTTTTCTTGCTCTATTCCAGATAAATGGCACAGTGACAGAAAATATGTCCTTAGCAGATGCCAAAACACTAATAGAAAGGTCAAAAGGCAAGTTGAAGATGGTTGTTCAGCGAGATGAACGAGCCACACTGTTGAATGTTCCTGATCTTTCTGACAGTATTCATTCTGCTAATGCTTCAGAAAGAGATGGTGAGTATAAAAACTCGATTTCTAAAGAGAAAAGAATTCCCTGTATTGTCTCATACCTAAGTGGGATGAGAGAGTTCGGGGGGAGAGGAGTTACGAGTAAGGTTGTCATATGGGTAAATTTTTGTTCGAGTGTGATTGAAATCCACACCTTCAAAAACAGTGGAGGAAAAGATACAGTCCCTATTCTTAAGATTGTTCTTTCAGGAATATTAAGTTTAGGGGGTTTGTGGTAATAAGCACAGATTTAACATCTTCATAAAAATTTTTTGCAAAAGCTTATTCCCATTTGAGCAGGTCACGCCACCATTTAAATTAAAATCATTTCATGAAAAAACAACTTTTATTTAACAGACATCTCAGAAATTCAGTCGCTGGCATCAGATCATTCCAACCGATCACATGACAGACCCCGCCGCAGTCGTTCACGATCTCCTGACCAGAGGTCAGAGCCTTCAGACCATTCCAGACATTCTCCACAGCAGCCCAGCAATGGCAGGTGATGGCAGCATTGTATTATTTTTAAATCAACTACTTAATGTGACATATAAGTTGTAGGAGTGTTTGGATTTATATAACAGATGGGATTCAAAACTATGAAGACAGTAATGACATTGTCTCAAGAGATGCAGCTGTTAATGATCCAATTTTTTTAGACTTGAGGAGAAATTGAATCTTTCTTCAGTGTTATGCCTTTTTTTAAACGTAATTGTAAAGCATGGCTATATGAAAGATAATGTAGGTTTGATAGTGATATATATTATTGAATAATATGAAGTTATATTGTGGTTTCAGAAAGCAGTTGGCTGCAAGGAGATTTGAGATGACCTGTATTACAGTTCCTATTGAATGTTCAGCCTGGGTAAACGTGTTGAAATCTTGCTTTATTTAGGTATAGAATTTTTATTTTCCTCACTAGCCTTCTTTAAAAGTTCAGTTTCTGAATACATTTAATCCCTACAAAATAAGGTGTATTGCACAACAGAATTAGCTTTTACACTGTAGCTTTTAATATTTGAACTTGGTAATGGGACATTGATGGTAATTCTTTAGTAGGTAAGTCTAATTTTATATTAATTCAGAGAGAAGTAATGTACTATATGGTTTGGAATTTCTTCTCCTGCCATGTGAATCTTGAGTAATAAATCTGTCCTGTTTTGTATTTTCACGGTTTTGAAAAAGACAATTTATTGACATAGTTTGAGTGTTGGAGTTCAGATTCTACTAAATATTTGTAAGAGAAGTTTACTTTCTGAGTGCCCATGATGGAGCAGAAGTTAGAATTGTTTATGCAAATTCCAGATTCAGAGCCTCCATTTGAAGATTTTTTAAGATTATGTTCCAAAACTCTGAAAAAGCAAATTGCAGCTGACTCTTTCATAAACCCAAGATATGCCTGATAGCTTATTAATAACATTTGGTTTGCCCAAGGGGAAAATAGGACTTATACCTTCAAGGCTTTTAGAATCTTTTAAGGATTAATAAAACCACAAGACAGATCATACCTGAATGTAGACCTGCTTGGGGTTATGGATTACAGACATTTTTGCTTCTCTTTCCTATATATTGTTTGGAGGGAAACAAGGCATGAAAGCTTGTTTTCAAGTAGGAACTCCTTATTAGTGGGGAAAACTTAAAAGCACGGTGCCAGAGGCAAGGGTTTGGTTGTGCAGATCATGCAATCTCTGTGATATTTAAAACCTGTATGTCTTGACGTGTATTTGTAGTGCAGGCTGAAAGGGCTTGTGGAGGGAGGAACAAAAAATATCAAAACTCTAACTATGACTGACTTAGCCTAGTGTTAGTGAAGTCTTATCCTATTGCAGTGGTTTAGGTAGGTGGTCACTTCCTCCCTGTAGACCACACTATTGAAAGAATTAATCCTTTCCAAGAAGGAACTCTGAAGTTATCTCAACTCTGAATGCATCCGCTCTATCTTCTTTATGAACAAGAACTACTTTGGCATGGCTTGGCTTCCTGTTTGATGTCCCTTTCAAGATCAGAAAATCTGGGCCTTGAGCCACATAAAGAAAAGCACGTTGAGAGCAACTTCTCTTTGTAGTTGTTGTTTGTGCAAGTTCAAATCTACTGTACAATCAAATTAGTTGTGTCCACTTAATTTTTTTTAAAATTTGGTGGAAAATGTGGAGAAAGAAAAAAGCTTGAGAACAAACTGAGGAAGAAATGTGCAAAAAATCTTCAAACTGAGCTTAAGGAGGATGTTAAAAATGTATTGAAGATAATGAGCCTTTATTTAGACCCTGTTCTGCCAAGTGTTTGTATGTTAATGAGGAGGGAAATTCCAGGGGAATCCTCTTAGTCCTTCAGTGCAAGCTTAACTATAGACTGACACTTCTGGTGTGCACTAGAGTACAGAAATGTGCCAGCAGACTTGCTTCAGTACTGCTTTGGGGCCTGGCAGAGTCTTTATTGTCCTCCACCATTCAGTATTCCATACTGGTATGTACAGCAATGTGCTTGCAATTTTCCTCTATATAGAATTTCCATAACAATTTCTATATGAGCATTCTGTCAAAGCATTAAATAGCACTTGTGGTTTTCTTTAGTAGAAAGAAAGTTCACAGCTTTCTCTTGAACAGTCTCTTTAAAACTCAAGTTCTAAAACATTTGCTGTAACTTACTAATAAAAACAGCTAATTAGGCTTTGTGTAACATGTTAGGGTTAGGGTTTGTACTTAAAAAGCTAGAATGAGCAAAAGAGGTCTCTGCAACCTAAGTTGGAGAGTACTTTGGATAAAGTCTCATGTATTCCTTGTTATCTGGTCTTACTGCTGCCAGGAATAAGTTGTTGATAAGCTTTTGGTGTGACCCATTCTCAAAATGGGCGTTTACAGCCAAGTGCTGCCAAGTCTGCCAGATACATCTCTGGGCTGCCATTTACCAATTGAAAGAACTCCTGCTTGAGAACTCTGTGCACACTTCCTCACCAGAATGTCCTCTGATATGTTTAACACTTCAGCCTCAGAAAGAAAGATGTGGTAGCTTGAAGAAATCACTGTAGAGGTCACTATTGTTTCTGGAACGATGAGGCTGACTTCTGTAATAGAGTTTTCAGTTCACATGGAGCATGATAGATTGGTTCTGTCCATTTTCAAAACAAGCTGAAAAACTGGAAAGTAGGACAAAAATCAACCCTATTTTGAATGTCTTTAGGAAGATGCCACTTGGTTCTTACTCTTCTCATGATAAGTAGTTTGAGATGTGCTAAAACCAAACTTTGTAAGAGCCTGCAAGTTCATATTTTTCATAACTTTTTCTGTAGAGACACTTTGTGTGTTGCAGTTAATCCTATTTTATTCTGTAGCAACAGCTAACAGTTCATGGCACTAATGTGTAGCTGACTGCACTTTGTTATTTAAAAATATTTCTATTAAGCATACTTTAAAAAAAGGTGGCAGGGGGAGGAAGTGAGGTAAAAGGGGCCCTGACACAGCACAGATGTTAAACAGTAATGTCACAGTGCACACAGGGAGCAACACATTTGTCTGCTGGGAAGTGCAGCTGTCAGTTTTTAGCAAGTTTCCATCACCTAGAACCAGTGGCCGCATCAAGTTGTTTCCTGCATCATCTTGCAGT
This sequence comes from Anabacerthia variegaticeps, assembly GCA_035583185.1. Classification (NCBI taxonomy): domain Eukaryota; kingdom Metazoa; phylum Chordata; class Aves; order Passeriformes; family Furnariidae; genus Anabacerthia; species Anabacerthia variegaticeps. Next base: position 15,658,450 of record JAWWEW010000017.1, read on the forward strand.
GAAATAATTCAGTACTTACTGGACAACTTAAGCAAAGTCAAGAAAAAAATGTGTTCTTCTGCTGTTTCTGTTTTGTTCTATCACAATTCTGTTTCTATCAGTTTTTTCCCCACTTAAAATTTCCGGTCTTAGGTAGAGTAGACCTGGCCTTTTGCAGGCATTTGAGGTGGCAGGATGTATTTGCCTACACACACAGCAGTAGCCCGCTGTAGGAGCCTGTTGCTTCAGCTACTTACCTGACTCTGTTTTGGGCTATGCCAGCAGTGTCTGTATTTTAGTTGTGTTTACGGTCTTTTGATGTGTACAGGTGTAAAAGCACCATAAAACTGCACTGGGTTTGGACTGTGTGAAGATAAAATATAAAATTAATTGTCTTTGTGTAGTAACTGCAGTATTTTTGGCCTTAGTTTTAAAGCAAAACAGAGATACTACAATTTTGGAATAATGCTTCTTTAAAGTGTTAGGAGGTGCTTGGAAGTAGGTAGAGAGGGCTCATGGGGAAATTTACTGTAATATCTCATTACCTAGTGCTCATTACCCAAAAATCTTTGGGGAGTGGAATTAGTTGTAGCTTACACTACTACAGGACTTTGTTTCTAGAATGCTTAGTGTGTGTTTAAAGAGCTAAATGTATGTGTCTGTTTTTAACAAGCCAGGAGCTATTTTCAAGGAAATGAGGAGTCTAGTGCTGAAAGTAAAATAAATGTATTTTAGCTTATGCTTCTAAACTGGAAATCTCAAAGAAGAATAAGAAAACTTTATATCAGTGATGTTTGGGAATGAAGTAGAAGGATTAATGCTTACTTTTCATTTTGTTGCATATAATGGTTTTATCATCATTTTATTGAACTCTGGACCACCCAAAAAGGGGTTTATCTGGGTAAAAAAGGCATAAATAAGGATTTTTAAAATTAAGCTGCAGTGTTTACAATGCAAGGGTGCCTTTCCAGATTGTTGTGGTGATTGGAGTATTTTTCTGTATTCTTTTTTGTTTGGCTACCTTCAGGCATACAGTTTTAAAACTGGCAGAGGAATGCACTAAGAAGCTGGAGTATGTTTTGGCTGAATAGCTAAGCTTTTTTCTTATATTTTAAACTTCATATTGCTTCAGGAAAGCACATTCTGCTTGTATTTCAATTTTTTGCAATTTCTTTTATTCTTTCTTGCCCGTGTTGTGGATGAGTAGAGATACTGGAGTCTGTTTTCTGAAGTCACACTTCCCACTTTTGAAGTATCAGTCCTGTTTGGGATAACCAGCCTTAGCTCTGTATGATGGCTTTTTTGATGCATTTGAGCTTTATGGACAGTGATGCTCATCATTGCCTAGTAGCACCACCTAGCTGTTGGTAGTGCAGAATTCTCTTTTTTTCCTTAGTACGGACCTCTCCTTTTTGCCAGCAGATAATCTTGTACCTATCGACCAAGCCAGTGTTATCTTTGAGGAAATACCTTTTTTCACCTTCTTGGCATCTAAGTCTGATATTATATAAAAGCTGGACTTTGTATCCATCTTCTCTCAAATATTCTTTATATCCTTGCTGATTTGCCCCCTCCCAGGAAGAAAACTGTCTTTTCCTAGCTCATTATTAATGTTAATCTGTTCTAACCCTTTAAATTATTTACTGTTTAGCAGATAGCAATGTAGTGGTTAACATTTCAACACACAACACCACGTTCTGTTCAGTTCTGCTATAGTACAGCTGGTAGCTCAACCTTTATGCAACTGTATAAGAATACCTGATCTTTTTAGCTCAAGGAATAGCAATTATGTTCTTTGGAACTTCTGTTGCCTTTTTTTTTTAAATTCTTATTTTAACCTGTCATAAGTGTCTTTGTTTACAAGCATGTGTAAGAAATGCGTAAGAAGCAGCAAGTTGTCTTCTTACTAAAATGCAGGGACGACTTGAATGTATAAGAAGCACTCTTGTCTTGTAATAGGTGGATTGAAGGCCTCATGCTCTCTGAAAAGCTGAGAAGTCAGGGACATGTTTGTGTTATTCCTTTTATCTTTGCAAAGCCCTGCCAAGACCCACACCAGCAGCTCTTGTGTTCCAAGGCAGCTGAAGCACAAAGGAGCAGACAAATTAGCTTGTTCACAGCAAAACTTAAGAATTAGGTCTGAAAATTGGTAATTTCCACAGGAAGGGGAGATCGCTCTTCTTCTGTTCTTCCCTTCTTTCCTTTGCTTCTCAATTCCTTGTATAACTTTCAATATACAGCACTTGTGTATGACTTGTGTGCTTGAAGCAGACAGCATTTTGTGTCATCGTGTGCTACTGCTTTCTGAATAGCCATGTCTAGAGAAGTCTATCATGGAGTTAGGGACAAAACATTTGGACTTAGAAATTGTAACAATATTTAATAATGTGATAGTTTAAGAACAAAACCTGGTTAAATAGTGATGGTAATTGCTTGCAGTCAGCTGTGTGAATGAAAGTATTTATTCTTTAGTCCTGGTATACAGAGATCATAGAAACTGTTCTGCATGCAAAGTGGAATCTTTTTTTCTAATGTAGTCTTCGAAGCAGAGAAGATGAAAGAGTAACTAAATCAGGAGCTGCCTCTACACCTGTAAAGAATGCAGATGATGCTTCTAAAACGCTGGAAGAAGTGACAGTTGAAAGAACTGAAAAACAAACTCCACCACTCCCAGGTAAAAATATTTTAATGTATTAATTACGCATGTTGTTGAGAAAGGATCACCAGTAGAGATTTTATGCCATTGCACATTTGTGGAATGATCTCTAAAATCGTAAAACAGAACAAGTCCTAATTGTTTTTATTTCTGAATGCTAACAGTCTTTTTAGGCATAATCCCACTTCTATCTTAAGAGTTTTGGTCCTGAAAACCTAAGCTGTGGGGTCTGTCCATTATAAAGGAGTCAAATTTCAGTGTTTAGAGTTGTAGTTATAGGTGATGGTTGTAAACTGCTTTGCACTGATTTCTCAAGCAAGGTTAAAATCCATAATTTCTGAGTTTTCAGCAATAAGCTACTTCTTATGGGTTACTGTAGCAGACTATATTTATAACAATGAAGGTAGTTAAGCCTGTTTAGAACTACTGTTCTGAAGATACAACTCAAAACACCCTGAAATGCTTTGTTCATGTCACAGTTAATAGCTACAGCCATGGACCAAGAGGGCAGATTCACAAGTGCAGCGCAGCTAATAAAACCAGAACAAAATATCATTCCTTTTTCCCAAAAGGGGAGGGTGAGCTAAATGATAAAGCCAAATGGTGTAAAAAAGAAAAAATCTAAGATGATACAGTGACAGGACACTGTTCTGGGCAGGCTGACTTGCAAGATTTTTGTTTGCAGAATGAGGCACTTGAGTGAAATTACAAGTGGAGAAAAAGGAGCTGTGCAGATGGTTTAGAGGGAGCTGTTTTTGAAAGGTTGGATACAATGAGAAAAAGCCCATTCAATCTTGAAAATATTTGAAGACTTAAGGGATAAGCAGGGACACTTCTGCATGTAGTATTCGGTAGATTAGTGAAGAACCAGAAGAGTTATGATTTTGATAGACTCTGAAAGTTCTTGAAAATAGGAACACATTTTCTGATACAGCAGCCATTGCTAAAAGAACTGTCATAGGAGGTGACACTTTACAGTGGTGTTATGAAGATATGCAAATGAAGAAAATTTATATTCGCTAAGATAGAAAAAGGATGTGGTAGGGAGATCAGAAAGATGAATTCTGTGTTTCTGTAACATACTGAAGATTAATAATTATAATACAAATCCAACTAGGATAGGATACCCTTAAGAGGGCTCTTAATCCAAAGTAATGTACTAATAATTGGTTTGAGGGATTGGCAAGCAAGTAATAAGTACTGTGGGGATTTTTTTGGTTGGTGGGGAAGAATAAATATTCTGTTCTTGGATGAATAGAATGTACATGGAAGTACTTAGTTTGAGTGAGAGGAGTTCTAGGGCCAGTACATAAAGGTAATATTTAATTTCTGCAGATAAAATGAACTTTTTGTAATATATAGTGTGAGATTAAAAAGTGTAACAAAGGGCATAATTCTTTAACAGCCTCACAGAAAGCTCTAGGGAAATAAGGATCTTTCGCCGACTAATGAAAATGTTGGGTCACTGTCAAAATCTGTGGCAGTTGCTGCTTAGACTAAGGGCAAGGGTAAGATGACTGTCATAGCTGATTGTGGCAAAGAAGGGTGGAAGGAGAGTGTTCAGAGGGATCATCAGAGGCTTAGGCTAGGAAAGGGTCATTAAAGACTTAAAGGAAAATGCTTTGTTACTGCACAGTAAAGACCAAAATCATGTTAGAAAAAGGCATTATTACCCAATTGTTGCCTGAAATTCCCAATTTCAGACTAGTCTGTTCAGTGATTTGAAAGGAAGATGGCATGTTGTTGGTAAGATGAGAGGTATTAGACTAGTTTGAAGCCAGGCTTGTCTGAAATGAACTTTTTTCAAGAGTGCAGAGATGAGCCTTAAATGTAAATTATTGTAACATGACCAAGCATGCAGCAGAGAAGAGCCTCTATTAGTGCTCATTACTGAGGGAAGCCTGCAGGAGCAGTTTCCTCACAGGGACTTCAATGAATCTTTGCAGCAGAGTCACAGTAAGTGCATATATCTTTAAGCACCACCAACTGGACCAAAGTAAGCATTGAAATCTGTCACCTTCAAGGCATGCATTAGTAGTCTGAGTGTTTGTGGTATTTCATTTCAAAAATTAAACTCTTGAGGGAAGAGAACTAACAGAAAAAAAAAGAAGTTAGGTCAGATAAATCAAAGTTAGAGAATGGTTGAAAGGGGTCTCAGGAGCATGAAGCCTTCTAGTTCTTGTAGTTTTGCAATGTTTATGGTACTTGATAAAGTACAAAGGAGGTTTAGGGACTTTTACTGAAGTAATAATTAGGCCAGTAACCACACTGCTTTTAGTGGCATAATGAGAGTTTCTTCTGTTGTAAATTTCTAGAATTTCACTTTCAAGTGGATCTAGGTAGGGTAGAAGAAGGTTACTGAAGAAGTCAATAACTAAGTCTTAACTTAACTTTCTGACCTTTAAATGATTGAATGGACACTGGAAATCTTTTGATATTTTAATAGAACCAAAGCCAGTGTATGCACAAGGAGGTCAGCCAGATGTGGATTTACCAGTCAGTCCATCTGATGGTCCTTTGCCCAACTCAACCCATGAAGATGGAATGCTTCGGTAATGTAACTCTAAATAAACTTTATTCAAACTGTCTGGTCCTTGAGCAAACCAAACTTGTATCCAAAGTGATGAATAACCTGTATACTTGGTCTGATGTCAAATCCAATATGCTGTCCTGACACTCATGTTCAGAAATATTAAGATGAAGACTTTTGATTTATTCCTGAGCCTTGTTGGCACTTGCATTGTGTAATAAACCATTTTAAAGTCTATTCATTTCTATGGAAATGAGCAGTTAGAATGATCAACAGTTGAAAAGAATTTACAGTTTTTGTCTCTTCCTGTGAACTCTTACCCCTCCTTCCTTGTCCCTGTCTCTAGAGAGAGGAGAGATACTGTAGCATATACTTAATCTTTCATAATAACTGAAGAGCGGTGGATAAAGGTCACTGCAGAAACATGTAGTGTCCTGATACGGAAATGAAGCTACTTCAACTGGGATCTCCTTTGTGGATGTTAGTGTACATGACAATGGATTCTGGTTTGGTTTCATCTCATATTGATCTTAATCTCTTCAGAGCCAAAATAGATCTGTGCACCAGTACATCTCTTTAAAAGGAAAAATATTTTTGGAATAGTGTCAGTATCCCACTTAAGTCACTCTATGAGTGTAAGACAAACAGACTCCACTAAACTTGTAAATACCAGGTGGGTTTTTTTGAAATGCTGCTAATGAGTGTTGTAATGTTGCAGTTGATAAGCATTTAATAGTATGTATACCATAATATCCATGAGTTGACTGATGGGCAGATTACTCTTTTGCATGTGTTCAGTTTCAAATTTATCAGAATACTTTATGCTGTTACACATCTAAGTGGAATATTTTCTAAATCCTTAGGCCAAGCATGAAACTGGTAAAATTCAGAAAAGGAGATAGTGTTGGCTTGCGACTAGCAGGTGGCAATGATGTTGGCATCTTTGTAGCTGGTGTTCTAGAAGACAGCCCTGCAGCTAAAGAAGGATTAGAGGAAGGGGACCAGATTCTCAGGGTATGTCAAAACTAGTAACAGCACAAGTGTTTTGTTGTACTGAAATAGGTTTTCTTTCTGTGGGATTGAATATATTGCCTTTGTAGTTCACATGGGTTTTTTTCTGTATGTACTTATTAGATGACTTAATAGCAGCAAAGTCTCTTCTTACCGTACTGTTGCTAGCAAGGTTAGTAATTTTTTTACATTAAAATTTGTAGGACAATTCAGTTGATAAAATTGTTTGATTTCATTAACTGCTGGGTGACTAAATTGTCAGAGTGCTCTGTGGGCTACTGATGTTTATAGGTGTTCCATAATATTGAGACTAAAATTAACAACTACCTATTATCTCATAAACTCTGCTATTATTGAGAAATAAAGTGGGGTATTTAGAGGTACAAGAGTCAACTTGAAATACATGCACTTGATGTGTATGTATGAAATTGAGTAAGAAAAAAATCGTAGCGATAGATTGATTCAGATTTCCTATTGTATAGTTAAATCTCTGTAATAATGCCAGATGCTAAATCAAACTGATTACTTCATTGATACCAGGTAAATAATGTAGACTTCACAAATATCATCAGAGAAGAGGCTGTCCTGTTTTTGCTTGATCTTCCTAAAGGCGAAGAAGTAACGATTTTGGCACAGAAGAAAAAAGATGGTAATTATTTGTATATTGGGAGTGATGTAGTAAACTGCTTGGAATAGAATTAAAAAGTCAAGTGAATGATGACTGACTGCTGGCTTGCAGGAAATGGTTACCTTATGCTGTTAAGTTCTTTTAGATTTGGAGTCAGTTACTACTTCACGTGGACTAGAGATTGATATGATAACACTACACCCCCCACCCCCAAACAAACAAAACTCCAAACAAAAAACCTCATCAAAAATAACCCCTAACATCTAAGTAAAGTATTAACATTTAAACCCTGGAGAAAACAGAAAAGTCTGTTTTTAGCTATGCCACTGAAAATGAGAGACTACACTGATGTATGTGCACATACAAATTTCTTTACTCATAAGATTAATTCCTTCCAGGGCAGCTGAATTAAGCTTGCACTTGCACCAAATTTTTGGTTACGAAAGTTGAATTTGTTAGTAGAGTTTTCTATAAATAGTTATGCTGCTTAAAATAGAGTAGTAACTCTGAGTCATTAAGGCTTCTTGAAGTAATAGTGTATATTTAGAACAAGGAGAACTAAGGTGAGGCGTTGCTTTGAGTATTTGTTGTGACAGAATGTGATTTGAACTTAAGTAACACTTGATATTTTGGTATTTCTTTTTATTTTTTCAGTTTATCGTCGCATTGTTGAGTCTGATGTAGGGGATTCTTTCTATATCAGAACTCATTTTGAATATGAGAAGGAATCTCCTTATGGACTAAGTTTCAATAAAGGTGAAGTGTTCCGGGTGGTGGACACTCTGTATAATGGAAAACTGGGTTCATGGCTGGCAATTCGAATTGGCAAGAACCATAAGGAAGTGGAAAGAGGTATCATACCTAACAAAAACAGGTATGATCTTACAGTCCTGAAATTGCTGATTTAAAGCGACGGTTTTAAGTTCTGCATCTGTATAATGAATGGTTGGACTTGTCTGCAGGACATGAGTTTATAGAACTGGTTCAGTCAGAAAAAGTGTCAACAGTTAAATGGAATTAAAAAATCTGATCTGTGGAATTGCTTTTGACTCTACACAGTCTGCAAATAAACTTCCTTTTCAATACAGGAGGCAAGAATATAGTGAGTTTTAGAAATATGATATCAGGCTCAGTAGTCATCATGTATACTTCCTGATACAGGGACAACAAAGGCAGGGTTCAGCTGGTGGTGTGTTTTTTGAAAGTGTAAGCTTGCTGGTCAAGCATTGCTTCAGAGACTGACTTTCTGGATAACTGGGATTTGTTGTCATCCTAGAGCTGAGCAACTAGCCAGCGTACAGTACACACTTCCAAAGACAGCAGGAGGAGATCGAGCAGATTTTTGGAGATTCCGAGGTTTGCGGAGCTCTAAGAGAAATCTGCGGAAAAGCAGAGAAGATCTTTCTGCCCAGCCTGTTCAGACGAAGTTTCCTGCCTATGAGAGAGTTGTTCTTCGGGAAGGTCTGGCTTTACTGCTACTGTTGCACATTACAGATTTGGGTGGTTTGATTTACAACAGCCAATGTATTTAAGAGTATCTTGCACTGGTTTTAAACAATCAATATATCTTGACTTTTCTTTTGCCTTCAATTCTAGCTGGATTTCTCAGACCTGTAACCATTTTTGGTCCAATTGCTGATGTTGCACGGGAGAAACTTGCTAGAGAAGAACCAGATATCTTTCAAATTGCAAGTAAGTGTGAGATCAAGTTTTTCTGCAGTTAGGAATTAGTCAGCTTTCTTTAGGTAAATTGTTTCCATGTTATTACTTTAGTTAATGTGTTTAACAAGACATTAACAATAGACTATTAACAACAGCCTAAATGTAATCCACTGGTTGCGGATAATTATCTGAAGGTAAAAGTAGTATTAATTCAATTATAACCTTCTCAAATTTCACTTTATTTCTGTACCTTATCCTATTTCTAAGTGCTTTTGTAAAGATACACTTTTTTTTTCATGGCCAATATGTGATTTTTTTTAATTTCTTTTTAAAGGGGTAGTTTTTCATGTATTATTTGGAATCAGAAGTGTCTTCAATCTAAATTCACGATTTGAGCTATGAAATGGTTTGTTTTATCTTGATGAGGAAATATAGAATATGTTGTAAACTTACAATAGATTTTTACTGTGTCCTCTTTACCAGAAAGTGAACCAAGAGATGCTGGTACTGACCAACGTAGCTCTGGCATTATTCGTCTTCACACTATAAAACAGATAATTGATAGAGTAAGTCTTTTATTGTCACTCTACTTTTAACACCAGGAGATTAAAACTGGTATTATGAAGTAAAATGTTAGCTCTTTTAAATGTCGAATAATAACTGAGTGTGTTTGCTTCAAAATTAACTTTCCCATCTTTCTGTTGGTTAATAAAAAAAACCCCATCGTCTTCTCCACATTAATAACTGCAGCCTAGATGTACCTCTGGGCTTTGTTCCAAACAGTGTCATCCTCTCTCCATTAAGGCTGTTTTAAGTTGTTTTCTCTTAAAGCCATGGTGTGACATAACAGCTAGAAATTTTTACCTTATTTAGGGAGTTACTAGTCTTCCCCCAACCCGATGTACAAATTGATAACTTGACATAATTTTTCTCTGCAAGGACTAAGGGAAAGGGTTCTTCCATCTCCATTCCTTCAGATGCTTAAAACTTCTAAGATTAGTTCATGATAAGAGGCTCACCTTTTTGTTTCCATTCTTAAACTGGAAGCCTTTCAGATTCTTATATAGGAGAGGAGGAAAAGGCTATTGTAGCAGCAAAGTGGATCTACCTTATGCTCTGTGCTTGATTGCATTGAATGAAAGGTGGCCAATTTTTGCATTCAGAATGTTTTTGGTGGTTTTATTTTTTTTTTAAGGAAGATGGAGATGTGTAATGAGACTAGGTCTTAGGTTTCAATCTTTGCTTTTTTTTTTTCCGCAGAATACTAATAGGACACTACTTATTTTTAGTTCAGTGCCTGCTTGCTTTGAGATTTTTTTAAAACAGGGTGTTAAATATTAAAATATTAGCTATGCATTCAGTCCTATCGTTCAAAAAGTATATGCCTATGTAGGCTGCTGTTGGAATTGGTTTGGTTTCTTTCATTCTGGTATTTAAATGGGAAAAGGATTTAAATCAATACTTTGAAACAATTATGTACAGGTAATAATAAATTTGTGGAATATGTTTACAAAAATATCATGTGTATAAATGATTCACTTCCTTGTCTCTGTCCTTTTTATCACAACAGGACAAACACGCTTTATTAGATGTCACTCCTAATGCAGTGGACCGTCTGAATTATGCCCAGTGGTATCCTATTGTAGTCTTCCTAAATCCTGACTCTAAGCAGGGAGTAAAGACTATGAGAATGAGGTTGTGCCCAGAATCACGAAAAAGTGCCCGAAAGCTGTATGAGAGAGCTCACAAGCTCCGCAAAAATAATCACCATCTCTTCACAAGTAAGTAATTAGACATACTGGATTAGCATTTCTGAGAGGGAAAGGGAGGCAGGATGAGAGAGGCTTCTTCCTCCAGAATTTTCTGCAAATGGACTAAGTGAAGCAGTGACTGACTTGTTCAGGCTTCCTCATTCAGTAACCAGTAGTTAATTGGTGTGTGCATTGTTTGTACAGGACTGCACAAATGTAAAGCAATCTGAAAATTCAAAATGACACTCAAAATAGATCTGGTGGTTTTGCAAGACCATCAACCAAAATCAAAACTTGAATAAATAGGAAAATGATAAAAGTTTCTTTTTAACCTGGCTAAATTGAAGCCTGACTTTATTGTGAGCTACTGTTGACTCAGTATTTCCTGTGGGATAAAACGTCCCAAACCACATCACACCTTAAGGTTGCTTTGGATACTGATATTTACATTACTGTTTAAATCTCATAGCTTTAACCTACCAGTTTATGTTGCTTTTATTACTCATGGTGCAGATCCTTCTCAAAGTTCTGCAGAAATCATAAGTCAAACTAATCTACTGTACTTCTAGCTACCATTAACTTGAATTCAATGAATGAAGGATGGTATGGAGCTCTCAAGGAAGCAATTCAACAGCAACAGAACCAACTAGTGTGGGTTTCAGAAGGAAAGGTAAGAAATTACATGTTTGGAGAGACATGGCAAAACTGTATTTATAAGAGATTTTTTTGTTTTTTCATTGTAGCTGGTGTTACACATAGGGGCAGATGTTTGTGGAATGAAGCCTGTTTTTCTTCTTTCCTCTTCATTTTAACTGTCATTTGAAGATCTGGAGCAGTAATGCCTCATGGCTGTGTGATCAGCTCAAAGCTGATTTGTTGCTGCACTAGTGCAGTTATTCTGTTAGGGAGAGCTGCACAGTTGTCCTTATGCATGTAGCAGAGTAGGGCGGGAGCATTTGCTCATTGCTGCTGTGAACTAGAGGATGTATTAATGCTTTGAACACTGTGGGAATTGGATGGTTTTTTTATCAAAGGACTTCTGGGTATTTTGCTGCATGGGTACGTGGGGCTGGGATTGACTGATGATTAATGATTTTTTCATTAATAGAACATGAATATGCCATTTGCTTTTCTTTCTGAGAACTGTGCTCTCTCAGTTGAGAGAACACAGATGCAAAATCACAAGTTGGTGTTCTATGTTCCCCACTAAAACTCCATGTAATTTCTCAAGCTGCATGTTAATCTATGTGTATTAGATCCATCCCCTTGAAGAACTATTATCAAGTGAAATGCCGACTATTTGCTTACTTGTAGTAAACGATGAATTGGCTATTGCCATGTGTTTCTTAATTAGATTTTAGCTCCTTTACCTTCTTACATCTACCTTCAAAGTAATGATTTCAGTATCATACTATCCCTTTAAAGTGGAACTCTATCTTTTCAAACACTTTGATATTTGTGGACACTGCACTGTCCCCTACCTTACACTGACAGTCATCTGGCTCCTCAAGTAAAATGATTCTAAGAGCTAGGCTGCAGAAAAGGTTTTTAGGTTTAAGTTTTAACATCTTCAGTGATTGAACTCTCCCCTGATTTCTCCTACACTGTGATATTCAGAACTGTGGCTGTGCTGCTGGATTTGGAATATAACTACCTTTTTCACTACCGGACTTCGTGTTGTTCTGAACTACAATATAGATGCACACCATTTGTTCAGTTCTTAATTATTCACAAAAAAAAATTCCATTATTTACATTAGAAGACAAAAGGGATTCTTTAAAAGGTATTTCTATAAATGTGTACTCTAATTTTGACACAGGCAGATGGTGCTACAAGTGATGACCTTGATTTACACGATGACCGCCTTTCTTACCTCTCCGCTCCTGGCAGTGAGTATTCCATGTACAGCACAGACAGCAGACACACGTCTGATTATGAAGACACTGACACAGAAGGGGGTGCTTATACTGATCAAGAACTGGATGAAACTCTGAATGATGAGGTTGGGACTCCTCCTGAATCTGCTATTACACGCTCTTCTGAACCAGTTAGAGAGGATTCTTCTGGAATGCATCATGAAACTCAGACTTACCCTACTTATGCATCTCAAGCTCAGCCACAGCCAAATCTCAGAATAGATTCTTCAGGATTTAAAACAACTACTTCTCAGCCGGTAAGAAAGCAATTTTATACACTGACCATTATATGCTTCAGGTTTCAAGTTCTCTCGATCAGGAAACCTCCATTTATATTCTGCTTATCAGTGTCGTGAGACCATACAAGAATCTGTCAACAGCAACAATAACGTGTTACAATGAATTGGAGGATCAACTTGCCCTGCCTGTTTTAGTGACTCATTCTGACAGGAGGGGGATTGATGTATCATTGTACTTTGGTTAAATGTTTTGCATTTTTAAGCCTCAACCTAATGAATTTCTGAAGTGCTAGTGCATGATACTTTCAGTACATTTCATTATACATCTAGCTGCATTGGTCAAAGCATCACTTAAATTATTTTAATATAAATCAAAAAGTCATACATTGATTCATTAGCAGTATATTTAAAATATTTTAAACACTTCACAGAAAGCAGAAGCCTCACCTGCAGTCCCTTACTTTTCCCCGTCGCCTGAATCAAACCCTGCAACCTCAGCAGCCTCTGCAGTAAATGCTAATGTAAACCTAACTAATGTCAGACTGGAGGAGCCTACTGCTGCTCCTTACAACTCTTTCCAACCACAAGCGGGCCCCTCAAGAACACCGAGTACTGAGGGAGCTCATGTAGTGCTAAGAGATCAAGAGCCATCATCCTTATCGCCGCATATAGACCCAGCAAAGGTACCTGTGCCACATTGTTGCGCTGATTTCCTGCTGTACATCAAGCTCGCACATGATCTTTGTTTTGCCCTTATTTGAAGAATTCCTTCTTATTTTTTTTCCTGTAAGAGATCATGTAGGTCACAAAACACAGTGTAGCTGAATTGCGAAGCATCATCTAGTGTTCTGTGTGCATGGCTTCAAACTATCCTTTTCACTTCTCATAAAGATGACTTTTTAAAAAAGGCTGTATTCTGTATTTTGATTTTACTTGACTTTTGACTCTTAGCTTGACAATATTCTGCTGTTAATGAAGCCTTGAGAAAAATCTTATTTCCCTAAAATTACACTGGGTTTTTATATGCTTTAAATCATGCCAAATTGTTGATTATGAAGTTGAGTCCAGTTTGGTGGGTGACTTTTATGTATTTCCTCAGCAATGCTAGAACTATCTTAATCTGTTTCTATATTTCACTTTTGCTTTTTCCATATCCTGTAACAAATTGTACGTGCCCTTTCCAAACATCAAACCCCAAAGATATGGCTATTACTTTTGTCTTTCCCTTTTAATCTACTTACATGTTTTTGCTTAAAAATAGGACTAAAAGAAATCTTTTGAATGACCACGTTCAGCTTCCTGTGGTTGTAAACAACTGCACCCAATTATTCTGCTTTTAAACTAAATTAAAGCCAACATTTAAAACTTAGGTTTGTTAAAAATACTACATTTCAAATGCAGCTGCAGTTACTCTTCGTTTTAACCGAGAAGTGCGTCTGTCTTTAATAGGTGTACCGAAAGGATCCGTATATTAATGAAGAAGCGTCCAGACAAAGCTATGTCTTAAAACAGCCAGCAATTAATCACCCAGTACAGAGACAGGAAAGAGACCCAAACCTGATCTATGAATCCCAGGCTCAGTATGCAGAAAAACAACCCAGTAGGGACTATGAACAGTCAACATACAGGTATGATTCTACAAACTATGTAGATCAGTTTTCTCGTGGTTATGACCCTCGCCTACATTATGATGACCGTGTGCCTCCCTATGAGGAACATTGGGCATATTATGAGGAAAAACAGCCCTATAACCAAACCAGAACGGCTTATGAAAACCAGCCTCCTCGGGATCTTGATTCCAGACACAACATAGAAGAGAGCACAGACCGCAGCTATTACCCAGCACAACCTCGTTTTGAGGAGCCCCCTCCAATGAGCTATGATGGCAGACCTCGCTATGAGCATGCACCCAAGAACTTCAGCTTACCACAAGTGCGATACGAAGATCAACACGCTGTTGGATATGACATGCATGGTAGATACAAACAAGAAGCTCAGCCATACCAGTCAGCCATATCTCGATCTCCTGAACCGAAGCAGTACTTTGACCCACATCTAAGGGGCTATGAGCAAGGTCCTCCTCAAGCTTACAATGCTAAACCTGGACAGTATGAGCCTTCTCATAGCACTTCAGGTGTTTCTCTTCCTCCTCCCCCTTCATCACAAACCAAACCAGAAGTTTTGCCTTCTAACAGTAAACCACTGCCTACACCACCATCTCTAGCAGAGGAAGAAGAAGATCCAGCCATGAAACCACAGTCTGTGCGAAGTAGAGTTAAGATATTTGAGAGGAGAAGATCGCCATCTTTGGAAAAAATGAAGGACCCAAGTGATGCATCAACTGTCAAGGTAAGTCATTTAAGTTTTTTAATTTGTTTTTTTACAAGAAGCAAAATACGATCTTGGAAACAAAGCTTTGCTGCTTACGAAATAGCCCCTTACCAGCTTGACTGTGGTATGTTTTAAAAGTAGAAGCTGAGCATTTTTGTGAAAACACTGATGGGGATCTTACCACGCTAGGAATTCCTCCAATTCGTCTTGTGCTAGTTTTTAGGGGGAATGAAAGGCAGTCTTACTTTTCTTAATCGTGAAGTGCTTTATCTTTCTAAATGTTTGAATCTAAGAGAATATGCTGTGCTTCTCGTTACAGCCTCCAGAACTAGCACCTAAGCCTGCACTCACAAGTGTGAGTGGTCCAAAACCAACTTCTCAAAGCCAGTATGAACACGAGAAAACAACTTACAGGTAGATGCACAACTGATTAAACTTAGTTTTCATTATAGGAATAGAATCGTCAGAAACACGTTTTAGTGGTTCAATTTGGAAACTGCAGAGAGGAGTCGGAGTGTGTCAGTATGATTTCTGTGTCAGCAGTAAAGCAAGGCATTGAGTCGTGGGCATAATTGCTGAGAAATGGGGGAAGGGCATAATGTTTTTTCAGTGGTTTTGAGGAAGAAATGTATTAAGCATTTCCATTTTTTTCTGTGTTTATTTAAGATAATTAGAAAGTAAAACCAAAAGGAAAAGGTAATGTAAAAGAGAAATAAGGATTTTCTTTCTTTATGGAATATCAGAGCTGTCTAATTTCCATGAATCATAGGTAAAAAAGGCAAGATGTGCAGTTACAAGAATGACATGCGCCTTGTTTTTTATACTAGCTAGATTATAAAATGGAATTGTAATTCAGGTATAATTACTCTTGTTCAACTGAGCAAGGCAACAGTATATTATTATTATTCTTGGTTAGGGCCCCAGAACCACAGAGACCTCAAGTGAAGCCACCCGATGATATTGTACGTTCAAATCATTATGATCCTGAGGAAGATGAGGAGTATTATCGAAAGCAGCTCTCGTACTTTGATCGCAGGAGTTTTGAAAATAAGCCATCTGCACAGGTTTCTGCCAGCCATCATCCTGAGCCCACTAAACCAATACACTCACAGAATCAGCTGAATTTCAGCAATTACTCCAAGTAAGTTTGTGTGTTTTGTTTTTTTTATTTTTTAATTTGAAAAAGTATGGAGGCATGTAGGACTGAAACAGAAATCCTGCCCATGTCAATGAAATTCCAGGAATTTGTGGTACTGAATTGAAATCTTTTATTCATGAAGTCAGTTTCTCTGTTTATGTGTAGCTTTAGTTTGAAAACATTTCATAGGTTTCATGATCTTCAAGGTGTTACTTTTGTTTGTCACTTGCTAACATACAATCATAGAATTGTTTAGGTTGGAAAAGATCACTAAGATTATGTCCAACCATTTACCCAGCACTGCCAGGCTAACCACTTAAACCATGTCCCCAAGTACCACATCTACGTGTCTTTCATCTCCAGGGATGGAGGTTCCACCACTTCCCTAGGCAACCTGTTCCAATGTCTGATAACCCTTTCAGTGACGACATATTTCCTAGTATCCAATCTAAAACTCCCTGGAATAATTTGAGGCTGCTTCCTCTTGTCCTATGGCTTGTTGCCTGGATGAAGAGACCAACCCCCACCTGGCTACAACTTCCCTTCTGGTGTTTGTAGAGAGTGATAAGGCCTCCCCTGACCCTCCAGACTAAACATGTCCAGCTTCTTCAGCTGCTCCTGATCAGACTTGTGCTCCAGACCTTTCCCCAGCTCCATTGTCCTTCTCTGGACGTGCTCCAGGACCATAATGTCTTTCTTGTAGTGAGGGGCCCAAAACTGATAGCAAGGTTTGAGGTTTCTCACCAGTGCCCAGTGCAGGGGCATGGATGGTCACTGCCCTGGTCTTGCTGGCCACACTATTTCTGGCACAAGCCTTTGGCACCTTGCCCACCTGGACTTCTATTCAGCTGCTGTTGACCAGCACCCCCAGGTCCATTTCCAGTTTTCCAGCCACTCTGCTCTCAGCCTGGACCTTCAGGGTGTTGTTGTGACTGAAGGGCAGGAATCTGGCATTTGGCCTTGTTGAACCTCACACCGTTGGCCTTGACCCATCAATCCATCCTGTCAAGATCCGTCTGCAGAGCCTTCCTGCCTTCCAGCAGATCAACACTCACACTTGATTTGGAGTCATCTGCGGATTTACTGAGAGCGTGCTGTCAATCCTCTCGTCCAGATCATTGATTGTGTTCTGTTAATGGTCATAAACAGAACATAATAAAGTATTTCCTTAGTCTAATATGTAGTGCTTAAAAAAGCAAAGGTTTTGATGTACTGAAGTTCTGTATTCATTTTTTCTGCAGACAGGATTGTACATGTTATCCACATTTGACATTAAGAAACTGAGCCTTTAGGGAGTAGTGCTGAGGCCAGAATTTAATCTGTTGATGGAAACATCTGTTTCCTGTATTGTTTTGCTTCCTTGATTTGGGAACGTTTTGATACAGAAATTGCGTGAAAGCTCATGCACAGATCTAACTCAGGGTAAGAGCTGTCTATTTTGGTGCTTACTCTCCACAGTTAGCTAAATTTGTTTTGATTCAAACTGTAACAAGGTGTTGCTCTTTGTTACTGTGAAAAGTTATTTTGCTTTGCTGCGTACAGCCTGAAAATTGGGCATTTTTGAAGGCTTTTGTTGTATTCCTGCTTAAAACATGGACTGTTCAGGTGAAGCTGAAAATCTTACAACCTTAATGTAAATGAGATCTTTAGAGTGAAATAATAAACTAGCTAGCCAAAGTTTTATAATGCTTAGTGTATGTGCAAGGTGTCTTTCATGTAATAGATACACTGTACTCCAGTGCTTGTCTTAAAGGATTTGAGCTAGGATTTGGGAATCCCGTTCTTTTTTGTTTGAACATTGTGATCTTCGGTGTCTGTCTTTGTGAATTTGAGAATATTGAAATATTTCAAAAAGCTTGATAGGTTTTAAAGGTTTCACTTTTATTTCTAATTCAATCTACACTGGCTAACTGTTTCTTATTTTGTTCTTTTCTATACTAAGGAAGGAATGCATATAGTAATCCGTAACCAGTTCTGATTCTCAGTCAAGGATGTTCTCCTTATGCCTTCCTTTTCACTTGCCCAGTGTCTTTTGATGGAAAGATAAGGGTATAGCTGTCCTTCTCTCTGGGCATCATAGTCACAGACCTATGAAAACTGTCTTGACTGGCCTCATTGCAGTAATTTGGAAAATTCCAGTCTCGCATACAAAACCCAGTGTTACCCATAGATGATGCATTTTGGTCTGTAGGCATTGACTGTCTTGCCATTGTAAATGCAAGTCATGCTTTGGGAGAAGTGTAGTGAGCTTTCATCAGGTAATTGTGAGAATTGTGAAATTCCTCAGATGGAGAGTGTTGTGTGCTTTCATTGTACATTTGTTATTCTGGAGTGTTGTCACACACACTGAAAAGCATGAGAAAGATACACAATTACTGATTTTTTTGCTGCAGAACAGCTAATGGTCAAAAGAGATTGTTCCATACTTACACTTTCCACTTCTGTCTGCTGTGATACCTCTGTTCTTTGGCTGCTCAGTTCTGGTTTCATTTTGTGAGTTAGGGTATAACTTCAGAGCTTGTACGTATGGGAAGGTGACATCTTACTGCCACAGAGGCATAAGATAATATTGGTTTTTAAGCCTGACAATTTCATATATCAGAAGGACAAATGTGTTATATTTTTGGTTTTTGAAAGAATGTAGCCTTTGACAGGAAGGGACAGACATAGGAAAGAAAATTTACCCAGGGCAGTCCTGTGCAAATAGACAAATACTAAAATATTAATGTAAGTGGAAAGAGATAAACAAGAACACTGCTCAGTTGGACAGTACTGCCTCTTGTATACCGCAGTGTCCTTGTGTGGAAGCACAACCCAACTGCTGTCTTGAGAAAGCATTCATATTTAGGACTCTACTCTCACCAGATTTCACGTTGTACCCTGTTACTTGCTCATTATTCATCTTTTTTTCCCAGTGAATTTCTATGGTAATTGCTATTCTGTGAATAAACTCTTCTAAAAATAAACAGGACTAAATTTGGATTACACAGGAACTGTTGATTATGCAGTCTCTTGCTCTTGAATAATCTGTATCATGTATTCTGGGTACAGAGGACAAATTTTATTTATTCATGAACAATAACTACAACTTTTTTAGTGTTAAATATTAATGTGAAATGTTAAATTATGTAAAGTTCTTCGCCACTGAGTAAGTATGGTGACAGTATGTATTTTTCCTATTACAAATTTTTTACTCTCTTAATTTGTTGGTGGGTTATTTGCATAATTTAGGAAATTTTTGCTGTTGCTAAAGCTGCCTTTTAGTAGTAGTGCCATATGAGCATGTCACAGTTTTCAGGAACTGTAGAATAAGGGATAGTTTTTCTTCTGATGTGAGAAAATAATAGAACTTGTGAATGGACTTGTTTCAGTGGATCTAGTTGAAGCAATTTGAGGCAAATATCCCTGTGGCTGAGAGCAGTGGATTTGTTTCTGCTTACCTAGTTCACTGTTGTTCCTGCTTGATGTGCTGCAGAATGAGGTAACTTGCCCAGCAGCATCCAGACTCCTGAGTGTCTGTTAGAGTTGGAGCTTATTGAAGATCAGCAGTGCAGTTGCTGTTGTACCCAGAGACTTAGGGCATGTTGCCCACTGGTTCGTTCTAGTGGTTCATTTCTACTTCCTTTCAGATTAAAGGAGCAGTTTTGTAACCAAGATAAAGGGGGAAACAGTTTAGAAAACAGCCTATCAGTAATTAGGGTAACTTCACTCACAAGTGGTAAGCAGGCATTGTGTTGTGAATCCCTTAGTCTGGGTACAGGTTCTGAGCAGTGTGGATGAGACTGTCTCTGCCCCTTGGTCGGAAGCCTATGACAGAAGAATGGACTTGTTATTAAACACAACTTCGTGCTTTTTGTGTTGCTCTTTCCTCCCTTCATCAAAATATACTCCCCTTCCACAATATTTTGTTCGCCAGAAGGCTGGTGAGGTGTGGAGTGTGTTTGGTTTTTTTCCCCATGTGCTTTTGCATGGCTGCCCTCCCCTGGTTCCTGTCTCCTTCTGGGAAGTGGTGATTTCAGGTGGGCAATTTCCTGAGGAAGCAGCTTCTTCCCACCTGGAATAAAGACAGCAGCGAGTGAGCATGCAGTAATAACTAGTGTTGTTGAGTGACTGTCCTCGGATAAAATCAGTGGGAATGGCAGCTTTATAGTAGATCTAAAATTATCTCTTTTTTTGAAATGCTGTTTTTAGAAATATATTCATACAAATGCTGTTGATCTCACTGATCATCACATTCATGTGGTCATCAAGCAGACTTTCAGAAGCTGATCAGTACTTTTCTTAGTTTTACAACATACTCCTCTGAAGCAGTAAGATGGTTGGTGCCTAAAATTGTTATCTGTGGCATACTTATGAGCATACAGAAATTGAAGGAATGGGGGAAAGTTGTCCTCATGTAAAATGTATTTTCTTACAATAGATAAGCAAGGTAAGTGTTAAAAATTAAGGAAAGTCATCAGTATACTTATGGTATTCATTAGTATTCTAGTATTCATTAAGAGTTGTTTTAAGATGTTCTTTAAGGTATTGCTGAACACAATCAGAAGCATTTTATGGTGTGGCCTCTGCTATTGGGACAGCTGATAGTTCTGTAGAAACAGTTGCTATAAATGTACCCTCAGTAGATGATCTGCAGTACAATACAAAACCATCATCATTCTGTGAATTTTATGACTGAAGAAGCTGTTGGAAATTGGACTATAAGTGAGAGATAGAAAGAAATGAACAGAACATAAATACCATATTCTAACAAAGTACTAAATAAAGATTTATACAGATTGTAACAAATGGCTTACTGTAATCGCATTCTTACTTTCAATATCTGCCAGTGTGAGATCTTGACTACATCCTAATTCACTGTCCAATTGTCATATTAAATACAGTATGTGATCATGGTACATATGTGTATGGTAAAGCTCTGTTCAGTAACATGTCTCTGAATAGTGTCCCTTCATTTCAACAACTTTATCATATGACAGCTGCTAGGACTAATGTAGAGTGTGAAGGAATAACATGCTCAAGAAAGGATGACTGTTTTCTTTCATTCTTCTGTTGCTGTTTGCTTTGCCATCACCTAGATTTCTTGGCTCTTACACTAGCTATGACTACTTGAAAAGGAACATCAAGTGGTAAGATGTTGTTGATGTGAGGATGTTTTCAGGTGTCCTCTCACTGTTACATTTCATCACAGGCATTATGTGCACTTAAAATTTTAAACACAAAAGTTCTGAAAATAAGTGCAATAAAGATACTACAGTGCAAAATTACAGGTATTTGTGAAACCAGTAATTGCCTGAAATAAACTTGTGGATAAATACTTCTAGCATAAGAAAACTGTTTTGAAAATGAGATTTTAACATTATCTACACTATGCACATAAAGCTAGTGAAGCTTAAGCTGATTATCTTTCTAATTAAGATGGCATTATTCAAATACTAGGTGTATTTAGAAAAGTTGTACTAAAATCCATTGTCGTATTGGCTAATTATACTTCTCAAAAGCTACCTATCCACCCCAAAAAAGAAATTAATTTATATTTTTATTTTGAAAACCCATTAGAGAAAACTGTTTCATTTAAATTACTCCAAATGAAATTGAAAAGTTAAGATCTGTTAGGCAGTTATGCAAATACACCTGAAATGTCATCTGCCTTTGTTTGCTTTGGTTTGTGTTACTAATCTTCTAAAGGTCAATGTTGTCTTACTCTCTTGTGCTTATCAATAAGTGTTTTTATACTTGAGACAGGATATTCCAGAAAATAAAATTTTAATGTTTATAGGAAGAGATGGAAATCAGATGATTATAGAAGAAAAAAAATAGCAGTGAATGCAAGAGCCACAAGGAAACCCAACAATCAAATGTCTGGTTTTTAATTTTATTTCAACAGGGGGAAGCCAACTGATAGCGAATCACTGGATAGGCCTGTTGGCGAAAAACGCTATGAGCCAATCGCTCAAGTTACAACTCCTCCTCCTGCTCCTTCAGTCCAGTACACACAGCCACAGTCAATTAACAGTCCTGTCCTGTCTCTCCCAGCACATCACAAGCCTGCACTTTCTGAAGGTGAGCGGTTGAAAAGCTGGCCTGTCCTTGTGGTAACTAACAGCTGTTGCATGTCAGGTGCCTGTGGGGTTGCTTCAGCATGTCTTCACTGGTAACTATGTTGTTCTCTAACTGAAACTTGGAATCATTATGACTGAAGATAGTTTTTTCTTGTAGTGATACTGAGTTTTATGAAGTTATTTTGTGATCCTGTCTGAAATCATGGCTTCCAGGTGTTAGTAGTACCTGTGAGTGTCTCGGTTGACTCGACAAAGATGTAGTAAAACTTTCAGTACTTGAAAAGTATACCTTTTTGTTCTTTGGACTAGAATTCTTCAGACATGAGTAATAGTAGGCTTCTAAAAACTGAAGAAAAAGTTGTTGTCACTTTCACATTGAGAGGGTTGCCCAGTTCAGTTGAATTTTCTGGTTTGTGCAAGTGCACAATGGTATTTCAGCACTGGTTTTCTGGTTTTTTGATCATGATATAAACTAATCTAACCTTTTTATTGGAAGGTCATATCGTTGTCTCCAACATATCTGTTTAATGAAATGTTAGTAACTTGCCTGAACATACATAATGCAAATAGAAGCATAATGATGTAAGAGAGCAAGCTCAACCTGTATATGTTTTACCTAGTAGATTAAGAATTGACTAAACTATGTTCTTATTACCACAGTGTGTGTGACTAGAAATTTACTGACAAGTACTGGCATTTTTATTTGCATTGCAGTTAACTCTGTGTCTGACCCTCCTCCACCTCAGAATAAGTCGTCAGTTTTCAGATCCTCTAGAGAAGACACTGTGCAGTCCACTTTTTATCCTCAGAAAAGCTTCCCTGACAAAGGCCCCATTAATGGAACTGAACAGATTCAGAAAACAGTTACTCCTTCTTATAACCGTTTCACAACAAAACCTTACACTAGTGCTGCGAGGCCCTTTGAGCGCAAGTTTGAAAGTCCTAAATTCAACCATAATCTCTTGCCAAATGAAGCTCAGCATAAACCAGAGTTGCCATCAAAATCTTCAAATTCTCCTCAACCAGTTCTGAAAGCACACAGCTCTTCGCAGCCTCCCGAGTTTGAGAGTGGAATGGATACCTATGCTGTACAGGTCGACAAGCCTAAATATCAACCAAATAATGTTAATGCTGTGCCTAAAGCCATTCCTGTAAGGTGAGCTGCTGCTCTTTTTCTTTCCATTAGTGCATCTGTAGGAGATCATGTGTGAAAAATGCAGGTTTTTTAATGTGCTTCTAGGTTCTGTTGATGTTATAGTTGAAAGGTTGATGCTATGATTGTAAAATTCTGCCAAAAGGCATTGAAGTGTATTTGGATAAAGTTATGTCCTGTGTCTCTGTACCTTTTTGCGTTCTGTTACTAGAAAATGGGCTTGGCTTTTATTTCCCATTTCTCATACTACAGTTATAAATCTTCTGGTAGAAAGTAGTCATTTAGCCTCTCACTTTGTTTCTAGAAGGTGAAATTACTCCAAATTTTATTTGTTCTGTGTGCTTAGAGATCTTATGGTACATATGCATAAGGGGTACTTCAAAAATATTTGTAAAAAGAGAAAGTAGATTTGGTGGTTTCGTATTGGTTCTCTTTACTATGAGACAAACCAACAGCTGCTTAAAAGTGGCTCATGCTTGCCTAATATGCTTTAACTATAAGAACTGTGTCAAGAGCAACAGATGCTATTACGATCTTAAGCTATTTGCTGATGAGTTGAATGCTTTTCACTAATATTTGCAGAGCAGTTTTATTACTCTTTTATTAAATTAATCTTTTATTCATGTATTATTATAATAATAATACATGAATCAGACTTGAAATTCTACTATTTGTTCTAAAGCACCTGAAAAATGTTTTATGCTATATAGTTCTGTGGGGTGCTAAAAAATTCAAAATTACTGGTTCTTTGAATGAAATTCCTTAGAAATTGTTCTGAAATCTACTCAGACTAGCCATTGATGTCACATGTTTCTCTTTAGTTATAACCTGATAACGTGGAAAAAATTTAGTAAATTTTTTTACAAGCTTTGTTTTCAATGTATAGATGAGTAGAAGGGTTTGTTGTGACCTTAACAGGAATTATTACTTCTTATGGTATTAAAGTCAGAATGGAGTTTTGAGGCAAAAAATAAATTATGATATGTTAATGACATTTAGTTATGTGAAGCTGAAGTGTGTAGCTGGGGTAAGCTTTTTCTGTATAATCCCAGGAGCAGGTGTTTGAAAACACAAGGTTCAGGTGGTTTGAACTCTTGCTTTAACTACTTTCTGAATGTTCTCGGACCTTGTGGGCTTTCATGGTGGTTTGGTTTTTTGGGAGGGGAGGCTGTTTATTTTGGGGGTTTTGTTGGAGTGGGGTATTTGTTTGAGTTCTGTTGCAGTTTTTCAGTGAAAATGTTTTGCCATGACAAAACTTGATTGTGCAAAACAGCTGAGATGAAAGTAGTTCAAGTGTGGGATATTACAGTTTTCCTAAAAATCAGTGCTGGCCTACCAAAGACTCTGCTCTGCTAAAATGCTAGAGGGAAGCATGCTCTTGACTTTCAGGAAGGAAATATTGGTAAAACTGCCTGGCTTTCTGTCTATTCAGCCCTTCAGCACTTGAGGACGAGGAGGAGGAAGACGGACACACTGTTGTAGCCACAGCAAGAGGCGTCTTTAACAGCAATGGTGGTGTATTGAGCTCCATAGAGACTGGAGTTAGTATTATTATACCACAAGGAGCCATTCCAGAGGGAATAGAGCAAGAAATATATTTCAAAGTCTGCAGAGACAACAGTATACTTCCACCTTTGGATAAAGAGAAAGGTAAGAACTGGCACTGTACACTGTTTTTTTTATTTAATACAATTTTTTTCTAACAACAACAAAATAGAATATGAAAATAACCCTATTATGCTTCAATATATAACATAGGTTTCTGCATGAAGATACTGAGTATACATCTTGCAAGACATGTAAGGGAAGCAATACTCTGCTTAATACTGACAGTTGCAAGCAAGATGGAGGCCCTGAATTATAACATGGGAATATTTAATTTGTAGACTGAGGTATAACTTCAAATGTTCTTAGTGCACTAAGAATCTTTGAAATTGTAGATTGCCAGGGATTTACTCTAGACATTTTGAATATAAATATTTTCTCATCTCACGGTTAAGACCAAAAGAATTGCAAAGCACGTGATTTAAACTGATTTGACTCAAGTTAAATATTTGGA
This sequence comes from Anabacerthia variegaticeps, assembly GCA_035583185.1. Taxonomy (NCBI): domain Eukaryota; kingdom Metazoa; phylum Chordata; class Aves; order Passeriformes; family Furnariidae; genus Anabacerthia; species Anabacerthia variegaticeps. Next base: position 15,683,565 of record JAWWEW010000017.1, read on the forward strand.
CTGTACTTCAACAGTTTTTGACACTCAGCTTTTTTCCCAGTTTGTCTACAGAAACAGCTTCACTGTTTAAAAAAATTCTTTTATATAAATGCAGGTATATTCCTGACTCTCGTATTAATAAGGGTTGAGTATCTATCAGTTGAGCAATTTTTTGATAGTCTCTTTCATATTCCAGTGTACGTGCATTTTTCAATCTGCCAGATTTCTGATTTCATCAAGTCAGTAAACTCAAGGTGTTCCTGTAACTACAAAGCTACAAAATTACTATTTGCAGTCTGCAAGTTATTTTAGATCTATATAAACTAAACATAGCATAATCCTCACCTGAATAATGTTACATTAGCATTTGTAGTTTTTAGTTGAAAATAGACCTGTATGTCTGTATACTTTCGTATGTTTGTATACATAGACTGTTGGGATGATGGTCATAAGTCTCTGGAGCTGCTGAAGACTTCATTCAGCACAAAGAGCACAAAGAAAACCATGAAAAAGGCTCTTACTGATTTGGGGATTTGTTTATTTTGATGCACCTGCTTAGAAATTTCTGGCAAAAAAGAATTTCCAACATGATCTAATTATCACAGTTTATCCTTTTTCATTTTGAGATTGTAGCGTCACTTGAGTGTGAGAAATTATATTGCAAAGTGCTTTTCTTCAGTGACAGATCCAAATGCTGATCTTTTTCTCCCAGCTGCGTTGCTGGGTAGCTCTGCAATGTAATTATGTAATATTTTGAACCTATTTTAAAAAAAAGTAACAGATGTTTCTTTCTCTTAACTGTAGGTGAAACACTTCTTAGCCCCTTGGTAATGTGTGGCCCTCATGGACTCAAATTCCTGAAGCCAGTGGAGCTGCGCCTGCCACACTGTGCGTCTATGACCCCTGATGGTTGGTCTTTTGCTCTAAAATCCTCCGACTCCTCGTCGGGTATGCTGTCCTCCCTCTGTCCTTTTGGGGCTTTTGGGTGCTATCGTATAATTTAAGTTATTTTGGCTAAAGGTGATGCTGTGTAATATATAAACTCAATCATTGTATTTGTGTCAAACTCTTCCATTTCACTTTCATTACAAATGTCTTTCTTACATTTACTCATGGTGCAAATTCATAGCTAAAACCATGATAGAAGAAGAGTAATATCTCTAGTCGATTAAATATCGTATTTTTCTATTCTGTCTTCTTTCTTGAGGACTGCTACAGCTGAATACACTTGAAATGATAGTCGCACTAAAATTGAGAGGAAATGAATATGTACCTCTGATTGGCCTTTGTAACATAACTGGTGTTTGTCTGTTGCTTAATTAACCATATAGAACTCTGGCAAATCTTAACAATCTGCATGCTCATAAATCATGATTTAACACTTGTTAACTGTTTCCATGTGTGCAAGTTGATGCTAACAATTGGGTCATTTAAGAAAACTATAGTGTTCAGTAAAAGCATTTACAATTTATTCTAATGTAGCTGGTTTTTCCACAAGACTTTTCTTGCTTGCTCCTACCTATTTCTCCTCTACTGCCTTTTATCCAGAAGTCTCTGGTTGATAGTAAAAGTTGCAACTAGGTTGCAATTTTATTTACCTGTTCATTTTTACCTCACTGTGGCTTTCTGGGATGAGGGAGAGAATGTATTGGCTGAAATTGTCAGTGAGGAGCTTAATTGAGAATTCTGGGCAAATTTCAAGCAATTTCATGAAACGGCTGTGAGGTTACAGAGATTTCAAAAGGAATGTTTGCACATCTGGGGAAAAAGTCTAAAGGTTTTATTCAGCTGCTTTCAAAATTTATGTGGAATGTTTAAGCCATTAATGTGCACATTTGATGTAAGTACTGAGTGAATTATGTACTTCTGTATACAGCATTTAAGCCACCATGTATGCATATCTTCTGTCACTAATGTATCTGTCACTGTCAACACCAAAGCACTGATGCTTTGAAAGATTAAAGCATCTCTCCCCTTCATGGGGGCTCAATAATCTAGAGGTATTAAAGGCAATAATTTTTAGTTGTTTTTTACAAGCTGTTATATGCATGTGTTGCATGCATCTATTTAACAATGTGTGTATACATGCCAGTGATAAAACGTGGGCTCACAAGTGATAGGGTCCCAAAAGATATGACAACTATGTACAAAAATGACAGCACTTCCTTTGTAACTTAATAGCACCTGTTCATGAACTTACTTGAAGTGAAGGGAGAGGACTCAAGTGGTCTAAACAATAACTGAAGTTACTGAGACGCTTTTCTCCCTTTCCAGAGTGGGATGTGTGTGTGTGCGCATGTGTGGGTGAAAGCAAGAGCGTGTATATTTAAACCCTAACACTTTCTGTACTGTAAATATAACACCACATTCTGTTAATCTGAAATGGGATGTATATCATAACATTGCTCTTTTGAGACAAACTTTAAAATTAGGCAATTCTGTCTTATAATATGTAAGTAGACCATACTGTGTCTTAAATAAATAATTGTTTTCTCTCTTTCTAAATTAGTTGGTTATGGGACTCTGATTCTTGAGGTGGCTTTATTATAACAGTTTATGCAATTTGGGTTTTTTTCTCTCTTCAGTCGTCTGCTCTGCCTCATCTTTTCTCAATGTATCATGTTCTGTCCTAAAAGTGACATTCATTTGCACTTATTAACATCCTTTCTGCCACATTTAAGTCTCATACATTGATACTTTACTGTTAAATGCCTTGAAAAGCTTGAATGATCCTGGTATGAAAGCTGACCAAGGAAAAACGTTGTCTTTTATGGCTACACCTACTAGAATGTAAACAATGCAGAGGGATCTCTTTTTTATTTTCCTCTTCAAAGCAGTTTTATGTAAATATGGTAAAAACATCCTTGAGAGCTAGAGGTTGCACTGGCTACAGTCTAATCCTTACTAGGTATTTAGGAGTAAAGGCTGGAAAAAAGTCTGCCTGTTTCATGTGCAAGACTAGGATCTGACTGTCCTACAGTCCTCTTCTACCCTTCTAATATATTTCATTGTATGAGTTTTGAATGGAATTCCCTGAATCTATAAAATGAAAAAATCTCCAGCATTATTGAGGGTTTTGACTGAAATAAGTAGTCTCGGCTGGTTGCAGTAAATTTTTTTGTATTCTCTAACTGTACACCAGCCCTAATCTTTGTCCTTACATCAGATGTTGCCATCACTCAGTGCATTGTGTACTTCACTTTGTCTTCATGAGTTCTTCAAAAAAATTATGTGGAATTTGTATCATTCTCACTTAATACAGAGGTCTCAGCTGTTTGCAGTCTATGTGACTGGGTTCTGTAACTTGTTACACATTTCTCGAGGCAGATCTGTTTTGGCCAAGCTATTTAATGTCATTTATCTGAAAAGGCTTAAGCAACTTCAGTGTACTTTTCACTTTCTGCCATAGTGGGATGATGACACTTTTTGTGTAGTGGACAGCGCTTTGTAGTGAGTGATTTTAGGAGGGTAAATGAAGAATACTGTCTCCTTTTAAAAGAGACAATTGGCTATGCAGGTGGCACATAACCTTTGTGGAGATGGTGAGATGGCAGCTGATAACATTCCCTTGTAACAGATTGTTACCCAGAACTTTTGACCACAAGTCAAACCTGTACCTGTTAACTGGAATCCCTTTTAGAATGTCAGTATTTCAGGCTTTTAAACAAGTCTACTGAATGTAGCTGCAGAATTACTACAGTCCTGTCTACAAACATTTTCATCATAGGAAATAAAGCTCCCAGTGTGTCATAGGGCTTAGTTGCAATATGACTTCTGATTTGCCTCATCTATGTTCAGAACTGTTCCAAGATACTTCAAATCCATACTACCCACATTAACGTTTAAAATGTCATATTTTTTTCCACTGACAATTTAGGAAAGAGCCAGTGAACACCTGATTCACTGTTAACAATTCTCCAATGGAAAGCACTATGTTGGTGCTGTAGAGTAGAATGAGTTACACTTAACTACTCCTGAGTGCCACAGCATCTGTTTTGAATAACTGATCTGTCCTATGTTATATGAAGATAAATTGATTTTTTTAATTAATAACATGCAAACTGCAAGTTTAAAAAATAAAAATTAAAAAAAAAACCACAAAAAACCAACAACAACAACAACAAAAAAAAAAAAAAAACACCAAAAAAAAACACAAAAGAAAAAACAAAAACACAAAAACCAAAACAGGTGTTGCTTCAGAACTTAAGAGCTCCTGTCCAAAAGCTTGGTTGTTTCAAGATGTACACTGTGTGACAGCAGATACTAAACACCAGCATTGTGTTTTCCTCCCACAGGTGACCCCAAAACCTGGCAGAACAAGTCTCTTCCTGGGGATCCAAACTATCTTGTTGGAGCAAACTGTGTCTCAGTCCTAATTGACCACTTCTAAATATTAAGTTAGCTGACTGAGTAAATAATGTGAAACTGAGATGGACCTTACCTATAAACTGAACCACTCTATCAAGTATTAACTGTTCTATAAGTGATAATGGATCTTAGTGTTTAAGCATCTTGCTTTAACTAACAATGATTTAGCAAGTACACTCTTTGAACCATGGTCACAATACATGCCACAAGCAGGGAGTGTACAGTGGGAACAAGGAGGGGGTTTGCAGGTTCTCTATGCTTTCGTTTGGTTGTTCTTGTGTGGGGTTTCTTTTTGTTTGGTTGGTTTTGTTTTGGTTTTTTTTTTAATTGTTAAAGGACACTACTAGTATTTTGTTGTTATCTGAATGAAATTATACAAAGGAACAAAATTTGGTTCATACTCAAGTATTGAAAACACAGATTTTTGGCCTGCATTTTTATGACTGTGTTTTTAACTCACAAGACTGCATTTTGGTCTCTAGTTTTTAAAAGATTTCTGGTGTACATGTCCAGTGAAATGGCAGTCAGCTTGGGGTAGCACAGTTTAGATGTTTTCCTCTGCTGAGAGGTAATGCAAACACATCTACCTAATGTATATGGAAACATTGTGCTGAGAACTGGGGGGGTGGGGGAAAGCATGTGGGATGACTATGGTTCAGTTGCCTCTGTGGATTTGTAAATTAACCACATTATTACAGACCTATTAACCAGCAGGGATGCCTTACCCTCATGTTTTTAATAGTCTTAGCTCTCATAGTTCTCTGTATTAAATTTGTATGGCTTTTGTGCTTACCTAGATAATATCATGAGAGACTGGGGTGGGTGGGAAACAACAAAAAATTGTAGGTTTGGTTTAGAGGATGAATACTGTTTGTGTTCATCAGCCAGAAGAGAACCAGAAGAAAATGATGGTATGTTTTCTGCTATGCATTTGAAAATTTATAGATGTTATAGACCGCTTGTATATAATGCGTGCATACCACTTTTGTTTTTGGTTTGTAAATTAACTTTTTTAAGCTTTACCTTTTTATATATATAAATATATATAAAAACAAACAAAGTTTCTTAAGGATATCTTTGTATTCTCATACCTTTTGAGCCTTGAACTTTGACATCTGCAGCAATAAAGCAGCATTTCTACAATATACGAACGAGGACATTTTTTAAAAATGCACAAAGTTGTTACATTTTAAAGTGCTGCATTTAAAGAATATAACTCGGAATTCTCTACTTTGATTAAATTCTTGAAAAGTATCCCTACTGTAATTTGTCATAAGGATGCTGTACTATGTGCCCTGAAATGTATTTTTTTACTAATAGACAATTTATTACGGCACAATGGCACTACTACTGTTTAGATAATATACCACTGCATTCTGTTAATGAGTTATTAGCTATTCAGGTGTGGCTGATTTTTTTTCTCTGCAGTTATTAAAATTACACGTTTCTAAATATACAAAATAAAACTGTTTTTAAAATAATAAAGATGATTGTAGTACCTCATTGTTTCTGAAATGCATTTCTGTGAATGTGACACAATCAATTTTGATTTTATTTTTTCTGTGTAAGCAGACAGCTGGATTCTGCCATGTGTTCATACGTGTAGCAGAGCTCTTTTGTGAAGTCAGTTGAAGTTGTCTGGAACAAGGCTTCTGAAATGCTGTGGATCCATTGAAATTACTCAATACAAGTAGATGTGGTAAACTTATCTCTTGAATCATTATGTTGGTGCGAGTTTACTGTTGTACCTATTCTTCCAAATACTTTGGCAGTGTTCTAGCATGTAGATTTACACATAGTCTATCTGTACGATTTTCAAGATATTCCTACAGGATCCCATTATCTGCTTGGAATATTCCATGGCTAACTAGTAACCTTCCATTTTTCTACAGGGGAAAATAAATTCTGGAAAATATTTTTAAATAATGCTGGGAAACAGTGCATAACCCTGATGTTTCCTTTCTGTATTTCTGTTGACAAGTAGGTTTTGTTTCTCAGGCATGACTTACCCTAGAAGATGCATTCACTACTATTGCTACTTCTCATGGCTTATTTCACTTATATAGCAGAACATGAGACACTGAAAAGTCCTTGATGTAGGCTAAACACTACTTATCAACAACAAAAACATCAGTGTTAGCATTAACGTCATGAAATTCAAAACACAGCACAGTACCATATGCTAAGAAGAAAATTAGGTTTATCCCAGCCAAAATCAGGACGATGTGGAACACTATAAAAGGAGCTGGTTAGTGGGACTTGAGGTGCCCTGGAATTGCACTGCATGGACTTCTTGCAGTGGTATGTTTTGTGTCTTGGACATCCTGAGTGTAACATGCTGTGAGGTGTAACTGTCCTGAGCTGGTTTTACTGGAGCGGTCCAGATAACATCTCCCTGATCTTCTCTTCTTTAAAGCATTTAGGGTTATTCTTTTCTATCAAAAGGGGAAAAACCCCCACAGCTTTTCCTCTGTTGTCATTTCATAAATGAAATGAGAAAGTTGATGCTATTGAAAAATGTGGCAATTCTCTACTGTGAAGTAGCCTATTGAAGAAATTGTCTCTTGCTGTCTGTCTGTAGGAATATTTATCAAAGTGTCTAATTTAAACCATGTGCATATCTTCCTTCTCATTAATTAACCCAAAACCCAATGCTTTTGGGTTAAAATATGGCTATTCAGAATAATGGGGCTAAAATGACACATTTTCTGTTTTTAAAATACTAGTGGTTTGGAAATTTTTATCCTTGCAAGAGGTTGCCTTCCCTGCATATTTTGTATAGGCTAGGCTCTGCAGCAGGTAAGTTCACCTGCAAGATTATAATATTATTCTCTATTGACTGTTTAATGCGAACTTCAAAACCCACCCTTCTTAATTCTTCCTGTTTGTCTCAGTGATGTACTGGCCAGCTTTGGCCCTGCAAATCATACTGAAGTTTAAAAATGTCAATATTAAATCTTAAATTTTAACAAATGCCTTCAGTGTTGGATACTCAGCTGATACAGAATTACTGTTCCTCTTTCTGATTGATGTTCTTGGTAAAAATCTTTTTTATTATTTTTATTTTTTCAAGAAAAGTAGTAATAAGTATTCAGAAATACATATTACACACACAGTAACGGTTGTGAAAGTCATCTGTTCCTGCCAGCCTGGGTTAGGTGAAGCAAACCAATGTTTAGGGTCTGGTTGAAGAATCTCTGCTTTAGTATAACCTGGACCAGGTGACAGAAAGCAAAGTCACACAAGTTTGGAGAATGGATGTTGTTAAGCATGTCTGAAAAATGTGTTCTTAGTATCTAAGTCATTTGAGGAAAGTGTTTATAGAAGCCTCACTGAGTGCTAGCCATGGTTTGAGTAGATAAGGGACTCTGGCTATTAGCTCCATCCACTGGCAAGATGAAATGAATGGGTAAAATGATATCTAAATGAACTGTGTATTATGATCTTGTGAGCAAGCATCTGAGAATAAACACACTCAGTAGTATGTGAGACTGGCTGTTTGTGCACACATGGGAGTAATGAAGGAGACCAAAAGTGACCAAAGAGAAATGCTTACTTTGGCATCCTGCTCTGTAACTAGTATTGCCACCACATGAACTGGGAAAGAGAGCAGAAAGCACACCTTACGCTAGAATGACAAGAACAGATTTTAAGCAAACTTGATCAGTTACTAATTCACTAATGCTGACTCTGAAATCGCTCTGATCTGTCCTGTGACAATGTATATGAAGTTTCCCATTGAAATTCATTAGCACTACCTGCCTATCACTCCTCCAACATTGACAAAGTGACAGTGGAAGAGTGGAGACAATGCAAAATGTCCAACTGTTCCCTCAGCCTGGAGAGGCTGCCAGTAAGGCAGGTTGGTATCTGTCAGTGGTGCTGACAAGGGAATAACTATGATTTGTGCTACATAGTTGGACCTCAACATCTGTTCTGTGTATTCTGTGAAAGTGGTAAAAGATGTTGCACTGTTGTATGAGGGAATTAGGTCCTCTGTTTGTGGTTAGGGTTCTGCACTGTTTTGTGTCTACATCTTTGTGTTTTGGGGGGTTTTGCTTTTGTTGGGGGTTTTTTTGGGAGGGTATTTTGTTGGGTGTTTTTTTTTTTGGGGGGGGTGGTGGTGGTGGTGTGGGTTGGTTTGTGTTTTGGTTGTGTTTTTTTGTATTGTGACTTCCTCTCTGTGAAGAACTTCACAAGTCAGGAGTACTTTGGAACTTCCAGTAGCTGGATCTGGTTTTGGATCATAGATGTCAGTGTTGTGTATACATATCAGGTTTTGGATTATCCATGTCAGTCAGACCACTGTGAAACCAACAGTATCAGGTGTTTTCATTGTCTGGAACAGCTTGCTCTATTTTGTAGCACTGCCTTGCATTTCTGTTCTGACCTGATGTCCTGTGTATCTGTTCAGTTTATGGGGATGGGGAGGCAGCCAGATGGATGAATGACAGAGATGAGGGATGGGACTTCTGTTCACCTGGGGACAAATAAAATAAAAGAACTGTGAGGAGAGAGATGTGTCTCGGAGGTGTAAGAGTTTCTGTAAAACATAAATGCTGCAGCACTTTTCTGTGTTTAGGAGTCTGTTAGCATGGTAGAACTTGCTGAGCATTGTTGTTATTCTGGAGTTAGTGTAAGGATGTGGATGTGATGGCTGGCAGAAGCTCTTATGATACAGAAAGACTGGAAAAGAGGGGTGTTGGGCAGATACACAAACTACTGGGATCACTTTAGCTCACATAAAACTTGAAAATTAGTTCTTTTCAATGCATTTAAACATTGGAACCTCTCTGTGTGCATAATGTATCTGTTGCAGCAAATCATTCCCACTGGGAAAACCTGCAATTCTGTGTGTGTTACCCTAATGCTAACTATTGACACGCTTGAGGATACTTTGGTGACTTTAATAGCAATTAGCTAGACAACTGAAAGAAAAAGATTCCTAAAGAAATAAACTTTATTCTATTAGTGACTAAGGACACTAACTTTTTACTTGGGTGTTGCGTGCACATTACATTTTCTTTTAAAATAGTAAAAAAAAAAGTCTTTGTTATTCAAATACTCAGCTACAGTCCCTTGTCTTTACAGTATTCTGCTGCACTTGTCCATTTTATGCAAAAGTTGCTGAGCACAGATAGACTGAAAACACCATATATTGCAGTCTGTTATGGTAAATGCAGGCTTAAAACATGTTGGTTAAGGTATTAGTTTCTAATATACTAAAACCAATGTCTTCTCAGAAATTATGACCTACTTCCACTCTTCTTCCTTCCAGTTTTCGGGCTTATATGTGATCCTTTGTTTTTTAAAAATCAAAGATACAAAGCAACTAGCTCAGACTTTGTACTGATGAAGGCATATATAGAGAATGCACCATATTCTATTGAAAAATGGCTGCATGGGACTTCAGGTCAAAATGTGACAGAAATGGAAATGGAGGAGTGCAAGTTCTTATTGTGTTCATTGGTGCTTCAATTCAACCCTGTTTTAAGAGAAGTATTATTTTATCATGGGCAACTAGTTTCATAGTTGTGGAAGCTGTCAGGAAGGACTATGAAAACCCCTCAAGGAAACCAAAAATTAATCTGAATACAAATAATGAAGCTTATTGGAATTAACCTGCAGGTGTAAAACCTAGAGAACTATTCTACCTATTCAGTGTATCCTTTAAGTCTGGTTTTGTGTATACTGACAGATTCTTGCCATGGCTATAAAGCATGAGTTTTGCTGATAACAGTGGAGCTGTTTGTGTACCTGAGTCTTGGTCACCTCCCATAGGAGCCATTGGACAGTCTGAGGTATCAGAATGCATATCTGCAACAGAATTTGGTAAGCTTTGATCTTTTATTGGATTTTCGTAGAAATTAAGAATAGTTTTACTATGTAGTCTTGAGGGTTGTTTATCACATCATAATAATGAGTATGTAATTGGACTGCTCATGCTAAACAAGAAAAACAAAAGTAGTCACATGTTTGGGGAACAAAAAAATACCTCTTAAACTAAGTTTGCTGTTTCTTACCATGAAAAAAAATAAATATATTTATATTTAAATATATAATTTTAAAAACTTCAATTAAAAAGGAGTAATTCACATTGATTTGTGTTAGATTCCTATTGTTAGGGAAAGGGTTGTGTGTAATGGGAGCTCTCCAGAAGAGCTCCTGTGCAGTGTATATGTAACACCAAACAGTTAATACAGAATCATGCATAACTTCTGACAACCTCTTATCAGGCTTCAAACTGGCAAGGGTTGCTATTGTTTTCTGCAGACACAACATCTGCAGCAGTCTGTGGGCTCACATGTGTGTGACAGTACCAGGCAGCCACTGGGGGGGAGTCTTAACTTGGGAACAGCAGGCTGGAGGGCTGGGCAGATGTGAAAGGAGACAGCGTGTTTATATTGAGCTCCAGAAGGTGCTGTCTAAATGTGTCCTTCCTTTTTTGTTCATTCTCCAGGCACTTTTCCATCAAACTGCAGCAGTGTCAAATATTCAAGCTTTCTGACAGTGCATTGTGTCATTATCTTTTTCAGATTTGCATGGACACTGTTAGAATGTTTGCCTTCTCTGAGCCTTAGGAGCCTGTTAGAGACGCAGTATTCATCAGTGACTGTCCGAGCCTGGGCCTGTGCTGTAAGGACAAGGGTGCCCAGCTGTGCACCAGCTGTGCTGGGCACACCCCCACGTGTGCACCCTGTCACCTCCCAGAGATCCCACTGCCTAAAGCCCCTGCCTGCAGCCAGTTGTGCTCTGCACACACATGGGCACGGTCCTGCTTCAGAGCACTGAGCTTCTCAGAACTGCTTTTCTAGGAAAAGTGCCATAAATACAGAAGTTTGTGTTTTGGTTGTCACTTAAAACTAGTGTCGTAGCTTGTAAACAAGAGGCATGTGTCTGTGAAAGGTAGCCAAAGGGAAGCTATTCCGTATTAATTCATCATCAGAAAACTTAGCTTGGCCTGCAGTTCTGCAGCACTAGGGAGCCCAGAGCTGCTTGTATAGCCGAAGGTTGTCCATGTGCACTTCAGCGTGAAGGACAGGTCGCTGGCAGAAATGGTCCTTTAGCGTGTTCTTTCTGCAAAGCACATTGCCTTAAAGTTTTTGAGACTTGCTGCCTCTTTCAAAAAAGAGTGGTTGCTTGAAGGCTGCTTTTGTAGCTACAAAAGAGGTGTTCTTATTTAGCCAGCTATGAAAGCAAAGGAACAGGGAGTGCAACAAGAATCTGAAACTCACTACAGCATGTTGCATTTGTGCCATCTCACTTTGCTTCAGCACAGTATTTTTGGCCTTTGTCAGTTCTTCCAGGACTGTGGGTTTTCTTTATAGACTAATAAACTGACAGGGGAAGTGCCCATAGGATGCTTTAATTTAATTTACTCAGCAAGAGATTATGAACTTTTATAGACTTTTTGTTTGTTGCAATTAATTAATTTTTCACGTTCTTTTTGCGTGAACTGCTACCCCTTTCAAACCAAATTGGAAACAAGCCTTAGGAAAGTATTCGGTGTAGTACAGAGAAATTTCCTAAAGAACAGGCTATGTAAACTGTACTGCTATTTTTTATTTTTTTTTTACTATCTCAAAATGTATTTTTCATAACAGGATGATGTCTGTATGACAAATTCTAAAAAAGAAGGAATTTTTTCAAAAGCTTTTTCTTCAGGAGAAGGAGATGAACTTTGTGCCATGGGAATATGTAACAAAATTCATGTTTAGATATGTATTATTGATGTATATGGAGTTAAGAACATAAAATTATTAAAGGCCTTCTTAGCATTTGGGACTTTAGCCTTAAGTGGATGATTCATTAGTAAGCCCTTTTTAACTCCTCAATTTTTTAATTGTCTTAAGAAAATAGTGATTTGGAGTATAGATGATAATTTTTTCTAGAAACAGAATAGAAGTTAAATGCCAAATATTCTGTGAATACCTTCCTGTAGCCTCATGGATTTTGGTAAAGTCTATGTGTAACTTAAAACAGTAATAATATCCTTTTTCAGAAGAAAGTGTATTTTAATCCAAGAAGATCAAAGATTTACTTATCTCTAGTTTTCTATCAAAATGTACTAATTTGGGGTGATGAGATCAGATAATATTTCTTGCAGCAATCACAGCTGAGTAAGAAATCTTTCTGTTAAGCAAATGTTCCAAAATGTTTCTAGTCTTGACTAGAATGAAGAGATATTTTAAGTGTTTAGTGAGGCAATGAAATCCCGGGATCCATCTGTGCATCGTTTTATTCTTAGTGAATGTTAAGTTCTAAAAATATTTGGAAAAGGATTCTGGGGTTCTGGTGCAGAGTTATGTAAGGATAACTATAACTCTGGAGAATAGTATTTGCTTATGGTATGTGCAGAAATCCAGAAAGTTGTGCTCCTGTGTTTACAGGCATGGAATTTGCTAAGTAGGTTTTTTTGGATGTTTACTTTGCATTAAGAACAGCCATACTGTGACCAGTGAGTAAGTAGAGAGATGCAACAGAAAGGTGTCTTAGGTAATTTTTTTTCATTCTGTATGTCTTCATAAATAATGAACATATATACAAGGTCATTCGTGATAGTAAAACTTTTAATTTGTGGACAGGTTTTCTTATGTGAATCACTTGACATGTAATTAAATGTAGAAGAAAACAGTAATTCCAGAGTAGAGTTAACTCCAAAATAGTCCAGGTGTCATATGTAGTAGGTGCTCAGGATTTTCTTCTTCAGTGTTAGTTCAAATACAATTCAAGTAGTCTTCTCAATGTATCTGGGAAAGGAAGAGTGTATGGAAATGAAGTAGAGCAAAACTCTTAGTTTTCAGTGTTAGAAAGAGGAGTTTATTCATACCTTTATTCTATATCTGAATTTTTTTTAGTGCATGTTATTTGTGATTCTAATGTAGAAATTGTGTTTTTCTCAGCACTAATAGAAGGCAATTGCTGTGGTAAAAAAAGTTGCACTACGGGTATGTGGCTGTTTCTCTCAGGCCTCATGAAATACCTTGAGTCTCTTCATTCTTTTGTCCTTAAAATGGCATATGGAAACCTTCCTGCCCTGCTGTGTGTTGCCATCAGCCCACCTTCTCAAGGTCTTGGCAGGAAACACTCCTGATCCACTGAGATTGCACTCTCATTCAAGTGAGCCAAGTGTACCCTTGTAGCAAAGGCATCTCTAAACATCTCCTGGGCTGCATTGGGCCAACTGTTGCCATGTGGGGAAGGAGGGGATCCTTTCCCTTGACTTGGCACTGGTGAGGCCACACCTGGAGCCCCATGTCTTGTTCTGGACCCCTCAGTACAGGGGAGATGTTCATGTGTTGGAGAGAGTCCAGCAAAGGGCACAGAGTTGGTGAAGGGACTGGGGCAGTTCTATGAGTAAAGGCTGAGAAAGCTGGGACAGTTTAGCCTGAGAGCAGAAGGCTTGGGGGGGATCTTTTTAATATATATAAAACCTAACTACTTGTCATAGTTCAGGGGAGAACAGCCAAGAGAGAGGAAAAGGAGAGAGGATCCCTCTCCTTTAAATTTAGAAAACAGAACTTTAATTAGGAAAAAAATACATATATATGAAAAGGATAACAGTTCTTAACCACAACATATATATATATATATATAATATATATATATATGTGTCCAGAAGGGACCAAACAAAACCAGTTTGTAATAAACCCTTTAAACGAGAAAAGGCAAAAAACAGTCAAATGTCTAAAACAACTAAACCACCACAATCCTATAATAGGATCCTATTATGTAATATTTGAAATTTTCACTCCGTAAATGCTGTAAAGCTTTATTTACACAATATTTGTCACCTTTAGCAGGTAAATTAACTCACCTGTACTTGTTGCCCAATGTCAAGAGGTATTAAAAACTCTTAATACTAAAAGTTCTCTGTTTTTGTAGTAGCACTCTGCTGTCTAAACAGTTGTTTTCATCTGGATGAGGTTATAGCTGCCTCTGTGTGTCTTGGAAATGATTGTGCTTGGTGCTTGCAAGTAGCAAAGGCACTGAGACCCCTGGACTGGGTGGACAAACACAGAGAACACCACAGATCCTGCAGGTCTTCAGCTGCTCCCATCTTAAGTTCAGAGTTGAAGCTGCAGCTCTGGTTTTTTTTGGTAGGTGTCTTCTGTTGTTCTTTTCACACCTCAGTAGTGTCTCTCACTGAACATGCCCAGAAAGGCTTCATGTTTGACATGGAAATAAAAAATCAGTTCCTGATGCCCAATGAACCTCAGCATACCTTTGAAAATAGAATGGGGAATGAAGAAAGTTAACACTTTATTCTTATTAGTACCTAAAGCTTTCTTTGTCTCAGTTAAATATTTACAGCCCATATTTTATAATTCAGCAGGGTTAGAGAATTCAGACTTGAGTGTTTTGTTGTAGTATTTCTAAGATTCAGCACATGAAAAAAGGTGGTTATAGCTTCTAGAATATTGCAATCCATGTTTTATTTATGGACTGTGTGTGTCAGGGGCATTAGTTCCCACTTTGCTTGCAGTGTAAAAGCTTCAAGGCCAGCTGTTTGATGCTAAAGGAACCTATTTATACATAGGCCTCTAGAGGAGAAACTTTCCCGTTATATACAGTTAAAATTTGTCATCTTTTGAGTTTTAGTGTGAAATTATAATTGTGGACTGTTTGACTCCCAAGTGATGACTGAAGTTGGATTTTATTTGCAGTTCTTTAAGAAATAGTTTTCATTCTGATTTAGCTAGTGACCTGTGTTTTCATTTTAACTGTCTCCCCAGCACTTAGGAGGGAAGCTTAGAGCTAATAAATGCCATAGGTGTGTGTTTCTAACCATCATAGACTCTTTAGTCTACTTAAATTACAGGTTCTTCCTAACATGTAATAGGCTGCCCACTGTGTCTGACTATTTAATAATTGTTAATGTGATCCTCTGTTGAAGCAGAGAAGGACTGCAGTCAGCAATTTGAAATGTGTGTGCACACACTGCTAATCCAGCCTTCTTGTATTGTTGTAAATTTTACACCACTCTTAACATGATGTGTAAGAAGTCATCAGTAAAAGAAAGGAAAATCAGACTTTGGATTTTTTCATAGTGATCACAGGAGGGTAAATAACCATACTTACTGTCTACAATTTCCAGCCTCAGGTTTCTAACAGGTGCCCAAAATCTACAGCAGAAACTAGTTCTATTTCACTCAGAGATCACAACAAAGACTTCTGTGGACCTGGAATATACATTAGGAACAGGTGAGAAATACTAGCAGTGTCACCTGAATTTAGTAACCTTTTGCTTGCCTGGCTTTTACTTATACCTTTTAAAATCCACTCTTAATTTGCCAGTATGATAGGTGAAATTTTCAGCAATTTTTAAACTAGAGGCTTTTTGGAAATACCATGAATGAGCGGCACTTACTACAGTATTGGACAACTTTTTTGTGCTATTTATAATGAAATATAATATCTTAACTATGAGTTCTCCTTAGCCTTCTTGGCATTCAAATAGCTGTGCAGTTCAGGCAGCATGGCAACATCTATGCTTTTGATGTCTTGTGTTGACTTTGGGATCACTTATTCCAGCTTTCTAGCTAGTAGAAAAGGGGAATTTTCTAACTTTACTGCACATGAGGAAGCTAAACTTTCTGCTGCTCTGTCATCAAAAGAAGTTAAAGACAAGGATAGTGAAGGCAACAGACCTTAAAATGCCAGACTGATGTAGATAAAAGTATTAACAGCTACTTCTGGGTAAATAAGTGGAGGATCTTTCAGAGCAGTTCCTCCTTTTTATCTTATATTGCATATGTAAGTTAAGCAGTTCTGAAATGTTGTGTATGGCATGGGCTGTGTAGTCACAGTTCTGCCCGGGTAGAGATTGTCCATGAGAGGAAGGATAGGTAAGTGCAGATGAGTCACTGCCTCCTATCCCATGCAGCTGGTGAAGTGCTTATGTTGCACTGAGCAGTGCCAGCCTGCAGAGCACCCTGAGCCCTGGCACTGCCAGCCCTCCTCTGGCACTGCTGCTCTAGCTGGGGTGGGAGCTGCCTGTCCCTGAGCAGTGCTGTGGGGAACCCCAAAGCACTCTGGACACCTCAGGTTACTGTAAGACACCACGGGAAGGAAAAGCCTAACTAGGTATGACTGGGCACTTCAAAGTAACTAACACGTCAATGGCAGAGCATTTCTATTTGTTGTTTGCTTGTTTGTTTTAAGCACTGCTTCAAAAGGGCTTCAAACAACAGTTTTGCTGAATCTTGCCCTGATAGTGCATCTGCCCTTCCACAGAGAGTTATGAAGGCAGCGAATCTGAAGATAGCAATTTGTGGGTAAGACCAATGTTTTCTTATGTGCCATTTAATACGTATAGGAATGCCAGCTGTTGACTGTCAAAAGGATCATCTACTTCACTACCAAATGTAAAAATTATAAACAGGAAGTACAGTAAACTGTCAAGGGACAGAAGTCCATGTAGAGCCCATTAACTCTGCAAACCTGCCATGTCTATGGACTCTGCTCTGTCTGAAGGGTGTACAGGCCCCAATAAAAATACCAGCAAATCTACTGCACAGTGTGGTAGTGATTAATTTTAAGTCCTTCATTAGAGTATCTTTAAGTACACCCTTTCATTTGGAGATGATCGAGAGACTACTTTGTTGGAAACCTTCCCACCTGAGGAAGAGTTCATGAGAGGCCCTGAGCTTGGATTGAGGGGGGATTAGAAATGTGATTGCTCTCTGATGCTGACCAAGAGGGTGTGTTAAAATAGCTTATGCATTTCAGTAAACTGTACCTTTTGTAAATGTAGTCTTCATCAGACATTTTACGCTTTCTGTAAGCAAGCTGTTATGAGGCTATTAGAAATGCTGTTTTGTACTGTGTTTTGCTTAATGGCAGCCCAAAGCTTTACTATGGGCTGGAGTTTGCTTGGTGGAATCTTCCACCTTTCTCCAATATCAGGGTCTTCTCAAAACCCAGGAAAGAGGGGTTTGAGAGTCATTCCAGCATAATTCCCTTATACAGGGCCTTGGTCCACTGTATTAACTACCTTTTTTACCCTATACTGTTCCATTTCTTATGGGGGAATGGAGCATCATTCACTTGTGGAGTTTTTTAGTTCTGAGGCTTAAATTTCCAGGTTCATTTTCAAACTCCCAGGACCACCCTTCTGAGCTCTCTTGGAGATCATGTCCACTGACCTGATTTCAGGTTGTGGGAAGAGAGACAAGTTAGCTCCTGTATTTGTGCATCCTGATGTGAAGGCTGCAGATGTGCTCTGGACTCAGCTTCATAATTCTTCCCACTCCACACAACAGCTCTGATCTTTCTTCTCTGTTCTTTCTTGGCCCCTTGTAGTCTTTCCCTAACTAATAAAAATAATGACCAATCCATCTCCTATTATGGAATGGTTCAAGGAGCCTGTTCCAATATTTGACTACACTCATAGAAGAACTTAATAGCCATTTTGAAAATTATATTGAGAAGGTCATACACCCTTTGTTGATCACTACTACATATTCTGAATATTCACTTTACCCTCTTCCATACTCCTGTTTTGGTAAAGCAAAATTATCCTCATTCCTTCCAAGTTGTTCTCTTCAGATACAGAATTTCCTCTTGCACTGAACTCTGATGCCTGTAGTGCTGCCTGTGCTGTGCTAATTACTATTAGTCCTCAATGGTTGTAATTCCCTAAGATTTGGAAAAAGAATCACAGCAGGTGAGGCAGTAGAAGCTGTCAGGTCACAGTAATGTAAAGTACAGGCAACCAATTATAACATTTTACACTGTGAGTCAAAAGTATCAAATCCTATTTTTTATTGGATTATAAAATCTTATTTTTATGGGATAGAAAAAATTAGAACCCCCCCAGGCTGTATAGTATATCAAATCTGTTTGTACTAATGATACTTCATATTTTTAATGCTGTTGTTAAAAGGGACTTAATTAAATAAAATGCTCTGTAATTTATTAAAATAGCCTGTAATAGCTCAGTGTGCTTATAGCTGCTGCTTGAAATTCCAAAACCACATTGCGCTAATGCAGCTAATGGCAAGCCCATCATTGCACCACCTGTCTGTTTGTGATTTGCAAGGCCTATTAAGTCTATTTATCATTTAGCTGATAAGAGTCAAAGAAGGAAAAATGAGGTTCAAATGATTTTTATAGAGGAAAATAGTATTGAATTACCTAAATCAGAGTTAGTAATGCAGATAAAGGAAGCTTACAGATATTTCTGTCTTATGAAAAGGAGGAAAGCATAAAGTGCTGTGATGGGTTGAAAATTGTCCAAATGCCAAGAGCCAAAGGGCCCAGGACAGAGGCCCCAAAGGCCCCTCCGAGCCACAGGGGAAGAAAGGGAGAAGAGGGGGGGAAAAACCCACAAAACCAAACTTCAGTAGAACTAAACCAGTTTCTATATATTTACACATATATACATGTATATACAGAGGAGAAAAGAGAAAGAAAACAAGTTTTCCCTTCCCTCTCCCCAAAACAAGTGCTGTTCCCGAATCTCAGGACACCTCCTCCTGCCCTGGCTGGCTCATCAGCACCCACAGCCCCCTCCCACCGCAGAGGGACCGCAGGGAGCTCCTCTGCCCTCCAGCACTGCCGGGAGAAGGACTGCCCCCTGACTGCTGACTCCCCTCTTTATATCTTTGCTTACATAAAGAAATGAGATGGGATACTTCCTTAGTTATGACCCAGTTACCAGGAAAGGCCTAAACCAAAACTACTACGAGTGGTCAAGAAGAGGCAGTTTAAATTCTAGAAAAGCTTTTTAAATGTTATTGAACAATGAAAAGGACTTCAACTTTTTAGATCAGGTTTCTATCTAGCCATGACTTGAATGAGCTTTTTTCATTTTAGCCTTGCTAACTTTTTTTTCCTGGATTGGGTGGTATCACATACACAGGGAGCTGCAAAACCTACTCCAAATAGCTGGGCTACTTCTTCTGTGCCAGGATGTTGTACAAGTGTTGGGGAAGGTAAAGTAGGACTGGAATGTTTGGACATTGGCAAAGGGTTTTGGTCAGTGTATACAAATCACTGGTCTCTGCTCTGTTTTAAATGCCTTTGCTGCCACTCAGCCATGGATGGAAATGGCAGTGTGGTTGGTTTGCTCTGATACTGAGTTCCTGTTGCTCAAAAATGAGTCATCTTTTGGAGAATTTGTATGAACTTTTTACAAAACCTTTCTTAATATCTATAAAAAGCCAAAATGAAAACTTAATTGGCAATGGTGGCACCCAAAGGTGCTCCCTGAGGGCATGAGATAAAAACCTATTTTCTTGGCATAAATGAGCTGTAGGAGTGAGACTCTTTGAGATCCACCTGGGCACCCAAAAAACTGTTAGATTTGACTTGTCTTTCAAGAAAATTTCCTCTAGCCAAATAACATGATGGAAGACAGAGTTATCCATGTCAGGAAGATGGAATCAAGCTTTTAAAGTACTATTTTGCTCCAGCTTTACTACTGAGGATAATGGTGTTTTCTGATGTTCTTTTGTACGTTCAGAAAGGAAATGGCTTGGCAACAGGGATATGAAATTTGATAAAATGATGAGAACTAAAATACCCAGTTAAAGAGTCCCTCAGCTTTTGGAAAATAAAATGAGTTTTGAGTAGAGTTAAAGGAAATACAGGCTTAGAAAAGAACTGAACCTGAAAATATGCTTGAAGAAAGCTGAGGAAAATAATATTAGAAAACAGGAAAGGGTTAGTGGAAAACTCCTTGCCTGAAAGAACTTTATTCGATGTGGTGCAGAATTGTGCATCAATATGCAGGGACAGCTCTTTAATTTTTCAATGTGAAGTGCCATTTATTTTTTTCTGCCTTGTTTTTTAGGGAAGTTCTGTGCAGTACTAACAGTATTAGATTCTATTCTTCTTTTGAAAGGAATAAAACAGATATTTCTGTCTTTTTGATACACCTTCCTAAATTATCATACATAAGAACAAAGAAAGGAAAGAAAGTTAAAATAATAGAGTGTGAGGAAAAATAAAGCTTTTGCAATTTAGGATTTTTTTTTCTTGTTGTTACTATATCCATACAAATTTGTAATTTCTGGGTAGTGCTGTGCTGTGGGTTTGCTTCTCAGAGTAAATCGGATATAATTCCCCTGTGAAGGTGTGTAGAAAGATGTTTATGAACTGTGTGGGATAACCCCCCTCAGAACAGAGCTTTAGTGCCCAGGCTGGCAGAACCCCTGCTCCAGGGTGTTAGCTGTACTATGGCTGGAATACCTGTTGCAGCAAAAAGGGTGCTGGTTTCTGCTCTTCTGCTGTTGTATATTCTGGTTTTATGGCTGGCAGAGCCAGCTCAATTTGAACAAGAGTTGAAACTATGGAATTACATGAACTTTGTGTAGATATACAAAGAACAAAAGTGGTTAACAAATACAAGCAATAATATTTTCTGATGGATCCTTTGCTGCCATTTTTATAGTGTGCATTCTGCTCTGGTTTTCCAGGCAGAACTAGCCAAGCACATTTCAGGAAATTAAATGGGCAAGGTGAAGCACTTGTTAAAATAGAGAACCTGTTTAGTTACAGTTCTCGACTTCTTTATATTCTAGTATGTTTTTAAACAATAATTAAAATGTTTCCTAGAGTTTGATCAAAAAGAGCAATTTTAATGTGTTTCTGAAGAAAAAAATATGCAGTATGTTCTGTTATGGTCTGGTTATTAAAATTATTAGAAATGCCTCTGCCTGAATTAAGGTGCAAATGAGACCAGATGCCAAAATCAATAGTAAATGTGAGGCAGAGAAAGAGAGAGAGAAAAAAATGGGGAAAAGGAGGGTGGGGAAGAGAGAGAGTGACAGCAAGAGATTAAAATAGAAAATGCAGCACCACTCCATGGAACACAGTGGTGTTTGTGGGATCCTGTTCTTCTGGTCTTCTCAGTGGGGAGGGTCCTGCAAAACATGAGTTCAATGGGTGAGCATGTCCAGGAGATGCCCAGGCACCTCCCCTGGGAGGGGGAGCTTTGCAGGCTCTTGGCACAGGCTCTGGGTTTGGTGCATCACTTGGATCACTGCAGTCCTCTGGTGGTGGCAGGCTCAGGAATGAGCGGGGTGGCAGCGGCACTTTGTAGGTCTTTGATGGTTTTGGACCCCTTCTCATGGGAATGTCCTGTGTGTACATGGCCTTCTGGGAGCAGGGGGGGTTACTCCTTCTGTTTGGGGTGGAGATTTCACCATCACACACCCAAACCCTTCTCCTCCATCACATGATGAGCCTTATTTACTTCTCCTCAGGCTGGCGATGATTAGACAATCATCTTACCTCAAGTCCCCCTTCACAGTCCAAATTCCAGCCGGGCTTTGGTGGTCACAGACAGGCAGCTGCTTCCTTGCAGTTTGACAAAAGCCTTTCTGTGATTTTGACAACGTGTAAGACATTACCAACATTGCAGTCCATCACTCGGAGAGTACCCTTTGCAGTCTGATAACCAAGTCTAAGTCTGGGACTTGGCAAGTTCTGAAGTACCCAGGGTAGGTACATGTTTTGGACAACTTTTGGCTCCCTAAAAGGGCAACTTCAGTGTAGACTTGAGATTGATTTAGAGCTTATTCTCCTCCAGAAGAGCATCTGAGGCTTGTAAGCAGTTTCCACAAAGGTGTAGGCTACATGATTAATTCTATGCTTACTAGCAATCAACTGAAAATATAAATAATAGGTGTGTATACACACACCGAGCAGAAAAGGAAATAGCTAGTAATACAACAGAGGTAAGAAAAAAATTATAGAATGCTGTAAAATCTCATTGAAAATTATATATTATTGCATAGCTTTATCTGGGAGAGGGAATGGGGAACTATACTTCTCCTTTAGTTGCACAGTTCATATTGGAAAGGTTATTTAATATTTATATTTCAGAATGTTTTTATTTCAGTCCTGTCTTTCATGAACAATATGCTATTCTATCAGGTTCTACCTCTACATTGAAAGTAAAAGTGTTCCTTATCCTTAATAGCAGAAGAACACTTACAATAATGCTTTTCTTGAAGCCAAACAAAAACCCCTGAAATCTTCCGAAGACACTGAGTGTGGTGACCCAGTGCAGCAAAATGCCTGGGGGTGGACTTTATTGACAGGATCTGCAAGTCCTGTGTAAGTCAAAGGCATAACTTTCCAACAGGTATGTGAACCTCTTTAGCTGGTGATGGGAACCATCACTCAAGAAAAGGAATTGAGAAGTACCTGTAGCCTTCAGAACTGTGTGTGAATGGCTAATGTTGTAAGAATTCACTAGGGGAAAATGCACAAGCAGAATAGCAGC